>JAVUPR010000515.1:0-685000 GCA_036785695.1 Gentiana straminea | reverse complement strand
GAAAAGGAAGAAGGTTTCCTTGTTGATGGTTGTTTTGTTAATTGTTTATCAAATGTGCTTCCGTTGAAACATTTCGAGTTAACTACACAACAGGTGTTTAGAAAATCCACTTATTTACCTGTTTCCAGTTGTGTTTTGAGATTAACATCTTTGAGCCTATTTCTCACAGAGCCATAAATAATGATCGTATTTGATCTATATAATGGCACCTGTTAAATTAGCTTCACGATTCCTGTTTAACAAATCTGAAATGGCATGACCCTAATTACAGATTAGCTTACTTGAATCATTAAATATTGTTGTCATTCAAAGATTAAAACTTTTAAATATATATGTTGCTCGATCCGTTCATTGATAATACTGCAATATTGTAATTTTCCGTGCTGTCCTAGATTATAGTAACAATACTTCAGTATTTCTGGCCAATTTAACCGCTTAATACTGTAATGCTATAATTTTCCGGTGATTTCCTGGCCAATTTCCGATTAATACTGATTAATACTGCTGTATTGTTACTTTTAAATATAACCGATTAATACTGCAATATTTCTGGCCTCTTATAAATATAGTGCCCGTATATGTGCACAGCCATGTGTTCACGTTGTCTCTGAATTCTTGTGCACATTCTTTTTCCTATGCACTATTTTTTTCCACTATTGAGCTGCCTGTCACCTTTGTTTATGCACCATATAATAGACATTATGCTGTCGTACTTACCTGGCTACTATTTTCTCCAGGTTGTCGAATAAAAGGTGGTACGAGTCCTCTGTTTTGCAAAGAAGAAAGTAGCTCCAGGTTAGTGTAGTTAGGGGTACTACTGCAAACCCCAATAGTTAGGGGCCTATGGGAAACCCCGTAGTTACGGGATCTACAGAAAATCCCGCTGTTTTCTGTTCACACTAGCGCTTGCTGCCGGTTTTTCCTTGTTCAGCCTATAATAGGTTCTAGCACTTACTGCATTCTGAGCCTTGTAGTAGCTGTTTATTAAAACTTCATCTTTTTAATATATATAGGCTTTTCCTGTGCGTTAAGAGCACAACCTTGAGTCAGGTAGGCATAGCGCCTGTCTTTTGTTCTGTGTGTAGCTACATCAGTGTTGTACTTCAATTCATGATTATTTAGGTTTTCTGGAAACCTATCTACCTGTATGCCTTGTGCTCAAACATACCTTAAACCAACTATGCGACACACTACTTCCCTTAGCTCCTGGCAATTCTTCTTGTAGGTCATACAAATAATTTCCTGCTACATTTTGGGGACCCTTTAGGTTACTGTCTGCCCCCTGCACTGTGACATTTCCCTGAACAGAACCCTTGGCATGAGTTCCGAAGAAACGAGGCCTGCTTCGGAGGCATCGGATTCTGCCCTACCTTCCATACTGAATCCTTGTTTGGATCGAACTGTCTCAGCTCGTGAAAAACAGGAAATTGTCACAAATAGATTGCGCAAAAAAAGAAAACAGAAAAAGATGCTCAATATGAATCTCGTTCTTCAGTTCATGGAACTATAAGTGTTTTGGATTCTGCTGTTTGCCCCCTTGCTGCAGCCAAGATTACAAAGAGTCTGCACGGTTTTGTTTTATGTGGTGGGCTGAAGGCGACATGCACCAATAAAAAGGTTGCCATGCACCTTTCTCCTGCACGTGTAGTTCACTCACCTCAGCCAACTATAGTGTCTGGTCCACAACTTTCTTTGAATGGCTTGCAAGTAAATCACGTTGTTGGTCATACTCATGATTCTGTTGTGCGCTCACTTGACTCTGGTCAGATTCAGCTTTTGCCTTTGCCTCCATCTGTAAACCCCGATCTTCCTCAATACCTGATACACCATTTACTGCTACTTCTGACACACCTCTCACTTCTTCTGTTCTAGATCCTGATCCAGATCTTCCCCATAGAAGAATCCATAGGAAAAAAAATAAACCAGATTCCACTACACCTTCTGTGAAAGATGCTTTCATAGATGTTGCCTCTGCACCTGATATCTTACCCACAGTAGCTAGATGCAAATCATGTGGAGCTGTTAGGTTTATTCATGAGTCTCCTACCTCATGTTGTAGTGGTGGGGATATCGTTTTGGCTAGCACCGCACTGCCCAGTGTCTTAGTTGATCTCCTGATTTCAGGAAGTAATGAATCCAATAATTTCAGGTCATGCATTAGGACTTACAATAATCATTTAGCCTTCACATATTTAGGTGCAACCTATGACAAGGACCTATCCAGGAAAAATAAAGGCATTTACACTTTTAGGGTCCAGGGTCAAGTGTACCATTTCATACCACCTCTCGTGGGTTCAGATGACTCTACCAAAAATTTACAGACACAGAGCATGAGGTGACCATTAGAATCTTAGATTGTCCTAGGTTGTATGAAATGTCTCTACACAAAATCCTCATTGTCCTTGAAGTCAATCCATATGCAAGATTTATTAGAAGCCTTAGGCACGAAATTTGGCTTGAAGATCATGCAATTCTCTTGTATTGTAACCCGGATGTAGATCACGGACCTACAACAAACCTTCAGTTAATCAGGTTGCTGGCATCTTAATAGATGGCAGTGAAAACCACCACAGAAGCATTAAAATATACACCATTGGTGGTGTTTCTCATAGCATACAATATTATTACGCATGCTATGATCCTCTCCAATATCCCTTGCTTTTCCCTTATGGCCAGCTTGGTTGGCATTAGGGTATTATGAAACATGGCATATGGGGAAGGGGTAGGAAGAGAAGCAGATCAAATATTAGTATAACTGGATTAGACCCTTTGCATGCACATGATGCTGAAGTTTTACTTGGCTGCGAAGAACATGCAATGACTTCTGGCATAGACAACCCTAATTTTGTCTCCATTCATGAGTATTACTATTATAGATTCCAGATGAGAGAATCGGACCAATCGTATCTACTCCACTTTGGGAGACTGTTCCAACAATATGCTGTCGACATGTTGTCAAACTTGAGACACAACGCTTAGATTACTTCAGATCGCAACAAGATAACATCAGGCATGAATTCCTCCAAGGGGTTGCTGATGCTTTGGCCTCAGGTGAGAGAGCTTGTGGTCAGGTAGGACAACGTGTTGTTCTACCTGCTACATTCATAGGCGGTCCAAGGCACATGAGAAAGAAATACTTGGATGCAATGTCCTTGGTTCAAAAGTTTGGCAAGCCTGACATTCTCTTAACAATGACATGCAATCCAAACTGGCCAGAGATAAAGGAGCACCTTAAACTGGTGAATTATCCCAAGATAGACCTGATATCGTGTGCCGCGTTTTTCGGGCTAAGTTAGAGGAACTCAAAATTCAACTGCTGAAAAAATGTGTTTGGCAAGGTTGATGCATACACATATGTGATTGAGTTCCAAAAAAGAGGTCTACCACATGTACATTTTCTTATCATATTTAAACCACAGTTTAAATTGTACCGACCCGAAGAATTTGATTCACTTGTCTGTGCCGAAATTCCAGATAAATTCAAGCATCCCTATCTACACAAATTAGTTTTGAAACACATGCTCCATGGCCCCTGCGGTCACAAAAACCCATCCAATGTCTGCATGAAGAAAGGAACATGCAAAGACTACTACCCGAGGTCTTTCTATGATGAAACAAATGTTACAGATGATGCGTACCCGAACTACCGTAGGCGCAACAACGGTAGTCGGGTAAGGGTAAGAGATGCTTGGTTAGACAACCGTTGGGTTGTACCCTACAATCCTTACTTGCTTGCCAAATTTGACTGCCACATGAATGTCGAAGTGTGCTCAACAATCAAGTCTATCAAGTACATCTATAAATACATTTGTAAGAGCAGCGATTGCATATTGTTTAGCCTAGAAAATAAAAACCAGAATGAACAATCTTCTGATAATCATGTTCAGGTCAATGAGATTGACCAGTATAGGAGTGGTCGTTGGATTTCAGCACCTGAGTCTTTATGGCGCATGTTCAGGTACCCTATTACTGAAATGAAGCCACATGTTATCCAGATGCACCTTCATCTGGAAAATTACCAGCCTGTGACCTTCAAACAAAAACAGCTGCTCTCAAACGTGCTAGACAATCCACTTAATAAAAGAACTATGCTCACTGAATTTTTCTTCATGAATGCAACTGATGCCAATGCACAATCACACAATTGCATTTACTCAGAATTTCCAGATCATTTTGTCTGGTTAATGGACAAAAGAAAATGGAAGCTCCGTGCTAGAGGAAATTCAGTTGGACGAGTAGTTACTGCAACCTACAGAAGGAGAACGTTATTTCCTGCGTTTGCTGCTGGGTAAAGTTCGCTGCCCGACATCCTATGCATATCTTAGAACTATTGATGGTACAGTTTTTGAAACTTTCCGTGACGCTGCCTTAGCGCGCGGTTTGTTACAACAAAATGACAGTCAAGAACAATGTATGTCAGAGGCTGCATTGTACAACATGCCCTCCACACTTAGGAAACTTTTTGCAAATTTACTCATACATTGTTGCCTGAATAATCCTTCTCTTCTGTGGACCATGTTTGAAAGCGACATGTCTACCGATTTTGCCCACAAATCAAAGTTGCCATCAAACTTAATTAGGAAAAAGGTCCTGGAGCAAATTAATTCTTAGTTGCCATGGGTAAGAGCCTTAGGCATTACAAAATTTGTGTCGAATCATTTGCAGCTGATTGTGATGAATCCCGTGACACAAGAGAGTTGAGATTAGAAAAAAACCTTACTGTTTCTCCCACAGATTTATCATCACAAGCATTACTCAATGCTGAACAAAAACATGCATTCCACTGCATTCTTGCGTCTATATATGAGCATAAACCACGCGCATTTTTCATAGATGGCCCAGGCGGAACTGGGAAGACCTTCCTTTACCGTGCACTCTTGTCCCATGTACGATCAAAAGGGTAGGTTGCTTTAGCCACAGCAACGTCTGGTATTGCTGCCTCATTGCTCCCCGGTGGTCGGACTGCTCCTTTGGCTTTGCTTATCAGAGAATCAAAGCTGATAGTGTGGGATGAAGCCCTCATGGAAAAGAAAACGGCTATTGAGGCTCTAGACAGTTTGTTGAGGGATTAATGGAATCTGACGTCATCTTCAGTGGAAAGGCGGTAGTCTTAGGTGGGGACTTCCGTCAAACCTTACCAGTTGTTACCAAAGGTACAAAAACAGAAACTATTAATGTCTGCTTAATTAAATCTCCATTGTGGCCATATCTAACACAATTACGCCTATTCTCAAACATGCGAGCATGATTGGATCCAGAATTTACAACTCTTCTCCTAGAAATCGGTGACGGTATCCACCAATCTAAAGATACTGACATTATTGCGTTGCCTAATCACATCTGCCATACAAAAATATCCCTGGCCGACAATCTAGACGATTTCATTTTTGTTGTCTACCCGGACCTACAGGAGATAGCCAGTATTGGTGTCCCATTTTCCAACTGAGCTATCTTAACAACCAAGAACATTTTTGTGGATGAGATAAACGAGGCCATTATTGAAAAATTCCCAGGCCCATCAGTTGAGTACATAGCATTTGACGAAACTATGAATCCATCTGACCAAGGAATATATGATGATCTCATAAATAGTTTGTCCCCTAATGGCTTACCTCCACACCAACTTATTTTGAAACTCAATGCACCTGTTATTTTGTTACGCAATATAGACCCAGGGGAGGGTCTGTGCACTGGCACACGTATGGTTTGCAAATATTTCTCAAAAAATGTCCTCCATGCTCAGATTGTGATTGGGGATTTCGCTAGGAAGCATGTGTTCATACCTAGGATACCCTTGCAACCAAACAAGGGTGAATTCTGTCCAATACCTTACAAAAGAACACAATTCCTGATACGCTTGTGTTTTGCTATGACGATAAACAAATCCCAAGGATAGACTCTTGACTTTGTAGGTATCTACCTCAAAGAACCTGTGTTCTCACATGGCCAACTCTACATGGCACTATCCCGTGCACGAACTTCTGCCCACGTTAAGGTTTTTTTATGCAACACCACTTCCGATGCATCAACACAAACCAAAACACGTAATATCGTCTACAAAGAGGTGCTGCAATTCTGAATATGTTTTGTGTATAAGGGAAAAAATGCTCAAAAAACTATATTAGGCAGCAATATATTTGAGTGTACAGTCATTAGCAGACAAAATAATTACAGTAAATTTTGTTCCACTGTCTTCTTTTACATGCTTCTTTGTTACTCTCAGATTTATGCTCATACCTCTTTCTGATCCATTTACATAAAATGTAAGCTTTAAGTTTGTTGAAGTGAGTCTGCGTGAGTTTTTTGACCAGTTACAAAAATGCAACTACATTGCTCGCATACATGAAAGGCTTTGCAAGACTCTATATTGTTTTGCCAACCATCACCACTACATTGCCTTCCATTCGAAAAAAAAAATTCGCATAGCTTATCATTGTATATTTTGTATGTGATATGCTTTTGTGCACAGAACATGGACAGGCCTTTGTTTTATGCGAACCAAATAACACCTTCATTCAAAAAGAAATGGACTGTCGTTGTACAAGTTGTTGAGCGCCGCAATTCTAGTAAAAAAGAAAACGGTCAACTGGACAGGAACTATGTAGTCACAGACACACAGGTACATTGAATTTTACTACAGTTGACTACCTTTACTTTCCTCTACGTTCCAGCCACTCTTCCTTTGTTATTAAGCTGATTATAATTACCTTGTATCTGTCTCGCTTTATTAACAGGGAACCAAAGTACCCATTGTTGTCTTTGATGGAAATGTGGCTCATTTTACAAACACCCTATTGCCATTCAAACGTTATTACGTTTCGAATGCAACTGTGAGGGAAACTCCAGCACCATACAAAGTACTTGAATACCCATACACCTGGACCCTGTACCGAAAGAACCTTGTGGAAACTTATGATGAACCAGTCCCACCCCCTGCCTTGCACATTCCAATTCGATAGATTCAGCGATTTCTACCGCTATGCTGATCAGAAGCGCTCAATTTGTAAGCATAAACTAACCTGCAATTGACATCAACCATCAACTCTTTGAAAATTCATTAGAATTATGGTCTTACTTATCCAGAAACTACCACTTTTGCTCAGGTATAAGAGCGTTCATTGTTCAGGCTTTACCTGTTCAAGAAGGTGGAACTTCATCTACTCGGGACTTTATTGTGCTTAATGAGGAGTAAGTACAACTACTCAATTTTTTTTTATATTTGTTATCTTCCACAAATACAACTGTCTTTAAAAAAAAAACAACGGATCATCATTTGTTTGAATGTTTGTACTGGCTGATCCCAATGCTGATGAGGACATGGAACGATCTTCTGGTTGATACTGATGTCAATATCTACGCAAGATACAAGAATCCAACCCTCATTATTGCGTATGGATTAAAAGTCACTACGCTTAATGATATGTATCTACTAATACATAAAATCACAAAGAAACTGACTTGCTTCCTCTCAAGCTATATTTCCCACTAGTACTTGGTTACTAATATAAATGCATTTCAATATAGGTATGTCGCTGAAAACCAAAACGGGTGCTTACATCTTGGAGAACCCGCCCTTGGAAGAACAGACTCGCTTAAAAGAATGGTAAATCAGTTTGTGCAAACCCAATCTTGTCCATGAGGATTGCTATGTGTAATACATATAACTTCCCTTCTAACAGGTATGCTTCCCATGCATCGGAGATTGCAACACTTGTTCAAAGTGGAGCTTACTTGGATCCCGCTAGACTTTTCCACCCACCTTGCCCTTCTAAAATCTTGCCGCTGAATTTTGCCCTTGCGTCTATAGAAAATGTTGCTACTCATCTAAACACTTTATCTGTCACTCTGCTTAAACTTATTCTGATATCATAAGAACCTAAACATTGCAGGCTAAAACAATTTGGACTGAAGGATGACCGTAACATACAACATATATTTCATAATTGTTGTCTTTATTCTTTTTTGAAGCTTTATAATATTTTACCAGGTATTTCACCGTACAGGACCAGTGACTCTTCATGTCACATTGGTAATATACATTTTCATTATTTATCCGGTACTTAGCTTCACTATTGTCTCACTTTGTCATATCCCTCAGAGATATATCATTTTTTTGGCTTACGGCCTTTTTCAAATTTTCATTCTCGGACTTCGCGTCCAAAATTTATCTCTATGTTCATATTCATTTATGCAACCTTCCGTGCTTTAGATGAACTTTTGGTAACTTATATATATCATAACGAAATGATCATCTTCGGTGATCAAATCTTTCATTCAAATAACAAAATGATTTTACGGTATACCGGGTTGCATCAATGTTTCTTTCTTGTATCATCAACCCACTTTTGGTGGGATTTATCATGATGAATTCTAAAATAACAACTATAACCACAGTAACTGATACAATTAGATTATGTCATGTTCACTTCTGGGAACTGACTTGTATAATGTGATACATCTCAAATATTTTATCTTGTCGTGTTCACTTCACGGAACGGATTGATGCATCTTAAATATTTAATTAGATCGCATTCACTTCACGGAATGGACTTGTATAATATGATGCCTTAAATATAATATAGTACATATATCATCGCTTGACTCATGCATATAATATTGATCACATTCTTTTCTAGGAATGGACATATCTCCTCATTTTCATGCATATCGCTCATTTCATCGATGAAATGTTATTTACCATGAGTAAATACTCTTTATTTGTATGTCGCGATATTTTACCCATTTTTATGGATATCTCAATGAAATTCACTAAAATCTTTTCGAGATTTGGGAGAGCATAGAGTTTTATTTCGAACAATTTTGTTTCAATGGCTCTTTTGAAGCCTTATGAATGTTTATAACTCTTGCAAACATTATCATTTGCTTCTCCCATTTTTATATTTTGAGAAATTCTATTTATTTCACAATATAACGTACGTTGCCGCACTATATATGACACAAATATTGTATCGACATTTATCATTCTCAAATTTCTTGTTCCACACATAGATAGTATAAAATTACAATTATATGCAAGTCATAAAAATGATATACCATAACTTTCCTTGTGCACCAGTGAAATAAACCTCCTTTGATACCCTTTTTGTACGTCTTCATGGCGGTTGAAAATAGATCCGAATTTCTTGATCAAACATAAAAGACAAAATAATTAGTAAAATTATTTTATTATTCAATATTCTAGAAAAATCTACATTTAACGATTATAATCATGAAATAGAAATATGTTTGAATACTATATAATAATAATAAAATTATATTTTTACCAAGAAGGACGGATTAATGAATTTATCAGGATCCAAGAAAACTGATTATTAATCAGGACAAAACATATGTAAACTTATCAAAATGCCCTTTTATACTAATTTCTAAAAAACATTTCCTGATATCTGATGGGAGTCAACTTCACTGCACTTTTGTATGTAATCTAGCCCCCGTTTATCACTTTATTGGCATGTTCCGGGTAGATATAGACCGTTTCGAGAGTAATATCGAGAGTTATACGCACGGGGAGTTAAACTGTCATATCGATAGTAAACTCCGCCTTTTTGACGATACTTACTTCTTTTCCGAGCACTTTTGTCTTGCGGAATTACGCGTGGTGTTTGTTCGTATATGTTATTGCAGGACTTAGCTGACTCGAGGACCCGTAGGTGATATTCTGGAGTGAAAAACATGTTCGTGGCACGAAAGTAGCATGAAAGTGGAGAAAAATCAAGTTTGGAGTGAAATCAAGGCAAACGAGTGTTTGCTCTACCCAAACTGGCGTTTGCGGCAAGGTTAAAGCGGAGAGATGACACGTTGACCAAACTAGCGTTTGGCCAGTTCAAACGAGTGTTCGCAGAAGTGGCATTTGATACTGAAAGTTGGTTTAGAAGACCAATGAGCGGCCAAATTACCCCCAAACTAGCGTTTGGATGGGTTCAACTCGAATACTGAGCTCATATTTAGCAAACGGGCGTTCAAGACAATCCAGACGGGCGTTTGCCCTCAAGACATGATCCATCGACCGAGCGTTCATAAAAGCCAAACGCTGGTTCACTGAAGAACAAGCCCCAGGAGGCAAACGGGCGTTTTCCCTCGACAGCAGCGGATCTTAACCTAGCACTATAAATACGCAGCCCTATTCTTTCATACAAGAGTTTTTTTTACCTTAGGCATATTAGGGGCGACCTTGGTGCGGTTTTGGTGTAGGAGAAACATGCTTTGATCCGTTGATTCCTTAGTTTACATCCTTTGATTCTAAACACTTTCTATAGCTTAGATTTCCGTTTCAAGATCAAAGATTCGACTTTTAGAGCAATTATTTCTTCAATACTTTGTGGATCAGATTTTCGTCAGATTATATGGTAATGAATACTTTTTCCTTTATTGTTCTAGTTATGATTTCAATCTTTATTTCTGTTATTAGTATGACATGAGTAGCTAATTAGATGTGTAGTCGAATTATGTGAAAGCGAGCGAAAACCCTAAGGGGGATGAGACGGGGAGTTGTGTAGTGCGTAATTGCATGTTTAAACGATTAATCCACATCCTAAAACAAATTATAACAGCTTTGAATTAGATTGATCACCTAGTTAACTGTCACACATATCGAACTTATAGATGTATTTTGCGGTGAGATGTGGGAAAAGGGGTTTTGGGATCGTTGCCTAGATTCGGCCTAGTTGTTGGGGTGACCTTGGTGCGGTTTTGGTGTAGGAGAAACATGCTTTGATCCGTTGATTCCTTAGTTTACATCCTTTGATTCTAAACACTTTCTATAGCTTAGATTTCCGTTTCAAGATCAAAGATTCGACTTTTAGAGCAATTATTTCTTCAATACTTTGTGGATCAGATTTTCGTCAGATTATATGGTAATGAATACTTTTTCCTTTATTGTTCTAGTTATGATTTCAATCTTTATTTCTGTTATTAGTATGACATGAGTAGCTAATTAGATGTGTAGTCGAATTATGTGAAAGCGAGCGAAAACCCTAAGGGGGATGAGACGGGGAGTTGTGTAGTGCGTAATTGCATGTTTAAACGATTAATCCATGTCCTAAAACATATTATAACAGCTTTGAATTAGATTGATCAATTAGTTAACTGTCACACATATCGAACTTATAGATGTATTTTGCGGTGAGATGTGGGAAAGGGGGTTTTGGGATCGTTGCCTAGATTCGGCCTAGTTGTTAGGACCATTTCCAATACAGAAGTCATCGTTGTTCGAGCAACTCTAGAACTTAATCATGTTAGGATAATCGGTTTTCTAAAGGGAGAGTCGGTTAGCTTCACATAGGGTGGTTAGATTGAGTTGTTCAGTCTAATCCCTAGAATTAGGAGTTGGCACCCATGGATGTCGTTAAACTATTTTGGATAGGTAGGACGGTTAAGACACGCTCCCTGTTAAGTCCTTCCTAAGGGGTAAAAGTAGCTCGTGGGATCATAGTTCGGCTATACCCATTAATCCCTAGTTAAGCACCGTTCGTATAATTGTTTATTTCACTAGTATAAGACCTTTCCACCTTTGATTGATCTGAACCAAGTTACACGGCATCTTTGGTACTTAGACTTACTCCTTGTGTATACGACCTTGTGACCACTATACTCCCGTTGACCCGATACTCTGTCGGTGAAAGTTATCGGTTAAGTATTTTGCTATCAATATCCGCCGATCTACACACATTCAGTTACGATTACCAAAAATCTACCGTTTAATTCCTTTATTCCAAAAAAATGCTTTAAATGTGCTGATGTTATGTTGAGTCGGTTACTATCCATTAAAATCTCCCATTTTTAATGCTATTATACCAAAGTGAGAAAAAAAATCACAGCTACCAGATTTAGTAAATTAAGTCAAATGATTTTGGTATTGATATTTTATTTTTACTTTACGGATAGGTAATAAAGTAACAATCCGGATGTTACGTCATCAACAACCAATTAAAAATTGCATACCATTAATACATTTTCCTATGAAAGATTGACGCACTAAGTAACAATAGGTATTGTTACTTTACGGATAGGTAATTGATATCGCATTGTTAATTTATTGTTACTTTACGGAAAGGTAATAAAGTAACAATCCGGATTTTTTGTATTTTTTAAAATATTTAATATTGTGTATTTAATTCTTAGTCAAAAAATCTTTATGATTGGAACAGAAATATGCGTCATATTTTCCTGTATAATGCTTTTTGAAAATGTGCAATAAATCCAGTTGAATATTCTAAGGAACCGCATTAGTTGTGAAACCGTTACTACATGTCAAAGCATTTACTACCGATTGCGGATAAAATAATTAAAAATAAAAAATCACCATAGGCATTTCGGTCAAACTATTATCTTTTTGTCCTTTCAATTCACTCAAAATGAAAGATGTCCTTTGAGACCCATTATTGAGATTTGATACCCTTCTGGCTCCTTCCCCTTAAAAAAAATACTCATGGACCATCCAATATATGCGTTTTATGCCTCATAGGAGATTATCACCATCAGAAAGTTATCGTCAGCGGTTCCGGATGGTCTACAACATTTTAACCAAAGATTTCCGATGAGAACAATATAAATGATATCTTACATCTCATATATAAGAACCAAAGTTAACATGATTATCCTTACAGTTACGATGAAGCATATTAAGATTATCACTTACTATAATGTACTGAATGTATGTATTTCATTGATTGATTCAATTGTTTTGGAGTACATCGTATTTATAATACAAGAGAACT
Organism: Gentiana straminea; assembly: GCA_036785695.1. Lineage (NCBI taxonomy): Eukaryota > Viridiplantae > Streptophyta > Magnoliopsida > Gentianales > Gentianaceae > Gentiana > Gentiana straminea. The sequence continues at coordinate 672,263 of JAVUPR010000515.1, read as the reverse complement.
TGGGGAACAAGATTACACAAAGGTATAATAGGTAAATCTAATATTATGTAGATGTTTCTAGGGTTTTCATAGTATCCTCAACATGCCCCCGCAATCCCATGGGAATAGAATGGACATAGAGATTGGTCTTCAAGTGTGTAAACTGCGGATTTCCAAGAGGTTTGGTGAGCAAATCAGCCAGTTGGTTCTTGGAAGAGAGAAAGGATATGCGAATCTTCTGAGAGGCAACCAGTTCTCGTACATGGTGGAAGTCAATTTCAATGTGTTTGGTGCGAGCGTGGAAAACCGGATTGGCCGCAAAATAAGTAGCTCCAATGTTATCACACCATAAGAGGGGTAGCTCCAATATTTATAATACAAGAGAACTTGGGGAACAAGATTGCACAAGGGTATAATAGGTAAAGCTAAATTATGTAGATGCTTCTAGCTAGGGTTTTCATAGTGTCCTCAACATGCCCCCGCAATCCCATGGGAATACAATGGAAATGGAGATTGGTCTTCAAGTGTGTAAACCGTGGATTGCCAAGAGGTTTGGTGAGCAAATCAGCCAGTTGGTCCTTGGAAGAGAGAAAGGATATGCAAATCTTCTGAGAGAAAACTAGTTCTTGTACATGGTGGAAGTCAATTTCAATGTGTTTGGTGCGAGAATGGAAAACCGGATTAGCCGCCAAATAATTAGCTCCAATGTTATCACACCATAAGAGGGGTGGAGTAGGAAGAGAGATGTGCATGTCATGAAGTAGAGAGCCGATCCACTGTACCTCAGCTGTTGTGTTGGAAAGAGATTTAATTTCGGCCTCAGTGCTACTTTTGGAAACAATTTGTTGTTGCTTGGAGTGCCAACTAATTAGATTTGGACCCTAGAAAATGCAATAGGCATCAATAGAGCGGCGATCATTGGAGTCAGCATCCCAATCAGCATCGGTATAGGCATGCAAATCAAGGGAAGTGGAGGAGGTGAAGTGGAGGCCGTTAGATAAGGTGTGCTTGAGGTAGTGCAAGCGTTTTACGGCAGTCCAGTAGTCTTCAGTAAGGGAGTGCATATACTTACCGAAACGATGAATGGCAAAGGCAATGTTAGGCCGTGTAAAACTGAGATATTGAAGGCCGCCAACAATGGTGCGATAGAGTGTGGGATCGGCAAGAGGAGAGCTGCCATGCTGCTGAAGTAGGCAATTTGTAGCCATAGGAGTATGACAAGTCTTGGTAGTAGCCATGCCAGCACGCTGAAGAAGCTGTAGGATGTACTTCCATTGAGTGAGATAGAGACCATCTGTGATAGGAAGAGCCTTAATTCCATGGGATATAAGAGGGGGCCAAGATCCTTGACTAGGAAATGCATAGAAAGATGATCAAGAACATGTTGGATGGCAGCATCAGAAGAGCCAGTAATAATCATGTCGTCGACGTAAATAAGAAGATATACCCGAGCTGAGCAAAGTGAATAAATGTAAAGAGAGGTGTCGGCATGAGAAGCATAAAAACCATATGCAAGGAGAACTTCAGTAAGTCGAGAAAACCAAGCACGCAGAGCCTGACGAAGACCGTAGATCCTGCATTTGAGGTGGCAAACATGGTGCGGATGATCCGGATGAACAAAACCTGGAGGCTGTTGCATGAAAACTGAGTCTGGTAGATAACCATGTAAAAATCCAATTTGAATATCTACCTGACGGATGGACCAGTGCGGAGAGAGAGCAAGCGAGAGTAGAAGCCGAATAATGAGAGTCTTGACCACAAGACTGAAAGTTTCATAAAAGTCAACCCTTTTGTTTGATGAAACCCTTTTGCAACGAGTCGAGCCTTATGTCGCTATACCGAACCATCTGCAAGACGCTTAACACGAAATACTCATTTGTTACCAATGACATTCATATTAGAATTATAGGGAACAAGATTCCATGCATCATTGCGAATCAGAGCATTGATTTCATCATGCATAGCATCACGCCAAACCCCTATGTTTGGATGTTTCAATATAGTAGGTGGGTTCAGAGGAAGAGGCTGAGGCAACAAGGGCGTTGGAGATTGGGTAACGGACATAATTAGGGTATTGTTTGGGTTTGAGATTGTTAGTCTGGGAAAGAGTAGTCATGTGCGGTGGATAGGTAATAGGGGGTCGGGAACTGATGACGTAGGGGAGTCAGATGAGGAAGGACTAGAGTCCGATGGAGATGTGGAGTAGATAGGGGCCGAAGTGAAGGGGTGAGTAGGGGTAGCCGAGTGGGGGCTTGCCGCGAGAGAGGGAGTTTGGGATGGAGTTTGGGATAGAGCTTGAGGTGGAGATTGTGATGAGAGTGGAAGGGGAAGGGGAACAATGAGGTTAGAGTACATGATCGCGGAGGAAGGTCGTGTGTAAGGAAAGGTGTTTACATCAAAGATAATGTGACGAGCAATGTAAACACGACCAGTGGTAAGATCAAGGCATTTATATCCATGGTGAGAGGGGCTGTAACCGAGAAAAATACATGTATTAGAATGGAAGTCGGTTTTGTGATTATTGTAGGGACGAAGGTAGGGCCAACATGCACAACCAAAGACCCGAAGAAACAAGTAATCAGGAGGACGACCATAGACCATTTCATACGGGGATTTGTGAGCAAGGACGGGTGTGGGAAGACGATTAATAATATATGTGGCAGTGACGAAGGCATCCGCCCAATAAGGAAAGGGAAGGTTGGACTGGGCAAGGAGTGAGAGGCCAATTTTGACTATTTGACGGTGACGACGCTCAGTGGCACCAATTTGTTCGTGAGTGTGAAGGCAGGCAAGACGATGGTCAATGCCAATGGATGTGAGGTGTTGACTTAACTGAAGATAATCGCCACCCCAGTTAGACTGAAGGGATTTAAGTGTGGTGTTAAACTGAAGTTCAGCAAGTGCTTTAAACTTGTGAAAAGTAGGTTCGACGTCATATTTTAATTTAATCGGGTAGAGCCATAAGAATTTAGTGTAATCATCTAAAAGACTCACATAATAACGTTCCCATAAATAGAAGTTTCGGCACTAGGGCCCCAAACATCAAAATAAACTAAATCCAAAGGTGCAGAGGAGTAAATGAAGACAAAGGTAAATGTAATCTATGACTCTTAGTTAATTGACATGCTTCACACACAGGGCCAGAAGCTTTATTTGAAACGGAAATATTTTGTTGACGCAGAGCACGACATAAGACTGGGTGTGAGTAGTGACCAAGACGCCGGTGCCATTGAGTGAGGGGAGTGGAGGTGGTGACAAAGGCTCGAGCGGGGAGATTGGTGAAAGAGGCCGGAAAAGCGGTAAATACCGTCCTTAAGGTATCACAAGAAGCAAGTCTGAAGGGCCTCCCAAATATCGGCGGAAGTCGTGGCATAGTACACCTGCATAAGTACATCATCAGATAGAGACGAGGTTATAGTGCTTAAAATAAGATTATCTTGCAGCTGCCATTACGTAATTTTGGGGTTGACAGTCGTGACTCCCTCGACGGTAACAGTTTTTTAAGACGGGGCAATGGTACGATCATGGTACCTATATACACCTTGGCCGCTAAAGTATGGCACAATCTGCGCTTTCCAGAGGTGGTAATTAGAGCGGGTAAGTTTAGTGATGTGGAGGTTGGATGAGGGGTTGAAGGTGGGAAGGGTTGTAGCTGGTGCGACGTCGGAGGTTGCGATGGATTCAAATCCTGACATGGCTGGAAACGGCGATTAGGGTTTGTGTTTTTTTTATTGCTATGTTCGAAGAAGGATATAGCAGGGAGAAGATATTTATTTTTTCAAGTGACTGGATGTGCTGCGATTTGTGAGAAGAATAGGGAGGAACGGTGGATGAAGATAGCAGATTTGCTGTGATTTTTTTTGTTCTTGGTTGGATATGTGAGATAGCAGATTGTTTGGTGAAGAAGAAAATAAGATATCATATGCTGTGATGAAGATTTGAAGAAGATACAGAAAGGAGAAGATATGGTGGCTGAGCGGAAAAGATGGGGGAAGGAATAAGCTGAAGTCGGCGTGAGCAATTCGGATTTAACCTAGCTCTGATACCATAATATAATTTACTGAATGTATGTATTTCATTGATTGATTCAATTGTTTTGGAGTACATCATATTTATAATAATACAAGAGAACTTGGGGAACAAGATTACACAAGGGTATAATAGGTAAAGCTAATATTATGTAGATGCTTCTAGGGTTTTCATAGTATCCTCAACATCACTACTCTGCATTTGCAGCAAGGAACGGTGCGAAAAATAATTCAGGCCATCTTGATATCTTGTTAGAACAACCAATTTAATCGATAGCATTGAATAAACACATTGTGAATAATCTTTGTCGAGAGAAATAAACATAACAATTGAATCTCATATATAAATAAATACTAAAATATCACCATTAGATTTGACGGAGATCCGAAAAACGATAAATATGATACAAATAAATTTACTAAAGAAGGCAATAAATAAATTTATGATATTTCATATAGGTCATATTAGTATATTGAAATACCATATCTACTCGATTGAAATTTTCAAATTGTCAGTATAGTGAGTAAAACTTCTGCCCATAAAGAAAAAAATCATTGCTAAGACACTTAATAACAATCATACTACCTTTTTATTATTATTATAATGTATCCCAAATGTAAAAATAACAAAAGAAAGAGGACAATTATGCTCCTTCTTTCTTGCTAGACCTTTTATTATAAACTACAAATTGAACAACTCTATTTGATTGAAGTTAAAATAGTTAAATCTCCGAAGTACTTTTTTTCCCTCACAATAGTTTTTTTTAGGGGTTCCCTCACAATAGTTCTGACAAGGGAAATAATGGTCATAATACATATTCACTTCAAAGACCATATATATGAATGAGAAGTATCATTTTACACGCCAACACAGATTGGCATGCAACCATAATAATATTGGCTATTTGTTTATAAGGACCAATTTGAGACTTAATTAGGCACTTAGAACACACCTAAAAGATCCTTGGTTATAAGGACAAAGTAACACTACTTCGACAAAATTAACCCTCTATTTAATCTTCTTCCTCCGTCTTCATTCATTATCTCATCAAGTTAACTACATCGTGATGGAAGAAGATGATAATGATGATCCCACATCCACAGCCGCCGCCACCACTTCCGCCGCTGTAAACGGTGATGTCTTTACTTTACTAGACTCATCTGAAGAATTTATCACTAACCAAAAAGTTGTCGTCTTTAAACTAGACAACCCTTTGAAATTACCTAAAATTAGCTGAACCCGGTTCGCCCAAACCTTAATTTCTTCACTTTTCGCTATTGTTTCATCTTTTGAAGCTTCGTACTTGAATTCCTAGACAGCCCTGTGCCAAAGTTTGATGAGAAAGCTCTGGAAGCTGCTGATAAGGCTTTGGTATCAATTCTTCAGAAATTTTCTAATTTGAGAAATGTTTATCGTGTATTTCTTTTAGCACAGCTAACATCAACTACTCTCTCTGCCTTTTGTAGATATGTGACTTTGGTATATTGGTAATATCTGGTTTCAGCGTCTTCAAAAATCTTTTCTTTAACTTCCTCTCGGCACTGGTGGCTTTAGTAGGAACTGCAATGGTATGTCATTTGGTGCACTAAAAAGACCTTTTGGGTATGCAGGCCTTGATGTTGGGTCAGAATCCTGGACAGTTATCTTTAATAGAGGTGGTGATATATTGTAAAGACTCTCTTGAGTTTGTGTTATTAACTTGCAGATGTACTGATGTTTCTTTGTTGATTGAGATTTTGATTTGATTCAACCTCAATTAATTGCTACATGGATTTACAATAGGTGGATTTATTTACATATCAGTTGGAGTAGTTCTAGCAGAGATGAACATCGAGACACTAACGTTGAAAAGTTCTGTGATCCAGTTGCTATCACTGTTGATGGGAATTTCAGGTTCAAGAGAATCAGAGCAATCTCAGAGCTTTGGAGACAATGGTAAATCAGTTAATTTTACATATAGAAAGCAAAAAGAACAAGTTTTAGTTTTAAGGAAAAACTTGGACAAGACAATGGTAAATCAGTTATTTATCCAAGAAATTAGTTCCTAATAATGGAAATTCGAATAAAGGAACATAAATCGTATTCTCTGTTCGAGTGTTTGAATCATTTTTAAGGGATTGTGTGAAGTCACGTCATAATTTTACTAAGTTGTTAATTGCATTTTGAGAAAAACGGGTTGGGATTTGAAAATGGCTGCGAATTCGGCGTATCTAGATGCTCATTATGCCAAAACAGGGCATTAAAAATACTTATTTTTATCTTATGTTTGCCTAGGTATGTTTAAAAGTTTCGATTTGGGTGATTTCGGTATGTTGTGTAAAGATGAAACTATATGCAATGGAAATGGTTTATATGTTGATCAAGATGGTTATTATTTGAAACAACTTATTGAACATGCTTCATCAAACCTGATAGAAAAATTAGGGAGGGATTCGAGGTGTGGTTTTTCATTATTTTATGAGCAGAAGTATGATCAATTGATCCATCTGACAATGGAATCGCCACTTTTTAGTAGTTTTGATCAGAAAGAAACGGTGATCAATGTGTTCTACGAATCATCATTTCATCTTCACATGTCACTGCATCATCAAATGTCACTTCATCTTCACATGTCACTTCATCGTGGTGTCACTTTATCGCGGTATCATTGCATCGGGTTGATCTTTATGAAAAAAAATCGATTTTCTGAAATTAAGTCGGAAAAATATCAAATAAGTTATCAGAATAAAGAGGATGAAAAATATGAATTAAGGTAAAAGAATTATGTTGATCGGAGTTTTATATCAAAATATATAGCGGTGTCACTTCATAAAATGTTGGTGTCACTGGTGTCACTACATAAGGCGTCACTTCATTAAATGTTGTCACTGGGTGTCAATGCATAATGTGTCACTTCATAAAATATTGTTGTCATTGGATGTCACTTCATAAAATGTTGTTGTTATTGGGTGTCACTGCATAATGTGTCACTTCATAAACTGTGTTGTCACTGCATAAATCGTTGCATTGCATAAGGTGTCAGTGCATAAATCATTGTAAATGTTGTTGTCACTACATAAATCATTGCATAAGGTGTCACTGCATAAAATGATGTATAAGGTGGGTGGTGTAACTACGTAAATCATTTCAAATGTTGTTGTCACTGCATAAATCGCTACAATAAGGTATCACTACATAATATGTCACTGCATAAATCGCTGCAATAAGATGTCACTGCATGAATTGCTACCATAAGATGTCACTACATCGCGGTGTCACTACATCTCCGTGTCACTTCATCGTGGTGTCAATGCATCGCGGTGTCTCTGCATCGTGGTGTCACTGCATCGCGTCGATTTTTATGAAGAAAATTTCGATTTTAAGAAAATAAGTAAAAGAACATCAAATGCGATATCAGAATAAAGAAGACGAGAAAATATGAATTATGGTAAAATTACGATGATCGGAGTTTTATATCCAAAGATATAACTGTTTGAAATAAATAGTAAAATAGAGAAAATAACATTTTTAATAATTTCCCAACTTTTCAGGAAAAAAAAAGAAAAAAAACTTTCTATTTTTCCACCCACGAAGCACATGTTATTCTTTTTTGTGGGAATGAGGGAGAAGGACACAAACATTTTATCAATTATAAGAAATGACAGTTTTTTAAAACTTTTACATAAATGACAAAACTATTTTTGTTTTAATATCCAGTCGCTGATGGAGGTCAAATTAAATTATTAACTCGAGACCTACTAACCTACTAGCAAGAGAACTAGGTTCAATTGTAGTATAGCTAGATAGAGTCGAGGTCGATCCCACAGAGACTCGGCACAAACAAAACACAACTTACTTTATCAAAACTAAATTGAAAGGGCGGTCTACGACCAACTAAATGCAGTAAATAAAATAGTGACAACCACAAGACACAAAATATCACAAAGACAAATTAAAGACTACTAAAACACGGATAATACGGTTGATATTATCTAGACAAATAGTATTGATTACGCTAGTAGATCATAACTCCCCCATGTAAATTAGGTTGATAACGAGACAAAACAAACGTTAAAGATTAATTATTATGACTACGGGAGTCATCCCCTAAGGTAGATTTAGCTCCAGTTAGGCCATCTAAATCATCGTGCCTCCATTACGTGACTTCGCTTTTTAATGCCTCCATCTCATATAACTTCTGACACAATTATTTCACTAGGGACGCCGGTATAAACCGTAACCTCATCTAAGCAACATTCCTATGGTGAGGCGTACTTCTTAGATGCCGATTCAATCTATATCCTAAGTAACAATCACTTTTTGAGTTTCATGTTAAATTATGATGACAAATAATTAAGTTGATCGGGTTTAATTACTCGTTTTAATTCCAAATCGAGAGAATCGACGTAGTCGAAGCCGATCATAATATTGCCCTACACCTTACCACACTCGGTCGACCGAATGACGGCACTCGGGCGACCGAGTGACATGTCTAGGTCGACCGAACACGGTTCCGTGCCGGAACAAATCATGATTACTTCTTAACGTTTCTAACCTAAGCACATGGGTTCGTAAATAAATCTACATCACGCAATCAATACAAATAAAACTACTCCATAATAAAATATATCGATCTACAAATAAAGATTGCATAATTGAATAGTCATACCCTCGAAGACGAGAGTGACTCCCACTCTTTAATGCGCTCCCTAATCGGAGAATCCGATGAATCCACAATGAACGAACATAAAGAAAATAAAACGAAATCTCAAAATCTAAAATTGTATGAATTGTTTTGTGTTGTAGTGGTGTGTGTTCTCAACATCGTGGGCTGCTTTGTTTATATAGGAGTTGTAGCCGACATAGGGAGAATCCGGAAGATTGACGTGCATTTATCAAATTAGGCTCGGGTGACCGAACCTACACGCTCGGTCGACCGAATGGCATGGCTCGGTCGACCGAGCCTCCTTCTTCACGCGTTTTCACTTTGGTTCGTCCGACTTGTTTCCCACTCCACGCTTTTGAATTGATCGATTGATCCTTTCTTCAATGCTCCGATTTTCTTCTCTTTTATCTTGAAATCTCCCCGATTGCATGATAATTATCTTCCCGATTTATCATGATCTGCAAAATCAGTATTTATCACACAATTTAATTGCTCTTTTATAATAAAAATAGCTAAATACCAATTATCATATTAATAATCACTTATTATTAAATAATAAATATAAACACGTGATTTAAATATGAAATATATAATTAACTCCGATTTAAGGTTAGAATTGATGACATCAATAGGTATATTTTAACTTGTCATCAAAATGCCCCCACTTAAACTTTGCTTCGTCCCGAACAAAGCATTAACAAGTTATTCCCCAAGACAACATTTTCCGTGGTCATCTCATACTTACACAAGAAACCCGAGTCAACTCATACCAGTCATGCTCATAAGATAAGCATTATTCACTACTCGCTATGAATCGAAGTGATTGTGTGCATGTGCGTTGGTTTCATATAAATGTAGCCAGATTTAGAGTTTTTGCAGACTTCATATCTAAATCCACCAACATCAGCATTCATACCTCTTATGCCTCGCAATGGTTAAAGCACTAGAACAATAAGCAAGAGCGTATCTATAGGGTTTTTGGACTTGGAGACTGAGTACTACTCGAAGCCTCTGAAAATTCGAAAAATTTGTTTCAATTTTTTGCATATTTTTCGAATGCTACTAACCTCAAGGAAGAAAACTTTATAAGAGCATCCCCCTATCTTAGATTAAGCATAGCATCGAATATTACCACAAGCGCGGGGCTACTTTGGTAATGTTACTACAAGCCCGTGTTTTAATACATTCAAAACACGAGTACGTCCCAAGCTTATTACTCCGCTTTTGTTGGCTAGAAGATCGAATACATCGGTCGACAAATGTCGACACTTTGGGTCCTCATAATCAATTATCTAAGCAATGTACACATACTTCTTTCAATTATTATAGCTCATGCGGTACTAAGCGATTCACATGTTGAGTAATTGAACAATACCTAACTACTTGCAATTGTTGGCATGAATGTCCTTAAGTCTACTAACAATTTATCGCAAAAGTATAACATGACCACGTACTCACGCAACCTTGGTTCATTTCCTATCAATTCTAAGTATAAGAACTTCACAAGTTTAAGGGTACGAGTTAAACAACTTGGCATTTATCCATAAAAATTTTTAAATTTGGCTCAAAATTGTCTCAGTATTCCGTTTTCCTTGACTTCAACATATAGCACAATATATATAGCTAAGTCCCATGCCCCCCACTTAAACATGGCATTGTCCTCAATGACAAAAATAAATGAGAGGTCGGGAAGAAAGACTTAGCTCGGAAACGGCTCCCAAGTAAAGGAACAATATCGGAGTAATCATCGGCACGGCGTGGAGAGACGGACACATCTGTATAAACAAACAAGCTCCACGAAATCGTCAAACACCATGTCCATGGAAGTTATAAAATAATGTGGCAGTAATTAGATATAAATATCTAAAAACAATTTAAGCCACTATACTTTATACTGCCATGGACAAGACCAAAAGGGATCTAAACCTAAAAACTCACATGACGGCTATCAAGGAAAAAAACCTCGTTTATTCCGAACTTAGACTCGGAACATGGCGAGATGAACAAAGCCGTGATAGGCGCATGCTACTTTATTAAAACGAGAAACGAAAAAGATAGTGATAAGTAGTAGTTCTAAGTTTATAGTCGCTAGCTCGACTCAGCTCAAGATGGTTTATTCGTAGACAGGGTCATCAAGGTACAAAACCTCCTCCTCAGCAGCAGGCGGAAGCCCGTGATAATGCTTTATACGATGTCCATTGACCACAAATGCTGGACTCGTCTCGTGAAATTGAATAGTTCCACCGCTCCGAAAGGAAAGACTCGTTGTACTTGAAATGGGCCACACCATCTTGATTTCAACTTACCCGGGAAGAGTCTTAAGCGCGAATTGTATAAGAGAACCGGATCACCCTCTTGAAAGGTCCTATCCGAATCTTTTTGTCATGGAACTTCTTCGTGTGCTCCTTGAAAATCTTGGCATTCTCGTATGCCTCTAAACGAAACTCTTCCGGGCGAGTTAATTCTAACATCCTCTTTTCACCGGCCAACGTCTCATCAAAATTTAGCATCCTTGTTGCCCACATGGCCCGGTGTTCCGGTTCCACCGGTAGATGACATGCCTTTCCAAAAACAATCCTATATGGTGACATTCCAATCGAAGTTTTATATGCGATCCTATATGCCCATAAAGCGTCGTCTAAACGTAACGACCAATCCTTCCTAGTTGTATTGACGGTTTTCTCCAGGATACGCTTTATCTCTCGATTGGTGACTTCTACTGTCCGCTAGTCCGGGGGTGATACGCGATTGCTAGCTTATGTCGAACCCCATACTTAATCATCGGCCTTTCAAACGGTTTATTACAAAAATGACTACCATTGTCGCTTATAATTGCCCTCGGCGTCCCAAACCGTGTAAAAATGTTCTTCTTCAAGAATCTAACCACAACCCTAGCATCGTTAGTAGGTGAAGCAATGGCCTCAACCCATTTGGATACGTAATCAACAGCAACTAAGATGTATCGGTTAGATAATGATGAAGTGAAGGGTCCAACGAAATCTATTCCCCAAACGTCAAAAAGTTCCACTTCTAAGATGCTCTTGAGTGGCATCTCATTTCTCCTTGAAATATTACTCGTCATTTGACAGGCATGACATGCCTTTGCATATTGGTGTGCATCCTTAAACAATGTCGGCCAATAAAAACCGCATTGGAGGACTTTGGCCGCAGCTTTATCTCCCCCGTAGTGTCCTCCAACTTCATAAGAATGACAATGCTTTAGGATATCATTATACTCTTCCTCGGCACACATCTTCGAAAAACATTATCGGATCCTAGCTTAAACAAATAAGGCTCATCCCAATAATAGTGTCTAATATCTTTGAAGAATTTCTTCCTCTCTTGGACGGTGAGATTTGGTGGTAGATACTTCGCGGATAGATAATTAACAAATAAACTAAACCATGGTTGTTTCTTTTCCTTCACAACCTCTATTCGCGAAGAAAGCTGCAAAGACAATCACCTTGTCCCCCGATGGTGGTGATGGAGAAAAGTTGTTCATCGGAAAATATTCTCCTATCTCGGGTAATTCCTCACCATCCTCTAATTGTAAACGCGATAGATGATCGGCCACCACGTTCTCACTTCCTTTCTTATCTCGGATTTCTACGTCAAATTCTTGCAACGGTAGAATCCATCTCAACGATCTCGGCTTTGAATCTTGCTTTGCTAGGAGATACTTAAGAGCTGCGTGGTCGGTCCACACGGTGACTTTAGATCCCACTAAGTAAGATCTAAACTTGTCAAAAGCAAAGATAACGGCCAAAAGCTCCTTCTCCGTTGTTGCATAGTTTCTTTGGGCGCATTCAAAGTCCGGCTCGCATAATAGATAGGTCGAAGATCTTATCTTTTCTTTGACCCAAAGCGGCGCCAACGACGGCATCACTTGCATCACACATCGGTTCGAATGGCGGTCCCAATCCGGTGCGACCGAACGGGTGCGAATCGATCTACTTTTTATTTCGTTGAAAGCTTTTATGCACTCATTAGAAAGCACGAATGGTACGTCCTTGGCCAATAATTCGGTAAGAGGTCTAGAGATGAAGGAAAAGTCTTTGATAAACCTACGATAAAATCCGGCGTGGCCTAAAAACCCTCGCAAAGTTTTAAGATTAGTAGGTGGAGGTAGTTTCTCGATCACCTCGACTTTAGCTCTATCCACCTCTATACCGTTCTTGGATATGCGGTGACCTAGTACTATACCTTCCGTAACCATCAAATGACACTTCTCCCGAGTTAAGCACAAGATTAGTCTCTTCACATCTCTTCAACACTCGTGCTAGATGTGTGAGACATGAATCGAAATCGTCTCCAAATACGGAGAAATCATCCATAAAGATTTCCAAGAAATCTTCCACCATGTCTCGCAAACGGTGACATCATACACCGTTGAAATGTCGCGGGGCGTTGCACAATCCAAATGGCATTCGATTATAAGCAAATGTCCCATATGGGCATGTAAATGTCGTTTTCTCACGATCCTCGGGTGAGATGTGGATTTGATAGTATCCCGAATACCCGTCAAGAAAACAATAGAAAGCATGCCCGCTCAGTCTCTCGAGCATTTGATCGATGAAGGGAAGAGGAAAGTGGTCCTTACGAGTTGCGTCATTTAGTTTCCTAAAGTCTATGCACACTCGATGACCGGTGATTAGCCTCACGGAATTAACTCATTCAACTCATTGGCTTGCACCGTCAATCCTCCCTTCTTGGGAACTACGTGGATAGGGCTTACCCATTCGCTATCAGCAATTGGAAATATAATTCCCATTTCTAGCATTTTTATAACCTCATCCCTAACCACTTCCTTTAATTGTGGGGTTAAACGCCTCTGAGGTTGTGCAACCGCTTTCTTTTCAGGATCCACGGAGATCTTGTGCATACATACGCTAGGACTAATGCCCTTAACGTCAGCTATGGTCCATCCAAATGCTCCGCGGTACTCTCTCAGAACTCTCATTAGTTTCTCCTCTTGTAAGTCCGTCAAGGAAGAAGATATGATTAGCGGCAAAGTCTCATCTTGAAGAAATACATACTTCAAATTCGCAGGAAGAGGTTTTAAAGTCAAATTTGTGGGAGGTTCTTCCAAAGTGGTTTTCAACTTTTGACCGGTGAGTTTAAGTTCGAAGTACTTATGCCACGTTGGTCTATGATAGAATCTTTCAATCTCTGCGAAACTTACTTCCTCTACCGGTCTTGGGGTCCCTCTACTACATCCGGGCCATATCATCTTTTCCTCCTCACTACTCACGTACTTGACTTCATCTTCTTCTTCTAAGACAGCATCTAGAAAATCCTTGATACTTTCATGTTGTTGAAATTCTTGAACGATCCTGTCAATGGAATCTAACATGAAACATGCATCCTCTCCATCATCAGGTTGCTTCATCGTGTCAAAGACATTGAATGCAACTCTTTCTTCGTTCACTCTCAACACCAACTCGCCTTTGTAAACATCAATTAGTGTTCTACTGGTAGCCATGAAAGGTCTCCCTAATATCAATGGTACCTCGTAGTTAGCTTCCATATCTAATACTACAAAGTCGACGGGGAATACAAACTTTTCAACTCTTACTAGCACATCCTCAACCACTCCACACGGTTCCTTAACGAACGGTCAGCTAATTGCAATGTGATTGAGGTCTTCTTAAGATCTTTCATGCCTAGTTCCCGAAAAATAGATAGTGGCATCGGGTTCACACTTGCTCCTAGATCACACAAAGCTTTGTTCGGACATACGTTACCTATGGTGCGGGGAATGAGAAAACTTCCCGGATCTTTGCATTTTGGGGGTAACTTATGTTGAAGAATGGCCGAGCACTCCTCATTAAGGCATATGGTCTCTAAATCTAGAAGTTTCCTTTTAGTTGAGACGGCGTCTTTTAAAAATTTGGTATACTCAGGCATTTCAGCTAGTGCTTCAACTAGGGGTATATTGATTTGTAACTTACTAAACATATCCACGAACTTCTTATACCTCTTATTATCAAACTTTGGCTTCGGCTTTGGTGGAGGATAAGGTAGAGTTGAAGGGTCGACATTAGTGAAAATTGGATACTTGTTATCGTAAAGTTCAACTCTAGGGCCAGCAGGTTCTTTATACGTTCTTTGCTCAGGCAAAGTCTCAGAAGTCTCATTGCTTGGCTCACTATCCTTACTCTTTGTGACTTTTTCTTTCTCTTGCAAGGACGGTGGAGTTACCTCCTTTCCACTTCTTGTCATGATCGCATTCAAATCCTTAGGGTTCTTCTCAGTGTTGCTTGGCAACCCTCCAGGAGGTCTTGTTGAGACTTGCTCAGCTAGTTGTCCTACCTGGTGCGTGAGATTTTGGACTAGAGCTTCCTGATTGGTTACCTTGGCATCAGTCTTCTGACAATATTGGCTAAAGTTAGTGGCTAACTCGGCCATAGATTTTGAAAGTTGTCCCATATTGTCAGTGACGACATTACTCAGTTTTTCTATCGCAGCTTCCCAACCAAAAGTTTTAGTCTGCTGTGGTACATAAGGGGTAGGCGGTTTAGGCCTTTCTCCTGCGTTAATGTCACTATATCGGAATCCGGGATGGTTATGATTAGGTCATACCCTCCCCCGACATAATTGGCTTCTTCAGTACCAGCATTCTCACCTTGAGGTGCTACCTCGATTCCAGCCCCTTTTTCTACTCTTGTCATCCTCTCTTGCATCCCATCTACCTTATTATTGATAACAGAAAGTTGTTCTAAGATTTTGGTGGATGCACTATCATCAAATATATCGGCGGCCATCTTCACGTAGCTATGTCATTGCCTCCCATTGGCTATTCATTGCTATTTGTTCCATCTTCCCTTGTGCCTCCTCGGAGATAAAAGAACAAACGCTCCATTCTTTGGAAGCGTCTACTCTAATTTTCTCAGTCTCTCTCAACCCATGGTAAAAAGTTTGCATTAAAAGCCAAAGAGAGATGTCATGATGAGGACACTTCCTCATAGCTTCCTTGAAACGCTCCCAAGCTTGATCAAAACTTTCCCCAGGTTGTTGCTTAAATCCTAGGATATCTTGGTGTAACTTAAAAGTTTTTCCTAAGGGAAAATACTTATTCATGAATTTTTGCAACAACTGTTCCCAAGTTGTGATTGATCCGAATTTCTCTAAAGAGAGAAGCCATTTGCTTAGCTTTATCTTTCAAAGTGAAAGGGAAAAGCTTAAGACGAATGTTACCCTCCGGGATTAATTACGGTTTCACGGTACTAACGATTTCCAAGAAATTCGTCACGTGAACACCGGGATCCTCGTTTTGGACTCCATGAAAAGTAGAATAATTGGTCACCATTTGAATTACATTAGGCCTAGGGTGATAGACTTCCGCGGCATGATCTTGCGGTGCTACTATAAGCGGGAATGAATTGTTCAATAGTGGGCGTTGCATAACTTTGCAAAGTGCGCCTCGCTCCTTGGACTAGGGCTTGGTTCTCATTATTAACATTTGCATTTACATTATTGGCATTATTGATAACTGGATTAATAACCGGATTAGGTACCTGGTTTGGATTGACCGGATTTCCTTCCATTTCTGTTTCAGATTCGGAATGTTCAGAATGATCGGTTGTATGTCCTCATTCCACCCCTTGCTCGCTTTCCTCAAGATTTGGATCCTCTTCTCCTTGTTTAGCCAGTTCCCTAGCTAATTTCCTATTTCTTCTCGCAAATTTTTCTATCTCAGGATTATAAGGTTCAAGCGGTTCCTTCGATTTCCGAGTAGCATACTATAAAATAGTAAACAACAAGAAAACAATTAATCACTAGTAAAGGCTAGGCCTTTAACTCACTAAGTAAAACTAAAACGGACTCGAAATAAGTTTGAGAAAAGAAAACGTAAATAAAACAGAAGCAGAATGTTTTAAAACTAAGACAGAATCAGAAACAGAAAAGAAAATAAATTCTCGGTCGACCGAGAGCTGTGGTTCGGTCGACCGAACGTTTTTTTTTTTTTTTTTTTTTTTTTTACGACACTGTTTTAATATACAGACTCTTATTCACGGAATATTCACGAATCCGGTTCCAACAAAATAAGCTATATCTCAATTTAATGACTCGAGTCCCCGGCAACGGCGCCAAAAACTTGATGGAGGTCAAATTAAATTATTAACTCGAGACCTACTAACCTACTAGCAAGAGAACTAGGTTCAATTGTAGTATAGCTAGATAGAGTCGAGGTCGATCCCACGAGAGACTCGGCACAAACAAAACACAACTTACTTTATCGAACTAAATTGAAAGGGCGGTCTACGACCAACTAAATGCGATAAATAAAATAGTGACAACCACAAGACACAAAATATCACAAAGACAAATTAAAGACTACTAAAACACGGATAATACGGTTGATATTATCTAGACAAATAGTATTGATTACGCTAGTAGATCATAACTCCCCCATGTAAATTAGGTTGATAACGAGACAAAACAAACGTTAAAGATTAATTATTATGACTACGGGAGTCATCCCCTAAGGTAGATTTAGCTCCGGTTAGGCCATCTAAATCATCGTGCCTCCATTACGTGACTTCGCTTTTTAATGCCTCCATCTCATATAACTTCTGACACAATTATTTCACTAGGGACGCCGGTATAAACCGTAACCTCATCTAAGCAACATTCCTATGGTGAGGCGTACTTCTTAGATGCCGATTCAATCTATATCCTAAGTAACAATCACTTTTTGAGTTTCATGTTAAATTATGATGACAAATAATTAAGTTGATCGGGTTTAATTACTCGTTTTAATTCCAAATCGAGAGAATCGACGTAGTCGAAGCCGATCATAATATTGCCCTACACCTTACCACACTCGGTCGACCGAATGACGGCACTCGGGCGACCGAGTGACATGTCTAGGTCGACCGAACACGCTTCGTGCCGGAACAAATCATGATTACTTCTTAACGTTTCTAACCTAAGCACATGGGTTCGTAAATAAATCTACATCACGCAATCAATACAAATAAAACTACTCCATAATAAAATATATCAGATCTACAAATAAAGATTGCATAATTGAATAGTCATACCCTCGAAGACGAGAGTGACTCCCACTCTTTAATGCGCTCCCTAATCGGAGAATCCGATGAATCCACAATGAACGAACATAAAGAAAATAAAACGAAATCTCAAAATCTAAAATTGTATGAATTGTTTTGTGTTGTAGTGGTGTGTGTTCTCAACATCGTGGTCTTCTTTGTTTATATAGGAGTTGTAGCCGACATAGGGAGAATCCGGAAGATTGACGTGCATTTATCAAATTAGGCTCGGGTGACCGAACCTACACGCTCGGTCGACCGAATGGCATGGCTCGGTCGACCGAGCCTCCTTCTTCACGCGTTTTCACTTTGGTTCGTCCGACTTGTTTCCCACTCCACGCTTTTGAATTGATCGATTGATCCTTTCTTCAATGCTCCGATTTTCTTCTCTTTTATCTTGAAATCTCCCTGATTGCATGATAATTATCTTCCCGATTTATCATGATCTGCAAAATCAGTATTTATCACACAATTTAATTGCTCTTTTATAATAAAAATAGCTAAATACCAATTATCATATTAATAATCACTTATTATTAAATAATAAATATAAACACGTGATTTAAATATGAAATATATAATTAACTCCGATTTAAGGTTAGAATTGATGACATCAATAGGTATATTTTAACTGTCATCAGGCGCCTTTTTTTCCCAAAGAAAAAAAAATACCTTAATACAATTTCTCTCTTATCTATCTTTTTTAAACACTCATATCTCTCAATATAGAACTCCAAATTTGAAAATTCTTTCACCAAATTTTGTATCTCTTCATTCTTTTTATTTTGATACCACATTCAACATATTCCGATATGATTTCAGAAAATCCGCTGTCGAAATTCATTATTGTTCGAAATTCACTATCGATATTCACTGATTTTCATGATTCACTGAGTGAATTTCGATAGTGAATCTCATGAAAAACGATGTAATTATATCGAACCAAGTCTCAAAACAAAAAAGCATCAAAAAATAAAAAATTCAGTGAAATTTTTATTGCGTTTGGATCTCTATATCAAAATATATGAGTGTTTGAAAATGGATGAGGAAAGAGGAAAAAAACTGGAGCAAGGAAGACGCGTCGGATTTTTTTATTTATTTTTTGTTTTTTTGTTTTTTTTTTTGTTTTGTCCTTCAAACTATAAATATTATGAGTGTTGTCTTTCTCCCTATAAAAATTATTGGGCTGTCATGTTACTCAAAAATAATCCAGAAGCTGTCATTATTCCTAATTTTGCATTCTTTTTTTTGGGAATGGAAGCGCTGGTGTTTGTTTTGTTTTGTTTTTTTTTTAATTCTTATATTGAGGGTAAGTTTGTCCATCTATCAAATTCTTGTCCTTATAAACAAAGAAAATTTAAGTGCGTCATATTTGCCTGATTAAGTTAATTATGTGTACTTTTGGCCCTTTACCCCTAATAATGTTAGGCATAGGATTGACTTTCTCAATTGGCTCCATAAATAAAGAGATTAGTTTTTTTTTTTTTTTTTGTGTGTGTGTGGATTATATGATTAGTCTTTTCTACAAGGTTTTTTTGTTTAAATAGTCCTTCTACAAGTTTTTTTTTTCTCTAAATAGATTTTTCATCCTCAAACAATATTTTTATACCAATAATACCCTTGATCACCCCCAACTTGAAGAACACAAACCCTAATTGCAATTGAACAACCCCTAGCCTTAAATTGAAAATTTCATCCCATAATTGCAATTGAATAACCCCAGCCTTAAATTGAAGAACACAAACCCCTAATTGCAATTGAACAACCCTTAGCACTAAATTGAAGAACACAAACCCCTAATTGCAATTGAGGAACCATAAACCCCAACTTGCAGAATCCTAATTATGTTTCCTACCCACCTATGCTGTCAAACCCCAACCCACCTGACCGCCGTCGGAACGCCGTCAAAATCATGCATTTTATAATAAAAACGCAGATGAACCAAAAAACAGTAGAAAAAGGAAAGAAAAAAAAACGCAGTAGCAATGTTTATGTTTTGTTTATGTCATTTTCATGATGGAAAAATGGACGAAGCAGAGTTGCGGGGGAGAGGAGCTCTCCATTTTTGTCGAAATGAAAAGGAGATGTGGGGGAGTGGTGAAGAATAAATGGATAAGAGCACTTGCAGTAGATACTGTAAATTATTTAAAAAGTCTATTGTAGAGATTTCAATAGAAAAAATAGCACTGCAGCAGATACTCTATTTTTTACTGTACACTATAGATTTTGTAAAATTTCCTTTACAATTTTCCTTTATATCTTTCGCATTATGTAAAATAAAGAGTCTGATGCATTTCATCTTAAATAAAGATTCAGTAAACTAGAAAAACGTGTTTTCAAAATTTTATAATAGAGTATTCGTTAAGAGTATCTGATACGAGTGCTCTAATTAGAAATTAGAAATGTAAAGATAAAAGCTAAGTGTTTTAAATAGGGTTATTTTTGTCTTCTTATGTTAAATTTTATTTTGTAAATGACTCTAGGAGTACTACTTGGACAAATAAACTTTGAAAAAGTATCAATAAAACAATTATCCCAAAACAATGTGTGTTGTGATTCCTATCATTAGATCTGTTATACCATCTTCAAAATTATCCAAGTATGAATTTTTCTCTCATGTCATTGTTTTACTCTCAAACAAAAAAACCTATGTAGTAATGAAATACCTTTAACTTTCAACCCCTAATTCCAAATCTTAATATATTCATAACATATAGTATATATACCGTTTTTTTCCAACACGTATTAACTGAAGTATGTACCTAAGTTATAGGATAGTATTTCAGCCTCTCTTCTTTTTCTTTTCTCCCCACACAGGTTTTTTTTTTTGTTTTTTTTATTTTATTTATTTATTTATGAAAGGAGACACACACACGTATTAGAAACAAAAACTTTGCTCACGTGGGTAGGTATTGGATTCTTTTGCAATAATTGTATCTAACATATGGAATGTGGTCCTGGTATCAATTGACCCCAAACACAATCATTTATATCAAAAAAATCCAATTTAAATTTTAAGTGGAATGATAAATTCCGCGGAAAATTTTTATGTCGTATGTTTACATACACCGAAGTGATGTATGAGTGAATCAGAACCACACAGTTTATATCTAGAATAGAAACTGTGTGGTTTTAATTCACTTTCATATATTTACATTCAGCATATAAACTGTATGATTTTGATTCACTTTCACATCACTTTGATACATGACGATATTATACCCAAAAACCTTCCATATTCCGCGTATCAATTCTTGAGAATCATTCACTACATACGTTATCTGATAGATAAGATCAATATTAAAAGTCTTCAAAAGAAAAAAAGTGAGAAAAAAAAACGTTAAAAGTATAATCAATATTAATCAATGGATCCTATAAATCATTGATATCTTTTTCTAGGTTTGTAACGAAAATGATATAGTCGCATTTGAAATTGTAAATAATTAGGAAACATGACATTTTTTAAGTAACATAACACAAAATAAGTTTTATATACATAATAACAGGCCGTCAAAGATTTATAGACTCGTATCTTTTGATATAAATCTTGAAACGTGATGAAAATTTCACCAATTTTTATTCTTATTTTTACTGCTTTATATTTTGAGACTTGATTCGATATCATTACGTCGTTTTTTTTATATGAGAATCACTGTCGAAATTCACTTCACCATCGAATCTCAAAAAACAATGAATTTTGATCGTGAATTTCGAAGAATGGTGAATATATTTTGACAGTTACTTTGTAATATGATAAATGTGATTTCAAAATAAAGAGCATGAAAAAAAATTGGTTAAAGAATTAACAATTTGAAGTTATAAACTATGAGATATAAATATTAAAAATAATGCATGACGTTTCTCAATAAAATAAATTAATGCATGAGATCATTTTTTCATCTTCTCGCGGCAACGCACCAGGCACCCGGGTGTGTGTGTGTGTGTTTTTTTTTTTTTTTTTTTTTCAATATATAAGTTTGTTCTTGGTGTAAAAGTTTTCAATCCTGTTACTTAATTTAGGATTTTTTTTTTTCTTATTATTTTCTCTGATTCTCCCTTAAAATTATACCTAAAATCTACCTTGAAGATAATATTCTCATATATTTTTCATTTATTTATAAAAAATTGAAACAAATACAAGTTTTCAATTTTTAAGAAACGCCTCCGAATTCATTCCTATCATAAGAATTATTTTTATTTTTTGTATTTTAAATATTTTTTCCCTATATACCAAGAAGAAGGTTCTTTACCGGAACTACAAGGCTGCAGCCTTTTGGTTTCTTGCCCTTTACTTGTTGGCACTTAGATTAGATGTTCACAACTTTCGGTCTTTCATCGTGCACGCATATGCTTCTCTGCTGCTATTTACAGCCAATATATCCCGGATTAAGAAACTAATTACCCCTTACATGCTTAAGAAAAACTCTTTGATTGTCTATTTTAATTTTCACATTTTGGTTTTTTATTTTTATTTTAATATCTGCAATTATATTTAGTTGTGTTTTTAATTAATCCATAGTTGTAAATTACAATTACTTTCATTGATTTCATAAAAACCTTCTTTAACAAGTTTGATATATATAAATATTTATCAATCTATGTCTCCTTTCATTTGATCCTTTCCCAAAAAAGTTAAAACCTCATTCTTTCTATGTTTACCAAAATCATTAATAACATAATAAAACAAAGATTTTCTTACATCAATCAATTAGTGCACTCATAATCTTAAGCATAAGTACATAAGGTTAATGTAATCATGTCAATGTGGTCCTTTGAAGCAGCTGGCCACTTCACATATGTGGCTTTAGGTGAAAAAGTGCAATTATCTTTGATACTTTATTCATGAGATCAGACTCTTAGCACAAAAGTACCACAGACATGTCATGTGCTTTACCTCAGATTTATCATCATGGGTCATTGCCTTAGGAAGCACCATTCAATTTGCAATATCATACCCCTTTTTTTTTTTTGATTTCTTTTATTTTTTACTTTTCATGTTTTATTGGTGCTTTCAAGATAATTATAAATACATAAATATATATGTATTACGATTAATGTGTGCATGCATGTATCTTTATATTTATTTTTCAAATGAATGGAAGCCATTGTTTTAAGCTTAAATGCTCTACGCTAGCTAGCATACATAATAAGACAAGGTTGGTTTATAATCGCCAAAGCAAGTTGACTCCACTGCTTAATTAGAGAATGTCACGTCCATTGATAAATTATTATGTCTCTAAAAAGATTAACACGATGAAAAAATAAATAATTAACATTTTATGTATTTGAAATGTGTCTCTCTTCTCCAAAAAAAAAAAAAAAAAGTGTCTCTCAAGTGAAGATCTAATATATCGTTAAAGTTTTATATATTTGAACAGGCACCTTAAATGTGGTCTATTTTAGAGTTTTGAGTGAGACAGAAACACTTGAAACAAAATATTTTCTAAAGACAATATTTGCAGAGAGATTTGAATATGTGGTCTTTTGCTTTGATAGCATGATTAATTATAATCTCTCACAAAAACATAAATTGATGATTGAAAAGTTTTATATGTTT
Source organism: Gentiana straminea (assembly GCA_036785695.1). Lineage (NCBI taxonomy): Eukaryota > Viridiplantae > Streptophyta > Magnoliopsida > Gentianales > Gentianaceae > Gentiana > Gentiana straminea. Next base: position 648,997 of record JAVUPR010000515.1, on the reverse strand, counting down.
CTAATAGCGATGTGTGTGTATATATATATATATATATATATATATATATATATATATATATATATATATATATATATATATAAATTTTTGGCCCCTTCTTCTTCTTCTTCTTGTTCTTGTTCGTCACGGTCAACAATATCAACTAGTTCATTAGAATCATCACGATTCACATTTACCTCTTCATCAATCGCCATATTTTCATCTTCTAAGTAGACTTCTCGGTTTACATAATAATGTTAACCGTTATTTTGCAACAATATCTTAACCAAGTTAAGCAGTGTATTGTAGCACATAACTAACTATGCAAGGCGAGACTACGGTTTCTTCCTCAGTGAATATATATATATATATATATATATATATATATATATATATATATATATATATATATATCCTAGGGTTTGTAATTATTATTGTATCTACCGATTATACCCCTAGCTTAGCCTAACATAAACAAGTGTACATCATTCGTTTCAAAGTGTGAATAAAATCATTTACTTTATAATTCTATCATGGTATCAGAGCTCTAAAAGATCCTGATTTTGTTCCACGGTGCCGCCACCTACACGGCCTAAATTTTTTTTTCTTTTTCTTCTCCTTCCCACCGGCGTTAATGGCCAAATTCCGGCAGTCTTCTTCTCCGATCAGCTCCCTAACAACCTCTCAGCCGCTATATAAGCAGCACTCGGCATCTCCGCCGCACTGCTCAGCCACATCGCTGCAACTCTCTGATCACTCGGCATCTTCGCCGCACTTGCACAGTATGAGCAGCACCTCCTACAACCGCTGTAATTCCCGGCACAGCAGCAGCCTTCCACCTTCTGCTCCGACAGCCGATAGGGCTCCCTCATCGCATCAACAGCAGCCAGAATCAGGACTCCCCTCCTCTCCGCTGCAATGCCCACCCTCTGTGCACAGCCACAACAATTATAAGCACAACCGCAGCAATATCCACGGCGGACAGCCGATCCATTCTGACGACGCAGTAGGGGTGTTTCAGCAGCCGCTGCAATTTTGTGGGCCGCAGCCATCATATCCGCCAATTCCTGAACGCAGAAAATTGAATTTTGTGGTTAATAAAACACGCGGTAAACGTTCCCGTCCTCGACGTCCTTATCTCGGTACATGTCAATTATGTTATGTGCCTGGACACTCGGCTCGTACTTGCACTCTATTTCATGCCCAGTCGGTTGGCCAAAGCTCGGCTCGTTCGGATAGGCCACAGGCTCATTCAGCCGCCCCACCTGGCAACTCGGCTCAGCTCGATTCGTCTACATCCACGTGGCTTCTTGACAGTGGTGCTTCGCACCATGTGACTCCGGATATTCGGAATCTCTCGCCTCACTTCCCGTACACTGGGACCGATGATATTATCGTTGGTGATGGTAAAGGTATCTCTATTTCTCATACTGGCAGTACTTTACTCCCCGTTTCCCCTGCACAATCCCTTCCCTTACGCAACGTTTTGTGTGCCCCGAGCATGTCTCGTAACTTACTCTCTGTCTCTCAATTATGTCAAGCCAATAATCTGTCTGTTGAATTCCTTCCCTCTGAATTTGTTGTAAAAGACCTAAGCCAGAATCAACCCCTACTCTGTTGCCCAGTTAAAAACGGGATCCATGAATGGCCGTCTCAACCTTTAGTTGCATTTGCCTCCACAAAAGCCACATCTCAGGAATGGCATCATCGTTTGGGTCATCCTGCCAGCCCGATTTTATCTACCATTTTACGCAACTATAATTTAGACTCGACAATTTCTTCCTCTTCGCATTGTTCTGCTTGCTTAGAGAGTAAAAGCCATAAGCTATGCTTTGGCCAGTCTACCTTATGTTCCTCCCGACCTCTTGAAATCGTTTTTAGTGATGTTTGGACATCTCCCGCTTTCGTGAATGGTTTTAAATACTTTGTGATTTTTGTTGATCATTTCACTCGCTATGTCTGGTTTTACCCGTTGACTCGAAAATCTAGGTTCACTCAACTTTTATTCGCTTCCGCTCCATCGTTGAAAAATTCTTTGATCAACCCATTAAAGTTCTATATTCCGATAATGGGGGCGAATTTATTTCCCTCCGTGACTATCTTTCTACACACGGGATCTCTTTTCTCACCACCCCACATCACACTCCGGAACATAATGGAATTTCTGAACGCAGGCATATGCACATTGTTGAAACAAATCTTGCTCTCCTTACCCATGCCTCCATTCCAAACACATACTGGCCCTATGCTTTTTCCACTGCGGTTTACTTGATTAATCGCATGCCTACTCCCACTCTCAAAATGCACTCTCCTTATGAGTCTATCTTCCATGCGTCCCCGAACTATACCAAACTTCGTGTCTTTGGCTGTCTCTGTTATCCTTGGCTCCGCCCTTACACCGATCATAAGCTGCAACCTCGCTCCAAGCCGTGTGTTTTCCTTGGTTATGCTCTAGACCAACATGCCTACTACTATTTAGACACGACTACCTCTTGTATCTATGTCTCTCGTCATGTTAAATTTGTAGAGTCTATTTTTCCCTTTGCTAATCCCGCTATATCTCCTCCTCCAACTTTCACCACACCTCCTTCGGATTGGATCCCCACTCCTCCTCCTGTTCACCTGCCCGCATCCTCCTCTCCACCACCTCCCCCTCCGGATCCTTCCCTCCACCAACCCCGTCCACCTCTCCCCCGGCTTCCCCGCCTCCGTCTACACATCCGAATCCTCCTCCCACTCACCCTATACGTACTCGGGCTCAAGACAATATCCGTAAACCCATTCAGAAACTCAACCTTCATACTCAGCTTTCCTCTCCTGACACTGAACCCACCACTGTCACTCAAGCCCTTAAACATCCCAAGTGGAGAACTGCTATGCAAGAGGAATATGATGTTTTAATGCGTAATGACACCTGGGAACTAGTTCCCCCGCATCATCACTATAATATCATTGGTTCCAAGTGGATCTTTCGTATTAAACGTAATCCGGATGGCTCTATTGATCGGTACAAGGCTCGTCTTGTGGCTAAGGGTTCACTCAATGCCCTGGTGTTGATTACTTTGAGACATTCAGTCCTGTGCTCAAACCAACTAATGTTCGCCTTGTGCTCACTTTGGCTCTTTCGCAGGGGTGGTCTCTGAGGCAGCTTGATATTAATAATGCTTTTCTACAGGGTCATTTACAGGAAGATGTTTACTTAGCTCAGCCGTCTGGGTTTATTAATTCGGACCACCCTACTCATGTTTGCAAATTGCGTAAGGCAATTTATGGTTTGAAGTAGGCACCTCGAGCTTGGTATGATGAGCTCAAGGGTTTTCTTTTGGCGAGTCAGTTTAGGAATGCGGATGCTGATTCCTCACTGTTTATTTACAACTTTGTGGCATTATAATTTATCTCTTGGTATATGTGGATGATCTTATTGTTACAGGGAATAATTCCAAAGCGCTTGAGACCTTCATTGCCCTATTGGGTCGTCGCTTTGCTCTGAGGACACAGGGTTCACTCTCTTATTTTTTGGGTATTGAGGTGATTTACAATTCCGTTGGATGTATCCTGTCTCAGAAAAGATATGCCACTGAATTGTTAGCTAAATTTCGCATGGATCGTGCTAATTCGGTCACCACTCCTCTGCCGGCTGATATTTCTGGGATCACTTGCTAAGTCCGGCACGCCTCTGCCTGATCCCTCTCAGTATCGCATGGTTATTGGCAGCCTTCAGTATTTGATTTTTACTCGACCGGATATTGCCTTTGTTGTAAATAAGTTGTCTCAGTTTATGCATGACCCTACGGATGTACATTGGGATCATGCCAAGCGTACACTACGGTATTTAGCTGGGACATTGGATCTTGGTCTTCAGCTATATCGTGACTCTCCTATGGTTCTTCATGCTTTTTTCGATGCAGACTGGGGTGGTAATAGAGATGATTATTCATCCACTGGAGCTTATATTGTTTATATCGGGCGCAACGCTATCTCATGGAGCTCCAAGAAGCAGGCTACAGTTGCTAGGTCCTCTACTGAGGCTGAATATCGTTCGGTGGCCTCAACTACTGCGGAGCTTAATTGGGTTACTTTCCTTCTTCGTGATCTTGGTTTTCCTCCCCAGCAAGTTCCGGTCATCTACTGTGACAACCTAGGCACCACGCAATTTTGTGCTAATCCTGTGTTTCACTCTCGTATGAAACAAGTTGCGATAGACTATCATTTCATTCGTGATCAGGTACAACATGGCTTCTTGCGTGTTGCTCATGTTAATGCTCAAGATCAGCTTGCTGACTGTCTGACCAAGTCTTTGCCTCGCACGGTTTTTCAACAACAACGAAGCAAGTTAGGTCTCTCCTCGTCCAACTTGAGGGGTGGTAATAGCGATGTGTATATATATATATATATATATATATATATATATATATATATATATATATATATTGTAATTATTATCGTATCTACCGATTATACCCCTAGCTTAGCCTACATAAACAAGTGTACATCATTCGTTTCAAAGTGTGAATAAAATCATTTACTTTATAATTCTATCAGTTTCAGCATGTATACTTTGGCAAAGTGTGGGTCCGATGTTGCATTGATAGTGTTATTTTATTTTTTTTATTTTGGTTTTATTGGTTGGTTGACATTGATAGTTAATTTTTGGACACTGTTAATAACACAACGGTCAATTTATTCGGGCTCCACACATCGTGTAAATTTCGACTTTGTAGAGGTCGAAATCTTTTTTCAATCCCTCCAGAGTCGAATTTTATGCAGAATTTCGATTCTGGAGGGGTTGTAAATTGATTTCGACCTCTACAAAGTCAAATTTTACACGAAGTATGGTGCCCGAATAAATCATGTATGGTGCCATTAACAATGCCTTAATTTTTTTCCTAGCCCATTCATGTCCGGAGAAGGAGAATGTGACACTATCTAGTGTTTTTGTCTTTTTATTGAACATGTTATTTTATTTTCCTATTTTAGTTTTATTGGTTGGTTGACTGATACTTAATTTTTCCTATCCATATTAGGAGAGGGAGGATGTTACGGTTTCTGATTATTTCCGATGTCTATCAATTCTATGTGGTGGTACTAGGAAAAATTGTCGTTGTGAGAGGTATTTGAGCAGGTAGAACGTTTATAGTAATCATATTTAATATAATCATCCCATTTTTCATAAATAATGAAAGTAAATAAGTGTTGTCGAATAAATTTTGCACATGAATTTTTTTTAGAAAAAAAATGTACATGTTAAAGAAATTTTGCTAAATGTTTAATTAACAAATATTGCCAACTGTTTCACATGTTCTCAAATGAATTTTCAGAGAGCATAAGGCTCATCCCAGGTGGTTAGCGCGCACCCGTTTTTCTTCTGGCTGGTGAGAGGTCGGGGTTCGATCCCCCCTTCCCCCGTTTCCCTCCTTTCGTTTCAGGAAAAAAAAAAAAAAAATTGAATTTTCAGACTCATGACACCGTTTTAAGCCACATCTCTGACGATTCTTCAACTATACATCTTTCTTGGTATATCCACATAATAAATAGAAGCATAAACTGAAACATTTCTATTAAATTAAATAAAGGGAGACCAAGAGCTTTTTTTGTGTCGGTGTAGGTCTAATATATAGTTGACATCTTTAATATTTGAACACGAACATCAAGTGTTGATATTATCGAAAATATCACGATGGGGATTACGGCGTTTGCATGGTGGATATCTGGTTGAAAGTGATGATTTTTTAATAAGAAGGTGGTGGTTATTAAGAACAAGAGGCGGTGCTCAGTCGGCGAACACGGCTTTGTTAGGTGTAGTGCCTGAAAGACAATTATCTAATTGTTTTTATGACAGAATTAATAATTCATCTTATTATATGCATGTATGCTTATAATTAAGACACTACTGAAAAGCTTAAGTACCTTGTTCATGTAATCACATAACTCAGTGTATGGCTATACAAGAGGATTGAGTTAGTGAGATGTACTTAAGAATTAACTTAGTCCGTAGCGTTTATTAATCGAGTACGGGTCTCGTGAGTAATTTGCTATTAATGCGCCCGAACACTTTACGGTGTGACGCCTTATCCGGACCGTCGGTAATAGGATACCTAGTGGGGCATTTATATATGATGATAATCATATACGGCCGGGACCGATTTGATTTGAGTTCTCGATATAATTCCATGATCGAGAAGTCTTATCGAATCACAAAATGATCATATATGGATTAATCTCAATCCCGAGGTGATCACGAACAACCGCTTAGACTATGGTAAAGTTTGATGTGTTAGTAAGGATCACTTCGCGGTATGTGGTCCAACACTTCGTTGGCTCTATTCTCGGGATGAGTGAGTAGTCGTGCTATCACGGATATGGAATCCATTCCTTCCCTCGGGAAGTAGACGAACGCTTCCCTTATTTGTTAATCCTGGCCGATCGATGGCGCCGGTTCATATTATATTAGTTATGAACTAATTGATCATTAGGGGGTTAATGGTAAATAAGGATAAGATGTTTCGAGAAGGGTTTACGGAGATATCCGGAATCGAAACGAATAGTCTATGGAGGATTTATCCGTATGTAATGATTATATCAGTGGACGCTTATCGACTCAAAGTTGAGTGTAAGTTTATATCTATATTCAGCAGAGTTCAGTTTTGGGTTTATGGTGGTGTAATCCCGGAATTAATAGGTTGGATATAATTGTTTGGTCTGACGAATACTTTTATTCGATTTATTGTAGCTACTGAATATGGGTCCATGGTCCCCGATGTGGCTCCTAACATAGCATATGTTTTCTCGTCGTTTCACCTCAATTATAATTAAATAGTTGGATTGGACTATTTAATTGATATGTGGATTAATTGTTCAGTTGGACTAGATAATTAAATGCATGGAAAAGAAATTTTTCGTGGACTCGGCCCAATATGTGAAAAATGCGTGTAGCCTAGTATTTACCTAGGGTTGGGCGCATTCTATTAAGTAATTATTTGGAAATTGGTTTTCTTGGATAATTATTTAATATATGATTTAATCATTTATTTGTTAAGTGGTAAATAATGGAATATTGGATAATATATTTATTTATCCTAATTTGTTTGGGATATATATTATATTTATCTTTTATTTAAAATAAGGATTAATCTAATAATTATCTCTTAATTATTAAATCCTTGGAGGACAAGGATTACTCTCCTATATAAAGAGAGTTCTCCCAAGCCAAATCACACATCACATAATTTCGAAATATTGGGTTGTATTTTGGCTTAGATTTTCCGGCCAAAAGTACTAGGGTTTGAGTTTTAGAAAACTTTGGGTTTTCTAAGGTAGCATATCGAGGAGGTCCGGCGGCGTGAAACATCATCCACCTGGTGTTGCTTAGAGATACACGTCGGAAGACTGTGGCTTCTCATCTAGCTTGGATCTTGGATTGAAGATTGTTCTTGGAGTTTATTCACCATAAACTGGTAAGCAATCTAACCCCCTCGTAGGTTTAGATCTATTGTATTTATGTATTTTGATTGTCTAGATCTAGATCTTATACTTTCCGCTGCGTAATCGGGTGGATCTATGATCCATCCGGTGATATTACATCCTACAGGCTTAGCATAAGGGCGAGAACGAGGTCGACAAATTGGTAGAGTGTATCTGCTTATATTAATTTTTGGATCCCTTTGTGGGTTACATGATGCCTCTATTTATAGGCGAAACTCTAATGATGGTTAGGCTAATTGTCAAAAGACATAATTAAATACAATTAAGAGGTTTAAGCAGTGATAAAAAGCGGGTCAATAGGCTCGCTGGCCGCTTTGATATCATCTTGTTCGCCGAGTCTTGTCCTTGCTAACGTCTAGTGTAGCTCGTGTTCGCCTATGTGTTGCGGGCACGATCCGTCTAATCGGTTCAGCGGACTTTAAGGCGGCACGCTCGGCCCACAGCCCAGGTTATGTTCTGATCATACGGACTTGATGACTTGATCGGCCTACTACCAGACAGGCTGGTACCGATGGGGGTCAGAAGCTGAGATGTGACCGCTAGACCTGGTTTGATGGAGGTCCGGTTGACCGTATTCGGGTTTGGTATATCAATGGCCCTCCACTCCGTGCCGTGTAGTTGCAAAGGTAAAGGGCATGGAGTAGAGTCATTGGCTAGCATGACATACCGCGGCCCTTGCAGACTCCGTTAGAGTTGCTCCAATGCTGACTGTGGTAGTATCAGGCTTAGAATGATGACCACGTCGTAAACGGATTGTCGTGTGGTGCTGTGCTAGAAAGCGGATAGAATTTGGACCGCGCTATGAGTGGCGGGTTTCAGCAACTTTATGGCATAAAGTGACTCGTTGTAGGATGTTGCTCTATAAAATGGACAAACATGAATGATGCGCTATGAAGCGGACAAACGTGATTCACGCGCTATTAAGTGGACAGACTTGACGCTGTAAGCAGTTATGACGATTTGCCATTAGGTGAGGCGTAACCTCGATTCCGCAACTGATGTAACAGTTGATATGACTGGCCACAACCTCTGATAGGCAGGAAAACTTTATTAACTGTACGACGGTTATCTTTTAAATTCGAATTTCGAATTTTGAATTAACCGACGTGACGCTTCGGTTCCCGGTTTGACTATATAAAGGGACAAACCCCAAACCTAAAACACTTTCTGCACTTTCTATTTCCCATATCAAAATATTTCGACGGACTTTGAAGAATCGGGCGTTATAGTAGCAGTTTCCGGTGACGTTAAGTAGTTTCCGGCGGCTTTTTGAGTTTTCCGACCGATCTTCAATGAATTTTCTAGAAAATCATCAAAATTTTAGGTAATTTTTTGATTTTTTGCTAGTTCTTTGCTTCGTTAAGTGATTTACTACTTGAATCATTCATCATCTGCTTAAATCATATGATTCCTTTGAGTGTCGGGTGATTTTGAGTGAGTTTTCATCCATTTCGCTAAAGTTTCGATCTTTTGAGTCGTCGTGCTTCTCGAAATTGCTTGACCTGTATTTAGACTCTGCCTTAGTTGTTTTTCCAGTTTCTCAAGATCTTTTGATTGTTGCTGGGATTCAGCCGTTAGTTAGTGTTTTGGCGGGAAAATATGATGGGCGAGGTGTCAGGATGAGTGGACACGCTCCTTTTGGCCTGACTCCTAAGTCAAGGTGATTAACTATCCGCCTCGCCCTTCTGTTTTTCAGGATGTCCTCTGAATGCACTCCTAGTGACGATGAAAATTGAGAGGCGATGGAGTATAGGCCCGGCGATGTGGATTCTGGTGAGCAGGTTTTAGCGGAGTTCACAGAGCAACTTGAGACCTATTTAGTCAATGAAAAGGCCCCAGGGACTTCCGGACAGGATCTGGTTCACCTAGATGAGGCTTCTTTGAGTGAGATGGCGACTCGAGCTGGTCGTGGGAAATAGGCTAAGGAGAAGAATCCCCGGCCTCCAAATCAGTACACAGATGAAGGCCTTGCCGGGCTCGAAAAACAGAAGGCCTTTGATAAGGAAATCGGCAATCAGTGGAAGAAGTTTGATGAGCATTAAATTCACCCTCCAAAAAACAATTTATAAAGACTCGAAACCGTGGGCAAACTAACTCTCTAACCGGTAGTGTACCGGGTCGATTGCTAGCATAGATACAAGAGTACGAGGTCGAACCCAAAGGAATATGGTTGTGAATACCAAAGCAAACTTCAAACTTAGTCTAGGAAAATCGATGGTTGAAAAGGTTTATACAACTACAACGACATTAAAGCGATTAGTAACGAAGTTTAGCTTATGGAGAGGGACATAGCCGAACCATGATCCATCTAGAAAGTTTCAACCCTAAGGATAGACAAAACCGGCAGTGTGCATTAAAACAAACAAACTCTTGCAAATGATCTCACGGGTGCGTGCTCCTAATTCTGGTGCTAAGATCTGAACAACTCTCCTTTAACACCCTATGCCATGTTAACTACCCTTCCCTTTAGAAGATTCACTAACAAGACATGATACGCACTAGAGCCGCTTAAACGTTAAAACGAGTAACCTCACTCTGGGCCCGGGCTTAACAACTAAGGCGGGTCTACTCCGCGATCCTAGAACCCCTTATCCCACATCTTCCCGCAGAACAACTCATATAAGTTTGATGTGTGTGACTTTGACCTAGGTAGCTAATCTAGCCCAAATATGTTAAAATAAGTTCTAAGACATGAAACAAGCAAGATTAAACAATAAAAAGCACTACCCACTCCCAATTTCATCACCCAAAGGGCGATTTCACCAAATTTCACATGATTTGACTATGAAAAGGGATTAGCTACTCATTATACTAATCAAAACATACATAAAACAGTAAATGAAAGCCATAATAAGTAAAAGAGAAGAGAAATATACCATTAATTTGAAGAAATTCGAGTTTGAGATCTAAAAGTACAAAATAAAGAACTAATTAAAAGGTGGATGCTTTGAGTTTGGAATTGAGATTTGAGCTTGGAAAGAGTAGAATCTAACTATGTTTAAGCTAATCTAAGCTAAGAGAAAGTGTTCTAATCTATTACAAATTTCGAGCAAAAAGTGGGTATAGTTTAGCTAAGAAAGGGGAGAATATCTAACGAAATTTGATGGAAGGGGGTATTAATAGGGGCAAAATCTGTAGAAAAATGACTCCAAACTCCCCCAAATGCGCGTTTCGCTTCATGTGCTCTCTGTCCAAAATTAGCAGTTTGAAACGCCGGTTTGAGAGTTGAAACGCGCGTTTGAGATGATGCAGTTTTCTGGCTGCAGTAAAACCATGATATATTCGCGTGTAGAACTCCGATTTGAGTGATTCAAAATGCGTTGGAAAGATCCTTAAATTATCTAAAACTTTCATGAAGAATACATGACCAAAACATGCCTACATCATAGTTCAAATTGCTTCTGAACAGAACATAGGGGTTGAGATACTAACACTTCTCCCCCCCTTTTCTTCATTTTTCTTCTTCCTAGGTTCATTTTTGCACCTTGATCATACTTATCATCATAAATCTTCGCCTTCTGGGTTTTTGAGACACCTAGACCCTACAATCTCATGAACGAACAAAACACAAACGATTCCGGAGGGTAAAAATGCTCCGAATGGGGTTAATATCAATAAAAACGAGGCTTTACCATCAAAAGATGATAAAAGCCCTTGTGCTCTAAAACATGTGATACCAACCCGTTTTGAGACCTTAATGTGTCAAAAAATACCAAATATGCATCAAACTGTGGGCTAAAAGAGTGCCGGAGTCATGCAAAGTTGACTCCTATCAAAGTTTTTCTTGGCCGATGACTACACAAGATCCCTGGATGCTTATGATGTTTCCGCTGACTATCGGTTCACACCCTATGAGAGGGATAGGACTAGCCAGAGGTTTTGCTGTCGATCCCTCTGGGATTACATCTTTCTTTATTACGATCATGTAGTGGCCGGGTTCTGACCACCTTTCGACCATTTCTTGGTGAATTTTATGACGGTTACAAGCACTCTTCCTTGTGATCTTTCTCTCAGGCTGGCGAGAGTTTTGGTGGGTTTCATGATCGTATGCCGATTATCCGGAGGCGAGCCTAGCCTGCCCATTTTTAACTATTTCTACACCCTTTCAAAGCTGAATAAGTGGGGACAGCTTGGTCCACGAAGGTGTGATTGTCAACTGTTCTTTGATATCTCGGAGAAGGTATCTGGCTGAAACACCAGATGTATGTGAGTGGAGTCGTGGGTTGGGTGGCCGCTCCAGAATTTTCATGCAGGCATATCCAATACAAAGGAGATCAAGACATACCAAGTGCAAGACGATGATAGGGCACTCATCCAGCGAATACAAAAAACTTTGGGGTTCAATGAAGATATTCTCTACTAGAAATGGACTTTCAGCTTGCGGGCTCTATTGGATGTGACAGAGCTATTTAGCCGAGCCGCCGGAATCGCTGGGTCCGAGGTTGGAGAACCCTTGATTAGAGAAGAGCCCTTACCTTGTGATCCAATTGGTATGCTGAGTGCCATCATGAGGCTTGCTTCCTCTCTCAATGTGTCGTATGTGAGGGTGACCCTGAGAAATACGATGAGCTAGGTAACAAACTTTTCTCTGTGTACTTAGCTTTATTTCACTCATTTTTTTAATATGATGGTTATCTGGTTTCCATAGTGATATATGTACTAACACACTCTTTTATCTGTAGACATGCCGAACGTTAGCCGTATTCGCAAGAAAGTCACCGATAAGCAGATCGTCGGTGAGCTTGAAAGGGCGAGTCAGCTCACGTCTATGAGGGAGAGCGAGATGCCCAAGATTCCTCTGGTTGTCCCAGAGGGAGCCGCGCCCTCTAATCCGAAAAGCAAAGGGAAGAATGTGGCCACTTCCAGTAGTGGCATCCCGCCGCTCACTGGAATGAAGAGGAAAGAGATCTTTGTGATTGATGAGGATGTCGGAGAGGGCGGTCTGAAGAAATCCAGGGTTCTACCCCAACCAAAGGATTAGCCCGCAGTGAAGGGAAAAATGGTGGCCGAAGCGGCCAAGAGGACCTTGCATCAGATCACCAGTCAGTCTAACATTCAATCTATAACTGAGCGACATGGCGCCTCCGCTTCCTAGTCCGCCTCTGATCGCATACCTTGGTTGTCTGGGGGCTTCACATTGCCGAAGATGGAGGCCGAGGCTGTGATCTTAGCCGAAGCTATTGCTTCGGTTCCTCAACTGCAGAACTTAAAGTAGACGGCCCATATGAGGGGGCGATAGCAATTGGGAAAGGAATGGGTGCTCACACAGTGCTGAGGGATTGGTTGAGTCCCTCAAAGGGTTTTCTGCAGAGACGCCAAGACTTAGCGGGCGTGGCCGGCATGCTTACTGCTTTGGTTAGTCATTTACTTTTCGTGCCTTTTTTGATTCCTTTCTCTGTTTCATTTGTTATTAAAATGCTCTCCTTCATTTTGTAATTGAACACCTCCATTGCCCAGTCTGATCGTATGGGCGACGAGATGGAGCGAGATTTGGGCCAGGATCTGAAGAAGGTAGAACAGCCGGAAGGCAGTGTTTCTGAGCTAAATCTGAAAGCTAAGACCGCGGTGAGCGAGCTTGAAGCGCTGAAGAAGAAGCGCCTAGATGAAATCTAGGCCATGGAGTTAGCCGGGTCCAGTTACAGTCCAAAGCAGAGATAGAAGCCCTTGAGTATAAAAAGACAATCGACGAGCTCCAGGCGAGTGTTGATCGGGCTGGCCATTTGTGGGCAAAGAAGAAAGCCGCTCTTGAGGAAGAGTGAAGAAGGCCGAGTCCGACATGGAGGCCAAACTGGAGGCTGCTAGGGTAGCCGTGAGGGTTGAGGCAGTTGATGCTTTCCAAAGGTCCAAGGCGTTCAATAAGATCCTTGAGGCTAATGGTTTGGCAGGCTACGATGAAGGATTTTATCACCTAGTTCGCTGTATCCGCTGGGCTCAAGGAAATGACGCTCATTCCTTGAATGTCTTGGAGGAATGGTCTTTCCTTGACCAGTATGATGATCAGCTGTTGTCCCTTAATTCTGAAATCCCTTTCACTACTGAAGAGCTTGAAGCCATCGCCCAGATCGGGCTGAGGAAGGCAAACAACCGTGGAGTCCTCCACCCGTGATCACTGACAACTTGCGGGCCATGATTAAGAAGTCTTATAGTGGTACTACTCAAGCTGAGACTATGCCCCATTCTAGCCCAGTGGAATCCCTTCTGCTTCCATCTCTTCAAGGTGAGAATATCCATGATGAATCAATGGTTCCGGAGAGTGAGCAGATCCAGCAGTGATAGCATTATCTTTCTATTCATCATACCTTGGTTTGTAATATTAAACTTTTGTTTCTGAGATCGTCGTTTGTAATAATTTAGTAACTTTGGATGATGCCGTGGACATTGTATGGCCTTTGATTGAACTTATGTTTCCCTATTCTTTTTGATTTTGTCTAAGTATCACTTGTGCTCGCATGTAAAAGCTCGAGTATTCTCAATCTTGCTCGAGAATATGCTCAAAAATATGGCGTCTTTCGAGAAGGTGTGCTCGCACATTGGGCATGCGGAACCCTTGTTTTTGATATGTCTTAAACTTGCACTCTCTAGACTTATTGAAAATAATAGCCTGATTATTTGGATGCCCATTTTTTTGAATCCATCAGGAGGTACGCCCCCTTATTTTCGATGAGGTTGAGAGGGCTTGGTGTTGAGCCTCCTAAGAGCATAAGATCTTATTGTTTGAATTAAAAATTCCATCATGCGGTCCATTTGTTTCGAGCAAGACTTTTGACGAGTCTGGTCGAGATAACTTGTTCTGCCTCGTCAGCTCTTTCTGACGTGTCAATCTTGGAAGTGTAACCGTCCTGACCTGACATGCCTCTTTATGATTGTTTCTTGGTAACTGTAGCATTGACTGTTAGGACGACAATCGATAGAGCCTTAAAATCGGCTTTTCGAATTTTGAATTTGAAAAGATTGCCTTAACCTTATGCGTTTTTTCAAAATTTGAATTTGAAAGGGGTTGCTTCAGCCTTATCCGTCCGATTTTCTTGATTTGGACCGTTGGCTTTAGTGGCTCTGCTTATAAAATGAGGGCCTTGCCACCTTATTCATTCACACTTGCAAATTTGAGCTTTCTTTGCAAGCAAACTTCTATGGCTCTTTCTTTGTTTTTATTCTTTTGCACTATGCGTCCCACCAACGTTTCTTCGCTGTTTTTTGATACGGCATCGAATGATGTCCTTGCAAATTTCTGGGCTTACTTTAACCGTTGCCCTCTTTTGATTGAGACGGGTCTGAAACGTTGCAAGATAAATGGAGGATCATGTCTGCATATTTCTTTGTCTAGATGGGAGGACTTGATCACTAGCCTACTGGGCACTATAACACCACAATTGTGTGCAAGTTTTACTCAGATTTATATGAGGTCGGGGCCACAGGACATGTAATGTCTATCCCTGTTTGCGGTGTATCCGTCCCTTTTACTCTGGCGGTTATCAATGGCTTCTTCAACCTCAGTTTTGACCCTGCTATTCATTACGAGCAGACTTGGGCCATGGATGACGATGAGATCTCTAGGCAAGCACATCGGAATGGCGTGTTTCACTACTTGTTCCCTAGTGAATGAGATTCTGCCCCGCAGGGGGGTCGCGTCCGAGATGTCTCAAGATTCTCGGGCATGGAAGCGATTCATTAACACCCGTGTGCTTCCTAGTGACAATTTTGAGAAGGTCACTGAATAGGAGGATTTTCTCTTGCACGCCATTATTACCCCAATTGTGAAGGTGGACTGGGGCCTCCTGATGCATCGCGAAGCCGTTTCTTTTACCATGGGCAAGGAGCCTGGTCGCTCCATCCTGTTCCCCTGGCTAATTTCCAACCTATGTTCCGCTTTGGTCCTTACTTATCCGTCAGACGAGTACCTTTCAAGGAAGAACATTGTGTTCGATGTGATTCCCTCTGAGTCCTCCACAGAGCCTGGCACCTCCTCCGATGAGGAATTGCCAAAATTTTAATATTTTCTTTTGCTTTGTAATCTGATTACGGTTGCAGCGCGGCTTTTTTTATTTTGAATGCTTATTGAATTTGTCTGAATGTTCAGTGTGCTAGCATACCTTTCTTAATTGCATATCCCTCTTAAAAATAACCAACCTATCCGCACGCTAAATGCTCGACGGCACATAGAATCGGACTCGCTTAAAATTCAAACACGGAGAGCGCTTTGAACTAGCTCCGAAAATTCCTATGTGCGGCCTCGTTGCTTCGGACAAGATTGTTTGTGAGCTCGGCGAGTACGCATCTTTCCTATTAGGAATAGTTGAGCATTAAATATAGGACCTCTGGTTATCCTAGAAGACTGTGCGTTCAGTGCTGCATTGAATGCGGTTTTGATAACTGTGGGGCAGTAATTGTGGGTTTGAATTTTGAATTTGAAGTGCGTGCGTGTGCCCTGTCCGTTCGATCTTGTTAATCTCGTTCGCCGGATCACCTTTCCTTTTTCTATAAATGGGGAACTTGACCATATTTAATCACAATTGCACCTCTGGTGTTGAATACCTGCCACTTCTTTTTTTCATCATGTCGATGTCATCTCCTGGCTCTTCTCCTTCCTCCGGTTTGTCCCCTTTTTTAACTACAGCATCTTCTACCGCCTTTGTGAATTTTTGGGAGTATTTCTCCGAGTGAAGGCCTCTAGCCGAGAGGGGTTTAAATATGCATAAGGTTGAAGGTAATGCCTCCATGTTCCGTGTTACTTTCTCGGGGTTGCGTTTTTTTTACTGTAGCTCCTAGGGGTAGATATAACCATACTTTGGTACGTGATTTTTACTCCATTTTTTCGGAGGCTACCTCCGTGAAGGGCACCACCTCAGTTTCTCTTTGAGGCATTTCTGTTGGCTTCACTCCAGCCGATATAAACTCATTTCTTCACCTAGCCGAAGTGGAGCCAGCCATGCATTGTGAGGTGGCCTGGGATCTTGACAACGAAGTGCCTTATTTTACTCATAGGGCCGAAGCGTACCAACGCTTGTTTTCGGGTAAAGAAAATCCTATTTCGAAGCGCGCCACCTCCGAGCTATCCCGACAGCATCGCGAGTGGAAGCAGTTCATTAATACCCGCGCCATCCCGACTATGGACTTTGAAGTGCTTACAGATGAAGAAGCTATCCTTCTCCACGCCATTTTCAGTCCATTGATGAACGTTGACTAGGGAATTATAATTCACCACGAAGCCATAAACTTTGCGAGGATAATGGATCCCGCTCGCCTAATACCTTTCGCCTGGTTGATCTCAGGCCTTCGCACCAGTAGCTATGGAATACCGGTCAGCACTAGGGATGTCTATCTCAATGTGGACTAGCTCTTCTTTTTCTTTTTTTTGAGCCCGTAGTCACAGACATTTTGCTTAACAGTGAGCTTGTTGTAATGGCCCTCTTGTTTTCACGGTGATAAAAGGTGTAGCCGATGGATTTCGCAGAAATAAATAATACTCAATGCATGGGCATAGAAAATACGTAGAATTGGTTTATATATTTCACAAAATAAGAAAGCTCGGTCATTAATGTCATAAACATTGAAATGGAAAGCCATAACCCAGAAAAGAGAGCGAATCCATGTACGTCGTAAACATAGGCATGGCGCTGTGAACAAAACCAATTCCTATATGTGATCTCTTGAGATTGTCTGCGGGCCAGGGGCGATTAAGCTCATAACAATTTTCTTCCTCTAAGACATAAGTCCATTTCTTGATTTCTCTGGAGATTTAATAAGGGCCTTCCCAGTTTGCTATTAGCTTACCCATGCCGGGCTGAAGTCCGGCGGCCTTACTATTGCAGAGGATGAAGTCATTTACTTTGAAGTAGTGGTCGCGAACTCTTTTATCATGATGTATCTTGGTGATCTGGTTGTAATTCATGATCCTATGGTAGGTCGCTACCCTTCTTTCTTTCGCCAAGTCTAACTCGATTTGCCTGTTGAGATCGTTGTCCGCTGGGTTGTATCATGTGACCTTGATACTTGGGAGTGTCATTTCAATCGGTGTCATGGCCTCTGAACCGTACGTGAGCGCGAAAGGTGTTTGACCCGTGGTGGTCTTAACTGTTGTCCGGAGCAACCATAAGATAGCGGGGAGCTCGTCAACCCATCCCCCTGCGGTGGCTTTCTAGCCCACACTCTTCTTGAGCATTTTTATTATCTGTTTATTGCCGGTTTCGGCTTGGCCGTGGCCCTACGGGTTGGCTACTGATGACTGCCAGTGCTTGATGTTGTAGTCTTTATAGAAGCTTGAGAATTCGTCCCTAAACTGCGGTCCTTGATTTGTAACCACCGCTCATGGTATGGCAAACCTCGACCATATCTGGTCGTGTAAAAAATAATCTGCATCCTTCGCCTCAATCTTTGACAGGGGTTTACCTTGATCCATTTCGTAAAGTAGTCAACTGCCACTATGATAAGCTCGCAACTGCCCCTTCCCGTGGGGAATGGTCCAACAAGATCTAGGCCCCACATGTCAAAAGGCCAAGTTGTCACTACGATGCTTTGTTCTACAGAGGGAAACCTTATGATGTCCGTGAATTTTAGGCAGGTTGGACAAGCTCTGACTAGAGGTTTAGAGTCCTTTAGGATCGTCGGCCAATAATACCCAGCAAGCATGACCTTTTGAGCTAGTGAGCGGCTAGCAGGGTGGCCCCCGCACGCCTCCTGATGTAACTCGGTCATGATTTTCTTACTTTCTTCTTTACAGACACATCTGAGGAGGGGTTTCGTGATTGACATTCTATATAAAACTCTTTTAAGGATGGTGTACTTTGCCACCATCCTCTGTAGAGAGCGGGCCTCGTCCCTATATGTTGGTAGATTGCCTGATTTGATATAATATTTGATGTCATCTATCCAGCTCTAATTCGGAGCCAACTCATCGATGCCCATGACCGTCTATTTGTAAATAGAAGGTACTGCTAAATACTCAACCTTGATAGAGGGATCGACAAACTCTTCTCTCTCTGACAGTTTTAACAGGAAGTCGGCCCGAAGGTTATCCTTTCTTCCGACCCTTTTGAATTCGCAATAGTTGAAATCTTTTCTCAAATATGTAACGATCTCACAATATCAATTCAGGATGCCACAATGCGTGTCGTAGTCGCCCGATATTTGATTGACCACTATGCGTGACTGTATGCACCGTCGACGTAAAGCTGCCAATAGTTGTCGGGCCATTTTGTCTCTGTGGTCTCAGTCATTGTAGTTTTATCGAGTCCTTTCAGACTCGGCTACTTTGTGCTGAAGCCTGTCTTGATGATAAAATCCGTTAGTGGTTGAGCTTTGATGGTCTTTCTAGGCTGGTATTGTATATCAAACTCCGTAAGTTCGATTGCCCATCGGAGTAAACGGCCTGAGAGGTCTGGTTTGTGAAGTACTTGACACATTCTACTATTCATGAACACGATAATAGTATGCGAATTAAAATTGCCCCTAAGTTTGCGGGCCGCGATAACCAGCGAGTAAGCAAGCTTCTCAACTTTAAAATAATGACTCTCCACTAGACTGAGAGCCTTGCTTACATAGTAGATGGGGTTTTGGAGGGTTCCGGCCTCCTTTACAAGCACTGCGACTACAGCCCGATCTGATGCCGTCAAGTACAAAAGTAAAATTCCCCCTATACCGGGCTAACTAGGAGTGGAGGTTTTCCCCAGATATTCCTTAAGTGTTTGGAAGGATTTGGAGCACTCCTCATGTCATAAGAACGTTTTGTCGCCCTTGAGGATCTTGAAGAAAGGGAGACACTTTTCTACAAATTTTGATATGAACCTGCCCAAAGCTATGATTCTTCCGTTGAGCCTTTGAACCTTTTTGATGCAGGTCGGCTCTTTCATGTCGAGAAAAGCTTGGATCTTCTCCGGATTGGACTTAATAACTTGATGACTAACCATAAACCCTAGAAATTTGCCTGCCTGGACGGTAAATGTACATTTGGACAGATTAAGCTACATGGAGTGTCTCCGGAAGCTCTCAAAAGTTTCAGCAAGGTCGGCGGCATGACCGCTGGCCGCTCATTTGACGACCATATCATCTATGTAGGCCTCTATTGTTTTCTGATCTGCACGCTAAGAACTTTTTTCACCATCCTTCGATAAGATGAGTATGTGTTCGTCAGACCAAAAGGCATCAACTCGTAATAATACAGGCCCCCAGCAGCTCTGAAAGCCGTTTTCTCCCTGTCTTTTCAGCCATTCTGACCTGATGATATCCCGAATATGCATCCAGAAAACTTAAAGTCTCAAAACCGGCGATGGAGTCAACTAATTTGTCAATCCTTGGAAGCTGGTAGGGATCTTTTGGACAAGCTTTGTTGATATCTGTGAAGTCGACGCACATCCTCCATTTGCCGTTATGCTTTTTAACAATTACCATATTAGCTAGCCAGGTTGGGTAGGCCAACTCTCTGATGATCCCAGCTTGCATAACTTTGTTGACCTCTATCTTGATTGCGGCCACCTTCTCAGGAGTAAATTGTCGGGCACGCTGCTGGATAGGTTTAAATATGGGATCGACGTTCAGGGTGAAGCGCAACTTCGGGTTCCACACACCCCTCATGTCTATGACAACCCATGCGAATGCATCCAGATTTGCTTTGAGTTGGGCGATCAGTGCCTCTTTTTCAGAGGTAGGCAAGTGAGTCCCAATCTTAACTTTTTGGTCGAGATAGGTATCGTTGATTGCCACCTCTACCAGTTCTCCGCCTGTTGTGAAATCCGGCTCATCCCTAACCTGTAAGGTCTCACACTCGACCACCATAAGAAGGAGATTTTTAACCGTTTGGATCATATTCGTTCTTGCTGACGCCTCTTGCTG
This sequence comes from Gentiana straminea, assembly GCA_036785695.1. Classification (NCBI taxonomy): domain Eukaryota; kingdom Viridiplantae; phylum Streptophyta; class Magnoliopsida; order Gentianales; family Gentianaceae; genus Gentiana; species Gentiana straminea. Next base: position 628,711 of record JAVUPR010000515.1, on the reverse strand, counting down.
CTCGATGCGGGCCTTTTTATTGTCGGCCCTTGATGTTCAAATATGGGTTAGGACTGATTCGGGGTCGCTAATAGAGACCCTGATTCCATCCTCAGCGTAAATCTTTGCCCTTTGATGTGGGATTGAGACGACCATTTGAAACTGCCTTAGTGCTGGAGCCCCTAGGATCATATTATAATTTGACTGGAGATCTACAACAAGAAAAATTACCTTTTCGGTCCGGAAGGATGCGTAATCTCCCACCTGTACACTTAGATCAATGACCCTCTTGACCTGGATCCTGTGATTGGTGAAGCCCTCAAGAGTGCCATTGTGCGGTCTCAAGATGGAATCGTTGAAGCCGAGCTCCCTGAAACAGTTGTAATATATGATGTCTCGACAGGTTCCTGTATCAATCATAACTCTATGATCGTGTGCAAAGCACTTACTAGAAATAGGACTAGGTCTATCGTAGTAGAGTAATGGAAAATCAAGGTCGATCCCACAGAGACTCGTAAGAGCGTCTAATTATCAAGATTGAGTTATCATGATAACGGTCTACGACCAACTATAATATATATAGACAGTAGTATTGGTGCCTCAAACTAACAAGATTATGCAAGTTCAACGAAACAAACTAGAGTTTCTATGGTATTAGTTCAATTATGAGTAATTAGTTATTCTCCCCACACATGCAACAGTCCTCCCTATTGGTGAATTTATTCATTGTTAAGCTACGGGTACAACTCCTAACCCTATCTACTCCGATAATGGCAGTAGACAATCTATACGCAAGCTACCCTCCTTAATTGGTCCATAATAGCCCATACGCATAAAGAACTAGAGCTGCCGATATTGAGTGTTACCTCATACCGCAAACCTGCCTAGACAGCTGTCAACATTGACCAGCACGTTACTTGGGTCCATTCTAGACAATGTCCTAATTAACACTTCACTTGTGGTCCTTCATGTTTATTTATGATAACATGCAAATAGTTTATCAAACTAAAGACATGTAAATTAAATCTATCGATCAATGTAGCTGGAACCGATTATCATGAATTAGTAATTTACTAGGTATTCAGATCTAGCGTTATAGACCGTCGCAGATCTGAAGAACGCAACTCATATTTCATGATTTCTTCACCAACTAATCAGATCTATAACACATGGGGTAAAATAAACTAACTACTACATAAATAAACTAAATAAGCAATTAAAACATACTAGTCGAATATAACGACGATAGATCTACATCTTGGAAAAGATAGAAGATCATACCCTCGAAGACGAGCGTAGATCTCCTTCGGATCTCTCCCTAGGCGGCGACTCTGTCGTCTCTCCGACCAGAACTCATAAAATAAATAAAATAAAGAACAAAGAACTTTTATTGCATAATTTCCTTGAATAATTTTGAGTACATTGTGTTCTGAGTCGAAGCCTCTTATTTATAACTATCTAAACCGACTTAGAATCAACTAGTTCGACCCCTCATCCAAGAAAACGCGTTTCGGAAGATCTAGACCCTCGGTAAGTCGGCACCGCCCCTCGGGTTACCGAGGGTATTTTCACCCTTTTTCTTCAGCCGACTTAACTTGGATGCTTCTAGAATACCCTAGGCCCATTCTTTTCGTTCAGTCCATTCCAGATTCGTCCATCATGCTCAGCCCAATAATTTGTATCCCGAAAATCATCAAATAACGCAACAAATTAATATCAAACCAGGGAAAATAAACGCTAAGTACAGATTTCTCGACTCACGAACCCGACATATGATATTCAACGTAAATGGTTCATATTTATAGGTCGAAACAACTATTTTTAGCTCATAATGGATAGAACATTGATGCCGTATGATAGACTATTTTAACCATCATCAACTACCCCCCACTAGCCTTCTGCTCGTCCGTGAGCAGAGTATCAAGGCGGAATGTACTTCCAAGAACAATCCCCATCAACTACCACATATTCAATAAAGATTTCCGGCAGAAACATTCATTAAGCCGCAATCCATAAGCTCCCCATTAATCACCACTTATCACGCATCAATGTGTCGTGTGATGAATCAGTTGTGATAGTGTGTTCGTGAGAAGAACCAAGTTGTACTAACCACACACTCTTAACTTGCTTGTGCATACACTCACTCATCTTGCCCTCAGACTTAATTACACAACATGGTACCGATATTGGTTCGGGCGGACTCGGGGACTGAGCATCGCTCTTAAGTCCTCGTTTGTTTCTTTTTATGCGAGGGTCGTGCCCTTTTTACACGAGTTCGCTTCCTTCACTGCCTTTATTGCATATATTTTTTTCCTTTTTCTTTTTGTTTGGCAGTTTTCTCACTTTTTTTCTCTTTCACTCACAAGTCCGTTTGTCCCGGTCACCTTTCATCATCCAAGTTGCTTCCCTTGTCTTACAACAATTTGTTAAAGTATATCAACAGACAAATAATGATTCCCGGTTAAAACAACTCATCATCTAATCTTAAACACTTCTCACTCAGATTTTGTGCTCAAGTGTTGATTGCAATGATAGAATAATAATTAATAAGTTACTACTTCATGCAACATAACATATGCTCATTCTTCCATACGAAATTGAATATGCTATAGCTTACTTCAAATTGAACTTGGGCTCCTTTTCTACCGATTCCTTACTCGAAAACGTGCAAATAGCAAGCTAAAAACAATGTTAAATTTTCAAAAATATTCCCTTTTTCGACTACCAGCTAAGACGCCTTACCCCCCCACTTATTATAGACAGTGTTCCTGATAGCAAAATACTTAACCGCTAACTTTTACCGACAGTGTATCGGGTAAACGGGAGTATAGTGGTCACAATGTCGAATCCACAGGGAGTAATTTCTAAGTACCAAAACTGACGTCGAACTTAGTTCAGGTCAAAATATGGTGGGAGGATATTATACTAATGCAGAAATAAAGATTATACCAATGGTTCTACTTCTAGATATTAAAAGGTATAGCCGAACTATGATCCCACGAGCTACTTTTACCCCTAAGGAAGGACTTGACAGGGAGCGTGTCTTAACCGACCTACCTATCCAATGTTGTTTAACGACATCCACGGGTGCCAACTCCTCATTCTAGTGATTAGACTGAACAACTCGATCTAACCACCCTATGTGAAGCTAACCGACTCTTCCTTTAGAAAACTGATTATCCTAACATGATTAAGTTCTAGAGCTGCTCGAACAACGACGACAAACCTCTATATTGGAGACGGACCTAACAACTAGGCCGAATCTACGCAACGATCCTAAAACCCCTTATCCCACATCTCACCGCAAAATGCATCTATAAGTTCGATGTGTGTGATAGTGAACTAGGTGATCAATTTAATTCAAAGATGTTTAAATAAGTTTTAGGGCGTGGATTAATCGTTTAAACATTCAATTATGCACTACACAATTCATCCTTAGGGTTTTCGGTCGCTTTCACATAATTCGACTACACATGCAATTAGCTACACATGATTATGCTAATGACGGAATAAAGAAAGGAAAACATGCTATAAATAATAAAAGGGAAATAATTCATTACCATAAAATAGCAGAAAATCTGATCCACAATGTATGACGAAATAATTGCACCAAAAAGTTGAATCGTTTGTTCTTGAAAAGGAAATCTAATCTATAACAAGTGTGTAGAATCGAAGGGAGTAATCTATGGAATCAAATGATCAAAGGACGTTTAAACTACACTAAAATCGCCCCTAAATCGCCTAAGAAAAGTGTAAACTCGGCCAAGAATGAATAGGGGCTGAATGAGCTGCGTATTTATAGTGTAGGTTGAAAATCTGCTTTTGTCGGTCACAAACGCCAGTTTGGATCTTGGAAAATGCTAGTTTGACTGGAAAACTGCATGATATTAGAGAAATTGATAAATCAGGTCACTGTATCGTCTGACATTTATTTTCAGGTCAAACATTTTCTGACATATTTTTTTAGGTTACCCGTCCAAATACAGTCAAAAACGTCCAAATTTGAATTTCTTTTTGTACCAATCCATTCACTGAGCAAAATAGACGGATCCGTCCAAAATTGGACGGTTTCGCCTAAATTTGGACGGTGGCCAAAAAAATTGGACGAAAAATCTGCATCTTTCTTTGGACGGTTTCATCAATATTTTTCTTCAAAAATCTGCATCTTTCTTCAATCCTAGATCGGGAAAAACACACTCAATAAATTCGAAATTCGAAATCGCATCTTTCCTCAATCCCGATATGTTTCTAGTTTTCTAGAGCTCATTCTTTAATTCATCACGAGGTTCCAATGTCAACTCTTTGAAGAAACAAACAAGCTCCACTTAGTGAGTCAACTCGGTGCCCACTTCATTAATCTCATTGTCCTCACATTTTGGTGGTAAATACAACAAATTTGAACTGGGATTTGGATGTTATGGGAGTTTTGAAGAAAATTACTGATTTTTGAAGAAATATGCAGATTTTTGAAGAAAAGTGATTGATGAAACTTCCATTTTTTTTTTTTGAAGAAAAGTGATTGATGAAACCGTCCAATTTTTTTTTGGCCACCGTCCTAATTTGGGCAAAACCGTCCAAAATTGGACGGATCCGTCCATTTTGGTCAGTGAATGGTTTGGTACGAAAAGAAATCCAAATTTGGACGGTTTTGACTGTATTTGGACGATTTCGTCCAAATTTGGACGGGGAACCTGAAAAAAAATGTCAGAAAATATTTGACCTGAAAAAAAATGTCAGACGGTACAGTGACCTGATTTATTAATTTCTCCATGATATTAGGGTTTCATCTTATGTGAACTAGCGTTTACCTTGCCTTGAACGATCGTTCAGAGATCATGACTTGAGGAGACGAACGCCCGTTTGAATGCCTGAACTACCGTTTGAGTTATTGAGCTTTTTGAATCGGGCTGAACCCCTCCAAACGCCAGTTTGGGGGTAATTTGAATGCACGGTTGGCCAAAAATCTAACTTTCAGTACCAACAGCTACTTCTGTGAATGCTAGTTTGCATTGGCCAAACACCAGTTTGAGGTAGGCTTGAGGCAAACGCCAGTTTGGGGTTGGGCAAACGCCAGTTTGCCTTGATTTCACTCCAAACTCGATTTCCCTCCAAACTCGATTTCCCTCCACTTTCATGCTACACTTGTGCCTTGATAAACTCTTTCACTTAAAATATCACCTTCTGGGCCTCGAGTCACCTAAGTCATGCAATAAACACACTAACAAAACACCACGCATAATTCCGCAAGACAAAAGTGCTCGGAAATGAGGTAAATATCGCTTAAAAGGCGGAGTTTACTATCGATGTGACAGTTTAACTCCCCGTGCGTATAACTCTCGATATTACTCTTGAAAAGGCCTAAATCTACCCAAAACATGCCAATAAAGTGATAAACGGGGGTTAAACTGCACACCAAAGTACAGTAAAGTTGACTCCCATCAACCACCCCACACTTAGCCTTTGCTCGTCCTCGAGTAAATTAGGCGCTTTAAAACAGACCAAGGGATCAACTTTATGAAACATACACAGCACTCATGACTTCAAGGCAAAAGTAAAGTAGACACTGAATGTACACAACTCGACTCTAACTTATCACGAAAACGAAGTGTGTGTGTGTGTGTGTGATAAAAACCAAGGGCTACACTCAAAATGATTACCGGCTTGGAATACCGGCCAAATGACTACACACAACTCATATCGGGCGAGAACATCCACTAATCGAGGCAACCGAGGCTAAATACGGTCAAATAGGACTTGAAGGGTTATAATGTTAAGCTCGGGATGGGGTTAATCAAAAGGAAAATTTGGGACTGGAGAAAGAGAAAACACGAGTGAACCTAGTCATTTCACGTACTCCTTCTTTGAAAACAACCAAACCACACAAAACTCCTTTGATTTTTCTACATGCATTAACAAACAACTCCAACCTTAACATCATATTTTTATTCATTTCAAACATTCCTTCTTTGACTCCTTTTTCTCAACTTTATTCAAACTTTCAATATTTCTTTTTTTTTTCTTTTTTTCTTTTCTTTATTTTGAATTTTTTTCCAAATTTTTCTTGAACCAACATGCCTCACAATAGATCTCTCGAGCTTCTCCCCTTTATTGTACTAGCTTGTACTCACCAACTCCTCTCGAAACACGCATCATCTCCCACCCCACACTTGCTTCAGCAAGTGTGTCTAAAGTAACAACTAAGTCCACTCGTTGGGTGATCAAAAGAATCGTGAGCAAAAATAAAGCTCAGGGTTAGGGTAATACAGGCTAAGTAACCAAAACGGCTCATTTTCGGACGGTGGTCAGACCGTCCTATCAAGGCTTAGAGGGGTTACGAGAGTATAATGTAGGGATTTTGGCTTTTGGCTCTAGTCGGATCAAAGAAGCGCCATGACTCTCATCCCGTATCCGGCCTAGGTAAACCTCTCTATTTCGCCTCGAAACTAGTGGTATAAGTGTGTATAGCAACCAAACTAAGTATAACCAAGGTCTACGGGCATTAAAAAGGGTTCGTATCGTGACAAAATAAAATTTCCTTGCTCACATTACTCGACTACTAAGACATCTACCAAATCCATCGTGAGAAACATGCATATAACGCGGTCTCAAACCATGAATCGTTTTAAAAGTTTAAGCCACGAACTGACTCAAAACGGACATTAACTAAGCATATCACAAGTACCGGTATATTTATCAATCGAAACAATAAGGCTAAATCGTATCCACCCCTTACTTCAAATGAAACATTGTCCTCAGTGTGTGAATGAGATAGAAAAGAAGACTTAGCTTGAAAACCCGGTAGAAAGGCACTATTGACTCCCGTAACAGCCTCGTGTAAGTGCCACCCGAACCCTTATACCAAAATAGATACAACCAAAGCAAAGCATGCACGGGACATGGTCCGCGTGCCAAAATATGGAATAGGGGTATGGGGTATAACAGTAATAAGGCCCTGTCACGTTAGAAAACTCGATAGGCAGTATGTATCACGTAACAAAGATCACTATAGATGGAAAAATAAGCCAAACATGGAGAACTACAGAACATCTCAGCATAATAAGTGGCCACAGAGGCACAAAATCATATAAAGAATCAACATGCGAAGGCATACATCATCAAGGCCGAGTACAAGTAGCGCATACTCAAAAACCCCTAGATCACCTTTTATTCCAAACAGTCTTATTATGGCGGGGTTGCCTCCCCCCAAACGCCTTTGTTTTACGTCGTTGGCTCGACCGGGTGACTCATAGCAGACTCAAACCACAACCGACTCAAAGCAACAATTCAAGGATTCCAATTCAGACAAGTAGTATCAAGAATCATCAACCAAAATCCAAACTCAATAAGACCAATAGCTTATGAAAAGAGAACAATGTGAGAACCATAGAAATTGAATTCATTAGAAACTTACCTCTTTCGGCTCTCGATGCTACCTCCTCCCAACCGGAGAATCTTCTTTTGTTTGCCTTTTAATCCTTCTTCTTTTTAAAATCCGCATCAGGCGGATGTGGTCTCCTCCTCACACCTCTTTGAGCCATATGCACTGGTGGTGGTAAAAACTTGATCTCATAGAACTCATCAGCACGGGGTAGAGGAGTGAAGTAATCCGGGTCGGACGTATCAAGCATCACTTAGCCATCCGGTGGCTTAAAAATAGGTGGCTGATCAACTTGCTTTTGATCCATAGGTGAGCTTGACGGTAGAATGAGCGATCCTAACTCCTCCTTAGTCTCGACTCCACATGATCAACGACCACAATCGAATCTACCGCACACTCTTTCAAGTCATCATTTTGTATATCCTCGAAAAGCGGTGTACTTGGTAAAAGTTGCACCTCTTTCATCTCCAAATCTTGTAGCTCCCCTTCATCCCAAAGCGTTTCAATACCAAAGATTTCTTTCTCAATCATAACGAAGGACTTGACAGGGAGCGTGTCTTAACCGACCTACCTATCCAATGTAGTTTAACGACATCCACGGGTGCCAACTCCTAATTCTAGTTATTAGACTGAACAACTCGATCTAACCACCCTATGTGAAGCTAACCGACTCTCCCTTTAGAAAACCGATTATCCTAACATGATTAAGTTCTATAGCTGCTCGAACAATGATGACAAACCTCTATATTGGAAATGGACCTAACAACTAGGCCGAATCTACACAACGATCCTAAAACCCCTTACCCCACATCTCACCGCAAAATGCATCTATAAGTTCGATCTGTGTGACAGTGAACTAGGTGATCAATCTAATTCAAAGATGTTAAAATAAGTTTTAGGACGTGGATTAATCGTTTAAGCATTCAATTATGCACTACACAATTCATCCTTAGGGTTTTCGCTCGCTTTCACATAATTCGACTACACATGCAATTAGCTACTCATGATTATGTTAATGACGGAATAAAGAAAGGATAACATGCTAGAAATAATAAAAGGGAAATAATTCATTACCATAAAATAGCAGAAAATCTGATCCACAAAGTATGACGAAATAATTGCACCAAAAAGTTGAATCTTTTGTTCTTGAAAAGGAAATCTAATCTATAACAAGTGTGTAGAATCGAAGGGAGTAATCTATGGAATCAAAGGATCAAAGGACGTTTAAACTACACTAAAATCGCCCCTAAATCACCTAAGAAAAGTCTAAATTTGGCCAAGAATGAATAGGGGCTGAATGAGCTGTGTATTTATAGTGTAGGTCGAAAATCTGCTTCTGTTGGTCACAAACGCTAGTTTGGATCTTGGCAAACGCTAGTTTGACTGAAAAAATGGATGATAATAGGGTTTCATCTTCTGTGAACTAGCGTTTACCTTGCCTTGAACACTCGTTCAGAGATCATGCCTTGAGGAGACGAACGCCCGTTTGAATGCCTGAACGCCCGTTTGAGTTATTGAGCTTTTTGAATCGGTCTGAACCCTTCGAAACGCCAATTTGGGGGTAATTTGAACACACGTTTGGCCAAAACTCTAACTTTCAGTACCAACAACTACTTCTGTGAATGCTAGTTTGCATTGGCCAAACGCCAGTTTGAGGTAGGCTTGAGGCAAACGCCAGTTTGGGGTTGGGCAAACGCCAGTTTGCCTTGATTTCACTCCAAATTCGATTTCCCTCCACTTTCATGACACTTGTGCCTTGATAAACTCTTTTCACTTAAAATATCGCCTTCCGGGCCTTGAGTCACCTAAGTCCTGCAATAAACACACTAACAAAACACCACGCATAATTCCGCAAGACTAAAGTGCTCGGAAATGAGGTAAATATCGCTAAAAAGGCGGAGTTTACTATCAATGTGACAGTTTAACTCCCCGTGTGTTAAGGGTGAATTTATATGTTTTATAAGGCTATATTTTATGATAATTTCCCCCATATTCGCATAAAATTGCATAATAAACGAGTGTTTAACGGAAGTATTGAGTAAATGAGGTTTTTAACGAGTTAATCGCAAAATTGGTTGATTTTGGTGTTTTAACTGTGATTTTATGATTATTTGGATGATACTACATTTTGTGATGTTTTGATGTGTTATAGATGCACAAATTCGAGCTCAAGAGGTGATTCAAAGATGATCAAGTCGGATTTAACTAAAGAGAAAGAGATAATGATGATTGGATTTGATTAGAAAGAGATAAAGATCAAGAAATCAGAATTCGATCATATTGAACTGGCGTCCAAGTCCCGTCCAGAGTGGACGGGCGTCCATCAAAGCAAACGAGCGTCCAGGAGAAGAAATTTGATACAGAGAGTTTGGACGCTGAGTGGACGGGCGTCTGAAGCAAGTCCAAATCCATCTGGACGGGCGTTCACATGAGTGGACGGGCGTCCTTCGGCCGACTTAGCAGCGCCGCCTTTGTTTTCTATATATACAGCGCGTTTTCTCTACCTTAAGGATACCATATACTCATTATTCAAACCCTAAACCTAGGGGCGGCTTTAGGCTGCGTTTTTACTTCTTTTATTCCAGTTTTTATGTTCCTAATTCTAGATTAAAAGTAGGCAGTTTTATGTTAGTTTTTCCTGCAATTTCAAGTTTCCAGAGGATGTTGAGAGGCTAAGCTTCATCAAACGAGCATTGTGAAGCCATCCAACACGTTTTGATTCCGTTTCTGCGATTATATTGTGAGTTTTACCTAAAGTTGTTTCCTTATTACATGTTTATATTGTTTAATTGCAATTGTATCGAAAGATTTGCATGTTATGATTGTCTTATGTTGATGAAAATCTCTATAAGCCTTAGATCACCATGATAAGGAATAGTTGTTTAATCTATCATAACGAGAGTTAATAGGTTAGATTGATAGGTTAAAGTTTACACCTCTGCTTCGTAAAATCGTTAATCTTAAATCGAAAGATATAGATTAATAGGTGAATTACCTAAGAAATTAGGGTTCATGTTCTAGACAAGGTGAAATCACAACTTGGTTAGAAAACGTAATATAATCGAGATAGGAATTGATACTTGTTAGGATAGGTGGATCAATCGCTCGTTTGTTCATTAAAACTTGAATTTAATCCCGTGAAACTTGAATTGTCTAGATTAGTTACTTTTATTTCATATTAGTTTAAGTTTGATAGTTTGTTACCCGTATCCTTCCTGGCTTTAGATCATATCTTCTGTCCAGTTTTACGTTTTAGTTAAGTTTGTTTTCAGTTTCGTTTAGTTTTATCCGCTGTTTAGATTAGTTTTTCGTGACATAGTTTGATTAGACAAAAACTAGGGTTAACAATCGCCAGTTCCCCGTAAGATCGACCCGGTATCAACCTCTATAGTACGATCCTTATACTTGAGGAAATATCGGATTTATAAATATTATTACTTGTTTGTTTTTGTTAATAAAATCCGTGACAAGTTTTTGGCGCCGTTGCCGGGGAACCGGACGGTTGCCTAGTCTTTGTTTTTCGTTTTTCTTGTTTTTATTTCGTTTTAATTCCTGTTTTTAGTTGATAATCGTTTAGGTTAGTAGGATATTAGAGTTTTAGTTAGGGATTAAGATCTTCTCTTTATATAGTTCCCTTGTGATTAGTTCTTTCTTTCTATCTTTCTTTCTGTTTTTCTGTTTTCCTTTTCCTGCTGTTTTTCTCCATTCCTGCTTCGTTTTCTGCTTCCAAACGGGCGTCTAGACCAGTGGACGCCCGTCTGTTCAAAATTTTTCAACTCTGAACCATTTTTAACCTGTTGGACGAGCGTCCATCCAATTTGGACGTCCGTCCACTTCTTCAACCTATCGGACGAGCGTTTGGATTTCCAGACGCCCGTCTAGTTCAAATTCCAGCCAGATGCCCGTCCAGGTTTCTGGACGTCCGTCTGTGCCCTTGTCGTAACCATTTTCATTTCTTTTTCTCTTCTTAGGCTTTAATTTTTAGTTAGGCTTTTAATTTCTTATTCTTTAGGTTGCTTTCACTTGTTTTTGGTCCGGTTTATGCAAACTCGGAGTCAAAAGGGACCGTTACTATACACCCTTGACCCCGAGCGAACCGTAGTCCGGCCAAACAGGCGGATCTTCCGTTCTGCGGTTCTGGCAGGCAGAGCCGAGCAAGATCTTGAGGATCAGTTAGCCAAGGAAATCACTGATTTTATAAAAATGGCTGCTAATGATAGACGTACGTTGGCAGACTACGCCATGCCTGGCGCAGTCATAGTCAACCCGGCTATTGTCATTCCAGCCATCACTGCACAGACCTTCGAGCTAAGGCCGGGACTTATTCAGATGATGCAGCATGCATCTATTTTCCACGGTTACCAGTCAGAGAATCCCCATACTCGCTTACATACGTTCTTAGAGATATGCGGCACCACACGCATTCAAGGAGTAAGTGAGGATGCCATCAAACTGAAACTCTTTCCTTTTTCGTTGAAGGGAGAAGCTAAGGAGTGGTATAGCTCTCTCCCCTCTGAATCTATTACCACCTGGGCCGAACTCGAAAAGGAGTTCTTGAGTCAATACTTCCCACCTTCAAAAACAGCCCAGTGTTTAAACGAGATTTTCACTTTCTACCAGAAAGAGAATGAATCCTTCTTCGATTGTTGGTAAAGATTCAAATCTCTGCTTAGAAAGTGTCCCCACCATGGCTTGCCACTGCAACGGCAAGTCAACACCTTCTTTAGTGGATTGACCGAGCTTACAAAAGGCATGGTCAATAGTTCATCTGGTGGGGCGTTTCTGAAGAAAACGCCTGATGAGGGATGGGCACTGTTTGAGGACATTGCGAAGTACAACTACGCCCCCTCTTATCAAGCAATTCAAGCACCTCCTCCTCCTCCTAAGGTAGAGGAGGTAAACATGCAAAGTTTGATCGCCATGCGCGGAAGCAGATGGCAGCATCTCAAGTTTCAAATCCGATAAATCAAACTTCTTCTTTTCCATAGAACCCTCAGGTTCTGTACTGGAAAAGCTGCTGTCAGACTGGCCATATGAATGGCCAGTGTCAATTCAATCCCCCTGCACCTTATCAAGTGAATGCTGTTCATGATTATGGACAGTATAATCAAGTCACATGTCAAAATTGTGACGAGGTGGGGCACACATCTAAATTCTGTCCTATGAACGGGCAGAATGCGGAAGTAAATGCGTTCTATGGCCAGAACAATCAAAGGTCTAATCAAGTTTCTGGCCAGAATAATTTCCAAAACCACGGGTTTAATCAATCCTCCAGTTTCAATCCTAATTCGAATCAAAATTTCAATAGAAACCCTGGTTTTAATCAGAACCAAAACTCAAATTTTTCCAATCCTGCTCAAAGATTCAATCAGAATTGGCCTTCCAATTCAAATTCTCAATTTCAAAGTCGGCCCAGCCAGCCCTATGCTCAAAATTTCCAAAACTCTTAAGGCCCCTCCCAATCTAACAATCTTGAGGCTAAACTAGAGGAGCAAAATAAAAGTATCCAACTCCTGATGACTACAAATAAGAACCTTGAGAGGCAAATTGGACAACCGGGCCGAGCGCTTAGCTTCAAGACCCCGGGGCAACCGCCCGCCACCGAGAAGAATCCAAAGGGTGGTCAAGTTGCTCAAACCAACTTGAACAAAGGCCCGTGTACCGACCTCGTACCTTCAATTCCTTACGGTAGAGAGGAGGCCGGTGCAATGAATTTAAGAAGTGGTACTCAAGTTAGTGGTCCTTCCCACCGGGAAACCACTAGCCCCTCCCCGCCATTGATAAGGCAGGAGGGGAAGCTGAGCACCTACACTCCCCTTGGCCGAAAGAGAATACTCAGGTGGCTGATCCCCTGAGAGGTGAAAAAGTTGGAAGTCCTCAGGTGGCTGAACCCCTGAGGAATGAAGAAATAAGTGAGAGTCAGGAGGCTGATCCCCTGACGAGTAAGAAGAATGAGAAGGTAGTAAGGTGGAAGGATTTGGAAAACAAAGCTATCAGTTCATCCTCAAAGAAAGTCTTTTCTGAGAGTAATCTGAAAAAGCTTCCATTTCCACCAAGAAAGAGCAACATCCCTTTGAGTGAAGATAAGAAGTATGAAAAGGTGCTGAATCTCTTGAAAAATACTCAGGTAAGTCTTCCATTATCCGAGGTCTTGGTTGAAATGCCTAAGTATACAAAATTTATCAAGGATGTTGTTTCTTCGAAAAGGAAGTTGTCAGACATGGAGAGGCCGATTGGTGAGGATTGTTCAATGATCAATTATGAAAACTTACCAACCAAGAGAGGTGACCCTGGAAAGTTTGTGCTTACAGTGTTAATGGGAGGCCTGGTCTTCCCTAACTCTTTGTGTGACCTGGATGCGTCTATAAGCCTCATGCCATTGTCTGTGTGTAAACAGCTGGGTTTAATTGATCTTCTAGAACCCACTACCATGAATTTGCAATTCGCTGATAGATCTTCTAAGAAAGCAGCGGGAATCTTAAAAGACGTACTAGGTCAAATCGACAGATTTACCTTTCCCGTTGACTGGTACGTCCTGGACATTGAAAAGGATGAAAATGTTCCCCTAATTCTTGGAAGACCTTTTCTGTCTACAGCTCGAGCCCTCATTGACTGCGATGGTGGGCGAGTGACAATACGCGTTGGTGATCAAGAGGTAAGCTATACTGTCTCCAAATTCACTCAAGTACCCTCTGGTCCCCCAACCGGTTTTTCCATTGAGGATACATCTGATGACTTCGATGATTTGATGGAAAAGCAAGTCATGGCTATTGCAACGGAGTATGAGCGACTGGTTGATAATTTGAATAATCATGGTGTGGTAAGTCTAGAGCAGTTAGAAGCTGAATTTAAGGATGAGTTGTTGGAAGGTGAAGCTTTGGAAGTGGGACCACTCAGTAAACTCAGCGATGTTGAGTTGGAAGGTGGAGATCTTAAGTCTAGTTTAGAAGACCCCCCTGCAGATTTGGTGATGAAGCCGTTGCCTAAACATCTCAAGTATGTATTTCTAAGAGAAGGTGACAAGCTTCCTTTAATTATATCTCCCAAGCTGTCTCGACTAGAAGAAATGAAGTTAATCAACGTCTTGAAGAAAAATGAAAAAGCCTTTGGATGGCAGGTAGGAGATATCAGAGGGATATCTCCTGACATCTGTATGCATAAGATCAAGACTAATGAGGGTGCGAAATGTGTCAGACAGCCCCAGAGGAGGCTCAACCCTCATATGCAAGAAGTGGTTAAGAAATAAATCATCAAACTTCTGGACATGGGAATCATCTATGCCATCGTTGATAGTGAATAGGTTTCCCCGACTCAAGTAGTTCCCAAGAAAGGTGGAATTACGATTGAGAAGAATGAGAAGGGAGAGAAAATAGCATTGAGACTTGTCACTGGTTACAGAGTCTGCATCGATTACCGAAAGCTCATTGAGGTAACCATGAAAGATCATTTTCCCCTTCCATTCATTGACCAGATGCTTGAGCGTCTGGCGGGACACGCATTCTGCTGCTTCCTAGATGGATATTCAGGATACTTCCGTATACCCATTGATCCGGTCGACCAAGAAAAGACCACTTTCACCGCCCTTATGGTACATTCGCTTACGGTGAATGCCATTTGGTCTCTCGCAATGCCCTGACCTACATTTCAAAGATGTATGCTTGGCTATCTTTGACGGGCTAGTAGAAAAGTGTATGGAAATCTTTATGGACGATTTTTCGCCTTTGGTCAGTCCTTCGACGACGGCCTTGACAATCTTGATCAAGTGTTATCCAGATGTGTGGAAAAGAACTTAGTGCTCAATTGGGAAAAATGCCATTTCATGGTTGATGAGGGAATAGTTCTTGGCCATAAAATCTCCGCCAAGGGTATAGAAGTTGACAGGGCAAAAGTAGAAGCTATCGAGAAGATGAGTTATCCCAAGAATGTGCGTGAAGTGAGAGGCTTTCTTGGACATGTCGGTTTCTACAGAAGATTCATTCAGAACTTCTCCAAGATAGCCAAGCCCCTGTCTACTTTACTTAAAGAAGACGTTGAGTTTAATTTTGATGAAATCTGCAAGCAAGCGTTTGAGGAGCTTAAGGACCGTTTAATCTCTGCTCCAATTCTTATATCGCCTGACTGGAACCTACCTTTCGAGCTTATGTGTGACGCATCAAACTATGCAGTTGGTGCTGTTTTAGGACAAAAAATCAAAGGGAAATTCCAGCCAATCTATTACGCCAGTCACACATTGAATCCTTCGCAAGTTAATTATACTACTACTGAAAAGGAATTATTGGCCGTAGTCTTTGCTATGGACAAGTTTCGTAGTTACTTGTTAGGAGCTCAAGTGATTGTGTGGACTGATCACGCTGCTTTGCGGTATCTGATGACTAAGAAAGAGGCTAAACCGCGCCTACTGCGTTGGATACTGACCCTACAAGAGTTTTACGTTCAAATTAAAGACAAAAAGGGTAGTGAAAACGTAGTGGCTGATCACGTTTCGAGAATGTTAAGTGAGGAAAAGGATGATCCAGACGATATAGATCTTTACTTTCCTCTAGAAAATATCATGCTTATCGATGGCTGCGCTCCTGACGTTCCATGGTATTCTTCCATTGCAAATTACCTTCATGCCCGATATCTCGATCTAGAATTGTCCTATCAGGAGAAGAAAAAGTTCTTCTCTGATTTGAAATCTTTCATTTGGGATGAACCTTATCTTTTTAAGATCTGTAAAGATGGTCTGCTTAGAAGATGTGTTCCAGAATCTGAGCAACGTGATATTATTGAGCAGTGCCACAGTGGACCCACTGGAGGTCACTTTGGTCCTTGGAAAACCGTTGCTAAGATCTTCCAATCCGGTTTCTATTGGCCCATGATCTTTAAGGACACCGAAGCTTTCTGTAAAGCTTGTGACAGGTGTCAAAGAACCGGAACCTTGACAAGGCGTTTTGACATGCCTTTGAAACCCATCCTAGAATGCGAAGTCTTTGATGTATGGGGTATCGATTTTATGGGACCATTCCCATCATCTTGTGGTAACAAATACATCTTAGTCTGCGTGGATTACGTGTCCAAATAGGTGGAGGCTCAAGCCACTCCTCACAATGATCATAAGACGGTCATGAAGTTTTTAAAGAAAAACATCTTCGTGAGATTCGGGTGTCCATGCGCCTTGATTAGTGATGAAGGGACACATTTTTGCAACCGACCCCTGGAGAAAGTTCTTGAGAAATATGGTGTCCGGCATAAAATTGGCACACCATACCATCCTATGACTAGTGGTCAGGTTGAAAGAAGCTACCAAAGTTTAAAGAAGATCCTGGAGAAAACTGTTAACAGTCATAGAAAAGACTGGAGTCTAAAGTTGGATGATGTACTGTGGGCATATCGAACTGCCTATAAGACCCCCACGGGTACATCACCCTATCAGATGGTGTATGGAAAATCATGCCACTTGCCAATCGAATTAGAGCATAGAGCGTATTGGGCCATTAAGTTCTTAAACTTTGATGCCAAATCTTGTGGAAAACATCGATTGCAGCAGTTGCATGAGTTAGACGAATTTATACTCCAGGCCTACGAAAGCGCCAGGATCAGTAAAGATATGATGAAACTCCTCCATGAAGCCAAAATTAAGAAAAGAGAATTCCATGTAGGGGAACAAGTTCTTCTGTATAATTCCAGGCTACATTTGTTCCCCGGTAAGCTGAGGACACGATGGTCCGGTATTAATCGCTATACTACGATCCCTACACTTGGGGAATACCGGATTTATAAATTTTATTACTTGTTTGTTTTGCTTAGATAAAATCTGTGAGCAGGCCATTGCGGATGTCCTGGCCGGGTCTGAGTCGTCTTCGGATGAAGAGCAGCCTGACTCTCCTGCGGGTGATGTACCTCCGGCTGATGATTCTGCGGCTCCGGGGCAGTCATGATTTTATTTGTCTATTTTCGATTTTGATTTGTCCTAGATACTGTGATTGTATATTTTTGCTACTTTTGATTACGTGATTCGTTGTATTTTTCATTTAGCTACTATTTATTCTTTCCAATGGATCATGTAAGCCATAAGGCATCAGTACTTTCCTCTCTACTTTGTTTAAACTTGTGGATGCATTTAATGTTTCATCTTTTGATATTACTCGGCTTTGCTATATCTTTCCATTCTGGTATAATTCCCCGTTTTCCCCGAGATGTTTCTGTGTTTTTCAAGTCGTGCAGGTATATTTTTAGCAGTTTTGTCGAGCTGCATTGTATGATTCCGAGTTCGAGTGTCACTACGTAGGCTCCGGCCGACCGACGATTCGAGTACCTGTTAAAATCAGCTAAGTTCTTTCTCCATTTCCTTTCTGCACAACATGAGGACATGTTGATCTTTAAGTGTGGGGGGGGGGGGGATGATTTGCTATATATCGTCACATTTGCTTAATTCGTTATGTTTCTATGCAAAATGAGCTAAAAATGAGCTAGAATTTTCAAAATTTTCCGACATTTTGTTTTTGTTTGGTCCCGAGTAGGCAATTTTATTCTATGTTCGTTATTTTTATAGTCATTGAAGCTATATATCATTTGTTTGATAAGTTAGTTGTTTCACCTGAGATCTATTTTTCACGAGCCATAGTAAGCGATGAGCTAATTTATAAAGTTATACCCCTTTTGGACGAGTGATTTCTGATTTTCTTGAAAGTCATGTGCTTAGTGCTACGTATATATCTTGATATTTATGATAGTTTGTATTTAGATCCGAAGTATGATATACTGTGAATATCTAAGGTTTGAATGTGATAAGTAACATGTAACGAATGTCAAATGAAAAAGTTGAAAAATATGAAGTTATTGGGTGTGTCGAAAGCTAGTCGATGATTTGAGTGCGATAGGGTATACCACGTATGTCCTATACCACTATGATGACCAAAAGCTCACGACAGTCAGAAAAAGCTACCTTATGATTGGAGTAAGGTAGGGTATATCTCGAATATCCTATTCTGCTATGACAGGGCAATGGCTCATTCTGATGTGCGTTTAAAAGTGAAATAGTTTAATCAACTTATATAAGAAGTGGTATGAAATGAATGAAAGACTAAGTTATCGTCTATCTTATCCCCAGTAGAAACTGATAGATATGTTGTAGGGATTATCCTCTGAGTATTTCAAAAAGGCCCTAGATATACTCGATCATTCTTTTCGGGATATTTTACGTTTGTAGGGTACATCTTATGAGTGTCATTTATTGCTAGTCTACGAGGGGGTATTAGCTAGTTTTGCTTTGAGTTTCTCAAGTTTGGATTTAGTGGAAGTTTTCTATGGCTTTGCACACACACAGTGGTGAACCTCTGATTTATTGGATCTATGATATATCGTCTGAGATGTCCATCTTTTTTTTCCGAGCCTTGGTTTTTGTTTTGTTTTGCTCGGGACGAGCAAAAGCTTAAGTGTGGGGGAGTTGTTAAGGGTGAATTTATATGTTTTATAAGGCTATATTTTATGATAATTTCCCCCATATTCGCATAAAATTGCATAAGAAACGAGTGTTTAACGGAATTATTGAGTAAATGAGGTTTTTAACGAGTTAATCGCAAAATTGGTTGATTTTGGTGTTTTAACTGTGATTTTATGATTATTTGGATGATACTACATTTTGCGATGTTTTGATGTGTTATAGATGCACAAATTCGAGCTCAAGAGGTGATTCAAAGATGATCAAGTCGGATTTAACTAAAGAGAAAGAGATAATGATGATTGGATTTGATTAGAAAGAGATAAAGATCAAGAAATCAGAATTCGATCATATTGAACTGGCGTCCAAGTCCCGTCCAGAGTGGACGGGCGTCCATCAAAGCAAACGAGCGTCCAGGAGAAGAAATTTGATACAGAGATTTTGGACGCTGAGTGGACGGGCGTCTGAAGCAAGTCCAAATCCATCTGGACGGGCGTTCACATGAGTGGACGGGCGTCCTTCGGCCGACTTAGCAGCGCCGCCTTTGTTTTCTATATATACAGCGTGTTTTCTCTACCTTAAGGATACCATATACTCATTATTCGAAACCCTAAACCTAGGGGCGGCTTTAGGCTGCGTTTTTACTTCTTTTATTCCAGTTTTATGTTTCTAATTCTAGATTAAAAGTAGGCAGTTTTATGTTAGTTTTTCCCGCAATTTCAAGTTTCCCAGAGGATGTTGAGAGGCTAAGCTTCATCAAACGAGCATTGTGAAGCCATCCAACACGTTTTGATTCCGTTTCTGCGATTATATTGTGAGTTTTACCTAAAGTTGTTTCCTTATTACATGTTTATATTGTTTAATTGCAATTGTATCGAAAGATTTGCATGTTATGATTCTCTTATGTTGATGAAAATATCTATAAGCCTTAGATCACCATGATAAGGAATAGTTGTTTAATCTATCATAACGAGAGTTAATAGGTTAGATTGCTAGGTTAAAGTTTACACCTCTGCTTCGTAAAATCGTTAATCTTAAATCGAAAGATATAGATTAATAGGTGAATTACCTAAGAAATTAGGGTTCATGTTCTAGACAAGGTGAAATCACAACTTGGTTAGAAAACGCAATATAATCGAGATAGGAATTGATACTTGTTAGGATAGGTGGATCAATCGCTCGTTTGTTCATTAAAACTTGAACTTAATCCCGTGAAACTTGAATTGTCTAGATTAGTTACTTTTATTTCATATTAGTTTAAGTTTGATAGTTTGTTACCCGTATCCTTCCTGGCTTTAGATCATATCTTCTGTCCAGTTTTACGTTTTAGTTAAGTTTGTTTTCAGTTTCGTTTAGTTTTATCCGCTGTTTAGATTAGTTTTTCGTGACATAGTTTGATTAGACAAAAACTAGGGTTAACAATCGCCAGTTCCCCGTAAGATCGACCCGGTATCAACCTCTATACTACGATCCTTATACTTGAGGAAATATCGGATTTATAAATATTATTACTTGTTTGTTTTTGTTAATAAAATCCATGACACCGTGCGTATAACTCTCGATATTACTCTTGAAAAGGCCTAAATCTACCCAAAACATGCCAATAAAGTGATAAACGGGGGTTAAACTGCACACCAAAGTATAGTAAAGTTGACTCCCATCAGTCCCCAATGACTAATAATAAAGAAAAGAAAAAGTACTTAGCTCTGGAAATGCCAAAACGAATCCCAGAGCGTAATCGTTAGCTCCTCGGTTATTCCTTTTCCAAGTTATGACCTGCTTTCCAAATGCTTCCAAAAACTGTGAGTAACATGCGAAGGGCAATAAGAAAATAAGGTGCCGGTAATTGTGCATACCAGAGGAATGCGCAAAAACAGTTTAGGCCACTTTATTCTGTCATCGGCCTAAGCAAGACGCGAAAACTTTTACGAGGGTATCACATAAGAATCGTGAAGGAAAAAACCACATATATCTCTAGTCAGATGACTGAAGATATATGTGATGAAAAAAACCTTGCGATTGTCATGCTACTTTATTGACTCAAAATAAAATAAACAAAAGCAATAAATAAGGGTTTAGAAATAGTTCTGAGTTTATAGCCATCAGCTCGACTGTACTAATAGGGCTCCTTTATTCATATTCTGGCTCCTCTAACGCAAACACTTCCAATTCAGGGTTATAATTGTGCTCTAGGTAATGTTTCAGCCTGTGGCCGTTAACTTTGAAAGTTTGCCCAGGGTGTTCATGTCTAACTACATGTGGTCCATTCCATCTAGACTTCAACTTCCCGGGAAAAAGACGAAGACGCGAATTGTACACCAGCACTTTATCTCCAACTTGAAATGTGCGGTTCAGAATCTTCTTATCATGCAAGCGTTTCATTCTTTCCTTATAAATCCTTGCATTCTCATACGCTTGAAGTCTAAACTCTTCCAATCTATTCAACTCTAGCATTCTTTTTTCACCGGCTAAATCCTCATCCATGTTTAGAAACCTCGTAGCCCACAGTGCTCGGTGCTCGAGTTCTACCGATAAATGACATGTCTTTCCAAACACTATCATATACGGTGACATCCCAATCGTGGTCCTAAAAGCTGTTCTGTACGCCCAAAGAGCGTCATCTAATTTCAAAGACCAATCTTTCCTCGTGGGGTTCACAGTCTTCTCTAAGATCCTCTTAATCTCTCTGTTCGTGACTTCTACTTGTCCACTCGTCTGGGGTTGATATGCAACTGCAATCTTATGTCCATATCTTATCATCAACTTCTCAAACAACCTATTACAGAAATGACTCCCTCCGTCACTAATTATGGCTCTGGGCACACCAAACCACGTCAAAATGTTATTCTTAAGAAACCTCAGGACAACCCTGGCATCATTCGTAGGTGAAGCCACTGCTTCAACCCATTTGGAAACATAATCAACTGCTACCAGGATGTAACGATTTGATTCTGATGATGTGAATGGTCCCACAAAATCAATTCCCCAAACATCGAATAACTCCACTTCTAAGAAACTCTGCAGTGGCATCTCGTTCTGCTTAGAAATATTGCCAGTCATTCGACAGGAATGACAGGATCTTGTAAACTCGTAAGTAGATTTATGAATTATCGGCCAGTAGAGTCCACACTGCAGTTCCTTTGCTGCTGTCTTGTCCGGTCCATAGTGACCTCCAGCTTCTCTAGAATGACACATGTGCAAAATACTTAGAATCTCATCATCATGGACGCATCTCCTTAGAATGGCATCAGGGCAAAATTTGTATAGGTAGGGATCGTCCAAATGATAATACTTCAGATATGTGAAGAACTTCTTCTTATCTGCGTTATTGAATTCTGGTGGTAGGTACTTTCCTGCTAAGTAATTGACAATCTCAGCAAACCAAGGGTATACCTTGCCCACTCTTGATGTATGATATCGGGTCTGAGATTCAACCCGAGCTACCACTGAGACGGAAAACAGTTGTTCATCAGGAAAGCTTTCCTTAATCTCGGTCGGTTGTTCTTCTTCTAGCAAAGTTAATCTTGACATGTGATCATCCACCTGGTTCTCAGATCCCTTTTTATCTTTGATTTCCACATCAAACTCTTGTAAGATCAGAATCCATCTTAATAATCTTGGCTTGGAGTCTTACTTGGTCAGAAGGTATTTCAAAGCTACATGGTCAGTGAATACAGTGACTTTCGATCCTATCAGATAAGGTTGAAACTTGTCAAATGCAAAGATGACAGCTAAGAGTTCCTTCTCCGTAGTCGCATAATTCTTCTGGGCACTGTTAAGGGTACGACTGGCGTAATAAATAGGCTTAAAGATTTTATCCTCCCTTTGTCCCAGGGCTGCTCCAACTACCGTGTCGCTTGCATCACACATCAGCTCAAAAGGTTTATTCCAATCAGGTGCTACCAGAATTGGGGCTGTTATAAGCATTCGCTTCAATGTGTTGAATGCTTTCTTGCACTCTTCTCCAAATATGAAAGGTACATCTTTTGCTAGCAATTCAGTCAAAGGTCTAGAAACTTTAGAGAAGTCCTTGATAAACCTCCTATAAAATCCTACGTGACCAAGAAAGGCTCGCAACGTCTTCAAGTTCGTTGGAGGGGGTAACTTCTCTATCACCTCTATCTTGCTCTATCAACTTCCATTCATTTCTTTGATATCCTATGACCCAACACTATTCCTTCTGTAACCATGAAATGGCATTTTTCCAAGTTAAGCACATGGTTGGTCTCTTCACATCTCTTCAACACTTTACTCAAATTGTCCAAGCATTTATCAAAGCTATCTCCAAATACAGAGAAATCATCCATGAAAATCTCCAGAAAATCCTCCACCGTGTCCGCAAATAATGACATCATGCACCTTTGGAAGGTTGCCGGTGCATTACATAACCCAAAAGGCATGCGATTGTACGCAAAAGTTCCATAGGGACATGTGAAAGTTGTTTTCTCTCGGTCCTCAGGGGTAATATGGATCTTATAGTAACCAGAATATCCATCTAGTAAACAATAGAACGCATGACCGCATAATCTTTTAACATCTGATCAATGAATGGTAGGGGAAAATGATCTTTACGAGTTGCATCATTCAGCTTCCTGAAGTCTATGCAAACTCGATGTCCAGTAATTAATCTCACAGGGATTAGTTCATCAAACTCATTAGGTTGTACAGTGAATCCTTCTTTCTTGGGCACCACATGAATTGGGCTTACCCACTCACTGTCTGCAATTGGGAAAATGATTCCCATCTCCAACATCTTTATGATCTCTTCCTTAACAACATCCTTTAGTTGTGGTGTCAACCTCTTTTGAGTTTGTGCTAACGCTTTCTTCTCAGGGTCTACAGAGATCTTATGCATGCACACTGATGGGCTTATTCCTCTAGTATCTGCAATTGTCCATCCAAACGCTCCCTTATGCTCTCTCAGTACTCTTAACAGTTTCTCCTCCTCTAAAGGTGATAATGACACTGAAATTATAAGGGGGAGATTATCATCTTGTAAGTATACGTACTTCAAGTGAGAAAGCAAAGGGTTCAACATTAAGTTCCTTGGTGGATCTTCTAACGATGATCTTAACAGCTTTACCAGTCAACTGTAGGTCAAAGAATTTGGGCCATGAAGGTCTATGAATGGTTCCTCCTAAATCCACAGAAGATATAGGCTCGATTTCTCGAACTTGACCTTCACTGCACCCATGCCAGGTTTCCTCATAACTTTCTTCTTCCTTCAGAAGTAAACTCTCAGCTACTTCAGGGTCTAGTGCCACTTGTTGGTAAAATTCTAAAACAAGTTCGTCTATGGCATCTAGCATGTAGCATGATTCTCCTTCATATTTAGCATATCTCATTGAGTTCATCACATTGAACACTACCTTGTCCTCATTCACTCTCAGAATCAGCTCACCATAATAAACATCTATCAATGTTTTGCTCGTAGCTAGGAAAGGTCTTCATAAGATCAATGGAACATCGTGGTTAGCTTCCATGTCTAGCACCACAAATTCTATAGGGAATACAAACTTATCAACTTTCACCAAAACATCCTCCACCACTCCACATGGTTGCTTCATAGACCTATCTGCTAATTGAAGGGTTATAGATGTTTCATTCAACTCTTTCATGCCTAACTTAAGAAAAATGGAGAGTGGCATCAGATTGACACTAGCTCTAAGATCACACAATGCTTTGTTCAGGCATACTCCTCCAATCGTGCATGGTATGAGGAAGCTCCCAGGATCTTTACATTTAGGAGGCAGTTTGCATTGCAAAACTGCCGAGCATTCCTCGTTAAGGCAAATAGTTTCAAGGTCTAACAATTTCCTCTTGGTGGAGATGGCTTCTTTCAAGAATTTCGCATACTCTGGCGTTCCAGCCAGAGCTTCTACCAGAGGTATATTCACTTGCAACTTTTTAAACATCTCTATAAACTTTTTATAACGCACATCATCATCATTCGACTTATATTTCCTAAGGGATAGGGTAAAGTAGCTGGATTGATATTTACAGTTCGTGAAGACTTACCAGTTGACTGCTGCTGCTCTGCTTGCTTGTCTGCTGCATTTTCAGACTCCCGGTATACCGGAGCATTGTCCCGGGTTACCGACCCCTCTTTTTCTCCGGATTCTGTTGCGTTCTGCTACTGACTGTTTTCTGATTCTACTTGGATAGTTGGTATAACTGGTCCAGGTAGTTCCTTTCCGCTTCCAGTCATAATTGCATTATGTCTTTCGGATTCTTCTCAGTACTACTTGGCAATCCTCCCGGAGGATGGGCTAACACTTGTTCTGCAATCTACCTCACTTGGTGCGATAGATTCTGCATTAATGCTTCTTGATTGGTCAGTCTGGTATCATTTTTCTGACAATATATGGTGAAGTTTGTATTCAGCTCAGTCATGGATTTCGTAAGTTGACTGACCGTGTCAGTCACAATTGAGCTCATTTTATCCATGGCTGCTTCCCAACCACCGGACTTATTGAATTGAGGCATGAATCCACCATTTTGTCTCCGTCTCTCTCCATCGTTTGAATCACTTTGTCGAAAACCCCCAGCAGGGCCACTCAGTCTAAAACCAGGGTGGTCGTGAGAACCTGGACGATATCCGCCTCCATAAGGATTTCCTTGCCTCTCTATATAATTCACGTCCTCAGTGTTGGTTGTTTCAATCTCTTGAACTTTCTCAACCTTGGCTATGCGATCTTGCATGCCATCTATATTCTCATTCATTGCCATTAGCTGATATAAGATCTTTTGAGAAGTATCTTCTCCAAATACGCCTTCAGCTACCTTGGCGGTTTCAACTTGGTGTAGTTCCCCATTGACTTATAAGCGCAATTTGCTCCAATTTCTCTTCAGCTTCTTTAGGTGATAGAAACGCAAAACATCCGTTGCTTGATGCATCAACTCTCATTTGCTCTCTTGGCCGCAATCCATGATAAAAAAAATATGCATTCGTACGGGCAAAGTGATATCATGATGAGGGCATCTCTTCTGTGCTTCCTTAAATCTTTCCCAAGCTTCTTCAAAGGTTTCAGTGGGTCTCTGCTTGAAATTCATAATGTCTTGTCTCATCTGTAGTGACTTCCCATGTGGGCAGTAATTATTCATAAACTTCTGCAGCAGGTCGGTCCAAGTTTGGATCGATCCCGGTGCTAGAGACAATAACCATATTTTCGGTTTGTCTTTCAGGGTGAATGGAAACAATTTCAACTTGATATTGTCTCCAGATACTCCTGCTGGCTTAACCGTGCTGACTATTTCCAAAAAGTTGGTGACGTGTACACTAGGATCTTCGTTCATTACTCCATGAAAGGTAGTGTAATTAGTCACCATTTGTATAACATTTGGTTTTGGGTGAAATACCTCCGCTGCATCCTCAGGCTGAACAATTTCTGGCACGAATTGCTTAATCGTCGGCATTGCATCACTCTGTAGAGTTCTCCTAGCTTCTTGTACCTCAACTCCTGCTCCATTCTGCCCATTATGTTCGTTCTGCGCCATGTTGATTTCTGCATCCTCCAAAGGTGGAAGTTCTTCTTCCGTTCGTGCTAACTCAAGACTCAACAAAAAGAAACAGTTAATGACTTGCCTCGGTGGCTATTACACACGCCTGGCAGACTCAAAAATACAGACACTGACTACTGACTCGACTCTGAACTAACAGAAATGATTCTGGAAAATCGGGACCCTCGGTAAACCAGTTGTACATTTTTCCAGATTTTAACAGGACTGACTCTATATCACTCTAGTATTAACAGACTATAAAACAGACTCGATTAAAAAGACTCAAATATATATAGCAAGCTCAATCTTAAATAGAAAGTATTCTTGACACAAGTCCCAGGCAACGGTGCCAAAAATCTTGATCGCGTGCAAAGCACTTACTAGCAATAGGACTAGGTCTATCATAGTAGAGTACTGGCAAATCAAGGTCGATCCCACAGAGACTCGTAAGAGCATCTAATTATCAAGATCGAGTTGTCACGATAACGGTCTACGACCAACTATAATATATATAGACAGTAGTATTGGGGCCTCAAACTAACAAGATTATGCAAGTTCAATGAAACAAACTAGAGTTTCTATGGTATTAGTTCAATTATGAGTAATTAGTTATTCTCCCCACACATGCAACAGTCCTCCCTATTGGTGAATTTATTCATTGTTCAGCTACGGGTACAACTCCTAACTCTATCTACTCCGACAATGGCAGTAGACAATTTATACGCAAGCTACCCTCCTTAATTGGTCCGTAATTGCCCATACGCATAAAGAACTAGAGCTGCCGATATTGAGTGTTACCTCATACCGCAAACCCACCTAGACAGTTGTTGACATTGACCAGCACGTTCCTAGGGTCCATTCTAGATAATGTCCAAATTAACACTTCACTTGTGGTCCTTAATGTTAATTTACGATAACATGCAAATAGTTGATCAGACTAAAGACATGTAAATTAAATCTATCGATCAACGTAGCTAGCGCCGATTATCATGAATTAGTAATTTACTAGGTATTCAGATCTAGCGATATAGACCGTCGCAGATCTGAAGAACCAACTCCTATTTCATGATTTCTTTACCAACGAATCAGATCTACAACACATGGGGTAAAATAAACTAACTACTACATAATTAAACTAAATAAGCAATTAAAACATACTAGATGAATATAACGACGATAGATCTACATTTTGGAAAAGATAGAAAATCATACCCTCGAAGACGAGCGTAGATCTCCTTTGGATCTCTCCCTAGGCGGCGACTCCGTCGTCTCTCCGACCAGAACTCATAAAATAAATAAAATAAAGAACAAAGAACTTTTATTGCATAATTTCCTAGAATAATTTTGAGTACATTGTGTTCTGAGGCGAAGCCTCTTATTTATAACTATCTAAACCGACTTAGAATCAACTAGTTCGACCCCTCGTCCAAGAAAACACGTTTCAGAAGATTCTGGACCCTCGGTAAGTCGGGACCGCCCCTCGGGTTACCGAGGGTATTTTCGCCCTTTTTCTTCAGCCGACTTAACTTGGATGCTTCTAGAATACCCTAGGCACATTCTTTTCATTCAGTCCACTCTAGATTCGTCCATCATGCTCAGCCCAATATTCCATATCCTGAAAATCATCAAATAACGCACGAAATAATATCGAAACAGGGAAAATAAACGCTAAGTACAGATTTCTCGACTCACGAACCCGACATATGATATTCAACGTAAATTGTTCATATTTATAGGTCGAAACAACTATTTTTAGCTCATAATGGATAGAACATTGATGCCGTAGGATAGACTATTTTAACCGTCATCACTCTACCCAATAATGTCCGATTAATGATCACTGAGATGCTTATACAGGTATCCTCAGTGTTTACGGAGGTGACCAGCTCGCTACGAGTAAAGGCAAGTGCTTGCTTATGCCTGAGCAGGACAGTTGGTCGTTCCACGTGCTTGTGAATGGATATGATCCGCTGCTTGATTTGGTTGTTGCTAGGCGTGACCTCAGTAATTATGCGACTCTCTATCAAACTGGCGGGCTTGGCGATTATCTTTGTTAGCCATTGCTCCTTCTATTTTATAGTGATCGAGCTTCCCGCAATGTATCAGCTTCTCGATTTCAATTTTCAACTGCTTACATTCCTCCGTGGTGTGACCGTTATCTCTATGATATCGACAGTACTTGGACTGGTCACGATGCTTGTCCGGCCTCATCGGAACAGGGTCGGGAAGCTCATTCCTTAATTCGGCCAGCATCTTCGTGTAAGAGATAGTGAGGGGAGTGAAGTTGTCGTTTGTAAATTTTTCAGGCTTTCTGAGGTTATGATCTCTGTTCCTACATCTCTCTCTTGGCGGGCTGCGCTCAGCTCTCGGCATGTCCCCTCGGGACATAGATGCCGCCGACGATGCTTCAGTCGCAACATACTTTCTTGCCTGGCCTAGCATATCTTGGAGGTTTTTGGGTGCATTTAGAGCGATGTGGGAATTGAGATAGCCCTTTCCTAGCCCGGATTCAAAGCTGGTAATTACCACATTTTCAGGTAATCCTTTGGTTTGCTTGTAGATCCTAATGAACCGATCAAAGTAGCTGTGAGTAGTTTCATTTTCACCTTGATGAATCTCGTGCGGGTCGGTATGTGTTTTCTTTGGTTGACCCACAGACTTGAACTCAGTCGTAAACTTGTTTACTAGGTCACCCCACGACGTGATTGATCTGGGAGGTAGACTGCAGACCCAGGAGGCCACCTGATCTTGCATGCCCCCACGAAGGCTATACATCATGCCTCATCACTGGGTGTGGCTAGGCTAAACTAGCTTTGAAAGACCGATAACCAATCAAAGGGATCGGTAGTTCCATTATAATTTGTTTATGTTGGGTAATGTATCCCCCGCCCGTGGGGCCGCTTTCAGGATGTTCTCGTGAAGAACACTTGTTCCTCAAGTGGGTGTTTCCTGGTTGACTGTCTTTCCCTTCTCTAAATCCGCGATTGTCTTCCTCGTTAATTTAAGCTCATCCATTACTTCTAGGGGAGCCGGCCTTACGGTAATTTCGGCATAGTCCGAGTCACCGCGCTCCTCTGTCCGAGGTCGTGCTTGTCGAGTCTCCTCTGACTGTCTTGGGCAATAACGTGTAGGGGCTGCACCACGGACGTTATCCACGGTAGGCACGTACACGGTTCGGTTCGGTACGGTTAATGGCCTTACCGAAACCGAACAGAAATTTTCGGTTAATTGAAATTCGTTACCGAAACCTAACCGTTTGTTTTACGTAACCGAATTGAAACGAACCGAAATATATGGTTGGGTTCGGTTCGGTTAACCAAAAATTGAAATAAAAATAACAATTCTATTCGGTTATAAATGATTTGGTTTTTATTCGAATTTTTAATTCTGCTAAAAAATTGTCCGGACAATGGTTCGGTTATATGCAATTTTTCATAAATACTTATAATATTTTGGTTATGAAAACTAGTAATACAAGTTAATTATAAACATTTTGATTACAATTTTCTATTCAATTTCGGTTAACCGTTCGGTTTTTTATTCGGTTCGGTTTTTGGTTCGGTTACGGATAATTTATAGAGTTATCCGTAACGAACTGAAAATTTCGGTTTCTCTATAATACAAATCGTAACCGAACCGAAAGTATTATTAACCAAACGGAATTGAACCAAACGATCTCGGTCGGTTTTTCGGATAATCCATATCCGTGTACACCCCTAATCCACGGGCCCGAGGTGTTTGAGTGATGACCTTCTGCCTTTTTTAGGGGCTGAAGTCGTATGGCTGCTTTGCTCTGCCTCTATACGACGAGGCCGATTAGCTCTGGGCGGATTCAAAGTTGGATGTACCTCGGTCGGTGCTGGCATGGGCGGGGAGAATTCGCCGACCGGTTGAGGAGGAAGCCCCTCCGTTATGAGCTGTAGGTTGTAGACCCACATATCCTCTACATATTCCATATGGGATTTCAAGGCTAGACCATAAGGGCTCGCTTCCGTAGTTGGAGTCACTCCATGTTCCAAGTTTTGCATAGAAGGTTCCGCGATATTCTTGCCACGGCTCTTCCTTATGGCCGCATCTTCTAGCTCGCGAGCCCTAGCCTTTTCATTTAGCACGCTCCTCATGTCGGGGTCGTTATTCTGCCCGCTGTTTCCTCCAACGGTGTGCGATCCCCTACTACTGATCGCGTGTAAGTCACAAACGTCGATATTACTAGCAAGAATACAAGGTACATCATAGTATAGTAAATGCGAGTCAAGGTCGATCCCACATAGACAATGAAACTCTAAGTATAAAATGATTCTAACCTAATTAAGAAGCAACATGGAGGCGGTCATGGACCAACAATAACATAAAACAAACATGGTATTTCTCCCCCTCTTCTCACCGATCTACTAACTTGGATTAGTTAATTGTTATGTTTACTTCCCCACATAATTTCCTTAAATTAATCGTGAGCTTTCGTTTTAATTATCATTATCAGCTACGGGTGCAACTCCTACTCCTATCTACTCCGACAATGGTAGTAGACAATCTTTACGCAAGCTACCCTCCTTAATTGGTCCGTAATAGCCCATATGCATAAAGAACAAGAATTGCCGATATCGAGCGCTAACTCATACCGCTAACCTGCCTAGACAGCTGTCGACATTGATCAGCACGTTCCTAGGGTCCATTCAAGACTATGTCCAAACTTAGCACTTCACTATTCGTATTTCATGCCAGTACAATTACTATAAGCATATTGGCCAGATCTAACATACTGTTAATTAAACATGTCGATCAACGTAGCTGTAGTGAATCCCAGTTTTATGTTTTTGAAATAATGCCTCGGTAAAACGGTATAGACCGCCAGTTTACCGGGGTCAGCTTTTCCTATCCCTGGATCTAAATTGCTTAATTACGATTATTCTAAGTAAATTATAGGGTCTTTAAGCATGCAAATTAACTAAAACACATAAATGCGAACAGATCTACCATATTGAAGACAAACGGAACGTTCAAAGCTTCATACCTTTCAACAATGGAGATCTAGCTTGATCTACTCAAGCTAGAGATGGTGGAGAAAGAGAGGAAACCAGAAATAACTCCTTAAAAGCTTGGAGTACTTTATTTCATCAAAATTGTATAATGTATTGGAAGAATGATAATAAGATCTAAAAACTTATATAATAATCTGTTAATTCATCCTTATAAAGATACAATGACCGACTTAAGACTCTCTAAAACCCTAACCGACCTAAATAATGCGGCAGAATCAATTTCGTATCCGACAAGTCCCCGGTTTACCGGCCCTAGCCCTCGGTAAACCGGGCCGACTTTTCTTCCTTTTCTTCAGCAGACTTCTTCTTGGACTTTAATCACTTTTCCCAATATACTTCTTTGATCCAGATCCATTCTCCAATGGTCCAGATTCGGTACATCCTATAAAACACACAAAACGAGACAAAAAAAGTACTAATCTTCGAGAAAATAACATAAATGCATAATTACGATCCTGGAAACACTCACATAGCATATAACATATATTCCACATAATAATGAGGCTACCTATCCTGTCTTGAGCAGAATTCGGGGTGAATCAGGGTATAATTATCGGTACCATTTAGGGCGTTATCAATTACCCCCTACTTAGCTTTTGATCATCCCGAGCAGAAAGGTGAAAAGAAAACAACACTCTGATGTACACAAGTTAATTAAAAACAACTATGCCTCACTAAGTCAAGATCAAGATCATGCCACTCATATCCATCAGTAACGCATTTAACACTATTCACATCAGGAGCTAATGTGTGTATGCAATAACTTTCACAACCGCTTAATAATGCAGACAATCTCACATTACATCAACCCGTAGTCGAACTAACCAGTCTTGAACATGTTATGTATTAATTAATTGAGCTGGCAAGGCGGATCGAGAACCGAGTAGGTATTACTCTTAGGCTCGCGTTTATCGGTCTATGCAAAAGTCATACATCTTACGCTCCATCGACTCAAATATTTGCCAAAGAGAACATAGATGTATATATTTCAATTCACTTCTCTTTCTTGGCGGGTGAACTCTCATTGATTTAGCAATTCTCACGGCCCAACTTATGATAAACTACCGAATCCGAAATTCCTTTGCCTTTATAAGCGTTGGTGAAACATAATTCGGGATGAAGCCAGGGTCAACTCTAGTCAAAGCAATATGATATCGACTACACACCAATGGAAGTGAGTTATACGTGCTTAAAATGGTGGCTCATAACAGAATATGCGCTTAATATGCCACTACTTCAGAAGTGGGCACTCCTTTCACTCGTACAAAGTAAAACAAAGATGAAGTCAATTAACTCGAAAAGATTAAAGATATCATAATTTTTTCGAAATTTTTTCGAAATGAATCATAGTCTAAGTGGTGAATCGTGCATCAAAGAGAATCAAGATAATCACGCAATTCACAGAATATAATGCTAAGAATCTAAGTGACGTCCCTTACCCCCCCCCCCCCAACTTAATCGAAACATTGTCCCCAATGTGTAAGATGAAAAATGAAAAATGAAAAGAACTTAGCTTCGGTTAAGGGTGGAACCAAAGAAGAATCGGATCGTCGTATGAATCATCGGGCTCATATAAGTAATCCTTGAAGAATCTGCGCTAAGTATCTTAAACAAACCAAGAAGAATAGTGGTGACAAGAAACTGTATAATAAAATTGCGGCAGTAAAAAAGAAAATAATTAATTCCAAAACAAATTAAGCCGTCAAAATGATTAATAAATTTCCGCTACATCAACTAGATAGGAAAAGAAAAATAAAAACAAGAAAATGGAAAACAACAATAAAAAGAAATAAAAACTAGTCATCATCAGAATAACCCTCCCAGTCATCTCTAAGCTCAAAACCGGGAGGAGGTGCAGAACTTGAGGCAGCGGCGGACAAAGAAGAGGCTCGGTGATGCAGGGCAGTCCTAGGTGGTGGGGTCGATGGAGGTATGCCAAAGAAGTCTATAATCCTATCCATTTTGCGATGCAAACTCGCAATCTCTCGCGAGTGCTCCTCTAGCATAGCTCTCTGAGTCCGGGGTGCTCCGAGGACCGGAGTGCGCTCCCTCTCAGCTCTCGGACCGACCCGTCTTGGTACTTTCTGAACCGACTGCGAACTAATCATCGGCTCAGGGTCCTCCCAATCATCACTGACGAGAATTTTTACCTCTTCCTCTAACGTAAACATGTCAGTCATCAGCCCGTATGGCAACAGCTCACGCTCGAATGTGGCTGCAAGCTCGTGAATACGGCTATGCATCAGGAGACAAATGTTGATTGGAGATCCCTGCTCCAGATAAAACATCAACTATGCCCTCTTGGTGGTGACAGAAACCGTGTGCTTGGTCGGTAGAAAGCGGGCACAAACAAATCTGTTGACCATCTTCCGATCCCAGGATAATTCATTCTCTAAGAAGATGGTGGGGGCTCCCAAAGGATTGCGCTTCCATTGCACCCCGAAATATTCAGCTATCATGTTCATCCTCTCTAAATCTTTAATGTTGCTCGAGGATGTGTACTAATCCAGGCCCACCGGTGGATTTCGAACCCCAAATTGAGGATTGATCCGCTCGATAGAAAAATCAATCTTAACACCACGGACCATAGCATATATGGATCCGGGGTTATGCGAAACATAAGCGTAGAATTCTCTTACCACCGTGGTGTTGAACCGAGTCGGTGAGTCTGCCTTGTCCAAAATGTCTTGCTCTTGTAAGGCTCGGGGCACGATCGATCCGCAATCGTCCAACTCTACCCCTCGTTCTCGAGCCACTGGTCTTACGTTCCAATGACCTCAGAACGACTCGTAGATTTCTAAAGAATGGAATTTCTCAACCCCGTCTATCAAAGGGTTAGCATCTCCATAGATAGTCTGATAACCATTGGGACGAACAGCTGATCGGCTACACTTGGGACCCATCCTGGATGATAACAGAACCTGATAGTGAAGCTTTTTCTGAAAAAGGTACCCTCGGTAAACCGGAGGTATGGCTCGGTTTACCGGCCTGAATTTTTTCTAATTTCTTTCTGGACCGTGCTTCTGATGATAAAAGATGAAGAATTGCAACACCTCACAAGCACAGCAGCACTAGACAGCAACAGGGGTGAAGAAAATGGGTGTTTTGGTTGGTAAAAATGGAAAAAAAAAAAGGTTTGGTTTTTGTGGAGGCTTGATGGTGATAGTGGTGGTGATGGTGGCCGACTGATTTTGAGAAGAAGAAGAAGAAATGGTAGAAGTTTGGTGATTTGAGGAGAAGATGGTAGATGGAATGATGATAATGGTGGTGAATGGGTGGTTTAAATAGGAGAAATAAGTGAAGGTGGAAGGATTTAGTGAGACAGTGGGTAGATGAGTAATTAGGGTGAGGGATTTGAGGAGGTGAATGATGGGATTGAGGTAGAGTTATAGTGGAGTGTGGGAAATGATGAAAATTTTGAAAAGAGGGAAAAGGTGGCGGTTTCTTCTGACTGGTGGTGTCTGATGCAACGTGTGTCCTCCACGTGTCTCTATAAATTCCACTTTTTAAACTGACATTCAGAAAACTGAAAATCTTGGCTCGGTAACCCGGAGGTAATCCACGGTTTATCGGGGGTTCTTTTTCCCCAGATTTCTCTGTCTGCCTTTTCTGCACTCCTTACTCAACCTCTCTGCTCAATTCTGACATTAAATTGACTAGCCTCTTACTCCATTTGTTGTTATTTCCGACTCAATCCTAACCTACTTCACTAAAATTCAGAACGAGTAAAAAAACCTTTCCACAACCATCGGTTTCAAGCCTAAGGGTGCGGTAGGATGAGAAAAACCTTGTCCCTTCATCCAGCTACTTTTATTCATTCCTAATTTACCTAAAGGTTTAAAGAAATAGTTCAGAGTTTATAGTCATCAGCTCGACTTTCTTCAGATTTCCGATCATTCAGGGGTTGGAGCTTTAACTCGCCAAACTTTCGCTCAAGAGGTTTGTACCTTTCTAGAAAATTTTTGAGCTCTCTTCCTAGCACACCTCTCTCTCTTACCTTGCGTACTAGGTCTGCCTCTGCGTCGAGATTTAGACTTTACACCCAAGGACTCCACATTTTCTACTTTAAGCTCAACTTGTTCACTACGCAACACGGAAGGTCTAGCTTCCGTGAGCATTTTGTTGTCGTCCTTCTCTTCTTTCTCTCTCAGCATTAGTCTCATGAATTCCTGCTCAACGGTTTCCACTACAACCTCTCTATGCTTATGCCCTTCTATCTCAATAATTTCCACCTTTCCTGAAGCATACGTCATCTTGCAACTTTACGGTTTATTTTCTAGGGGCTCTAAGATCTTAAAAGATACAGCATCATTATTCAATCTCAAAGTGATCTCCCCCTTATCAAAATCCATGACTGCCCTGCTTGTCGCTAAGAAAGGTCTCCTAATAGAACTGGGGCACTTGGGTCCTCTGGTACGTCTATAACCGTGAAATCAATTGGATAAGTGAACCCTCCTGCCTTAATCGTGCACTTTCTAAGCAGACCGGCTGGAATATCTCTTGTTCTATCGACGAAAGTCATGGTTCTGGTTTGATTCATAACGACCGGAAGCTTAATCTTCTGGCAGAGGGAAAAAGGTAGAATGTTGCAACTCGAGCCAGAGTCGCAGAGACCTAATCCTATTAATATACCATTAACAGAAATCGGGAGTCGGAACGTACCAGGGTCTCCTAACTTCACCACGGTGTTTGAGTCTAGGTAGTCCTCGGGCTCAGAGAACATCATGTCGGGATCCTCTTCAGGATCATCAGGCCCAGCTAACGCGTGAAACACTCCGCCTGGGGAGTACGGTCGCAAGACCGAAACTCAAAGGAATTGACGGGGGCCTGCACAAGCGGTGGAGCATGTGGTTTAATTCGATACAACGCGCAAAACCTTACCAGCCCTTGACATATGAACAAAATAAAAATCCGAAGATGATATTTCAATTAACTCACAAGGGAACTCACCTGGACGATACGTATTATACTCCTTTAAGTTCTCTTCAGGCTCTTGCTTGATTGCTTCTTTCTCTT
This sequence comes from Gentiana straminea, assembly GCA_036785695.1. Classification (NCBI taxonomy): domain Eukaryota; kingdom Viridiplantae; phylum Streptophyta; class Magnoliopsida; order Gentianales; family Gentianaceae; genus Gentiana; species Gentiana straminea. Next base: position 592,377 of record JAVUPR010000515.1, on the reverse strand, counting down.
TTTCCAACCGCTACTTATCCGCTTCGTATTGCTCCCTGACAGTGGATCCAGGATACATGGAAATTGGTGCGATGTTCAATATTGTTCTAGGCATATTGCTTGACTTGTTTGCTCTTTTTCAACTCCGGTTTGATCGAATCTCTGAAGTGTTCTGATCTTCCTGCAAAAAGACAAAATAAAAAAACAAAGAAAAAGTTAGAAACTTCCGCTTCAGTTGGGTGTGATCCCAACTGTTGCGGACCTACTAACTAAAATCAACAGCGAATAACACAAAATAACAGAGGCTATCAGAATTCAATTTTCCAGGCCTCGGTAACCCGAAGGTAAACCTCGGTAAACCGACCCTGAAATTTCTCCTTCTGGCAGTTTAACAAGTGCAGGTTTGATCCAGAACGACTCAAGACTCAAAATAAAATAAAATAAAAACGACTTCTTAATCATAGTTAAAAAGTTTATATTCAAAATTGGCCATTGTCCCCGGCAACGGCGCCAAAAATTTTGATCGCGTGTAAGTCACTAACGTCGATATTACTAGCAAGAATACTAGGTACATCGTAGTATAGTAAATGCGAGTCAAGGTCGATCCCACAGAGACAATGCAACTCTAAGTATAAACGATTCTAACCTAATTAAGAAGCAACATGGAGGCGGTCATGGACCAACAATAACATAAAACAAACTTGGTATTTCTCCCCCTCTTCTCACCAATCTACTAACTTGGATTAGTTAATCGTTACGTTTACTTCCCCACATAGTTTCCTTAAATTAATCGCGATCTTTCTTTTTAATTATCATTATCAGCTACGGGTGCAACTCCTACTCCTGTCTACTCCGACAATGGTAGTAGACAATCTACACGCAAGCTACCCTCCTTAATTGGTCCGTAATAGCCCATACGCATAAAGAACTAAAATTGCCAATATCGAGCGCTAACTCATACCGCTAACCCGCCTAGACAGCTATCGACATTGATCAGCACGTTCCTAGGGTCCATTCAAGACTATGTCCAAACTTAGCACTTCACTATTCGTATTTCATGCTAGTTTACGATTACAATAAACAGATTGGTGATAGCGCTTTAGATGGTAACAATAATTATACCCTTATTCACCCCGAAATCTGCTCAAGAGAGGATAGATAAGCTCGTTATTATGTGGAATATATGTTAAATGCTATGTGAGTGTTTTCAGGATCGTAATTATGCATCTATGCTATTTTCCCGAAGATTTGGTATTGTTTTGTCTCATTTTGCGTGTTTTATAGGATATACCGAATCTAGAGCATTGGAGAACGGATCTGGACCAAAAGAAGTATATTAGGCCAAGTGATTAAAGTCCAAGAAGAAGCCTGTTGAAGAAAAAGGAGAAATGTTGGCCCGGTTCACCGAGGGCTAGGTAGTCCTGGCCAAATGCACCAACCGGACTGGACCGGAACCGGAACCGGCGGTTTTGGTCTTTGCCGGTTTGGGCCGGTTGACAAACCGCACCAACCGGACCGGACCGGAACCGGAACCGGCGGTTTTGGTATTTGCCGGTTTGGGCCGGTTGACAAACCGGCGGTTGAAGTGAACCACCGGTTGAACAAACCGGCGGTTGAAGGTTCAAAACCGGAGGTTGCCGGTTGGTGCCGGTTCACGGTTCACACGGTTTGGTCCCGGTTCAGATCACGGTTCAGGCCACGGTTTTAAAATTTCATTAATTTTTTATATTTTCATATAATACTTATTATTTTCACTACAATAACAAATCATTATTCTTTTCACTATAATTACTAAAGCGAATGTGATATATATTTTTTTTATAAATAGTGTTCTATTCGGTTTTAAATATAATATTAATGTTGTGTTATTTTATGTATATGTAAATTATGTTATTTTTTCAACGTTTGTACCGGAATTTCGGTTGCCTACGTATCTTTTATATGTAATCGTGTCGGAGGCACGATACATATAAAAAAATCAAAGCAAACGTAGTTCTTATTGTTTTTTTGTTTTTTGTTTTTTATAGTTTGTTTGATAGGTTATTATAGTTTTTTTTTATTGTTGTTTTATTGTCTTTTATAGTTTTTTTATAGGTTTTTTTAGTCGGTTTGAAGTATACATTGATTAAATATATTGTTTTATTAAATATTATGTGAGATATACTGTGTTGTTTTTCTTATATGTAAATTGTGTTATTTTTCCAACGCTTGTACCAGAAATTCGGTTGCCTACGTATCTTTTATATGTAATCATGTCGGAGGCACGAAACATATAAAAAAATCAAAACGAACGTAGTTCTTATTGTTTTGTTTTTAGTCTTTTATAGTTTGTTTGATAGGTTATTATAGTTTTTTTATTATTGTTGTTTTTTTTTAGTCTTTTATAGGTTTTTTTATAAGTTTTTTTAGTCAGTTTTAAGTATACGTTGATTAAAAATGTTGTTTTATTAAATATTACGTGAGATTTAATGTTTTGTTTTTCTTATATGTAAATTGTGTTATTTTTTCAACGCTTGTACCGGAAATTCGGTTGCATGTGTATCTTTTATATATAATCGTGCCGGAGGCACGATATATATAAAAAAATCAAAACGAACGTAGTTCTTATTGTTTTTTTTTTAGTCTTTCGTTTGTTTGATAGGTTATTATATTATTTTTTTTATTATTGTTGTTTTTTTTATAAGTTTTTATAGTCTGTTTTTTTTGTCTTTTATAGTTTTTTTCATACATGTTTATAGTATTTTATAGTTTTTAATAGTTTTTTTAGTTTTGTATAATGTTGTTATGATTTTTTATAGGTTTTTATTGTTCTTTGTATTCTTTTTTAGTCTTTTTATATGTTTTTATTGTATTTAAAGCTTTCAAAATGTTTGTTTTATTGTAGTATTTTATAGTATTTTTATGTGTTTGTATTTTCTAGATTCATACAATTTTTTAGGTTTGTATATGGTTTTTTGGGTGTTTTTTAATAGTTTTCTATAGGTTTTTTAAGTTTTGTATAGTGTTGTTTTTTTGGGTGTTTATAAGGTTTTTTTTTTTTAAGTTTTCTATAGTTTTTTTTAGTTTTGTATAGTGTTGTTTTTTAGGGTGTTTATAAGGTTTTTTTTTTAAGTTTTCTATAGTCTTTTATTTTATAGTTTTTAGTAGTAGGTATTTATAGTTATTTTTAAAAGGTTTTTATAGTTTCTATCGGGTTTTGTATGGTTTTTTTGTAGTCTTTAGTCTTTTATCGAGTTTTATATATATATATATATATATATATATATATATATATATATATATATATATATATATATATAAATATAGTTTTTAGTAGTTTCTTATAGTTTTTTTAGTCATTTATAGTTGTTTTATAAATTGTAACAAATATATAAGTAAGATATAAATTGCATACCTTTAATCGATGTCGGTATTTCGACCGCTTGCTCCTCCTCCTGAAGTTTCAGTGTCACCGCCTTCGAACTGTGACTCATCATCTTCTGACTCAATGTCTTGCACCCTCTTCTCGGCTCGTACCTAATCTTGACAACACATTTTCTTCTCTAAATTATTGGGATGAAGCGAACATCTTTTATTGGTAAGCACATATCCTGCCATGCTGAAACATCGTTCAACAGTGACGGTCGAAACAGGGCAACTTAAAAACTCGACTGCTATCATTGCTAGCACTGGAAATTCTTTAACATGTCTCTTCCTCCACTTCAATAAGACGAAGTCGAAATCATAGGATTCGGTTTCACAGTGTTAAGGGTGATTTTATATGATTTATATCGTTATATTTTGTAATAATTTCCTCCATATTCGTATTATTTGCATAGAAATTAAGGGTTTAATCGAATTATTGAGCAGATGAGTTTTAAAAGTCTTTAAGTGTAAAGTTGAGCTAATTTCGTGATTTTATTGGTAATTATCTATGGTTTTACACTTTGCATGTCTTTGTGGTTTTGTAGGTCATAAACATGTCATAATTGGAGATTTAATGGAAGGAGGAAGATGCAAGTTGAGGATTGGAATGAAGATTTAAAGAATCAAACGAGCGTTCACTACCCATGCAGCCTGGACTGGCGTCTGAAGTATTGAACTGGCGTCCAGGGTGGACGGACGTCTGAAGATATGGACGAGCGTCCAGGAGAGGAAACTTGATTCAGAGTCTTGAGAGAATTGCTGAACTGGCGTCCACAAATGTTGAACGAGCGTCCAGACAGGAAAGTCGATTTAGGATGTTCAGGGAACGCTCTGGACGGGCGTCCAGAGGTATCAGACGGGCGTCCACGGCCGACATCAGCATAACCGACCTAGTTTTCTATAAAAGCAGCCGCATTCTCAACCCTAATTATCATCATATCGACTGTAGCCGCCAGAGAACCCTAAATTCTGAGCAGAGGCAGGCTCGGTCGGCAGAGCCTTGTGCTCTGTCGACCGAGGTTAGTTAGGTTTTTTTTTTTTATGTCGTTTCTTCTTGTTCGATTCATGAGGATGGCTTGAAGCTGATCAAACTTGGAGCAAGCATGTAAAACTTTTCAGCGTCGTTTTTATTTCTTCCTTTGGATGATTTCGTGTGTTTTAATTAAGTTGTTTCTTTTCTATGATTTTCATGCTATGCAATTTAAATCGAGAGATGTTTTGCTATTGATGTTTGCCATATGATGAGAATCGGTGTAAACACTAGATCACCATAGGAAAGAATAGATCTTTTTTAACCTAAAAATACGAGAGTTGCTAGGTTAGAATGTCTAGATTGTTAGATTGAGAAATCTTGCACCTTGGTTTGAAAGCGTTAATCTTTAAGATCGAGAGATAAAAGATTAATAGGCGAACTTTTCTAAGATATTAGGAGTTCATACCTTTGATAGGTGAATCACAATTTTAGTTAAATCTTCATAAGATAACCTTAGAGAGGAAATTGAGGGTTGCGGGATGGTGGATCATTGCTTGTTCTATGTTTAATCGCTATAGTCATTATCATGCTTTTATGAGTTTTATTGTTTTTCTCGTTTATAGTTTAGTTATGTTCGCAACGATCTTCCCTGGCTTTGGACTGACAATCCTCTGTCCAGTTTACTTTTCGTTTTGTTATTTTAGGCTTCAATAATAATGGTATCAAACTTAGGAAACTTAATACGAACTAGATACCCCGATTCCCTGAGATCGACTCCGGTATTAACCTCTATACTACGATCCCTGCACTTGGGGTAAACCGGATTATTTTTATTACTTGTTTATTTTCATTAGATAAAATCCGAGACAAGTTTTTGGCGCCGTTGCGGGGAATCGGTACAGTTGTCTAGTTTATTAATTTTTCTGATTTTCTGTTATAAGTTGGGATAAAAGGGATCGTTAGGGCACATGGTAGTATTTTGGCCGTAACTTTCGGCTCCGGTGTCGGTTTGGCGCGCAGGACCCCAATTCGGAAAGCTCGTTCCGATGCCGACGACGTGGTAAAAGGCCGGAGGCCATTTGACACCGTTTTCGAGGTCAAAATCTGCTGTTTTCCCCTCCATTTTGGGCTCAGAAGCTTTCAACACGTTTTTCTCCCTTTTATTGTTTTCTTGTTTTCTGTTTTAAATTTTTCGAAGGTAGATGCCTTGGTTTGTTTATTTATATAATAAAAAATAAAAAAAGGCCTTCTAGGGTTTCTAGGGTTTCTGAGGTTTCTAGGGTTTATGATTTTATCTAGGGCTTATGAGGTTGCTCAGGTGTCTCGTTTTGTGCTTTATGCTAAGACCGGACGGGAGTCTCGCTCTCTCGTGAACGCCCGGCCACTCTTTGTGGTTACCAGACGTGCGTCCATAGTGAGTGGACGCCCGTCCGTCCAACATGCACCAACTCTGTTATGTCTTAAGAGAACCAAACTAGCGTTTGTCCTTTCCAAACGCCCGTCCAGTTCATCATTTACAGGAGGACGAGCGTCTGGATTGTCTGAACGTCCGTCCAGTGTGTCAATTTCTAGTGAATAGAATTTGTTTTTGATACATGCTTCATTATTTGACATGGATGTTTTAATGTGAGCCTCTGTGGCTTTTATCTGATATGCGTAGATGTCCTGTTCTTTCACCGTTATGGTTATTTTTCCATCTATTACGGTCCATGTTGAGTGATTATGTGTGTTTCGAGTCTATTGATGCAAGAGCACCGAGCTAGACGTGATTCCAATTTGATTTATGCTGTTCTTTTTGTCGTCTATCTAGGGTGTTAGGGTTGTTTAGGGGTCGTGTGTTTTTGTTGTCCCTTACTTGATTCATCTGTAGCTACTGTCGGTTTTCCGTTGCTACTTCCTTTTTGATGGATCTTGTAAGCTTTTAGTGGCCCTCTATTCGTTCATCTTTTATTACTTGATTCATATGTGCTTAAGTTTGAGCTACTGTCGGTTTTCCGTCGCTTTCACTTTGAGATGGATCTTGTAATCCTTAAGACCGTTTACACTTTCAATTTTCCTTTCTATATGATTTATATTTGCTTTAGTACAGCTACTGTCGGTTTTCCATTGCTATCACGTTCTGATGAGTCTTAAGGCACGTCTACACTTTACATGGCAAGCTTCTGTGGCTTTGCATAATCGGATTTTGTTGCGCTTCTGTGGCGTTATTTAGTAGACGTTTATATATTTGACCTTCCTTCTGTAGTTGACATGTTTCATCGCTTAGTCCAAATTGTAGATTAGGGTGATATCTATGGATTAGTTGGGCTAGCATTTTTCTTGATTTTCTTTTTGCCTTTTTAGTATAGTTGCATATCATTTAGTTGCATTGTGTATATTCTATTTTTTTTATTTAGTGCACCTAGCCCTGCTACTCTGTAGTGTCCTCTATCATCATCGTGTAAGCCTTAACGCGCATTTACACTTTCATTTGGAGTTTGATATTTCTGTATGCACATGTGGTCCATATTTGTATTGTAAGCTTCTGTGGCTTATTTGACGCTTAGATGCCCTGTGTTTTCCCCGTGTGGTGATTTTTCCATCTGAGCAATTATATCATGTGCTTATATCAAACTTTTCTGCGCAATATGATATGTTTTCCCCTGTGTTCCCCGAGATACTGCCATGTTTTTCAAGTTGTGCAGGCACATTTTTAGCTGTTTTTGCCAAGCTATCTTTGGAAGTCGTTGCTGAAAAAGGACTCCATATGACATCACCATTGTTGTCCTCTTCAGCCACTCTTCGGATCATTACCATATCAGCTAAGTACTCTTATTCGTTCTGTAATTCTGCACAACCTGAGGACACGTTGTGGTTTAAGTGTGGGGGAGGGGAATGGTTATGTGTATCGATCATTTGCTTACTTCGTTATGTTTCTATGCAAAATGAGCTAAATTTTTCAAAATTTTTGTTTTGTCCCGGGTGAGCAAATGCATATTTTTGTTTGGTTTTTATAGTCATTGATGCTATATACCGTATGCTTAGTAAGTTAGCTGTTTCACCCGACATACCTTTCACGAGCCATACTGAACGATGAGCTAAATTATAAAGCTATACCCCTTTTTGATTAGTGATTTTTGTTATCTTATAAGTCATGTGCTTAGTGCTAACGTATGTATCGTGACGATTATGATAGTTTGTGCTTATAGCCAGAGTATGACATACTGTGAATATCTGAGGTTTGAATGTGATAAGTAAAACGTAACTAATGTTGTTGAAAAAGTTGTTTCAAGTAAATGAAATAAGTGTGTGTGTCGAAGCTGGTCGATGATTTGAGTGCGGTAGGTCATATCTTGAATGTCCTATACCACTATGATGACCAAAAGCTCACGACAGTCAGAAGAAGCTGCCTTATGATTTGAGTAAGGTAGGGTATATCTCGAATGTCCTATTCTGCTATGACAGGGCAATAGCTCATTCTGATGTGCGTTTATATGTGAAAATAGTTAAATCAACTTATATGAGGAATCTAGTATGAAATGAATGGAAGATTTAGTTATCGTATACCTTATCCCCAGTATAAACTGATAGATATGTTGTAGGGATTATCCTCTGAGTATGTCAGAAAGGTCCTAAATGTATTCTATCATCCTTTTCGGGATATGTTACGTTTTGTAGGGTGCATGTTATAAGTGTCATTTATCTCAAGTTTGAAGGGGGTATTAGCTAGTTTGCTTTGAAATTTTCAAGTTTGGACTTAGTGGAAGTTTGTTATGGCTTTGCAAACACACCGGGGTGAACCTCTAAGTTATTGCATATGTGTTATATGTGCTGAGATGTCTATCTTTTTCCGAGCCTTGATTTTTGTTTTGTTTTGCTCGGGACGAGCAAAAGCTAAGTGTGGGGGAGTTGTTAAGGGTGATTTTATATGATTTATATCGTTATATTTTGTAATAATTTCCTCCATATTCGTATTATTTGCATAGAAATTAAGGGTTTAATAGAATTATTGAGCAGATGAGTTTTAAAAGTCTTTAAGTGTAAAGTTGAGCTAATTTTGTGATTTTATTGGTAATTATCTATGGTTTTACACTTTGCATGTCTTTGTGGTTTTGTAGGTCATAAACATGTCATAATTGGAGATTTAATGAAAGGAGGAAGATGCAAGTTGAGGATTGGAATGAAGATTTGAAGAATCAAACGAGCGTTCACTACCTATGCAGCCTGGACTGGCGTCTGAAGTATTGAACTGGCGTCCAGGGTGGACGGACGTCTGAAGATATGGACGAGCGTCCAGGAGAGGAAACTTGATTCAGAGTCTTGAGAGAATTGTGGAACTGGCGTCCACAAATGTTGAACGAGCGTCCAGACAGGAAAGTCGATTTAGGATGTTCAGGGAACGCTCTGGACGGGCGTCCAAAGGTATCAGACGGGCGTCAACGGCCGACATCAGCATAACCGACCTAGTTTTCTATAAAAGCAGCCGCATTCTCAACCCTAATTATCATCATATCGACTGCAGCCGCCAGAGAACCCTAAATTCTGAGCAGAGGCAGGCTCGGTCGGCAGAGCCTTGTGCTCTGTCGACCGAGGTTAGTTAGGTTTTTTTTATTTTATGTCGTTTCTTCTTGTTCGATTCATGAGGATGGCTTGAAGCTGATCAAACTTGGAGCAAGCATGTAAAACTTTTCAGCATCGTTTTTATTTCTTCCTTTGGATGATTTCGTGAGTTTTAATTAAGTTGTTTCTTTTCTATGATTTTCATGCTATGCAATTTAAATCGAGAGATGATTTGCTATTGATGTTTGCCATATGATGAGAATCGGTGTAAACACTAGATCACCATAGGAAAGAATATATCTTTTTTAACCTAAAAATAAGAGAGTTGCTTGGTTAGAATGTCTAGATTGTTAAATTGAGAAATCTTGCACCTTGGTTTGAAAGGGTTAATCTTTAAGATCGAGAGATAAAAGATTAATAGGCGAACTTTTCTAAGAGATTAGGAGTTCATACCTTTGATAGGTGAATCACAATTTTAGTTAAATCTTCATAAGATAACCTTAGAGAGGAAATTGAGGGTTGCGGGATGGTGGATCATTGCTTGTTCTATGTTTAATCGCTATAGTCATTATCATGCTTTTATGAGTTTTATTGTTTTTCTCGTTTATAGTTTAGTTATGTTCGCAACGATCTTCCCTGGCTTTGGACTGACAATCCTCTGTCCAGTTTACTTTTCGTTTTGTTATTTTAGGCTTTAATAATAATGGTATCAAACTTAGGAAACTTAATACGAACTAGATACCCCGATTCCCTGAGATCGACTCCGGTATTAACCTCTATACTACGATCCCTACACTTGGGGTAAACTGGATTATTTTTATTACTTGTTTATTTTCATTAGATAAAATCCGAGACACACAGCCTTCAAATATTGTGTTTAAAAATTTGGATATCTCTGTACGTTGATCGGATGACATTGTCGCTCCCTTCTGTCGTTTTGAATTCTTTTTATCCATAACTTTTTTAAGTCCCCGCAGGACACCTGTAGGGTTAGTAGAAGCACTTGCGGATGGATTGGGAACCGCGTCGTTTCTCAATCCATACATACGCTCATATTCAACATACAAAGTGTTTAATAAATTTTCCAGTCTATCTACTTCAACTTTATAATCTACCGGGGGCACTCTATGAATATCAGACAAAGCATCATAGTAAGTACTTAACATGTTAGACACACCTAATAGTCTTAAACGAGGGTCGAGAATAGAAGAAATGAGATAAGTGTCAGGAATATACAACAAGTACTTATTCCATTTCTCCTTCATCGGCCCTAAACATTGAAATAATGCTGCGTCGTGTTCCATGGTTTCAAACTCGGCAGTTATTTCTACACTAGCAGGCAAGACTAAATGTGATGTGGGTTGATAACATTTTGAAAACAATTCAGTAAATTTTTTGAATACTTCAAAAACATCCATCAATGTCTTGCATGCAGTCCAAATAGAGGGATACAAACGATATTCGCTCGGACAGTGTTCATTTAAAGACTCACAAAAGGTATTTTTAATTTTTTTGTTTTTTTCCAAAGATCATAAGTCGTGTTCCACCTATGCGGTACATCTTGCGGCAGTTTGATAAGGCGATGACCTTTCTCTTTTAGAAATTTATACCACTTATTAACAAGAATATTTCTACCTAACACATGTGAAATCAAAGTTTTTATCGTATTAATATTATGGTCAAACTTTTAGACCATCTTTTACACATAAATTAAAATATGGCATAAACATCTAAAATGAAAAAATTGACCGTTACAAAGAGGTTCACAATATCGGGATAAGTCGGGAATAGAAGCAGTGTTGTTTGAAGCATTGTCAAACGCAATAGAAAAAACTTTATCTTTTAAATCGTATTATTCAAAAATATCAACTAATAAAGATGCAATGTTAGAAGCATTATGAGTTTTGTTAAATAAACAAAAAGCAAGTAACCTTTTTTGGACAATCCAAATGTTGTCAATCCAGTGAGACGACACGCCCAAATAAGAATTGTTTGTCCTCCTAGTAATTGAACCATAAGCAACACCCCTAACAGTTGCTTTGGATCTTTCTCTACATCCGTAAGAGGATATGGAACTCAATATCAATCAAACCGGAAGGGATGCTATTGGTGTCGCTCTCATTATCATCGGCAGATATGCCTCTTTTTCTATTAGCGGGAGTCTTTCTCTACTGCTATTGGTATCGGCTTCTGGATATGCTTCTTCTTTTACTGATGCTTATGGATCACTTGCGGAATCGAACCCCATCCTCCCAAATATCCGCACATACACATATTCGGAATTTATTTTTCTTCAAACTTTCTTTAATAATATTATGTCGTTTAATAAATTTATTTTTGAAATCCTTAGTAACCGTTGCACGAGGGAACTTAGTAAATGCCGGCTGCAAAGCCCCTTGTACGTAAGTTTCGAAAATAGGATTCTCCGGAAAGCTAAAAGGAAGACCCATCCCCGCAATAAGATCCGTGGTTAGATCTCTACAGTTATCACGAGTGTAAATAAAGAGTGGATTAGTGTTACCTCCGCTGGAGCTCGGCATGTTTAGCTGGGCTTGAGACGCGTTGTCTTCCAATTTTTCCGGGTGTTTACTTAACCTGTGACCCCGCATCGATCCGTAACCACCGGCATATTTAAATTGGTATTTTTGGCCACAGAAATTGCACACCCTGAAGAAATACTTTCCAGGGTCAGCTAATGCTAATTCATCAGTCCGAGGAACCTTTGTGAAAAATTCCGTAAAAATTCTCGATTTTAACCTTTTTCTTGTGCTTTGGATCGGGTACTTTCATCAACATCTAAATCAACTGACTCGGGAGTAGGAGTAGGATCAGCACTAGCACCACGCGGTGTTCTTACAGCCACACGACTCCCACCACGTCCTTGTCTAGCTCGGGAAGCATCCATAGTAAATACATCATCATCATTAACATCCACTTCATCATTATCTTGAGCTTCGTTAAGGTTGATGTTAAAATTTCCAGGTTGAGACATTATATCGTCGAAATGACAATAAAAATCATCTTGATCAAAACCTAAAGGTGTCTCGAAGTGAGGAATCAAAATGTGACTACCGGTTACAGGGTCTGTAAAATGTTGGGGTCTATAGCCACCAACAAAATCATCCGATTCCGGCACAACCGTGTCATCACGGAAAGTAACATTTCGATTTCCTTTTGATGTTTCACCTCCTGTTGACATTTTACAAAATCTAAATTAAATCTAACGGTTATAAAAAAAATTAATTTAACTAACCAATTTAACTTATAACTAAAACCGAATTGAAGTAACGATTAAATCAGAACAACTTCAAATTTCGGTCTAGTAAAGTAAATTTGATTATAAAATTGATTTTTTTTTTTACATTTGTAAAAAAATTAGTTGAATAGAATACAAAACCAAATTTACTTATAACTAAAACCGTATTGAAGTAACGATTAAATCAGAACAACTTCAAAAATCGGTATCGTAAAGTAAATTTGATTGTTGTTTTTAACAACTAAACAAACTTGATAATCAAAGAAATGAGTAGAAGATGTAAGAAATGAGAGAAGAAGTTGTAAGAATTGAGAGGAGTTTGGTGTAGGATTTTTGAAATGGAATGGGGTAGTATTTACAGGATTTTTTTGAGGTGTTTGGGAGGGGGGAAAAATAGTCGTTGAAATTCTGACCGTTGAACCGGTTCAACCGCCGGTTCCGGTTCCAGCCGGTTTAAACTGGTTCCGGACGGGCCGGTTCAACCGCCGGTTCCGGTCTGGTTCCAGTTTCCAAAATGCTCCAACCGCCCCCCAACCGGCGGTTGACCAAACCGCCGGTTCCGGTTCCGGTTCCCAACTGCCGGTCCGGTTTAATTTGGCCAGGACTAGGGCTAGGGCTGGTAAACCGGTGGCTTGTTTGACACGAAATTGATTCTGCCGCATTATCTAGGTCGGTTAGGGTTTTAGAGAGTCTTAAGTCGGCTTTTGTATCTATATAAAGCCGTATATACTGAAAGCTTTCATATGATGATTATTTATATTCAATTACATTATACAATTTTGATGAAATAAAATTATTCCAAGCTTTTGAGGAGTTATTTCTGGTTTTCTCCCTTTCTCCACCATCTCTAGCTTGAGGAGATCACGCTAGATCTCCATTGTTGAAGGTATGAAGCTTTGAACGTTCCTTTTTGTCTTCAATTTGGTAGATATGTTCGTATTTATGTGTTTTAGTTAATCTGCATGTTTAAAGACCCCATAATTTACTTATTTTAATCATAATTGAGCAATGTAGATCCAGGAATAGGAAAAGCTGACCCCGGTAACCCGGCGGTCTATACCGGTTTACTGAGGCATTATTTTGAAAACCTAATACAGGGATTCACTACAGCTATGATGATCGACAGGTTTAATTAACAGTAGGTTAGATCTGGCCAATCTGCTTATTGTAATCGTAAACTGGCGTGAAATACGAATAGTGAAGTGCTAAGTTTGGACATAGTCTTGAATGGACCCTAGGAACGTGTTGATCAATGTGGACAGCTGTCTAGGCGGGTTAGCGGTATGAGTTAGCGCTCGATATCGGCAATTCTAGTTCTTTATGAGTATGGGCTATTACGGACCAATTAAGGAGGGTAGTTTGTGTATAGATTGTCTATTACCATTGTCGGAGTAGATAGGAGTAGGAGTTGCACCCGTAGCTGATAATGATAATTAAAACGAAAGCTCATGATTAATTTAAGGAAATTCTATGGGGAAGTAAACGTAACGATAAACTAATCTAAGTTAGTAGATCGGTGAGAAGAGGGGGAGAAATACCAAGTTTGTTTTCTTATTGTTCATTGTTGGTCCATGACCGCCTATATGTTGCTTCTTAATTAGGTTAGAATTTTTTATACTTATAGTTGCATTGCTTCTGTGGCATCGACCTTGACTCGCATTTACTGTACTACGATGTACATAGTATTCTTGCTAGTAATATCGACGTTAGTGACTTACATGTGATCAATTGGCCAGATTTAACCTATTGTTAATTAAACATGTCGATCAACGTAGCTGTAGTGAATCCCAATTTTAGGTTTTCGAAATAATGCCTCGGTAAACCAGTATAGACCGCCGGTTTACCGGGGTCAGCTTTTCCTATCCTTGGATCTACATTGCTCAATTACGATTATTCTAAGTAAATTATGGGGTCTTTAAACATGCAGATTAACTAAAACACATAAATATGAACAGATCTACCATATTGAAGACAAAAAGGAACGTTCAAAGCTTCATACCTTCAACAATCGAGATCTAGCTCGATCTACTCAAGCTAGAGATGGTGGAGAAATGGAGGAAACCAGAAATAACTTCTTAAGAGCTTTGAGGAACTTTATTTCGTCAAAATTGTATAATGTATTTGAAGAATTGATAATAAGATCTAAAAACTTATATAATAATCTGTTGATGCGGCCTTATATAATGACCGACTTAAGACTCTCTAAAACCCTAACCGACCTAGATAATACGGCAAAATAAATTTTATGTCCGACAAGTCCTCGGTTTACCGGCCCTAGCCCTCGGTAAACCGGGCCGACTTTTCTTCCTTTTCTTCGGCAGACTTCTTCTTGGACTTTAATCATTTGGTCCAATATACTTATTTTGATCCAGATCCATTCTCCAATGCCCCAGATTCGGTACATCCTATAAAACACACAAAATGAGACAAACAGTACCAAATCTTCGGGAAAATAACATAGATGCAAAATTACGATCCTAGAAACACTCACATAGCATTTAACATATATTCCACATAATAACGAACCTACCTATCCTTTCTTGAGCAGAATTCGGGGTGAACCAGGGTATAATTATTGGTACCATTTAGGGCGTTATCAACTACGTCCACTATGATGTGAATCGGTGCCACGTGGAGGGTCCTGGTCCGTCCCCTTAATCGGTGTTTCAGATTCTGTCACTTTCCCTCCTGCCATTTGATTTTAAAGGAAACTTGTTGTATACGTTTTAGACCGAGCTAGGTGTGAACAGACACTACCTTGCCCAGAATCCAACGAGCGTCCGATGAGGGTGCTCCCAGATTATTATACGAATCCTACACTCTGATACCAATGACCAATTTGGAATAATAATAATAGCCAGAACCTGATTATGCCGTAGGGACGTCGGCTGGAATAACCTTGTTTTCCAGAATCCGGCGGAAAGCACTATTGATCTAATTCTGCTTTGAGTTTGCAAGGATACCAACGGTGGCGCGTTCTCTTCTTCTGATAATTTTGACAAATAATGAGGCTTTGATCCGTAAGATCAAAGCCTTTTTCGTCCGTGATGCTGCAACGATGACGAAAGCTACGATCTTCGGGCCGTATAACCCAGAAAATCAGAGCTTTTATTGATTTAGAGGTTTGGAGACGGCGGCGGACCTCGCCGGAGGTGCCGTAAATATGAATTTACGGCGGTAGAACAACTGGAAAAACCCTCATTTTGATTTCTTCCCGGTAACGGAGCCAACTGATATTGTTGGAAATATCACGATGGGGATTATGGCGTTTGCATGGTGGATATCTGGTTGAAAGTGATGATTTTTTAATAAGAAGGTGGTGGTTATTAAGAACAAGAGGTGGTGCTCAGCCGACGAACACGGCTTAGCATAAGGGCGAGCACGAGGTCGACAAATAAGCAGAGTGTATCTGCTTATATTAACTTTTGGATCCCTTTGTGGGCTACATGGTGCCCTATTTATAGGCGAAACTCTAATGACGGTTAGGCTAATTGTGACAAGATATAATTAAATACAATTAAGATATTTAAGCAGTGATAAAGAGCGGGTCAATAGGCTCGCTGGCCGCTTTGATATCCTCTTGTTCGCTGAGTCTTGTCCTTTCTAACGTCTAGTGTGGCTCGTGTTCGCCTATGTGTTGCGGGCATGGTCCATCTGATCGGCTCAGTGGACTTGAAGGCAGCGCGCTCGGGCCCCAGCCCAGGTGATGTTCTGATCATGCGGACTTGATGACCTGATCGGCCTACTACCAGACAGGCTGGTGGTGATGGGGGTTAGAAGCTGAGATGTGACCGCTAGACCGGGTCTGATGGAGGTCCGGTTGACCGTATTCGGGTTTGGTATATCAAGTGTGGTCTATTTTAGAGTTTTGAGAGAGACACAACACTTGAAACAATATTTATTTTATTTTTTTAAAAGGATGTTTGTAGAGAGATTTCAATCTATGATTAAGTTTTTAGAAAGACAATGTTGTTATGTTTGTACCATGATTAATTATCATTTCTCGCAAAACTAAAACTAATTGGAAGTAAATAATTTACGTTTTATATGTTTCAACATCTATGCTTTTGACAAAGTGTGAGTTCGATGTTGCATTGATTTTTTTTTTTATTTTTTTGGAATTTGTCGTTATAAGCCATCTTTGACGATTAATCAGCCGTACATCTTTCTTAGTATATCTACTCTAAAAAAAAAGATCTTTCTTGGTATATCCGGTTAACAGGTAGGAGCATAAACTGAAACATTCTGGTAAATTAAAGAAAAGGGACAAAGAGTCCCACTTTTTTTTGAATCTGCCCAATCAAATGTACTCCAATTCTCAAAAGTGGTGAAAGCGTCCAACTCATAATTGGCGAATTCGGGCGGAAGAAAAAATGGATCATACGATTCTTCGGTGTTGAATGTAGCACATACTACCTCCGTCCCAAAATATAAGTCCTTTTAGTTTTTTTTTTGTCCCATAATGTAATTCCATTTAAATAACCAATGAAGCATTTATTACATTTTTCTATTTTTACCCCTATTGTATTATCTATTCACCCACTTTTTACTACTCTACATTAATAATAGTCAAAGGTTATTTTAGACTTTTCCATCAAAAATTAATGACACATAACCAATTTAACCAACTTTATTAATCTGTGTGAAATACCCTAAAATGACGTTCATTTTGGGACGGAGATGCTATATTACTTGTCACACAACACATTAGACAAAATGAAAAGGAGTATGTGATTAGCCCAATAACATAAATCCATTATTTTTTCTCTTCATGGGCTTGTGAAGGAAAGCCCAATGTAAACTTCACTTTTCCATCGGAGAAAATCTAAGAAAAATGTTGTTTGTCAACAATAATTTTTTTTCACCTTCATGTATATGTAATGATTATATAATGGACTGCCATATATAAGAAATATATCTATAATCGTTACAATTTAGTTTCGTATTTATGGTGAAGTAGTTACGAAATTAATAAACATAATGGAAAAAAATTGTTCGATAATTATTTTGTTTCATATAAGCCAAAATGGATAAATAAATAATACTTAAGAAACTAGTTTTCTTATTAGTGTTGTTTTCTTTTCCTTTAAAACAAAGAAATTTCAATTAAGAAAAACTCTTATTTATGTCCACATTAGGAATTGACATATAGTTTACATTATAATTAGAGAGTTCTTACAACTCACAAATATATGATTAGCGCCACTTATCAAAAAAAGGAGAGAAGTTCAGTTTCTTGTCTTAGTCACTTGAAAGAAGAAGAACTTTGTTTTAATTAAGCATATGCCAGGGAAGTGTGAAGATCAAATTTGACATCCACCTATCGTCTCTTATTGATACAACCTGAAAGACTACGCCGCCTTAATCATCTGGGTATGAATATCTACAACATCCTTTCAGTTTAGTTAATGAATTATGTGTTTCAATTAATAGCAATATCTTTGATAAGAAAAATAACAACAAAATCGAAAACGAATTATGAATTCGTAGTTTCAATTGCATGTGATAGAACCGTTCGATCGGTGTTGTGAATCTGCATTATATATACGTGTCTAGAAAACGGGGCTAGGCTCACCCTAGTGAGGTGACACCATAAGCCGTTTGCTAGGATCTCCTCAGTAGGGTACGACCCCGAGGTTGTGAGATCCGGAAAGTTCAAGGTCGGATTTTTCCGTGGTTCGGATCTAGATTCATGTACGCAATAACCAGCATGTGGTAACAGAGCGCAGGTTAAAACGATTTTGCGATTTTAATTACTTAGTTATTTAGAAAGAGCGGAATTGTAAGGCTCAGATCATTTTATTCGTCGCTATGTTTATCTTGCGTGGTGAATGTTTTGAGATGGATTGACGGTTGGTACCTGCTTCCCGTTAGACTCTAGGTACACCCGGATTTGTCGGGTACATGATGACGCCATGTAAATAATATGTTTCAATATTTATGTTGTATGTTGTTGTTTTTTTATTTCATTGATATTGATGTAATTAGGATATGATGACAATTATATTGGTACTATATTTCATATCTAGTTTATCTCCGAATTATGCTTGATTGATGAGAAACAACCTGATAACTGTATGATTTACGAGTCGATTGTGTAGTGAGTAGTTCTTGTTAACGATTCTGCATTTTCATCGTTTACCCCATGGAATTGGTGTTGATTTGTCTTGTTTTGTATGATTTTCAGGTAATGCCATTTCGGGAGCATTGATGAATCGGGTCAGAGATGCGGATAAGAGCTGGGCCTAGAGAGAAGAGGTCCTGGAAGAGAGATCTATTGAAAATGTGGGAGTCCGGACCAGTCGTAGCGTGGTCCAGTGGACCGGGGCAAGGACGGGGAGCGTGCATCACCACCTTTACGCATAGAAATTAAGTCGGTTATGGTTTATTTCGTGTTTTAAGTTGGCTATGTGGCTATGTTGGCTATGCAATACAATTCACATCAAATAAAGTTTTCTTGAGTTTTTGCAAGTTTCTATTGTTCCCTTCCTCCTCAAGCAAACAACTAGCTTGAGTTAATCAAGTTAGACTCAATTGTTAAGGTATGTAGTTTTAAACGTCCTTCATATTTTTAATATGGCAGTTTAGCTATTAATTAACGCACTATAATTTACCAATAAAACCAGAATTGTAATATGTAAACCCGTAATATAAGATTCTCCGCACTCTCCGCGACGGCGGTCTTTACCGTTGTGGCGAGGCAACCTAAGCCCTTATTCGAGGGTTCGGTGCCAGCTAAGTCTGATTTTTAGGGTTAACTTACGTGTGTCAGATATGGCCAGTATGGGATTCGTCATCGTAAATTAGCACTAAGGAACATTGTTAAATTGCTAGTTAGAACATAGTTAATATATTTCTTGGTACCGCCACCATTGTCGGTGGTACGCCTAGGAAGGTTTTCGGTTCACCACCAGCATCTCTAATCCTTAATGCGTGTGATGTTAATACGAGCATGAGGTAGGTTAACTACACATAGACATATGTTGTCTAATCAATAAGAACTGAGGCAAGATTAGAGGATAGCACCCGTAGCTAAATAATACTACCTCCGTCCTAAAATGTAAGTCCGTTTGGGCTTTTTCACATAGATTAAGAAAGTTGATTAAATTGGTTATGTGTTATTAATTTTTATGAAAAAGGTCTAAAATGACCTTTGAATGTTATTAATGTTTAGTAGTGAAAAGTGGGTGAGTAAATAATAAATGAGGGGTAAAATAAGAAAAATGTAATATGTTCTTCACCGGTTATCTAAACGGACTTACATTATGGGACAAATTCAAAAAGTTAAACGGACATACATTTTGGGACAGAGGTTGTATTAAACTTACGAATCTAGATTACTGGCGAATTATAGAGTGGTTAATCATGGTAGATTAGTTAATGCCAAGCTAGGGAGATTGGCTGGAGATGGAAGGGATAGTTGTTTGTTTCGTTTTCCTTTTTGGTCAACGACCACTCTTTGTCTTCTTATCCATGACTTAGTAAGTTTATTTGATGAATTTTCCATGTCCATGTGGGATCGACCCTTGCTCGTTTGCTATACTGAGATGGACATATAGTCCTATTTCTAGTAGATGCGACTTACACATGATCAAGGTTTTTGGCATCGTTTTTAGGGACGTGTGTCAAATTCTCAATTAGAATTACTAAAGTATGGTTAGGATTTTTATCATGTTTCTGATTTGTTTATTTTATGATTATAGAGTCGTTTCTGCAAAGTCTATGTCGTCGTTTGCCACCAGAAAACAGAATCCTTTCCTAGCCACATCAAATACGATATCGTTGCGGCGAGGCCTAGAAAGTGCATTCTGGAAGCCCTTCAGTGTGTCTATGTTATTCTATGTTAGTTTTATTTAATAGGTCCGCAGCACTTGGTCCAACACCCAGTTGAAGCGGAAGTTTCTTATCTTGATTTTGTTTTCCTATTGTTTTTGTTGCAAGCTTTCGTAGAAACAACACCTGATCATGCATAGTTGGGTTTTCTGCATATTATAAGACTTTCACCATGCCACCTGTGAAGAAGTTTGTGTATGATGCCAAGCCATTCTTAGTTCACATTAGAACATCGAGGAAGTGGTCGAGTCAGATTGAAAATAAAGAAAAGAGGGTAAAGGATGAAGTTGATGCTGCCACGAAAGCTAAAAAATCCAACCTGGAGGAATACCAGAGGTGGAGGCGGGGTAAGTCTCTCAATCCTATTATGGATTTTTTTTTCTGATTCTGAGTCGGAGTATTGTCCGCCATTTAAACCTTCAAAGGACGAGGTACTCTCAAACCCCAAGGATGTTGAGAAGCAAGGTGATCCTGGTAGCTTTAAGTTAGCTTTGTTAATTAATGATAAATCTTTAGGGTTAGCCTTGTGCGATTTTGGCTCAATCATCAATGTGATTCCTTTATCACTTTGCATGAAGGCATGTTTTCATGTCGAGATAAACCGCGCCGGAATGATGCGGTTTGTTGACCGCTATGTTGAGATGATCATTGGCCGGTTGGAGAACTATAAGGTTAGTATGGGAAGATTTCATTAACCTAATGACTGTATAGTTGTGGATATTCCCGAGGATCCCAGTGGTTCTATCATTCTAGGACATCTCTATCCAGCCACCAGTAGAACATTGACGGAATGGATAGATGGGAGATGATCTTGAGAGTAAATAATGATTGTGTATCCTATAAGATTTTGAACCCCTTGAAGTAAATAATGATTGTTCACTTGTCTTTTGAGGATGTTCCGAGCTCGAGTTGGCAAGGTGTCACAGGAGTTCGAAAGAGATATACCAAACCTGAAAACGGTCTTACGGATCTACCCACCGACCTGAGCTAGGGTTCCATGCTACCAACCGGCTACAAATGTATCCAACCCGCATGGATGCATACCGGACGGCGTCCCAAGTCGCTTACTCGAGCTACTCTAGAGACCCCATCAATCGGAAGCCGTCTCCGGCCCTCCCCAACTCGTGCCCGCTAAACACTGCGAGTAGCATTCAGACTTGGCGTTTATCAGGATAGTATGCAAGACAATCAAGATATCGGTCCCGCAACACTCGAAGTCGCAGCCTTGGACTCGTAGGATGCTTAATTCTTTGATTATGCTTAATATGTCACATCATAGTTATTTATGTCTTGTCATATTTAGTCTAATCGTCATTAGAAATCCGCCTATATATATAGTGGCACGCTTATGTCCGGAAAAGGGATCGCATAATTAATATAAGGAGATACACTCTGCCAATTTGTCAACTCTAGCTTTACCGTTTTTCGTATATTCAAGTCGACCACCGTGGTTCATAATAACCACCATTTTCACCGGAGAAATCACACATAAATAGCTAAATTTCCACATACATCTTTGTTACCGCAAACCTGATATTTCCGACGATATCAGGAAGCAAGTTGTATTGCTAGGGTTTGGCGAGCATGAGCTCCCCACTTTACTACTTAGAGAAAAGGAAAAATGCTTCTTCCTAATCTTTAATGTTAAGGGAAGAACATGGATCAAGAATGAGGGAGAGTGTCTCTTTGTGAAGGCTTCCACAACAAAGGTTTGGTGGGCGCAAGTCCAAAAGTCTGACTAGGGAGGGTCGAGAAAAGTCGAGTTGTAGACTCTAAATAAAGAAAGAGTGGAATTTTAAGGCTCATATCTTATTATAAAATTGGTACTATATTTCATAGCTAGTTTACCCCTGAATTATGCTTGATTGATAAGAAACAACCTGATAATTGTATAATTTACGAGTCGATTGCATAGTGAGTAGTTCTTGTTCACGGTCTGCATTTTCATACTTTACCTCATGGAATTGGTATTGCTTTGCCTTGTTTTGTATGATTTTCAGGTAATGCCATTTTGGGAGCAATGATGAATCGGGTCAGAGTTGTGAATAAGAGCGTGGGATAGAGAGAAGAGGTCCAGGAAGAGAGATCTTTTGAAATTGTGGAAGTCTAGACCAACCGCAGCGAGGACGGGGAGCGTGCATCACCATCTTTACGCACAAAAATTAAGTCAGGTAGGGTTTATTTCATAGGTTAAGTCAGATATGTTGCTATATAAAGCCTATAGCAGTCATAGGTCTTATGTAGCAAACATATGTATGCAATACAATTCATATCAAATAAAGTTTTCTTGAGTTTTTGAAAGTTTCTTTTATTCCCTTCCTCCCCGAGCAATCAACTAGCTTGAGTTGATCAAGCTAGACTCCATTTTTAATGTAGGTTAACTAATCTGCATGATTAACGCATTGTAATTTACTAGTAAAAACATAATGGTAATATGTAAACCCATGATATTGGATTCGCCGCACTCGCCGTGAAGGCGGTCTTGACCAATGCGGCGAGGCAGCCTAAATGCTCTTATTCTGAGGGTTCGACACCAACTACGTCTGATTTTCAGGGTTAACTTACGTGTGTCATATCTGGCCAGTCTGGTATTCGTCATCGCAAATTAGAATTAAGGAACATTGTTAAAGTGCTAGTTAGGACGTAGTTAATAGATTTCTAGTTACTGCCAACCATTGTCGGTGGCTACCTAGGAAGGGTTTCTGATGTGATCTGTAAATGAATCAGATCCGAAACTGGCCGAGGACTTGACTGAAGGTACCAATAAGACGAGCACATTGACACTTGGCTAACCCGTAACAAAAAAACCTTGTTATATATAGACACCCACAAGGTTCGCTCACACCCTTGATAAGTCTGTTTGGAATCCACCAACGTGAGAAAACTCACCAAATCTAAAAAGTTTCAAATAAAATATATTTATCTCAACATTTTTCTGACTAAAAAAGTACAACTAAAGCCTTTTTATAGACTACAATGAAATAAATAAAACAACTCCTAGCCGATATGGGACAAAATTAAATAATAAAAATAAAAAACTTAATAAATACTAATAAAGTGTACTAAAATTTGTCATGGAAAGAATGTGGTATAGATGAGAAAATAAATAGACTCCAAGACACAACGTCTCATCTTCGATCACATTAGTTTCGGTTCACCACCGGCATCCTTAATTCTTAATGCGTGTGATGTTAATACAGACTAAGGTAGGTTAACTGCACATAGACGTTTGTTGTCTAATCAATAAGAAGCAAGACAAGATTAGTGGATATTATCCATAGCTTAATAATATTAAACTTACGAATCTGGATTATTGGGAAATTAAAGAGTGGTTAATCATGGTTGATTAGTTAAATCCAAGTTAGGAAGATTAGCAGGAGATTGAACGGATAGTTGTTTTTTTGTTTTCCTTTTTGGTCAACGACCACTCTTTCTCTTCTTAGCCATGCCTTAGTAAGTTTATTTCATGAACTTCCAATGTCTCTGTTCGATTGAGCCTTACTCGTTTGCTATACTGAGATGGACCTAGTCCTATTGCTAGTAGAAGCGAGTTACAAGCGATCAATATTTTTGGCATCGTTGCTGGGTATGTGTGTCAAATTCTCAATTAGAATTGCTAAAGTATGGTCAGGATTTTGTTTTGTGTATTTATTTTGTTTATTTTATAAGTATAAAGTCATTTCTGCAAAGTCTGTGTCGTTGTTTGCCACAAGAAAAATGAATCCTTGCCTAGACACATCAAAGACGTTATTGCCGCGGCGAGGCCAGGAAACTGGGTTCTGGGAGCCTTTAGTGTTTCTATGTTATTCTCTATTAGTTTTATTCAGTAGGTCCGCAGCAATTGGGTAAACACCTAGCTAAAGTTAAAGTTGCTAACCGTGCTTTTGTTTTTATTCTGTTTGTGTTGCAGGCTTTCGTACAAACAACACATGATTATGCATAGTTGGGTTTTCTGCATATTCCGAGACTTTCACAATGCCACCTATGAAAAAGTTCGTGTATGATGCCAAGCCACTCTCGGTTCACATTAGAACATCGATGAAGAGGTCGAGTTAGAGTGAAAGGAAAGAAAATAGAGTAAATGGTGAAGCTGATGATGCCAGGAAAGCTAGAGAAGCTAGCCTGGAAAACTACCAGAGGTGGAGGCGAGGTAAGTCTCCCATTCCTATTAATATTATAGAGAAATTTTTTTATTCTGAGTCAGAATATTTCCCGGCATCTAAACCTTCAAATGATGAGGTACCCTCAAGCCTTAAGGAGGTTTAGAAGCTAGGTGATCCTGGTAGCTTTAGGTTAGTTGTTCACGGATTTATCTAATGCAAAATAAACAAGTAATAAAATTTATAAATCCGATATACCTCAAGTGCAAGGATCGTAGTAAAGAGGTTGATACCGGGTCGATCTTACGGGGAACTAATGATTGGTAATCCTAGTCTTTGTTTAACTAATTATGTCACGAAAACTAACCTAAACAGCAAATAAACTAAACAGGGAATAACTAAAATGAAAGATAACAATAAGTGAAACTGGACAGAAGAACAAATCTAAAGCCAGGGAAGATACGGTTTGCGAGCAATTTAAACTACAACTAAACCTAAGATGCAATAAAAAGATTTAACTAAACTAAACAATCCAAGTTTTAGGGATTTGATCAAGTTATAACGGACAAACGAGCAATTAATCCACCTATCCTATCAACATTCAATTCCAATTCAGATTATTTCGTGATTTCTAACCAAGTTGTGATTCACCTCATCTAAAGTATGAACCCTAATTTCTTAGATAGTTCGTCTATTAATCTCTATCTTTCGATCTAAGATTAACGCTTTTTCTAACCAAAGGTGTAAACTTTAACGTTTCTAATCTAGAAATCTAACCTATTAACTCTCGTTATATAGATCAAATAACTATTCTTTATCATGGTGATCTAACGTTTAGATGATTCTCATCAAATAAAACAATCAAAAAAGCAACGATCTTTCGATATGAAATTGCATAGACAATAATAAACATGATAAAAGAAACAACATGTATTAAAAACTCACAAAATAATCAAGAACGGAACTGAATTGTTGAATCGGACGGCTTCACAACGCTCGTTCAAAAGGCTTTAGCCTCTAAGCATCCTCTTGAAACTTGGAATTGATGAATAAAAGTGCATAAAAACTATCTAAACTAGCCTAGAATTTAGAGTGCATAAAATGAAGAAAAACAGAGTAAAAACGCAGCCTAAGCCGCCCCTAGGATTAGGGTTTTGAATATTGTGTAATTGGTATCTCTAATGTGGAAAAACGCAGCTGTATTTATAGAAAATAAAGTCGGCTGCGTTGAGGCGGCGGACGGACGCCCGTCTGGAAAGGGTGAACGCCCGTCTGGTCTTCATAAAAATCTTTGAGTCGGGCCGAGCTGGATCAGACGCCCGTCCTTCACAAAATTGGACGCTCGTCCACTGAAAATCTGAACATCCTGAACCAAATTTCTCCTCCTGGACGCTCGTTCACTTGATCAAACGCCCGTCCATTGTGGACGCCAGTTCAGGATTCTGGACGCCAGTCCAGGATCGACTTAATCTTGATTTCTTCATCTTTATCTCTTTTTGATCACTCCCAATCATCTTTATCTCTTTTATCATCATTGTAATTCGACTCTTATCTCTTTTTGATCATCATTTGAGCATCAAACATGTACCTATAACACATCAAAACATCGCAAAACGTAATATCATCCAAATAATCATAAAATCAACATTAAAACACCAAAATTAACCTATTTTGCGAATAACTCATTTAAAACATCATTTACTCAATAAATCGATTAAACGCCCATTTCTTATGCAAATTATACAAAATATGAGGGAAATTATCATAAAATATAGCACTATAAACCGTATAAATTCACCCTTAACAACTCCCCCACACTTAGCTTTTGCTCGTCCCGAGCAAAACAAAACAAGACCAAGGCTCAGAAAAAGAACAGACATCTCAGACAATATAGCATAGATCAATAAATCAGAAGTTCACCACTGTGTGTGTGCAAAGCCATAGAAAACTTCCACTAAATCCAAACTTGAGAAACTCAAAGCAAAACTAGCTAATACCCCATCGTAACTAGCAATAAATGACACTCATAAGATGTACCATACAAACGTAAAATATCCCGAAAAGAATGATCGAATATATCTAGGGCCTTTCTAAAATACTCAGAGGATAATCCCTACAACATATCAGTCAGTTTCTACTGGGGATAAGATAGACTATAACTTAGTCTCTCATTCATTTCATAACAATTCATTAGTTGATTTAATTATTTCACATTTAAACACACATCAGAATGAGCTCTTGCCCGTCATAGCAGAATAGGACATTCGAGATATACCCTACCTTACTCAAATCATAAGGCAGCTTCTTCTGACTGTCGTGAGCTTTTGGTCATCATGGTGGTATAGGACATTCGAGATATGCCCTACCTCACTCAAATCATCGACCAGCTTTCGACACACCCAATTTATTCATTATAAACTCAACTTTTTCATCAACTTAAGTTACGTGTTACTTATCACATTCAAACCTCAGATATTCACAGTATAACATACTTCGGATCTAAATACAAACTATCATAAATCTCAAGATATATACGTAGCACTAAGCACATGACTTATAAGAAAATCAGAAATCACTCGTAAAAAAGGGGTATAACTTTATAAATTAGCTCATCATTTACTATGGCTCGTGAAAAATAGATCTCAGGTGAAACAACTAACTTATCAAACATATGATATATAGCTTGGATGACTATAAAAATAACGAGCATTAAATTGAATTGCCTACTCGGGACAAAACAAAATGTCGAAATTTTTTGGAAATTCTAGCTCATTTTGCATAGACTCGTAACGAATTAAGCAAATGTATAGATACATATCAAATCATTCCCCTCCCCCACACTTAAATATCAACATGTCCCCATGTTGTGCAGAATTAAAGAAAAGATAAAGCACTTAGCTGATTGTAGTAGATACTCGAATCGATGGTCAGGCCGGAGCCTATGTAGTGACAATCAGAACTCGTAACCATACGATGTATCTCGACAAAACCGCTAAAAATATACCTGCACTACTTGACAAACACGGAAACATCTCGGGGAAAACTGGGAATTATACCAGAATGAAAAGATATAGCAAGATTGAGTAATATCAAAAGATGAAACATTCAACACATCCACAAGTTTAAACAGAGTAGAAATGAAAGTACGGATGCCTTATGGCTTACATGATCCATCGGAAAGAATAAACAGTAGCTAAATGAAAAGTACAACGAATCACGTAATCAAAAGTAGCAAGATTATACAACCATTGTATCTAGGACAAAGCAAAAGCTAAAATAAGATCAGGTTTGGCCCGGCGCTGCAGAATCATCAGCCGGAGGTGCTCCACCCGCAGGAGAGTCAGGCTGCTCCTCATCGGTAGACGACTCAGACTCTTGCAGAACATCCGCAATGGCCTGCTCAATCTCATCAGAATAGACATAATCAATGACGCTTGGATCGAAGACTCTGTCGTCCCTCGGCTTTCGGTCCTCACTGATGCACCGTAAAATGGTCAAAATGTTATTCTGAGAAGTCCGAATATCCTCCATCCAGTTCTGTACACTGTTGGCCATACTCAACCTCATCCAGACTGAGGGAGATAAAGTAGGAAGGGAGGATGCTCAAGGCGGTGCTGAAGTAGACCCCGGCTCACGTGGTGCCTCTGTCTCAGAATGTCCCGAAGTCCTAACCTTTTCTCGTTGAATTGCCCTCGGGTTCTTTGGTTTAAGATCCGACCTATACTCAGGAACACCGGCATCCACACACAGGCTATGTATCAAGTGGGGAACAATCAAACACCGGGTATAGACTTTCTGATTGGTCGCAATCTCATCAAATAAGGCTTGGCCGACATCGACATTCAACTCGAAATTCAATGCGTATAACATCCCAATGTCACCAATGTGGAAATGTGTGAGGTTGTTCTTTGGCAACAACCTACTCTGAATGAATCGACACTGGACCTTCCAGTCCTCTGACCAAGTCGTAGTCACTAACTCCTTTCGGTCCCCGCCCGGCCTTAGTGTCCACGGAACATCCGGGCACACTTTCAAACGCAACTCCTCCAAAGGATCCTGGCCGGCATCCTGTTTAGCCTTGATAGCCTCTTTGTAGTCCAACCCCTCAAACGATGCTAAACCGTACTTCTCGTTAATGACTTTCGGGGTGAACGGGACCTTGACTCCTCTCACCATCACAACTCCGGTTTCCAAATCCGTCTCTGAACAGTTGCTATAAAACTCACGAACCAACGTGTCATTGACCGGGGAACTGGGGATTATCATCAAGGCATCCCACTTCCTATCCTTTAACAACTTTACAAACGCCGGATCAACCTTCGTTTCCATAACCGCCCTCTCTATCAACATTGTCCTCGATTGATAATGTTTAGTATAAACCTCGTAAGCCTTAGGGCTGATAAATCGACGAGCCAAAGGAATAGGAGGACCAGGAGGTCTAACAGTTGTCCTAACCGGTTCAGCTTGGGTACTTGCTTCCTCGTGTCTATGTACATTCTCAGCAGGTTCGACTCTAGATGGGTCACCACTTCGTTGACCCCTAGGAAACCGCACTAAAGGGACATCATCCTCTGTATCGGAACCAGATGGCGACTCATCTCTCAATGGGGCCCTAGACTGAGCTTGTGTAGACCTAGGAGGGTTGTGTCTTGCACCAATCCGAATACCTTGAGTAGGAGTCACCTCAGTAGGATCAACAACTTTCCGTTTCTTATTGGGCTCCTGAGCCACACCCTTACCATGCCTCTTGACTACCGCCTTCTTATGGACCATGATTCAATCCTAGACTAAACCAAAACAATCCCAAATCAAAGCAAGGTACCCGTTTAACATCCAAATCGGGATTTCAAAAGAACCAAACCACAAACCGCAACCATCCATTATCAACAATCAACCCATTCATCACCCATCACATCACCACAGCAACAACCCAGCAAGAAACAAGAAACAAAACAAGGGAAAAAAACAAATAAGGTACAAATCACATAAAAGAGTCGAGCCGAAAATCGAACTCCGAAAAAAAAACGTGAATTAATCCCAGAAAAATTACTAGAAACTTACCAATGATGATGAGACAACGATGATGATGCTAGAAAGGATCCCTAATAGTGTAAATTCGAGCCCAAAATCGAATTTTTTCTTGGAAAAAGTCGGAACAATGATGGCTCTGATTCGTCAAAATGGTTGTTGATTGAGGAAGAAGGCTTAGAAAAGTGAAAAGAGGGGATCAAAAGCGGTCTATAACAACTTAAATCGCCCAATTTGGTGTAATATCGAAGGATTTAGGGTAAGAAGAGGCAAAAAGTCGGTTTTTCGAGTTTGAAATCCTGAAAAAGTGAAGGTTCATGGACTGAGGGGGTATATATAGGCAGAGGCTGGACGCTCGTCCAATTCTGCGGACGGGCGTTTAGTAAAGAACATATGAACTGGACGGGCGTCCAGTGTATCAGACGCTCGTCCAAGCGTTCAAATTAAATACAGGATTGGAGGGAGAATTTCAGACGGGCGTCCAGGCATAGTGGACGCTCGTTCAAGAATTGGTCATGGCGGACGGGCGTCCAGACTTCTGGACGGGCGTCCAAGGCAGAGAAATGCAAAAATTATAAAATTTCATAAAATTCAAATTCAAATTTGCACTTTCTCATTAAACTTAAATAAAACTTCAAAAATACAAATGAAAAATGACAAATTACATAAAATCACTAGAAAATAGGTAAAAACAATAGAAAACAGTGGGTTGCCTCCCACCGAGCGCTTTTGTTTTACGTCGTTTGCTCGACGAAACAACCTAACAACGCTAGTCATCGTAAATTGCCGACCAATCTATCACCCGGATAAGACGGCGGAGCATATCAATCGCCGGAGGGAAGTCATACTCATCCTGCAAACCCCATTCCTCATCAGCTACATCAACACCCCGAAAATGTTCAGCTTGCAGCACTAGCGCTAAATCTGTCTGCATCGGATCATTCGGATTGTGTATGGACGTCCTAGAGCCGCCCGCAACTCCTCGCAGTGAAATCTCCACCTCCCGAACAATAATGACATAGGTGACGAATTCCGATGCGGGTACTAATATCAAAGTCTACGTGCAAAACGATAGTCCCTCCCGGTCCGTCATCTACAGTAATAAGTGGGATCCTCCTAAGGAAAGGTAACTCCTCTGGTAGAACTCCGAAATCCATATCTAAATGGCACAACTAACTGACCGATACAAACAAAAACTTAATGAGGCTAAATACTTAAACAACTAGAGTAATAAAAAGTATAAAACAAAAGTAACTAATAAAAAGGGATATCTAGGATGCCTCCTAGTGGCGCTTTTGGTTAATGTCGTTAGCTCGACACTGTTTAAGCTCAGCCTGGATCAGGCCATTTAACTTTTCTGCCAGCCACTACCTCGTGTAAACTTTGATCGCAGTGTGGCCGCGAAACGACTTAACACATGGGGTAAAATCTTTGATAGCTTTCCAAATACGTTTAAACCGCCCCATGGTCGACTTCTTCTTCTTCTCGATTATTCGATGACGTTTCACCTACGCTCCCTCTCAAACTCTTCCATATCCCAACTACCCGCTAGAACTTCTTCGCATCGACCACTACCGTCATCCTCTCGAAAACAAGTCGGGTGAAAACTCGTCAAATTCTTCGACTGCTTTAGTACCACACCCGAGGATATCGAGGAAACGAACAATCGAAGGCTTTTCCTTGGGTTCACCAATGTAGTGCTTACACATTTGACCATTTACTCGAAACGGTTGGTCACCATAACCTCGTAGTTCTAAAACGCCTCCAGGAATAATTTGGAGAATCTTAAAGGGACCGGACTATCGTGTCCTTAACTTTCCAGGAAACAGATGTAGCCTGGAATTATACAGAAGAACTTGTTCCCCGACTTGAAATTCTCTCTTCTTAATCTTGGCGTCATGGAGGAGTTTCGTCTTTTCCTTATTGATCCTG
This sequence comes from Gentiana straminea, assembly GCA_036785695.1. NCBI lineage: Eukaryota > Viridiplantae > Streptophyta > Magnoliopsida > Gentianales > Gentianaceae > Gentiana > Gentiana straminea. The sequence goes on along the minus strand of JAVUPR010000515.1, from coordinate 561,332 downwards.
GCACTTTCGTAAGCCTGGAGTCTGAATTCGTCTAATTCATGCAACCGCGCGATCGATGCTTACCACAAGATTGGAATCAAAGTTTAGAAACTTTGTAGCCCAATAAGCTCTATGCTCTAACTCGACCGGGCAGGTGACATGGCTTACCATAAACCATTTGATATGGAGATGTACCCATGGAGTCTTATAGGCGGTTCGTATGCCCATAGTACATCATCCAATTTCAAACTCCGCCTTTTTCTATGACTATTGACTGTTTTTTCCAGGATTTTCTTAATGCTTTGGTTGCTTCTCTCAACCTGACCACTAGTCATCGGGTGATATGGTGTGCCTGTCTTATGATGAACACCATACTTTTCGAGCACTTTTTCTAAGGGTCGGTTGCAAAAATGCGTTCCTTCATCACTGATCAAGGCTCGAGGACATCCAAATCTCACGAAAATGTTTTTCTTTAAGAATTTCATGACCGTCTTATGATCATTGTGAGGAGTGGCTTGAGCCTCCACCCATTTAGACACGTAATCCACGCAGACTAAGATGTATTTATTACCACAAGATGATGGGAATGGTCCCATAAAATCGATACCCCATACATCTAAGACTTCGCATTCTAAGATGGGTTTCAATGGCATGTCAAAACGCCTTGTCAGAGTACCGGTTCTTTGGCATCTATCACACACTTTACAGAAAGCTTCTGTGTCCTTAAAGATCGTAGGCCAATAGAAACCGGATTGGAAGATCTTAGCAACGGTTTTCCAAGGACCAAAGTGACCTCCAAAGGTCCACCGTGGCACTCGCTCAATAATATCGCGCCGCTCGGATTCCGGAACACATCTTCTAAGCGCACCATCTTTACGGATCTTAAACGATAAGGTTCATCCCAAACGAAAGATTTCAAATCGTAGAAGAACTTTTTCTTCTCCTGATAGGACAATTCTGGATCAAGATAACGGGAATGAAGGTAATTGACAATGGAAGAATACCAAGGAACATCTGGAGCGCAGCCATCGATAAGCATAATGTTTTCTAGAGGAAAGTAAAGATCTATATCATCTGGATCACCCTTTTCCTCACTTAACATTCTCAAAACGTGATCCGCCACAACGTTTTCACTGCCCTTTTTGTCTTTAATTTGAACGTCAAACTCTTGTAGGGTCAGTATCCAACGCAGTAGGCGCGGTTTGGCCTCTTTCTTAGTCATCAGATACCGCAAAGCAGCGTGATCAGTCCACACAACCACTTGAGCTCCTAACAAGTAACTACGAAACTTGTCCATAGCAAAGACTACGGCCAATAATTCCTTTTCAGTAGTAGTATAGTTAACTTGAGAAGGAATCAATGTGTGACTGGCGTAATAGATTGGCTGGAACTTCCCTTTGATTCTTTGTCTTAAAACAGCACAAACTGCATAGTTTGATGCATCGCACATAAGCTCAAAAGGTAGGTTCCAGTCAGGCGATATAAGAATTGGAGCAGAGATTAAACGGTTTTTGAGCTCCTCAAACGCTTGCTTGCAGTTTTCATCGAAATCGAAATCAACGTCTTCCTTAAGTAAAGTAGACAGGGGCTTGGCTATCTTGGAGAAGTCTTGAATGAATCTTCTGTAGAAACCGACATGTCCAAGAAAGCCTCTCACTTCACGCACATTCTTAGGATAACTAATTTTCTCGATAGCTTCTACTTTTGCCCTGTCAACTTCTATACCTTTGGCGGAGATTTTGTGGCCAAGAACTATTCCCTCATCAACCATGAAATGGCATTTTTCCCAATTGAGCACTAAGTTCTTTTCCACGCATCTTGATAACACTTGATCTAGATTGTCAAGACAGTCGTCGAAGGACTGACCAAAGACCGAAAAATCGTCCATAAAGATTGCCATACACTTTTCTACTAGCCCGTCAAAGATAGCCAGCATACATCTTTGAAATGTAGCTGGGGCATTGCAGAGACCAAATGGCATTAGCCTGTAAGCGAATGTACCATAAGGGCAGGTGAAGGTGGTCTTTTCTTGGTCAGCTGGATCAATAGGTATCTGGAAGTACCCTGAATATCCATCCAGGAAGCAGTAGAATGCGTGTCCCGCCAGACGCTCAAGCATCTGGTCAATGAATGGAAGGGGAAAGTGATCTTTCATGGTTACCTCATTGAGCTTTCGATAATCGATGCAGACTCTGTAACCAGTGACAAGTCTCAACGCTATTTCCTCTCCCTTCTCATTCTTCTCAATCGTAATTCCACCTTTATTGGGAACTACTTGAGTCGGGGAAACCCATTCACTATCAGCGATGGCATAAATGATGCCCATGTCTAGAAGTTTGACGATTTCCTTCTTAACCACCTCTTGCATATGAGGGTTGAGCCTCCTCTGGGGCTGTCTAACACATTTCGCACCCTCATTTGTCTTGATCTTGTGCATACAGATGTCCGGAGATATCCCTCTGATATCTCCTACTTGCCATCCAAAGGCTTTTTCATTTTTCCTTAAGACGTTGATTAATTTCATTTCCTCTAAACGAGACAACTTGCGTATATAATCAAAGGAAGCTTGTCACCTTCTCTTAAAACACATACTTAAGATGTTTGGGCAACGGCTTCAACACCAAATCAGCAGGGGGTCTTCTAAACTTGATTTGAGCTCTCCACCTTTCAACTCAACATCGCCGAGTTTACTTAGCGGTCCCATCGCCAACGCTTCTCCTTTCAACAACTCTTCCCGAAATTCAAATTTTCTTCTAACCGCTCTAGACTTACCACACCATGATTATTCAAATTATCAACCGCGCTCATACTCGCTTGCAACACCATGACTTGCTTTTCCATCAAATCATCGAAGTCATCGACGTATCCTCAATGGAAAAACCGGTTGGAGGACCGTAGGGTACTTGAATGGATTTGGAGACATTATAGCTTACCTCTTGATCACCAACACGTATCGTCACTCGCCCACCATCACGCCAATGAGGGCTCTAGCCGTAGACGTAAAAGGTCATCCAAGAATCAGGGGGACATTTTCATATTTTTCAATGTCTAAGACGTACCAGTCAACGGGAAAGGTAAATCTATCGATTTGAACTAGTATGTCTTTTAAGATTCCCACCGCTTTCTTAGAAGATCTATCGGCGAATTGCAAATTCATGGTAGTGGGTTCTAGAAGATCAATTAAACCCACTTTGCAATACGTACAATGGCATGAGGCTTATAGATGCACCCGTGTCACACAAAGAGTTAGGGAAGACCAGGCCTCCCATTAACACCGTAAGCACGAATTTTCCAGGGTCACCTCTCTTGGTTGGTAAGTCTCCATAATTTATCATTGAACAATCCTCACCAATCAGCCTCTCCATGTCTGACAACTTCCTTTTTGAAGAAACAACATCCTTGATGAATTTTGTATACTTAGGCATTTCAACCAAGACCTCGGATAATGGAAGATTCACCTGAGTATTTTTCAAGAGATTCAGCACCTTTTCATACTTCTTATCTTCGCTCAAAGGGATGTTGCTCTTTCTTGGTGGAAATGGAAGCTTTTTCAGATCATTTTCAGAAAAGACTTTCTTTGAAGACGCACTGACCGCTTTATCTTCTAGATCTTTCCACCGAACAGCTTTTTCAATCTTTTTATTAGTCAGGGGATCAGCCTCCTGACTTCCGCTTGATTCTTCACTCCTCAGGGGTTCAGCCACCTAAGGACTTCCAGCTTTTTCACCTCTCAGGGGATCACCCACCCGAGTATTTTCTTTCGGCCAAGGGGAGTGTAGTGCTCCGCTTCCCCTCCCCGCCTTAACAATGGCAGGGGGGCTAGTGGTTTCCCCGGTGGGAAGGACCACTAACTTGAGTACCGCTTCTTAAATTCATTGCACAGGCCTCCTCTCTACCGTATGGAATTGATGGTACGAGGTCAGTACATTGGCCATTGTTCAAGTCGGTTTGAGCAACTTGACCGCCATTTGGATTCTTCTCAGTGAAACTGGGCAATTGCCCTGGGGGTCTTGAAGCTAACTGCTCAGCCAGTTGCCCAATCTGTCTCTCAAGATTTTTCATTGATCTATTTTTCTCCTCCCTAAAGGAGTCCCATTGAGCTTTGATATCACTTGAGGGCCTTGAGAAGTTTGGGGGTTCTGAGAATAGGGCTGGCTGGGCCGACTTTGGACAGCAGGATTTGAATTGGCGGGCCAATTCTGATTGAACCTTTGATTAGAATTGGAAAAATTGGAATTCTGGTTCTGAGGAAAACCAGGGTTTCTATTGAAGTTTTGATTCTGATTGAAATTAGAATTTGGATTGAAACCTGAAGATTGATTGAACCCTTGGTTTTGGAGATTATTCTGGCTAGAAAACTGATTAAACCTTTGATTGTTCTGGCCATAGAATGCATTTACTTCAGCATTCTGTCCGTTCATAGGACAGAATCTAGATGTGTGCCCTACCTCGTCACAATTCTGACATGTGACTTGATTATACTGTCCATGATCATGAACAGCATTCACTTGATAAGGTGCAGGGGGATTGAATTGACACTGGCCAATCATGTGGCCAGTCTGACAACAGCTCTCACGGTATAGAACCTGAGGGTTCTGTGGAAAGGAAGAAGTTTGATTCGGAACTTGAGAAGTTGACATCTGCTTCTGCAGCATGGCGATCAAGTTTTGCATGTTGACTTCCTCAACCTTAGGAGGAGGAGGTGCTTGAATGGCTTGATAAGAGGGAGCGTAGTTGTATTTGGCAATGTCTTCGAACAGTGCCCACCCCTCATCAGGCGTTTTCTTCAAAAACGCCCCACTGATGAACTATTGACCATGCGTTTTGTAAGCTCGGTCAATCCACTAAAGAAAGTGTTGACTTGCCTTTGCGGTGGCAAGCCATGGTGGGGACACTTTCTAAGCGAGACTTGAATCTTTTCCAACACTCGAAAAAGGATTCATTCTCTTTCGATAGAAAGTGATTATGTCGTTTAAACACCGGGTCGTCTTTGAAGGTGGGAAATATTGACTTAAAAATTCTTTATCAAGTTCAATTTGTGTGGTAATAGATTCAAATAGGAGAGAGGTATACCACTCTTTAGCTTCTCCCTTTAGAGAAAATAGGAACAGCTTTCGGTTTAATAGCATCCTCACTTACTCCTTGGATGCGTGTAGTACCGCATATCTCTAAGAATGTATGTAAGTGAGTATGGGGATTCTCTGACTGATAACCGTGAAAAATAGATGCATGCTGCATCATCTGAATAAGTCCCGGCTTTAGCTCGAAGGTCTGTGCAGTTATGGCTGGGATCACAATAGCCGGGTTGACCTTGACTTCGCCTGGCATGGCGTAGTCTGCCAACGTACGTCTATCCTCAGCAGCCATAATTACGAAGTTTTCGAATTCTTCGGCTAAACGATCCTCTAGATCTTGATCGGCTTCTTCGTAAGGAGCCGCGAACGGATTTTTCGCCTGTTTGGCCGGACTATGGTCCGCTCTAAGTCGGGGGTATACGGTAATGGTCCCTTTTGACTTCGAGTTTGCATAAACCGAACCAAAATCAGGTGGTTGAAGCCTAAAAACTACGAATTTAAAAACCTAAACTAAAAATTAAAGCCTAAGAAAAGAAAAAGAAATAAAATTTAGTTAAGACAGGGAAACAGACAGACGTCCAGAAAACTGGACGGGCGTTGTTCGATAAAACTAGTTTTAAATTTATTTTATCGGAACACCCCAAGTATAAGGTTCGTAGTATATGGTGTTACCGAGTCGTCCTAAGGGAATCGTATAATTATCGGATTACAGTATAGTCGTTATAAATAATGTCACGAAAATTTAAATTAAACTATTGAAATTAATTTTAATATAAAAACTCGGAGATTAAGATTGTATCAAATAATTAAAAGAACAAGAGAACGAATGAATCAACCACACAACAATCACACAACCATTTTACGATCGAATACGATTTTATTGGTATGATCAATCTCAAAATCGATTAAATTCCTTTAACTCAATTTCTAGGATTTTGTTTTCTTTTCCAAGCAAAACAATTTAACATACATCACAAGATCATTAATTTGTTCCCAAATTACATAACCCAATTAACAACAAATGATTCCTCAAGATATTATTAATTGTATCGATCGAAAAGGTTCAATTGTTGAATTATATTTCCATACAATTTCAAATCAACATGTGGTTTCATTGACATTCCTATCTAACAAAACACTTAACAATCAATCCAAATACCAATCGATAAATAAAATACAATATTCGAATTCATAAATAAAGATAACCTAACAATTCGTGGTTGTGGTGATGTTGATGTGATATCCTCCAGTTATTCTACCGCTATACGCTTAGCCTTGCATCCTTGTGATGATCCACGACACGGTTGAAGGAAAGAAATTCGTCTGTGAATATGCGGCTGCTTAGGGTTTTGGTGCGGCTGCTGTGTATTGTATGTTTTTAGGGTTGGGATATCGCATGTATTTATAGAAAACTGAGGCGGCTAGGGTTAAGTCGGCACCCGGACGCCCGTCCACTCTCTTGGACGCCCGTCCAATCTTCACAAATTTCATCGAGTCGGGCCGAGTCTTCTCGGACGTCCGTCCTTCTTTATTTTAGACGCTCGTCCATCGAAATCCTCACAACTCTGAATCAAATTTCCTCTCCTGGACGCTCGTCCAGATTTCAAACACCCGTCCACCCTGGACGCCAGTCTAGGGATTCAAACGTTCGTCCAGCTTGAATGAGCAACCAAACGCACGTCCAACATTGCAAACGTCCGTCCAGAGCACGATTAAACACTTCAAATCATCTTTTTCAGTCGCATTTAACACCTGCAAGTCATTGAAAGCATACCAAAGTGTAAAACAACTCAAACCAACATAAAATCATTATTTTTTTTTTGAGGGTAAATCATTATTTTAAGCACGTAATTGGCAAGTTTTACACTTTTTATAACTTTAAAACCATTTCTTCAATTTATTCATTTAATACGTAATTTTCTATAAAAATTACTAAAACACGGGGATTATTGTTATGAAATATTGCAATATAAATCATAAAATTCACCGAGAACAGGCGTCTGCCTAGAAATTGAGCTAGACGGGCGTGTGGTAGTCCAAACGCTCGTCTGATCAGCTGAAAAACTGGACGGACGTCCAAATTGGATGAACGCTCGTTCGACAAGCTAAAAACGATTCAGAGTCGAGAAATTTAGAACAGTCGGGCGTCCACTGGTCTAGACGCCCGTTTGGAAGCAGAAAAGCGAAGCAGGAACAGAGAAAAAACAGCAGGAAAAAGAAAAGAAGGAGAGAAAAACAGAAAGACAGAAAACAGATAGAAAAAGAGAGATAGAAAAGAAAAACTAACCACGAGGAAACTTCAAAGGAAAGACCTTAAACACTAAACTAAAACCCTAATTGCCTAATTAAAAATCTACCTAAAACAAGAACAAAAACAATTAAACACAGGAAAAACAAAAACAAACACTAGGCAACCGTTTGGTTCCCGGCAACGGCGCCAAAAACTTGTTCACGGATTTATCTAATAAAAAATAAACAAGTAATAAAATTTATAAATCCGATATACCTCAAGTGCAAGGATCGTAGTAAAGAGGTTGATACCGGGTCGATCTTACGGGGAACTAACGATTGGTAATCCTAGTCTTTGTTTAACTAATTATGTCATGAAAACTAACCTAAACAGCAAATAAACTAAACATGGAATAACTAAAACGAAAGATAACAATAAGTGAAACTGGACAGAAGAACAAATCTAAAGCCAGGGAAGATACGGGTTGCGAGCAATTTAAACTACAACTAAACCTAAGATGCAATAAAAAGATTTAACTAAACTAAACAATCCAAATTTTAGGGATTTGATCAAGTTATAATGGACAAACGAGCAATTGATCCACCTATCCTATCAACATTCAATTCCAATTCAGATTAATTCGTGATTTCGAACCAAGTTGTGATTCACCTCATCTAAAGTATGAACCCTAATTTCTTAGATAGTTCGTCTATTAATCTCTATCTTTCGATCTAAGATTAACGCTTTTTCTAACCAAAGGTGTAAACTTTAACGTTTCTAATCTAGAAATCTAACCTATTAACTCTCGTTATATAGATCAAATAACTATTCTTTATCATGGTGATCTAACGTTTAGATGATTCTCATCAAATAAAACAATCAACAAAGCAACGATCTTTCGATATGAAATTGCATAGACAATAATAAACATGATAAAAGAAACAACTTGTATTAAAAACTCACAAAATAATCAAGAATGGAACTGAATTGTTGAATCGGACGGCTTCACAACGCTCGTTCAAAAGGCTTTAGCCTCTAAGCATCCTCTTGAAACTTGGAATTGATGAATAAAAGTGCATAAAAACTATCTAAACTAGCCTAGAATTTAGAGTGCATAAACTGAAGAAAAACAGAGTAAAAACGCAGCCTAAGCCACCCCTAGGATTAGGGTTTTGAATATTGTGTAATTGGTATCTCTAATGTGGAAAAACGCAGCTGTATTTATAGAAAATAAAGTCGGCTGCGTTGAGGCGGCGGACGGACGCCCGTCTGGAAAGGGTGAACGCCCGTCTGGTCTTCATAAAAATCTTTGAGTCGGGCCGAGCTGGATCAGACGCCCGTCCTTCACAAAATTGGACGCTCGTCCACCGAAAATCCGAACATCCCGAACCAAATTTCTCCTCCCGGACGCTCGTTCACTTGATCAAACGCCCGTCCATTGTGGACGCCAGTTCAGGATTCTGGACGCCAGTTCAGGATTCTGGACGCCACTCCAGGATCGACTTAATCTTGATTTCTTCATCTTTATCTCTTTTTTATCACTCCCAATCATCGTTATCTCTTTTATCATCATTGTAATTCGACTCTTATCTCTTTTTTATCATCATTTGAGCATCAAACATGTACCTATAACACATCAAAACATCGCAAAACGTAATATCATCCAAATAATCATAAAATCAACATTAAAACACCAAAATTAACCTATTTTGCGAATAACTCATTTAAAACATCATTTACTCAATAAATCGATTAAACGCCCATTTCTTATGCAAATTATACAAAATATGAGGGAAATTATCATAAAATATAGCACTATAAACCGTATAAATTCACCCTTAACATTAGTTGTGATAAATAATGACATATCTTTAGGGTTAGCCTTGTGCAATTCTGTCTCAAGCATCAATGTGATTCTTTTATCACATAGCTTGAAGGCAGGTTTTCTTGTCGAGATGAACAGCGCCGGAAGGATGCGGTTTGTTGACCGCCATGTTGAGATAATCTCGGGCCGGTTGGAGAAATGTAAGGTTAGTATATGACGATTTCATTACCCTACTGATTTTACAGTTGTGGATATTCCCGAGGATCCGAGCGTATCCATCATTCTTGGACATCCCTTTTTAGCCACCAGTGGAAGTTTAAATATGACTTTAGTATTTCTTTTCTTTTTCTTTAATTTTCCAAACACTTTTTTTCTGAAGGATCCAAACACTTTTTTAATATTTCCTTTCCTTTCCCTCTGTCCAATCCAAACACTATAAAGAGAATTTGAAATCATTCCTTCTCCCTCATTTCTCTACGGTCGCAATCCTCTCTTTTATTTTCCATTTGTTTCCTTCAAACCAATTAGATATCATAATAACCTAGCTCTCCTAGGGTCATTAGATATCATAATAACCTTGCATAATTTTCTCCCGGCCACATTGACGCAAAGGTTGATCAACCGGATGTCCTTCCATAGAGGTTTACGAGATTTTACAGGCATCCAAATTCATCTTAGAGACGGAACTCATGGAGTTTATTAAAAAAAACTTAATGATTCGCATTCGCTTCCGTGGTGCATAATGGGTGATTTTAACGAAATACTTTACTCTTGTGAACAACAAAGACCACATGACTTCTTAATCTGCAATGCCAGCTTTTCGTATGGTTTTGCTAGAGTGTGAATTATTTGACCTAAGATATGAAGGTTCCAATTTCACTTGGCGTAATAATCAGGACAATGCAACCACGCGAGTTGTTCTAGATCAAGATGTTATAAATGTAGATTGGAAGGTATTTTTTCTCAACACAGTGTAAAGCACTTGTCTATCTATCATTCTGACCACTCCTATATTATTAACGCCAGAAGAACCTTAATTTGAAACAAAATCAAAATGGAAATGTCTCTCTAGATATGAGATTATGTGGCTATTAGATGATGAATTTAATGACTAGTAAACAGAAAGATGTATGCATTGGGAGAATAAAATCTTTCGTTGGATTTTCTGATAGTGTAGTACAAGATAATATAGGCATGACTAGAGACATGTCTTGCTATGAGCTACACATTTGGCACATTATAGAAGCGACACATGTCATGGAAAATACAACACATAATAGTCTATTTCTTAACATCCCACCTCAAAATAAACGTGGGCACAACAACCATATTTAGTTTGCTTCCGAGGTGTGACTAATTCAGAATCCTATGTATCATGCTAGAACTAAACACATTGAGGTTGATATTCATTACATCAGAAATTAGGTCCTAGATAAGCAACTGTTTGTGTAGTATGTGACACTGATCCTAGATATTTGAGGGCAAACCGTGAGTTGAGCATTTGGATAGACTTCTGAATTAGAGGCTTGGAATCACCTGTTACAAGAATGTCATCAACATAAACTAGTACATATAAAAGATTTTTCCCAATTTTCAAAATGAACACAGATGAATATGTTGCTGATTGATGGAATCCCCACTGCACCATCTGAGATTTGATAGCACCAAACCAAGCTCTAGGAACTTGTTTAAGGCCATAGAGTGATTTTTGCAACTTGCAAACATAGTGATGTCTTTCTTTATCAATAAAACCTTCAGGCTGATGCATTTATACATATTCAGATAGGGGACCATTCACAAATGCATTGTCTATGTCGACTTGGTGAATATGCCAGTTCAGATTCACAGCTAGGGCTAGAAAAACTCTGATAGGCGATACTTTGGCGACAAGGCTAAAGGTTTCAGTGAAATATACCCCATAGGTTTGATGAAAACCCTTAGCCACTAGTCTAGCTTTCTGTTTCAACACAGTTCCATCACGCTTCCGTTTCAACTTAAACACCCATCTACTTCCAACAAGATTTTGATTTCTTAGTGGTGGAACAAGTATCCAGGTCCCATTCTTTTGTAGAGCTTCATACTCTGTGATCATATCCTGTCTCCATTTAGTAAAGGTTAAATATTATGAAACTATAGTTGGTTCATAAAGGTGATTAGAAAGGATAGTAGACTGAATTTGAGCAGAATAGGTTTTAGGTTTAAATATGCCACTCTTAGATCTAGTTTGCATAAGGTGACCCTGGATTAGCTGTGTGTGTTGTATAGGTTCAACAACATTATTTTGGCCTTACACAGATCTTTCATCAGTGGTGGATTGAGAACTGTGATTAGAACTGTGTGTGTTGGCACTTGGACTTTGTTGTGGTATGTTTGTAAGGCTAGAGCTTTGTGTGTGTAAATCAGGAAAAAAGAAACTCGGAGAAGAATGTTGTACCTTATGTTGTGCAGAAGTTTGAACATGAACATCCTGCTCTGCAATTCCTCTCTTAGATGCAGCAGTATCAAACAATAGTTCTTGATTAGGAGAACGGTAACAGGAAGGGGAAGTGAGATGAAGAGTGCAGGATCAGTATGGACTTCTCTATAGTCCCTTGAGTGAACCCTTTCTTAAATGGGAACTCATTTTCATTAAACACCACATTTTCTTGTAATAAAAACTCTCCCATATATATACAAGCACTTGTAACCTTTATGGTTAGGACTGACACCCAAGTAAGTTCATTTACTGGTATGATACCTAAATTTGGTGGGAAATAAAGGTCTCAAATGAGGGAAACACGCACATCCAAAAACCTTATGGAATTCGTAATCAGACTTCTAGTTGTATAGAACTTCACATAGTGACTTGTTTTGTAGGACATGTGTCGGAAGGATACTGATCACTGAAACAACTTCAAGAAAGCTGTCCCACCAAAATCTAAGTGGAAGTGAGGATTGTGCCATCTGTTTAAGCCCCAATTCAACTATGTGCATGTGCTTTCTCTCAGCTTTACCATTTTGTTGGTGAGCATGAGGACAGGGATGTCTAAAAAGTATGCCATGATCCTTAAGGCGGTTTTCAAGACTCCTATATTCTCCTCCCCAGTCTGACTGTACACATTTCATTTTAACACCAGACTGACTAATTTTTGAAACTGAATAAAAGCATGATAAACATCAGACTTGGACTTTAAAGGGAAGATCCAAGTAAATCTAGACCAATCATCAATGAAGTGAAAATGATATGAAAAACAAAAAATAGTTTTAGTAGGGGCAGGACCCCAAACGTCAGAGTGAATTAAGTCAAGTACATTATCAGCATGAGATTCAAAGTTCAAATAAGGAATGTCATGCCCTTACCAAACTGACAAGCATCACGGAAATTTAATTGATCATTCAAGTCAACATTATAAGACTGTAAAATCTGATTCAAAATCTGTCTAGAAGGATGTCCTAAATGTCGATGCCAAACATTAGGATCCTTATTAAGATTAACAGCACTCAAATATGCATTTAGAGAGATAGGGACAGTCTGACATCTAGGAGTCTTAAATTTGAAGTGAAGGAGTCTCATTTGGAACCATGATCTGATACAACCCATCCTTGAGATTTCCTTGTAGAAGCAATGTCCTTGTTGTTTTGTCCTTCATATAAAAAAGAAAAATGAGTGAATTCAACAAAAATGTGATTATCATAAAGAAATTTGGGCAAGCTAATTAATTTTTTTGTAATCAGAAGAACATGTAGGTTTCTTTTCAATGTTAAGGTGGTGTGTGGACATTGTGTAGGGAAGTAGGTTAGACTAGTATGAAGTATGGGCAACTTCTCACCATTTCCAACAGCTAAGTTTCAGAACCATTATAACCTGAACTGAGGTGGAGATTGTAAGATCAACAAGATGATTTGAAGCTCCACTGTCCATAATTCCATATACTAGGCAAAATCCCCAACTGATTGTGGTGAAGCAACATAGGCAGAGGCTTGTTTTTTTATCACCACCAGACATGTTACTAGGAAGGATAAAGTCTTCCTCAAATCTGTGCCAACACGAGATCACTACATGACAAGTTTTCCCACATAATTGGAATACAATACCCTCAAGATTCTCTTCTATTTCCACCTCTGCCTCTTCCTTTATTTCCTCTTCCTTTGTCGTTTCTGCCTTTTCCTCCATTACCCTGCTGATTAGATGATCTTCTTCCAGAGTTACCATATGAGGAATTGGCGTTGTCCTTGAGCCATATTTGAAGTAGGACCAGTTCATGAATATCTAGATATAAGTCTTTCATGGGTTATCGGTTGGGATTGGACATCCTTCCAGCTCAATGACCCAACCCTAGATGTAATATTCACAACAGCAGACTCATAGTCCCTATCCAAACCTTCTAAGGTAGCCAAAATGAGTTCAAATTTGGTAATAGGGTAGCCTGCAACAGTCAAATTGTCTGAGTAAGATTTCATTTGTGCCAGATAATCAGACATAGATTTTGACTCTTTTGAGGCTCTAGATAGAGCATCATTATACCCCAACATCCTTGATTCAGATCTACTGTTGAAGAGAGTTTCAAGAGTAGTCCAAATTTCATGTGTAGTCCCACAACAAATGACTTCACTTAAGGCCTCGTTCGTCATGTATCCAAGAAGCCATCCCATTAGTAAGTTATATTTGGTATTCCAATCTTCATTCATCAACTGAAGTGTGGGATTAGGAAGGGTTGAGCTTTGTAGAGGGTCATTCAAGATAGGAACATGATTAAACATATGGTCTTCTAGCTTATACCCTCATATAATAGGCAAAACGGTATAACGCCACAAAAGATAGTTACTCCGGTCTAGTTTACAGTGCATGTTTGGTTTACATTGTTGGAAAAAGGTGGATGTAAAAGAGGAGATGTTGGATTCGGACTTACAGAACCAAGAAATGAAGATGCGGACATGGAAGTTCTTAGATTTGCATACGGAGATTATGGTCTAATAAAGTATGGACCAGCCTGAGTGTTCAGTGGAAGAATACCTGAGCTCATGACTGGTATTCCAGTGGCAACTCCATCGGAGAAGAAGGGGAAATTTAGTCCTGAAGCTGAAGAACCGGAGTTGAGTCTTGTAGTTTGAGTTTGACTAGGGACCGTTGCTGCAATGAAGGGTATGGTTGAAAAAACAGGTTGGAGTGGCGTTGCTGGTGAGGTTGAGCTGCCAGGAGCTCTATTTTTTGAGCTTCCAATTGCCGGAGATCCGGTGGTGCCCATTTACACACCTATGCTCTGATACCAAGAAAACATAAAGATGTATGCATTGGGAGAATGAAATCTTTCATTGGATTTTCTGATAGTGTAGTACAAGATAATATATATAGGCATGACTAAACATATGTCTTTCTATGAGCTACACACTTGGCACATTATAGAAGTGACACATGTCACAGAACATACAACACATAATAGTCTATTTCTTAGCATGACTAATTCATGCAAGCTTGGAGACATGGTCTGAATCTAAAATGGTCATAGCCTGGAATCTGAAATTATTCGACTAAGAAGTGAATTTCATGAGTGGACCAAAATTAAATATGGGGAAATCTCTTCACGACTGAAAGATTTAAATAATCATTTGGAAGAGAATTCTCTGAGCGATAATTACAATGCTGCAAAAGAGAAGAATCTTCTAAAAGAGATTGCACGTACTCTTGTGCTCGATGAAGAATATTTAAGGGTGCGAGGCAAATCCGATTGGCTAGTGCATATGGATAAAAATACATCATTATTTCATCACCGAGCTTCGGCCAGAAAGGAGAGAAACTCAATACCAGTTCTGCGTGATGTCCATGGTCAATCCGTTACTGATTTGCATGACCAAAAGCCCATTGCCGCAGGTTATTTCGAAAAAAAATACACTTTCAATGGAATGAATTGCTCCCTCTCTGAAAACTTGGTTTTCAATCACCTCTGAGAAAAGGAGCATTGAAATACTATCAAGACCTTTTTCATCTTTGGAAATACGCCTGGCTCTATCACAATTGGCTTGGAAAAAAATCTCGTGGTCCAGACTGTATGCATATGATATTTTTTTTAAAAAAAATTGGAGTGTTTTGGGAGCACATGTGACATATGTTATTTTGAGATGCTTAAATGAAGGTGCAGATATAGAAGAACTAAATAAGCCGTACATAGTCTTAACTCCCAAAATCAAGGAGGCTAGTAAGATGATGTATTTTTTGGCTCATTAGTTTATGTAACTCAGTCTATAAGCTACTATCTCGAACCTTGGATAATCGTGTGAAGAAGGTCATGGACTCGGTTATTTCCCCTAGTGAATATGATTTTGTCAAAGGAAGGTTGGTAACAGATAATATAATATCGGCTTTTGAGGTGTTTCATTCTATGAAACTTGGTAGAGATGGATGCCGTAAACACATGGCTCGAAAGCTTGACATGATGAAAGCATTCGATATAGTTGAGCGGAAATTCCTTCGATAAGTAATGGAAGTGATGCATTTTCCCTAAAATATAATTCTACGATCATGGCTCGCGTGTCATCGCCTAAGTATCAAGTTCTCATCAACGGCCATCCATCTTCAGCAATTATGCCAAGTAGAGGTATTTGGCAGGGTGATCCGTTATCTCCTTTTTTTGTTCAATCTTTGTGCTGAGGGTCTTTCTGTGATGTTTCGAAAAGGTTCTTCTACATCCACTATACATGGTGTTACTTTTGGACGTCGGAATCCCCGTGAGCTAACCCACATGTTATTTGCATACGACAACCTAGTTTTGCAGATGCAATTGCCCATTTATGCCTTGTTATTTTGGATATAATGGAGCAGTATGAGCATCTTTCGGGGCAAAAGATAAACCTGCAAAAATCCACTTTTTTATTTAGCAAGAATATTGATCAACAATCCCAAAAAGAGATCTCTTCCAGACTCAGGATACCTCGGGGCAATGAGTTAGGCAAGTAACTAGACCTTCCTTTTGATATTGGCCGCTCCATACCAGAAATTTTCAATTTCATCAAAGAAAGGGTTCAAAGAAACTGTCGAGTTGGAAATGAAGTTTCTTTCTCAAGATGGTAAAGAGATCCTTAATAAGTCGGGTATTCAAGCATTGCCACAATATGTAATACAATGTTTCAGTCTCCCAAAGAGCCTAATAATAGACCTGGAGAAGATGACAAGACAATTCTCATAGAGTTCTTTGGATGGAAAAGACAAGATCCATTGGAAGTCGTGGTCTATCTATTGCAAGAAGAAGGCAGATGGAGGTTGGGCTTCAGGGACCTCGAGTGCTTCAATTTAGTGCTTGTCGCAAAGCAAGCATGGCGTCTCCTTAATAAAACTAATTCACGAGGTGCTCACATTCTTAAAAGAAATATTACGAATCTAAAGATTTTTTGGGAGCCTCAATCACTGATCACCCCTCAACCATTTGGAAGGGTATATTATGGGAAAAGACCTTCTTCTAAAAGGATTGAGATGACGTGTAGGCACGGGAGACACGGTTTTGATAAATGACGACCCGTGGCTACTTGTAGCCCCGTCTTTTCAGCCCCATCCTTACCTTTATATCCCACCCGACAACAAGGTGAGCAGTCTCAATAACCCAAGCATTCATCTTTGAAGAGCTTACATGGTACGTACGGGAAGTGTTCAACTCTTTCAAAGCTGAAAAGGTTTTATCGAACCTGCTCTCAACTCACCCTTCTCCGGACATGTTAATTCGGCATTTCTCAAATAATGGTCTATATAGTGCCAAACCGGCTATCAACTTGCATATGACAAAAAATTCCATTATAGACAATCAGAAGTTCCTTGCTACAAAGAAACCTTTATGATTGGGGGTGACCCGAATATATCCACGTGTCAAGTGTATACCTAACGAACCAGCAGAACAAGACAGGGGTATATCCGACCTGGAAGTCAACACGACCACCTAGACTAGATGATTAGGGAAGATCCCTGGTCAAGTCCTGGGTGCAGACCAACCTTCAAGAGGCCCCTCAATGAGAAACCGATTCAGATCAAGATCGACCAGGGCAGGCCCCTGGTCGGAGGAAGCAGACGGATCAGACCAGGGCAGGTCTCTGGTCGGAGGAAGCAGATCGGAAATACACGTATCTTGGAGAAAGAGCAGTTACATACGGACGTGAGACGTGGGTGGATGACATAACCACCCATTAACTCCATTATAGCGGATAACCGCTTGAACTATGGTTGGACTTGATTCCAAAGATATATTTGGATACGTAGGTAGCTTATTTTCTTAAGTTCGACCCATAACAAAAACTACTCGATCTTTGATCCTATAGCAAAAGAACCATTTCCGGATATTTCATTTCGAGTTCGATCATTGGCGCTGTAGAAGGAGGGTTTGCTTTTGCTTCTGAGGTAGATTAGCGGAGTAGATGATATGAAATCTAAAAAAATCAACAAGGAAAAGATCCGTCGGTTCCTCACACGATCCGAGACCTTGAATCAAGATCAAGAACGTAATCTTGAAATACAACCGTAAAATCAGCCAAATACTCGGGATGTGGCGAAACAACTCTTGGTAGATGCTTTAAAAACAATGGCGGACGCATTTCCGCATCCTATTTGAAAGTGTAAGCAAGGGAAAGGAGAAAGTAGGAAATTCTCGGAGAAGAAGAACGACCATCCCCGAAGGAAAAGATGGTCATAAGGAGGTGGCGGAATCCAGTTGTCGAATTATTAAGAGTAAAACTCGTCAAGCAGATGAGGTTGCACGGGCTGAATTGGACGCTATGCTGGAAGATGAAGAAGATGAAGAAGACGAATTCCATCTGGCTTCACCTTTTGCAGAGCATATCGAGCCATATCCATGTCCCAGAGGTTTCAAAATACCCAAAATTAGCCCGTATGATGGAACAAAAGACCCTTATGATCATATGCATCAATACATAGCGCATATGCGCTTATACAATGCTCCGTACGAAATGAAGTGCAAAGCATTTCCCGCACTTTTGTCCGGGAGGGCCGTAGACTCGGTTTAACAAGTTGCCGCCCGTATCCGTAACTAGTTTTACGCTTTTAACCAAGAAGTTTATGAGCATGTTTATTGCCGCAAGACCGTTTCAACGAAATAGTACCCATTTGCTTACTATCAAGCGTAAGTCCGACGAGACCGTGTTACAATTCATCAAAAGGTTCAATGCTAAATCAACCTAGGTGGCTGATGTAGATGATCGATTTTTGGTAGCCTCATTCGTGGCGACTACGAGAAGGGAGGTTACATGCAAAACTAAATGGAAAAAACCCCAGACCATGGAAGAGTGCTTGGCAATTGCCTTCAAGCACCGTCGTGGTGAAGAAGCTAATCGTGCCAAGAGTGAGTTGGAAAAAGGAGATCACGAAAAGGAAAGGCGTATGAGAGATCGACAAGAAGCGTAAATCGGTTTGGGATAGGGTTCGTGCACCTATAACCGACAGGTTGGGCAAAAAAGGTGCTCTGTAGGACAGAGACCTAATACCGTTGAATAGATCACGGGAGCATGTTCTGGCTATTATGGAACGCAAAGGCATAGCGAGAACACCATTCCCTATGAAAAGACCCAGGGGAAAAAAGAGATCGACCAAATTCGCAAATTTCACCAAGATGTTGGTCATGACACGGAGGCGTGCAGAACCGATCGTGGGACATCGATGCAAAGCGCATATGGAAGGAAGACTTGATGAGGTAGTTGATAGATCTCGTAACGAGGAGCCCAGAGGGCACGAGAGTTCGGAGAGGAACTCATCAAAATGAAAGGAATAGGAATAACGAATGCACCCGAAATCCATCTCCGGATCAAGACGGTCGATCGATAACCGTCTAGTAAACACTATCAACACGATCTTTGGAGGTCCCGGAGGACAGATCGGGAAAAGGAAGTGAAGACGGCGATCCCGTAAATCGGGATCGAATCCCGGTAAACGACAAAAGGTCTCGGGGAGGTAAAGTACGGACCGGAGGACCCTTACCACTTGTCATTAACAATGAAGGGTTGGTCATCGAGGCAAGCCATCAATAAAAATTGGGTGAAAAGGATTTGCATAGATATAGGGAGTGCTGTCAATATCCTATACTACATGGCATTCCAAGCTATGAAGTTGAAGGATTCAAGCTTAACTCTAGTATCCACCCCTCTATTTTGATTTTCAGGCCCTCCTATCCATCCCATGGGTATGATTACATTGCCTACAACCTATGGTAAGTTGCCTAAGGGCAGGACCCTGATGGTGAACTACATCGTTGTTAAGGCAACGTCAGCTTATAATGTCATCATGGGAAGACCAGCGATCATAGACCTAAGGGCAGTTATATCTCCAGCACACAATAGCATGAAGTTCCCAGTCAACGCCGGATCGGTTGAAGTTAAGGGAGACGTGGAAATAGCCAGGAGTTGTTACACGTCGGTAGTTGGTGAAAAACAATTTGTTCAACAGGTAACCTTGGAGGAATTACTGCCAGAGGAGGACAAGACCTAGATCTCGGCGGACTGCACCGAGGCGCTTCAGTCGGTGAGCAAGAATCGTATTCGGTGGTTAACATAGGATCTTGGATTCCGCATCCGTATAAAAGATCTTTAACAGTTTACTCGTAGAGTACAAGGATGTTTTTGCATGGAAGACAGATGATATGCCAAGATTATCACCGAATTGATAGTCCATAGCTTAAACGTGGATCCGAACAGCCCTCGCTTCCGTCAAAAGAAACGACATTTCGCACCGTAACGGATTTCGCCATTAAACAAGAGGTTGCAAAGCTCAAACAAGCAAGAATTGTCAAAGAGGTGGTTTATCCAGAGTGGTTGGCCAATCCAGTACTGGTGAAGAAATCAGACGGATCCTGGAGAATGTGTGTGGATTTTACGGATCCGAACAAAGCCTCGCCCTAAGGACAATTACACCTCACCTAGAATTGACAAAGCTAGTGGATTCAATTATGGGATTTGAAATTTTTGGATTCCCGGATGCATATAAGGGGTATCATCAAATCTTCATGGACCCTAAGGATGCGTAAAAAACGGTCTTCATAACCGAGTTCGGGACATATTATTACGTAATCATGCCTTTTGGATCGAAAAATGCAAAGCCACCTACCAATGGGCAGTCAATCAAATTTTCCGTGCTCAGATCGGCAGATCCATGGAAGTTTATATGGATGACTTACTAATCAAAAGCAGGTCTTTAGATCAATATTTACAAGATGTAAAAGAAGTCCGCGATGTACTTCGAAGTACTAAAATGAAATTGAATCCAAAGAAGTGCACGTTTGGTGTTAGATCTGGAAAGTTCCTGGGTTACATGATTTCTAAAGACGGAATCAGAGCCAATCCAGATAAGCTAGACGCTCTGAGAATGATGCCGCCACCTACTAACGTCGAGAAGTACGAGGGTTAACGGGGAGACTAGCCGCGTTGAATGTATTCCTTTCACGATCGGCAGACAACGTGCATTGCCTTTCTTTAAGATCTTAAGGAAAGCTACCCCGTTTCAGCTGGGGAATGGACTATCAAGAAGCATTTGAGGAATTAAAGAAGTATCTCGTTGGAGTTGCCAACCTTGACATCTCCCCAAGAAGGAGAGGTCTTGTACCTTTACTTATCGCCAGTGATGAAAGCCATCGTTCTTTGTTTTGGTCGTGCAACGAGAGGACACTTCAGAAGCCCATTTATTACACAAGCAAGGCCTTACACGGACCTGAAGTGAGGTATTCAGATGCAGAGAAATTGGTCCTAGCACTGGTCCATGCATCCAGGAAATTAAGATCTTATTTCCAGAGTCATCCGGTCATCGTCCTAACTGATCAACCTTTAAAGCAGATACTGAGTAGGCCAGATACTTCAGGTCGTCTAGCCAAATGGGTCGTCGAATTGGCAGGTTATGATTTAGAGTACAGGCCACGAACTGCTATAAAAGCTCAAGCTTTGCCAGATTTTTTAGCGAGAAGAGAAGTCCATCTCTATTGAACGTTGAGATGTGTCCAAAAGAATCGTGCCAATGGAAGTTGTTCGTTGATGGAGCATCTAGTAGAAATGGATCGGGAGCGTGTCTCCTCCTTATCGATCCAAGGGGTGAAGAATTTCCTTATGCTTTGCACTTTAACTTTCATACAACCAACAACGAAGCGAATATGAAGCATTGATCACATGCTTAAATTTAGCTCTAAAATTGGGGGTTCAGCAGCTTAAGGTCTACAGTGAGTCTCAACTGGTAGTAAACCACATCAGAGGAGAGTATGAAGCAAATGAAGAACCCATGAAGAAATACTTATCTCTCGCCCAGTCAAAAATAAATCGATTTCAAGAAGTTCGGATAGAGCGTGTCTCCGTATCGCGTAATACCCGAGCGTATGCCTCGTCCAAGTTAGCATCGAATTTTTTATCAGACAAGAAGGTTCTGATCGAACAATTGAATCAGCGCAGCTATGAGTCATCGGAAGTACAACCGATTACACAAAGGGAAACATGGATGGATCCCATTGTCACATCTCTGAAAGGAGGTAAGTTACCAGAGGACAAGGGGCAAGCTCGTAAAATCCAACGTTTATCTGAGAGGTATGCCTTATTTAATGAAATCTTATATAGAAAATCCTTTATATCCCCTTGGTTACGCTGTGTCACCGTGGAAGAAGGCAACTACTTATTGAGAGAAATCCATCTGGGGATTTTTGGAAATCATATGGGATCAAGGGCTTTGGCTCGAAAATGCAGATTGTTTGGCTATTATTGGCCTAAGATGCAGCAGGACGTAGAGGAGTTAGTCTTGGCATGCAGGTCATGTTAGGTTCATGGTAATTTATCCCATCAACCATCTGAAAATCTAACCCCAGTTATCTCACCCTGGCCCTCTGATCAGTGGGATGTAGATTTGGTGGGACCACTGCATATAGCACCTGGAAGTTACAAGTTCCTAGTCGTAGCTATTGATTATTTCACTAAATGGGTAGAGGCTGAACCGTTAACAACCATCACAGCAAAACAAATCCAAAAAATTCTTGTGAAAGAATCTGATATGCAGATATGGGATACCAAAGACCATAATTTCAGACAATGGTACTCAGTTTGAGGACAGCAGAGTTAAGGAGTGGTGTACTGATTTGGGCATAACGCAGCATTTCACTTCTGTTGGTCACCCACAAGCCAACGGACAAGTGGAACAAAAAAACAGACAGATCAAAGTTGGTTTGAAAAGGAGGCTAGAACAAGAAGGAAAGCATTGGGTAGAACACCTACCAAATATCCTCTGGGCATACAGGACTACCCCAAATACATCAACACGTGAAACTCCATTTTCCTTAGAATAAGGGTGTGAAGTCGTTACACCGCAGAAATTGGGTTGCCATCTCCCGAATGACACTACACAATGATCGATCTAGGAAGAAGAAATGAGGCATGCTAAAGATGAGTTGGAGGGAAAGAGGGATGTTGCTTTGATCCGGATGGCTAGATATAAGCGTAAAGTATCCTAATACTATAACTCCAGGGTCAAACAAAGTTGTTATTTTAAGGTTGGTGATCCGGTCTTGCACAAAAACGAAGTCGAGACAAGAACCAAGTGGAAAGTTGAGTCCTAATCGGGAAGGACCTTATCGTGTCATCAAGGTACATGGAAAAGGAGCATACCAATCGGCCGACGGTACAGAAAACCATCCCTGAAGCCGGAATGCCGTTAATATGAAGAAATTTTATGTTTAAGGCAAGTGATTCTCATTTTATTCTGCAAGATTGTTATGCATTGTAAGACTATGTTAAGCTTTTTGAATCATGTTGTGTGGCTATAATACATTCTCGTTGTTGAACTCTTAAAAGAGAAAAATCGTTAAGTCCGAAAAATCGACAGATTTAAGGCCTCGTGTCGTGTCAATAACCATCGACCTCGTGTCGTCGATAACTCTTAAAAGAGAAAAATCGTTAAGTCCGAAAAATCGTACCACTTTAAGACCTCGGTCGTCAATAACCATCGGACCTCGTGTCGGTTCGATAACTCTTAAAAGAGAAAAATTGTTAAGTCTAAAAAATCGACCACTTTAAGACCTCGAGTCGTCGATAACCATCGACCTCGTCGTCGTCGATAACTCTTAAAAGAGAAAATCGCTAAGTCCGAAAAATCGTACCGCTTAAAGACCTCGGAGTTAGGTCGATAACCATCGACCTCGGTCGGTCGATAACTCTTAAAAGAGAAAAATCGCTAAGTCCGAAAAATTAGACCGCTTAAAGACCTCGTCGTCGTCGATAACCATCGACCTCGGTCGGTCCATAACTCTTAAAAGAGAAAAATTGCTAAGTCCGAAAAATCGTACCACTTTAAGACCTCGGTCGTCGATAACCATCCGACCTCGTGTCGTCGATAACTCTTAAAAGAGAAAAATCGCTAAGTCCGAAAAATCGTACCACTTTAAGACCTCAAGTCGTGTCAATAACCATCATACCTCGGTCGTCGATAAATCTTAAGAAAAAAAAAAACATTAAGTATGAAAAATCGACCAATTTAAGACCTCGGTCGTCGATAACCAACCGTACCTCGTGTCGTCGACAACCATTATAAACAAAAAAAATTCCCTAAGTCTGAAAAATCAAACCACTTAAACACTTCAGGTCAGGTCTTAACCCATCAGACCTCATGTCAGGTCGATAAATTGTTCAAAGTATGACATGTGCTTTTCAAATCACATGTCATACTGGGGGTGCAGAGGATAAAGGAAAAACCTAATATAAGGCACGAAGGCAAACAAATGTTACAGAAATTGTGTAAATGGTGCCATGTAAATGGTGCCGCAGAGGCAATAAAATCCTAAAAACCCCATATGGAAACGGCAAAACAACAAGTTTTGAGAACAACAACAGCAAAATTTGCAATGTTTAAAGTCAGAATTGAAAGAAAAAACAAGTTAAGTATCTTCAATTTGAACTGGGGGGAGCTTGAGGTTGAGACAATGAGCCATTTTGAGCAGTTGAAGGCTTTTGCCATATTTGGAAACCAAGTCCACTCCTGTTCCAACCCGAATGAGGCCTGGGTCCCATCACGTTGCTACTGCTATTCAAATCAAATCCAAGAAGACTCCTGTTCCAACCCGAATGAGGCCAATGGAAAGATGTTGATATAAACTCTTTGAATCTAGCCTCATAAGTCTGGGTCCCATCTTTCCTGTTCCAACCCGAATGAGGAAGCTTGGCAACATCAACATCAAGACCTACTGCCTTCACATCTTCAATAGCTGAGGAGTATCCAAACCAAATTATCGGAGCAAATAACATCTTAATACTGCCGGCCAACTCGTCAAATTTTCTGTAATCAGCAAGGGCTTTAGTAATCTGCTCAGGGAGTTTGCTCTTCAAATTGTCTCTTTCCACTTCAAGATCGGCTACCATCTTTTCCAGCTTGGATTTGATTTGAATAGCAGTAGCAACGTGAGTCTGGAACTCAGCATCCTTGGTCTTCAGCACACCATCTTTAGCCAACAATTCATCAGACAGGGCAATTTTCTCAACTGCAGAAGTGTTCAACAAATCTTCATATTTGGCTTTCCATTCAGATAAAGAACTGGACAGGTCCTCTTCGACTTTTCCAGAATTCTTCAGTCTGGACAGGATCTCCCTACCCAATTTGGCACCCTACAAAGGAATACAGGGAGTAAAATCATCATATATTATCTTAAAAAGACAGATTACTACCATTGAGAGAGGATCCTTACAAATTTTGACAAGTCTTGATTGGACCATTGTTTCCAATCATATCTTTCCCCTTGAGCTCGCTAAGAGGCCTCAGCATCTCCATTATCTTGATTGTGAGATCCGATACGTTTTGAGGGACGTCTAGTCACAAGCGGTGGTTTCCACCGTAGCAGCGGCGCGTGGGACCATCCGGTATTCATTGGTATTCTCGAATCATCGTCGCATGATCGGATTCGATTGAAGGCTCATTTAAATGAACGTCACCGAGTGAGCGACCGATCGTGCACGTCCGGGTTGATAACGGGATCGATGCATCCCGGGCCCCGGGAGGTGAGGTATCATCGCCTATTTAAATGATGTCGGTGGAACTTGCCACTGCAAATATCAACAAGTAATTAAAAACATGTCTCAGAGGAGATGCATAAACATATAAAATAAGAAATCCTACTTATATTGTATCTCTCCTCCGATAGCTCAACATAGGGTTCTCGGACTGCCAGCTTTCGACGAGCAAAGATCGATTAAATTGGAACCGTAGTTTTTCGTACCCGTATATATATGAGGGATACTCGATATCATTAACAACTTCTTATCCAAACCTTGCTTTCTAACACATCACTATTTTTAGGGGAAGTGTTCCACTTGCCTATATCCTTGGCGCTTTGAGGCCTAATATAGAAGAAATGTTTTTTCCAATCCGAGAAGGATCGGTCGCTTTTCTTAATCAACCGTATGCGTCGCTCGTACTATCGGTTCTCCTGCAAAAGCAGTGCCATCCAGGACTTTTCTTAACTTGTTTACACTGATAAAAAGTTCTAAAGAGTAACAGCGTGAAAGGGGTGACAAAACACCTACACCAAATCAAGAAACCAGTAATGGCTCGTATACTATTCGGGACTATCTGACCAATCCCTAAATCGTAATATCGAAGTATTTCCAAATAGGCTGGAGGAAGGGGAAATCTGAGACCGCAATCAAACTGCTAAGGATAAATAGCGCAAGATCCGGTAGGAGAAGCAAAATGGCACTTTTCCCGCACTCGGGTCGAATGGGGGTATAAACATTCTTGTTTATCCCATACTTATCACGTATGTTTGTGATATCGCATCCTTCAATTTGGAGTCGATTGCATGGCAATCCATCATCTTTTTAGTCTCGTAGTTCCTCCTTAATGCTCTTATGGGCGTAGATAACCCGGAAATATTACACTCAGTTGGAGGCGATTCAATAAGTGCAGGAACAATAGAAGCAATCAAATGAGGAGGGAGAATACAGAAATGGGGATTTTCGCCAGGATTAGATACTTCAGGCTGGTCTGGATTCATAAGGAATAAAAGAAGATCACGTAGAAAGAAGAAAGACTTACTTGATAATTGAGGGAGAAAATCCAGCAGATCTGACGTCTATGTTTATAAATAATGATGGGCGTTTGCAGGGTTTAGTAGATTTAATAGCCTTTGGCCAAAAGAAGGGACGTTTGGACTACGCATCGGTTGAAAAGACAAAGCGTGTGCAATTATGGTGATGTTTGAGATAACCGAGGCAACGGTGAATTTGCTATCTGTATGATACACGTGGAAGACCCTGGACCTTCAAATCTTAATCCATTTAAAAGGCCAGACCACATCGATTAAGATCTGGGGGGCTTTGATTGGGGGTGACCCGAATATGTCCACGTGTCAAGTGTATACCTAACGGACCAGCAGAACAAGACAGGGGTATATCCGACCTGGAAGTCAACACGACCACCTAGACCAGACGATTAAGGAAGATCCCTGGTCAAGTCCTGGGTGCAGGCCAACCTTTAGGAGGCCCCTCAACGAGAAACCGATTCAGATCAAGATCGGACCGTGGCGGTGCCCCC
This sequence comes from Gentiana straminea, assembly GCA_036785695.1. NCBI lineage: Eukaryota > Viridiplantae > Streptophyta > Magnoliopsida > Gentianales > Gentianaceae > Gentiana > Gentiana straminea. The sequence continues at coordinate 534,717 of JAVUPR010000515.1, read as the reverse complement.
GGTCGGAGGAAGCAGACGGATCGACCGTGGCGGTGTCTCCGGTCGGAGGAAGCAGATCGGAAATACACGCATCTTGGAGAAAGAGCGATTTACATGCGTACGTGAGACGTGGGTGGATGACATAACCACCCATTAACTCCATTATAGCGGATAACCGCTTGAACTACGGTTGGACTAGATTCCAAGATATATTTGGATATGTAGGCAGCTTATTTTCTTAAGTTCAGTCCATAACAAAAACTACTCGATCTTTGATCCTAGAGCAAAAGAACCATTTCCAAGATATTTCATTTCGAGTTCGATCACCGACGATCCAAAAATCGTCGTGGTAATCTTGTAAACTCGCCTCCTTGATTATCACCTAAGAATGCTCCAAGAACATAGAAAAAACAATGATGAATGGGGTGGTTTGGTTTGTTTTAGACAAAGACTTGATAATGATCAAGTCGCCTACGTATCCAATTATTTAATTGGAATCAAGTCTTCGTAGTTCCTTAGTGACAGCTTTATATGTAGGGGCTTAGGCCCTAGGGGTTTATGATGGCGTGCTTGTGATTGACTCGATTAACGTATTCCCTAAGGAAGAAGATTATGATGAAGAGATCCCCATGATTATAGGAGATAATTATGGTATTCAAATATTAGCATTAAATGATAAAGATCCGAGTCTTAATTATTCAAGATTCTATGATAGTTATCTGTTTATTAGGCATACGATGCACAAGATTAAAGACAAGTTCTACCAGAGATGTACAAGAGCGGTGAGATCGGCTCATAGGGATCGAAGGCCATGAGCAAGCTCCCATGGCCATAAGATTAAATAAGTCTAAAGACCTTGCCCAACCGAGGGGATCGGTGGAGACAGATCGGCCGACCTCCCAGGGTTCTGGGTCACGTTCTTCTCTGACATGCCAAAGACTGAGATGAACCGCTCTAACCATGGTCGGACACACGACGGTTGGTGAAGGGAAAACGGATGGGCGAGCCCCCAGGGCTCGTCACTAGGAGATTGAAGGTGACATATTCCCCTTGGCTAAGTGTTGAGCTACCCAAGAGGCGCCACGTGGGAGAGCCCATTTTCTGGCAGCATCATAAGCCCCCAAGATCCAGCCGACCCCTGGGTGGTCGGGTCAGATCTATCAAGGTGGTGGATCGGCACGAGAGTTTTGCCTACGGATTTTTGAGACTAACTTAGGAGTTTCCTGGTGGCAGAGCTAGTTATGGCGCAGTTATAGTTATTCCGGGAAACGAGGCGTCGTTGCCCACTAACACTAACCGAGGCCGTTTTTCGAGGTAAGGGGGGTTATAAGCCCGTCATATCAATCGTTTCGTACTCACATTGAGTATTAAACCAGGAGATTCGCTGCCGGTTACCATTCATCATCTCCTATTTTCCAAACTTGACATTGCAAGTAAGTACTCTTCCCTTTTAACTCTGATTTTGTAATTTGGCTTCTTTAAGTAAAATCTTTTTCTCTCGAAAAATCCTAGAATCGATTCTTCGTCATGGCCATAGCCGATAGCAGAGATGTGGGATCAATTCTGAGACAAAAGGATGTAGAGGAGATTTGTGAGAGGTATGGGATTGATGAGGCTAGGTTTTCTCCCCAGCTGCCGTCGGGGGATCATCAATCGGCCCTGGACCCCCCGGAAGGTTTTTGCTCCGTCCATCGGGAGTATTTCGAGGTGGGGTTGAGATTGCCCTTCTGTCCTGCCCTTCTGGCGGTGCTCCGGCATTACGGGCTAGGGATATCTCAGATAGCCCCCAATGGCATTAGGGCCGTCATCGGGTTTGCGATTTTGTGTAGATTGTTAAATATTAGACTTACGGTAGATAAATTTAGGTATTTTTATCACCGAGTAGACTAAGAGACCATCCCTACCGGTACTACTTTGCTAGAAGGCAGGGGAAGTCCTTCAGTATCCCTATCCTTCCTCCTGGTCGGGATTCTTTCAAAAGGTGGAAGGAGAGGTTTTTCTATGTTAGGAATGACGGTCACGATGAACTGAGCTTGTGGAACACGGCGGATCTGGAGGGGGATGACCGCCCAGATATGCCAGAGTCCTGGGTGGAGAAGATTCGGAGGTCGGGGTAGTCTATCGAATGACAAAATCTGTACGACAACCTGATCGGAGCAGCTCGGTTGGGGGATGCGGGCCCTGAGCCTTATGTGAAGTTTGCCAAGGCCGAATGGAAGATCTGTAGGATTTACTTATGTTGTATTTTATATTTGCTAACATACCTATGTTTCTTATTTGGCTAACCTTTCCATTGGTACATATGCAGTGGCTGATTTTACTGATCTGATGGCGGGTGCAGAGAGGGAAGTGGCGGGTCGCCAAACTGTGCCGACACCAGCGGTTCGAGAGATATCTGCGGAGGATCCGACCACTGAGGGTGCGGACGCCTCATCCTCGATTCCTCCTGCTGAGGCAACCAGGGTGGACACCCCTAGAAGGTTACAGAGAGAGGGTTGGTTCCCAAAAAACCAACTCGACAAAGGCCGACCTCTCAAGAGGGTCGGTCTTCAAAGAAGAGCAAGTCGAAGGCCTCTGAGAAAGGTCAGGAGGGGACCTTCGAGCAGGAAAGGGTCAGCAGTATGTCTGACGAGGAGCTGGCGATCCTAGGATGCAAAACAGTAGAACTAGTAAGTGTTGCTCGTTTCTTTCTTTCTAGTGGTTTAAGTTCCAACGGTCCTGACGTTCTATATTTGTTCAGGGTGGCACGATCGGCCAGGAAGTTTTTAAGAGGTTAGGCAAAGCCTCGGCCGACCTGGCTGCCCAATCGGACAAGATTGCCAACCTGAGGAAGACCAGGGATGAGCTTAGGACAACTATTCGTCCTAAGGACGCAGAGATAAAGACCCTGCAAGCCCAGCTCCAGGCTCAGGAGAAGGAGTTAAAGGCTGCTGAGAGCGAGCTGGCCGAAGAGATGAGGGGAAGGGAGCAGGAGGTCGGGAACCTCAACGCGAGAGTGGCCGATCTGGAGGCCAATGTTGCGGCTCGGTGCACTGAGGCCGTGCGGGAATATAAGGATTCGGGTGATTTCGCCGAGGCTCTTAAGGTGTTACTGATTCCCATTCTTAACCATGGGTACACCTTGGGGTGGATGAAGCGAGGGTTCAGTTCTCTGCACTTGCACTGGATGCCCTTCCTAAGAGGGCTTACTATAAACAGGGGATGGTCGTGGCCTACACCGAACGCGCCAAAGATTTCCGAGCAGAGGTAGACATAGTGGATAAGTATGTTACCCAACCGGCGGCGTCCAGGTTGGCTCCGGCCTCTGATTCCCAAAAGAGTCCTGCTCCTGACTCTTAGTTTATTTTTTGTTTTTATTTTGAAAAGGAAGTTTATGTACTATGACTTTTACTCATGACTAATGAATAATTTATTTTGTTTTTGTAAATTTTAAATTATGGGTATGTCTGTGCTGTTTGTTGGGGGTTGTTTGTTGCCCCCAATATGATGTTCACTATTATATGGTGAATGTCATATTTTCTTTGTTTTATTGTAACTGATCGGATTGTAACTGAGTTTGAGTTCAGCCTCATACTAAGATGAGAGGATAAAGAGTCCGGAAGGTGAATCCGAGATGATCATCCAAAAATGTCTAAGGGCGAGAGGAAAGCCGATCTAGATCGATCGCCTAATCTAATGAAATGAAGTTATAAGGGCGAGAGGATCTAGAGCTCGGATAGCCGATCTAGATCGATCGCCTAAACTAAAAGAAAAGATAAAGGGTGAGATGATCTAGAGCTCGGATAGCCGATCCGATCGATCGCCTAAACTAAAAGAAAAGATAAAGGGAGAGATGATCTAGAGCTCGGAGAGCCGACCTAGATCGATCGCCTAAACTAAAAGACAAGATAAAGGGCAAGATGATCAAGAGCTCGGATAGCCGATCCAGATTGATTGCCTAAACTAAAAGAAAAGATAAAGGGCGAGATGATCTAGAGCTCGGAGAGCCGACCTAGATCGATCGCCTAAACTAAAAGAAAAGATAAAGGGCGAGATGATCTAGAGCTCGGATAGCCGATCCTGATCAATCGCCTAAACTAAAAGAAAAGATAAAGGGAGAGATGATCTAGAGCTCGGATAGCCGATCCAGATCGATCGCCTAAACTAAAAGAAAAGATAAAGGGCGAGATGATCTAGAGCTTGGATAGCCGATCCAGATCGATCGCCTAAACCAAAAGAAATGATAAAGGGCGAGATGATCTGAGCTCGGAGAGCCGACCTAGATCGATCCAGATCGATTGCCTAAACTAAAAGAAAAGATAAAGGGCGAGATGATCTAGAGCTCGGATAGCCGATCCAGATCGATCGCCTAAACTAAAAGAAAAGATAAAGGGCGAGATGATCTAGAGTTCGGAGAGCCAACCTAGATCGATCGCCTAAACTAAAAGAAAAGATAAAGGTGGGGGCAATCTAAAGCGTGGGTTTAACTGTTAGACTTTAGTTGATTTCAGGTAAATTTGCCCCCAATTTCTTCGTTAAATTTGGCTTTTGAACTGACTGTTTATAAGAAGTTTTTTTTTTTGAACGAGCGGGGCCAGGCTGGTGCTGACTTCTCATTTATGAGCATGGCGATCTAGGTCGCGAGACTGGCATTTCGCGTATATATTTTTTAATGACGAGCGGGGCCAGACTAGCGCTGACTTCTCGTTTATGGGTGAGGCGAGCCGGGCCAGGTCGAACTGACTTCTCGCGTAAAGCTTTTCTGCACAGGATGGGTGTTTGTGCAATTCACGAAGTGTAGGAATCAAGAAGTGGCCACATTGAGACCAGAAAAAGACGTGGCTAATCGGAAAAGAAATATCCAACACTAAAGAAAGGAAGTGAATGACATAATCCCAACAAATGATAAGAAAGTACGAGCGAGAACTAAAATGCAGAAAGTAAAGATAGTTTGCAAAGAACGATAATAAATAAAGACTTGCCGAACGCATCAGGCAAAATTGATCCCTTTGCCCTTAATGGTTGCCGCATAGCAGCTTCGGGCGACCTCCAAATCTCCTTTAATTTCGAACGACCCCTTACCGGTCGGGAATTTCAAGCTGATGTGTGCTGGGGAGATTATGGCTCGCAGATCGATCAGGGTGGGCCTTCCCAAAATGATGTTGTACGCTGATGGAGATTTGACCACGACATAATTTACCATGAGAGTCCTTCCTGATGAATCATTGCCGAATGTCGTCGCAAGCCGCACCATTCCTAGTGGGTGGATTGGGGGACCGGCAAATCCGAACAGGGGTGCTGAGACCGGTATGAGCTCGGATTCCTTGAGACCAATTGCTTGGAAAGCTGCAAAGTAAAGAACGTTCACTGTGCTACCTGTGTCCACGCAAACTCTCTTAACCAGATTCTTGTTGACCACAGCTTCAATGACCATCCTTCATTGTAAGGGATCAGGGGGAGAGGATCCTTCGGCCCATAGCCTACTTCTTGAAAGAGGACTCGGCTTCCTTGGCCGCCGCCCTTTGCCCATTTGGGTGCTTGAATTTCGATCTCTAAACTCGTTGCTGTGGCCTCCCACAATGGTGTTAATGGTGTTGATAGGGTGGTTGTATGTCTGCTGACCTTTGTCGGGAGATGGCTCTCTTTTTCTTTGAGGCTCACCCTGTCGGCCGCGATCACGACCGTAGCTTCTCTGCTGATAGTCCCGCTGTCCTCAACGTTCTCCGTATCGGGGCCGATCTACGACCTCATCTAGCTTTCCCTCTGCGATCGCTGCTTCCACGTCACGATGGAAATCCCTGCAGTTATCCAACTCATGTCCAACGTCTTGATGATAGGTACAAAACTTGCTCTGGTCCCTTCTCTCCAAGGAACTTCTGAGTGGTGTAGGAGTTTTTGCCAAACCTTTTCTTTCCATGATCGCCAAGACCTGTTCCCGAGGCCGGTTTAAGGCAGGGAAGTCCCTCGGCTGTAAGGTGTTTTTCTTTTCGGGTCGATCCGTGGCCGAACCAATTGCACGATCTCCATACGACTTTCTTTTGTTTCTAGATGGGTCTACTGACTTGTCCTTCTTGGGATCGGACTTCTCCACTTCTCGTTTTACCCGGTTAGCTTCTTCGCCTTGACAATGCTTAAAAGCCACCTCCAGACACTCTTCCATGGTGGTGGGGAGCCTACTGCTCAGCTAAGCGTATAACCTACCTTCGCGTAACCCTGCCACGAAGGATGCGATTCGGACTTGATCGTCAGCGTCCCGGACTTGCAGCGATTCTTCACTGAAGCGCTTGAGGTATTGCAGCGCAGTCTCATCCTTCTTTTGTTTGATAGCGAACAGATGGGTAGCGTTCTTCTGGAACGGCTTGACAGTAATGAACGCATTAAGGAACATCTTTCCCAACGTGTCGAAGCTATAGATCGTCCTTGGAGGTATTTTCTTGAACCATTCCCGGGCTCGTCCAAAGGAGTAGCGCGGGGAATGCTTTGCACTTCATCTCCTCGGGAGCACGCCGAGATTCATATGCATGAGATATTGAAATAGGTGGTCCTGGGGTCCTTGGATCCGTCATGGGGTTCCAATTTGGGGATCTTGAACCTTGCCGGACGCGGATAATTATCGATTTGTTCGGAAAAAGGGGACTCGAGTGCCAAGAGCGTCGATTTTCTTCCTGCTATCGCCTCAAGTTCGGCGCGAGCTGCTTCCATGGCTTGTGGGACGACCAGTTGCCTTTGAAGGTTTGAGGATGATGACCGGTTTTCTTTCCTGCTATTCTTACGCTGCGGGGGAGGTGTCGGATGCCATGACCCGTCGATGGGATCATCCTCTTCCTTTGGTTCTGGACTCTGGGACTTTTCCCCAGACGAGTCTCCGCTTGAATGATTTGCGTCCTGCGAATTTTCATTGAGGGGACCTTCCTCTTCCAGGCCTTCCCAGTCCTCATCTTCTTCTGCCAAGACAGCATTGAGGACATCAGCTTTCGTGGATTCATCCAAAGCTGCAAGTTGATCAATTAGCCCCTGATGGGTTGCGTTGAGAGAAACATTATCCTGCTGCGGCTGATTTTGGGTATTAGCATCTGACTCTGATGCGTTGTTAGCACCATTACCATTAGCAGCCTGTTGCCGTGTAGTCACCATGTTTATCTTGAAGCTTTTACTGGGATTTTCGATCAACAGAAGGCCTTCCTTCTAGCGCCAATTGACGATCCAAAAATCGTCAGGGTAATCTTGTAAACTCGCCTCCTTGATTATCACCTAAGAATGCTCCAAGAACACAGAAAAAAAAACAATGATGAAGGGGGTGGCTTGGTTTGTTTTAGACCGCACTTGATAATGATCAAGCTGCCTACGTATCCAATTATTTAATTGGAATCAAGTCTTCGTAGTTCCTTAGGGACAGTTTATATAGAGGGGCTTAGGCCCTAGGGTTTAAGATGGCGTGCTTGTGATTGACTCTGATTAACGTATTCCCTAAGGAAGAAGATTATGATGAAGTGATCCCTATGATTATAGGAGATAATTATGGTATTCAAATATTAGCATTAAATGATAAAGATCCGAGTCTTAATTATTCAAGATTCTATGATAGTTATCTGTTTATTAAGCATACGATGCACAAGATTAAAGACAAGTTCTGCCAGAGATGTACAAGAGCGATGAGATCGGCTCATAGGGATCGAAGGCCATGAGCAAGCTCCCATGGCCATAAGATTAAACAAGTCTAAAGACCTTGCCCGACCGTGGGGATCGGTGGAGACAGATCGTCCGACCTCCCAGGGTTCTGGGTCAGGTTCTTCTCTGACCTGCCAAAGACTGAGATGAACCGCTCTAACCATGGTCGGACACACGACGGTTGGTGAAGGGAAAACGGATGGGCGAGCCCTCAGGGCTCGTCACTAGGAGATTGAAGGTGACCTATTCCTCTTGGCTAAGTGCTGAGCTACCCAAGAGACGCCACGTGGGTGAGCCCATTTTCTGGCAGCATCAATCACTTTGGAAGGTTATTTGAAAGTTAAAAGTTAAACCTCATATTTTACGCTTTGTGTGGAAATTAGTAAATAATGCTCTTCCCACGGCTGTTGTATTGCGGATTAAAGGCATTGGGAATGGAACTTGTCAGGTGTGCAATTACGTGAAAGAATCTGCATGGAATTTCCTTTTTTAGTGTGAAATTCTGAAATCCTTTTGGAAGGCTACTCCTTGGGGTCGGCGCTCGTATTCCTTGCGTATCCATTCCTTTCTGGACTTCTTCGATGAGATCACTAATTTGTATGATAAGGTAGAGGTGGCAAGCACCGTAACCCTGCTATGGAACATCTGAAAGCTGGTTTGTGCATGGATTTTTATGGTAAGAGGAGCATATTTCCTCTTAATAAGTCAAATGTGGAGGTAGAAGTATTATATGGTTATTTGTAAGACTCTCAGTCCAACTTTTATTTCTTTATGCACTACAGGGAACCCGCCATATGCTTCTTCTCTAAAATTTAACGTCGACGCGCGCTTCGAGATAATAAAGTTGCAGTTGGCGGCCTTATCCGAAATGAACATGGAGCGTTTTTAAATTCTTTTTTCCAAAAGACTAGAGGGTAGCTTTAGGATAAGGCCGCCAACTGCAGCTTTATTATCTCTAAAGGCCGCGTCGACGTTAAATTTAGAGAAGAAGCATCTGGCGGGTTCCACGTAGTGCATAAAGCATCATGAGGTCCTCGCTCATGTAACTCTTGCTAATTCGGCTGATTGCAAGTAATAAAACTACGAGTCCGGATCCCCTACGATACAAGGTGAGCTGTACAAATTGCTGTACACCGTTTTCGTCTGAATTTTGGACGGATCCATCCAAATTTGGACGGGAGCACCATTTCACTTTTTTTTCCATCCAAATTTGATTCACTCTCTTCCCGTCCAAATTCGGACGAAAACGCGCACAAAGACTTCGTTCCGCTCACCTCAGTACAAGAGATCCGCCTCTATAAAACTACTACCTTAAATCCTTCCAAAAAAAAAAAAAAACCCAAAATAACCTTAGCAATCACAAAAAAAAACAAAAAAAACAAAAAAAACAAAAGAGTTATCTCTTAGATTTACGTTATAACTCATACCATCATACGGAGGAGAAATAAGAATCGTCGGAGAAATGTCCGGAGGCATAGCCCGTGGTCGTCTCGCAGAGGAGCGCAAATCATGGCGCAAAAATCACCCACATGTACTCCCATTGTTCTCTATCTTCTAAAGTATACTTGTTTTTTCATTTTTATTTTTAATATAAAAAAAAAACGGGAGCATGCATTTAGATATAAACATTTTCCCCTTTTTCTGTATATGTGGTGCATCTTCCGGCATCTTTGATTATAAGTAGGAAAGGGAATGGATGAAGTTGGTATTTACTTGTAATTTTCCGCAAATTCTGACAAGTAAAACGGGTTTGGGATGGGGTTTCTGTGTATAGGGTTTTGTAGCAAAGCCGGAGACACTTGCTGATGGGTCAGTCAATTTGATGGTTTGGCACTGCAGTATCCCTGGAAAAACTGGGGTTAGTCTGTAATCTCTCCCCCTTCTCTCTGTATGTGTGCATTTTTTTTTTCTGTTTAATAATAACATCATGTTTTTTGGTTTCTCCAATTCTCATTCCTCAATCAGTTGGCATTTGCAATTCCTGTTTATAAATGAGATCTTTGGGCTGCCACATTATGGTACTTAGATGTTGGCTTGCCTTATTGTTTGTGATTGAATCATAGAAATTCGTTCTTTATGTAGTGTTCATTTAGACATAATGAATGTGAATAAATCCGTGAAGCAGCCATGTTGGGCGTTTTGATTCTGTTTGGTTTGAATACTATGTCATGGTAATTGTAGCTTTAGGTTAAAGAAAAGCGAAATCTTTGTTTTGGTTATGAAGCAAGCTAGAGTTCAGCCATGATAATTCCTAGAGATCTAGTGTGATTCCTTTTGATTCTTTTTCTTTGTTAGGTAGCTTTTTAAATTCCGAAGCAAGATTGTGTAACTGTCTACCTTTATGGCTCAATTTTCTTAGAAGCTTCTTAGGAAGTAGGCAACCGAAGCATAGCATGCATCTGTTACAAATCAGGAGTTTTAGGTTCTCGGTTATATATTTCAAATAATGGTAAGTACCTTCAGGTCCAATAGCTATAGCGGAAGTAACATTATTTTTGGAGATCAAATAGCTTTTAACTTGCCTTTTTTAAAATCCTTGTGGTATTTATCAAATTGTATGTATCTGTTTACTAGAAAGTTCGTGCAATGTACAAGCTTATTACAACAACATTTAGAAAGTGTTGAGCTTAAGTAATTTACTAATGTTATTATTCTTATTATCTTGAGGTTAGACTGCTTCCTCCGTCAATAACCTCTTTGTATCCCGTAATTAATGGCTTCCCTTCTCCAAGTGAAGCTGTAGGTAAAAAATTAAAATTATGACTACTTTTCATTCATATAATCTTTATGTGATTAACAATGGATCAACATTTCCAACGTAGCTTGGTAGTATGTTTTATGCTTGATTTTCTCCAACACCACATTGACCATTTGGCAAGCGACGAACAAGCATAGCTGGAAAATGTTATTTAGCTTAGAGTCTTCCTTACCCGATCTGAGCAGTTTATTCGCCGAGCCAGTCTATATCCTCTTTTTGTTTAGTGAAGTCCAAAGTATTGAGTCATCTTCAATTTTGTTCTCACTTACAAGTAAGGCTTTAAGCAGCCAAGCTACTCGTGAGTAGCTTGATTGGCTCAAGCTAGAACTCGACTCGATCCAGCTCAAATCAGCTCAAACTCGAAATCGACTCGACTTGAAAATTAAATGAACGATACTCGAGCAATGTAATACTCTACTCGACTACTCATCAGCAAGCTCGAATATATATTTATTTATATGTAATAAAAGAAGCATATATGTATATTTATACACGTACACATACATATATGTTAGATAGATGTGTATATTAGCTCGAGTTGATTTTATATCTTTTGTATCTTGTCATCTATCAAATTATTTGAATAAAAAATACTGTTTGGCACTAAATAAAATATATTTTTCTTATTTAAAAAAATCATATACAAACTATCTGAAATGACACTTTTTGTTATTATATCAAGTGATAATTTAAATATTTTTCGAATTAATTTTCAAAATCTACTGAACTCGATAAGCTCTATGCAGAACTCAAGTTTTTAAAACTTCTTTGAATCTTAGCTCGAGTTCGAAATACTCGTCCTTGAACATGAACTTGAGAATATCTTAAATTGCTCGACTCGTTTTGAACAATACTGGTTCGACTCGACTCATTTACGCCCCTTCTGACCCGCAAAGAAACCACATAAGTAAACCACCTCTACCTCATAAGCAATGATCTGCTAGTTTCATGTCACTAGTTGTGGTTTGACTTGGTACAACTGTTCAACATAGTGGTGAATTTGTTGCTTAAATGTGGTAATGGCATGAGAAGACATGTCAATTGTGATATGATCTTGAGAAAATTACAAGAAAATTTTGAAGTACTTCTCTAACCGAAGGCCATTAAGTTATGTCAAGTGATGCATCAAGTGATAAGTGATAATCACATTTTGAATCGAGAATTCCATTTTAGGAGAAATGCTTACCCTTGAGAATATTGAATGTTCAGATTCTTACATGAAAAGGTTCTGTGACCAAAACAGTACTCCTGCAAAAGCTGATGGCATATGGCCCTCATTAAAATTTAGATTACACCATATACACCAAGTGGCAAATGAGGCTTTTAATTTGATAGTGGTTTTACCAAATTAAGAGAAGATTATTCAATTGGTGATTGGATCAGTTACATTGTGAGGGAAGGGAACCTATAAAATAGGGATTATGTATGATGCATGCTTCATTTGCATTTTGATTCAAAGTGTTGTTGCGGTTCAGAAGGAAGAATTGCACGTTCGAATTTGTTTTCCCTCCCTTTTTCATTTATATCTGTACCTTTCTTTTAGAAACGTATCTAGACATTTCCTGAAATGCCCTTATTTTGTTTTCAGAAAATGGATGTGCCCCCCCTCCCTTTACTTTCGTTCCTTATTGCAAAAGGGAACTCATCTTCTTTCTTTTTTATTACCTTCCTGGCATATGCAAAAAGGAACTCTCTAGTTTTGGCATGACTCGTTAAAACTATGGAGCTTGCCATTTTCAGTCCTCACATGTTTCTTCCAACAGCCAAAGATGTATGAGATGCTGTGAAAGAAATGTATTCGGATCTAGAAAACGGCTCTCAGATCTATGAACTCAAAACAAAATTGTGGAGTTTGAAGCAAGAACGAGATGTCACAATGTTCTGTAATGAATAGTTATATTGTGGTAGGAGTTGGACCTATGCCATGATGACTCATGTGAGTGCTCTGGAGACAATGTGAAGTTAAAAAACGTGATTAAAATGAAAAGGTGTACTTTCTAGCAGGACTGAATCCATAATTTGATGAAGTCATGGGTAGGATTTTCGGGCGAAGACCTCTGCTTCCTCTTAGGAAGTTTTGCTAAAGTTAAACGTGAAGAGGCAGGGAAGAAAGTGATGCACAAGTCTGCTCAACCATAAATAGAGGGATCTACCCTTGTGGTTGGAAGCCGGAGCTTGGTAAGAAAATCAATAAGCAGAAACTAAAATGCTGTGCTACCATTGCAAAACAAACTGGTCACACTAGAGATAGCTGTTGTAGATACATGGCAGACTTCATTGCAAATCCAGCAGAGTAAGGAATGTCAACCAAAATCCCGGAAAAGCAAACCAGATTTCTTCTGAACTGGGGGTCTCACATTCAGCAGGGGCTTTACCCTTCATAAGGGAGAAAATTTATCAGCCGAGTAAACTTTTTTACTTCACAACTTAGTCTTACTCCTACCTGCTTATTTGTTGATTCAAGCAACTCTTCATGTATTCCTTTTGTGGGGAATAGGCATGGAGTCTCCTAGGCATTATTGACTCAAGAGCAACATATCACATGACTAGTCACCTAGAGTTATTCTCTACATATAGTACATGTGTTGAAAAACAGAAAATTAGATTGGCAGATCGATCTCTTTCAACCATTGCAAAAAAAGGACCCATCATTGTCTCACCAAACATAACCTTGAAAAACATTCTGCATGTGCCAAAATTGTCCTGTAATCTTTTATTAATAAATAAACTCACATCTGATGAAAACTATAGAGTTATTTTCATAAAAAGTGAATGCGTGTTTCAGGACTTGGCTGTGGGGAGGTTGCTTGGTAGGTCTGAAGCCTTTATGTCCTAGATCAAGGGTTAGAATCACATAAGGATTCTCAACTGAAAGGGTGCAATTTCACAGACTCCATTTTTTGTCAAGATTAAATTATAATTTTGCATCATAGACTAGGTCACACTAGTCTTTCTTATATGAGAAAACTCTATTCAACTTAACTTTAATAAAATATTTTCAGTTTTAAGTGTGAAGTGTGCAAGTATGCTAAGCAATGTAGAAGATCCTATTTCCGCAAATTTACAAGCTTCCAAACCTATGATCCATTGTGATGTTTGGGTCCTACAAGGGTTAAAACCTTAACTGAAGAACATTGGTTTATAACTTTCATTGATAATCATTCAAGAGTAACCTGGAATATGATGTTGAGCAAATCTTTAAAAACTCATATGAAATGATTAAGACACGATTCCATACTTAGATCCAAGTTCTGAGGAGTGACAATGGAACTGAGTACTTCAATCAGTATCTAGTAGGGTTTTTCATTGGAAAGGGAATTGTCCACCAGAGTTCATATGTAGGAAACTCTCGGCAGAATGAAGTGGTTGAGATGAAAAACAGACACATGCTAGAAGTGTCCAGAGCCTTTATGTTCACCTGTAGATGCCTTTAAAGTTTCTATGGGAGGAGTTTTGACAGCCACCTATTGTATACACAGGTTACCCTCTAGAATTTTGGAGTATATAACTCCATGAAGCCTGTTACAGGCAGGCTATATATCCTCAGTTAAGAATTTTCAGCACCTTACCTCTGAAGCTATTTGGGTGTTATGTCGTCACTCAAGTCTAGAACAGAGGGAGATTCTAACCTAAGTCCAAAGAAATGTATTTTTATAGGTTATTCATCAACAAAGAAGAGCTACAAGTACTATGACTTCGAAAACAGACAAGTAATTGTTACAATGGATTTAACCTTTTTTGAATAACACATGTTTTTTGACATTGTGCAATTTGAAGGTGAGTCTAGAAGTGAACATAATTATAACAACATTGCTTTTTTCTGTGATTTAATTGGCTTCAACTATGGTAAAAATCACTGACGAATAAACTAATGGTCTTGATCGGAAGAAAATATGCGAGGAAGCAAGAGAGGATGTTAGTAACAAGGATTTTGAAAAAACACTACAAGATCTGAAATTAACAAGACCTGAACTTGATGATACATTGATGTTCAAGGGAAAGGCTTATGTGAGAAAAAACCCCGAATCAATAGCCGAACCTACAAGGGCCTCATAACCGACATATGATTCCCATGTAAGCCCTCAAACGCATTAGCCAAGTGAAAGTGTTGAATATTAGACATGTTATTATTCAAAGACTCGTTTAGTGCTTGTTCTCGTGCCTTTTTTTTTTTTATACCCTTTTTGGCCTTAGTTTAGTGCTTAATCTTTCTAGAAATAGTAAACTGCTTTTACTGTGCTTATAGCTGTTGGGTTTACTTTTATAGCCGTTGGAGGCCTCTTCTATATATTGTAATCATCTCTTATCTACCCGATAAGTATCTAAGCAATAAAACAAGAGTTTCCTCCTATCTTTCTCCTCTCTAAGTGCTATTTTCTACATGGTATCAGAGCCTTAAAGATCTCAAACTCTTGTCTGCTTACTTTCTCTTCCTCTATGGCAACCGAGCAATCTTCGAAGTTAATTCCGGGGATGAAGCGAGCTCTCTAATGCTGCTCCCTGGAACTCTGAACCCTCTTTAATGCCACTTTCTAGTCACAAACTTAATGGTGACAATTATCTCCAATGGTCCAGAACAGTGAGATTTTACATCACTGGAAGAGGCAAGGAAGAATATCTCACTGGTGAGAGTCAAGCTCCTGCAGAAGGGGATCCATCTAGCAAAAAATGGAGGGTGGAAAACAGCAATGTAGTGTCCATCTTGTTGGGGTCCATGACTCCAAACATTGCAGAGAACTTTCTCCTCTATGATTCCGCTGAGGAAATCTGGAGCAATGCTGCTGATCTCTACTCAAAAAGAGATAACACCTCTGAGCAGTATGAAATTGAATCAAAGCTGCATGATCTAAGACAGGGGAGATGTCGATCGACTACTACAACCTCCTGTCAAGATCTTGGCAGCAACTTGATGCCTTTGAAAATATATCTTGGCAGTCTAGTTTTGATGCCAAGACATAGAAGGCCATTAAGGAGAAGAAAAGAATCTTCAAATTTTTGATGGGACTGAACTCATCTCTTGATGATGTGAGAGGAAGAGTACTGAGCTCTAAACCTTTTCCATCCATCAATAGTGTGTTTGCTAATATTAAACATGAGGAAAGTAGAAGAAAACTTATGTTAAATGGGGTGTCTAATCCTGTTTCATCTACTAGGGTGTCTAACCCTGGTTTATCTATCGAATCCGAGGCTCTTTTCACTAAGAGCACTACTGGTCCTAATATGAAATCCGAAGGTACTAGACCAGCTTGTGAAACTGCAAGAAAACTGGTCATACCAAGGATACTTGCTGGAAAATCCATGGAAAACCAGCAAACTGGAAGTCCTCTAGGCCCAATCACACACCTGAAAGCTCTGCTAGACTAGCCAACGTTGAGGAACACAATGGTGTTTTTAGCATTGATCAGGTTGAAGCCCTAAAAAGGTCGCCGATCGCTCAAAATACACAGACTGCTGCTCCCTCATGGCAATGTCTCCATGGCTAATACATGTGTGTGTTTTAATGCCTATTCTGGAAATCAAATCCTTAAGAACATATGGATTGTGGATTCTGGTGCATCTAACCATATGACTGGAAATCCAGAATTGTTTATCAAACTTTTCAAATGTACTCACCCTCATAATGTTAAGATTGCTGATGGCTCCATTTCCCAAGTTGTTGGGACTGGAAACATTGTTTTAAGTGAAAATATCACAATAAAAGATGTCCTTTATGTTCCAAAGTTACAATGCAATTTACTGTCTGTTAGTAGATTCATAAAAGACTCTAAATGCTCTGTGATATTTCATACTAATGGTTGTAAGTTTCAGGATTTGAGTTCAATGGAGGAGATTGGCAATGCTGAAGTAAGATCAGGGCTGTTTATTTTGAAGACTCCTTATTCCAAGTTTTGTATGGATAATATTCCTGAGGGTCTATCTATTAGTTGTAGAAGTACATCTTCTTGTAACAACATTATGCTTCTTCACTATAGACTAGGGCATCCAAATTTTTTGTACTTGAAAAAGTTGTACCCTAGTATGTTTAAAGGAATAAATATTGATTCTCTTAATTGTGAAATCTGTCAATTTTCTAAGCATACTAGAACTAACTTTCCTAAAAAGGTGTATGCACCTTCTAGTCCTTTCTCTCTATTTCACAGTGATATTTGGGGACCATCAAAACTAAAGACCATCACTGGCAAGAGATGGTTTGTCAGTTTTATTGATGATCACAGTAGGGTTACTTGGCTATTTCTTCTAAAAGAAAAATCTGAGGTTGGACCTATCTTCAAAACTTTCTATACCATGATCAAAACTCAGTTTAATACTGAAATTAAAGTACTCAAGACTGATAATGGTAAGGAATACTTTGAGAAAGGTCTTACCTCATTTTTTTCTGACAAAGGGATCATTCATATAAGTACCTGTGTTGATACCCCCCAACAAAATGGGGTGGTCGAGAGAGGAAGAACATGCATCTCCCGGAAGTTGTTTGGGAGCATCATGTTCACTATGAAGGTGCCCAAGTATTTGTGGGGTGAGGCCGTCCTTACAGCAACCTATCTCATTAATAGAATGCCTTCAAGGATTCTAGGTTTCCAAACTCCTATCCAAGTGCTAAAGGAGGGACATCGTGGAACACACTTTATAAGCACCCTGGAATTCAAAGTTTTTGGGTGTGTGTGCTATGTTCATATTCATCCTCATAATAGAGGAAAGCTTGATCCAAGATCTGTAAAATGTATCTTTGTTGGGTATTCATCCTCCCAACAAGGGTACAAATGCTATTGCCCTTGTACCGTAAAAATACTATAACACCATGGATGTAACTTTTGTAGAAGAACAACCTTTCTACAACAATGATCATTCTCCTCAGGGGGAGATATTTCAAGATCACTATGAATCTTGGAATATTGACCCTGCTGAAAATAATGAAGAATCTAATGCACCACCAACAGATCCGCATTTGACCGAACTTCTCAACAACAAAGTCCTCGCTATGGACAAACGAATGATCAAGTACCCAATATTATTGTGTACTCTAGAAAAAGAAAGGCAATCTCACAAAATCCTGAGGTTGAAATTTATGAGGATGAGGACAACCTAAATAATCTGAGTTCTGATGAACAAACTTCTGAAAAACAGGATTCTGATGATCAAACTAGCACTGATTATCAGAGTACTGATTCACCTAGTGACCATGAGAATGATAATTCTCAGGAAGATCTTCCTATTGCAAGAAGGAAAGGGGTTAGGAGCTATACTGCCCATCCCCTTTATAACTTTATGTCCTATGATAATTTGTGTCCTCAGTTTCTGGCTTTTACAAGTAGTCTGGACACCATAAAGATACCAAAGGGTGTCCATGATGCCTTGAGAAGCCCAGAATGGAATGCTGCACTAGAGGAAGAAATGCATGCCCTTGTTAAAAATGATACTTGGGACATCATTCCTCTTCCTCAAGGAAAACACCTTGTTGGGTGTAGGTGGATTTTCACTCTGAAATACAATGCAGATGGTACCCTTAACAGGTATAAAGCTAGACTTGTGGCAAGGGGTTTCACTCAATCCTATGGGATTGATTATCATGAAACCTTTGCCCCTGTTGCAAAGCTTAATACCATCAGGATCCTAATGAGTATGGCGTGAATTTGGATTGGTCCTTGACCCAACTTGATATAAAGAATGCTTTCTTATATGGGGATTTGGATGAGGAGGTTTACATGCATCTCCCCCCAGGGTTTAAATACCTAGGGAATCAGGGTGATGTATGCAAACTGAAAAAGTCCCCATATGGTCTAAAACAATCTCCTAGAGCATGGTTTGGGAGATTTTCTAGATTCATAAAAGGACATGGTTTCCATCAATGTCACACAGATCATACCTTATTCATAAGGAAAAATTCTGGAAAAACTACTATTCTTGTAGTTTATGTGGATGATATCATCCTTACTGGGGATGATAATGATGGAATCTGCAAAATTAAGCTATTCTAGCATCTGAATTTGAAATTAAAGACCTTGGGAGTCCTAAGTATTTCCTTGGAATGGAAATTGCTAGAAATACAACTGGTCTTTCTATTTCCCAAAGGAAATACACCCTGGATCTCTTAAAAGAGACTGGTATGCTGGGTTGTAAACCAGCAAATACCCCTGTGGAACCAGGGCTACAGTTGGACAAAAATAATGATAGTCCTCCTGTGGATAAGGGAAGATATCAGAGGCTTGTGGGAAAACTCATTTATCTCTTACATACTAGACCTAATATATGCTATGCTGTAGGTTTGATAAGCCAGTTTATGCATCAACCAACAGAAAGGCATATGCAAATTGCAGAAAGGGTGCTCAGATTTCTCAAGAAGGATCCTGGACAGGGCATAATGTTCAAGAAAAATAAGACTAGAGAAATTCAAATCTACACAGATGCACATTATGCAGGGGTGGTCCAGATATGAGATCAACTTCTGGATATTGCACTTATATTTAGGGGAATCTTACTACCTGGAGAAGCAAAAACAGCATGTTGTATCCAGAAGCAGTGCTGAATCTGAAGTTAGAGCTTTAGCTCTGGGAGTGTGTGAAGGCTTATGGATAAAGATGATGCTAGAAGAATTAGGGTTTGCTATTACCAAACCTATACAGATCATGTGTGACAACACCTCTGCATTATGTATTGTAGAAAATCCCACCCATCATGATAAAACAAAACTTGTAGAAGTAGACAGACACTTCTTAAGGGAGAATGTGGACAATGGTGACATTTCCTTGTTCCACATCAAGACTAAGGATCAAGTGGCTGATCTTCTAACAAAGGCTGTCTCAAATCAAGTCTTCCAACATCTACACTTCAAGCTTGGCTGGATCAACATATACAACCAAACTTGACGGGGAGTGTTGAATATTAGACATGTTGTTATTATTCAGCACCTGTTTAGTGCTTGTTTTGTGCCTTTTTTTTATACCCTTTTTGGCCTTAGTTTAATGCTTAATCTTTCTAAAAACAGTAAACTGCTTTTACTGTGCTTATAGCCGTTGGGTTTACTTTTATAGCCGTTGGAGGCCTCTTCTATATATTGTAATCATCTCTTATCTACCCGATAAGTATCTAAGCAATAAAACAAGAGTTTCCTCCTATTTTTCTCCTCTCTAATTGCTATTTTCTACAGAAAGTGACTTATCATCATCTGAAACATCAAAATAGAAGAAAGACCTCTTACTTGATGTCCTCTATATAGCTATCACAAAGCAACCTACAACCTGCACTAAGCATCCTTTGTCCAACTTCACCTACAAAAATGTCTCTTCCCAATATAAAGCCTTCATTTCAACCCTTTCTAATACCGCCACACCAACAAGCATACTTGGAGCTCTAAATGCTCCTGAGTGGAGAAAGGCATTCTTTGAGGAGATGAGAGCCCGGGAGAAGAATGACACTTAGGAAGTTGTGAGTTTACCAGAAGAGAGGAAACTGTAGGCTGTAAATGGGCATTCACTGTCAAATATAAATATGATGGCTCAATTGAACGGTATACGGCTAGGTTGGTTACCAAAGGGTATTCACAAATCCATGGCATTGATTACTCCAAAACCTTCTCACCAGCAGCAAAATTGAACACTACCGGATCGTTCTATCAATGGTTGTAAATCTAAATGGGCCCTTGAACCGGTTAGACATAAAAAATGCATTCCTCTATGGCGACTTAAAGGAGGAAGTGTACATGGATAGTCCACTAGGTTTTGGAAAACAGTTTAAAGGATGAGTTTACAGGCTGAAAAAGTCTCATTATGGATTCAAACAAAGTCTTGGAGCTTGGTTTGATTGATTCATAAAGTTCCTTAATGGAACTGGGTTTGTTCAGGGTTTGGCAGACCATACTTTGTTTATTAAGAGAGCTGACAATGGTAAACTAACTGTGTTGATTGTATGTGGATGATGTTGTTCTCACAGGTGATGACGTGGAAGGAGCACGGAAGGTCAAAAAGAGCCTCTTTGATAAATTTGAAATCAAAGACCGTTGGCCATTAAAGTACTTCCGGGGAATAGAAGTGGCTAGGTCCAAGGAGGGATTGGTTGCAACACAAAGAAGTATGGCCTTGACCTATTTAAGGTATATGGGCTGACCGGGTGTAAGCCTGCTGGAACATCTATGAGTGCAATATTGAAAAGTTTGAGATTGATAGAAGTAAAACTTCTTATTTCATTTCATTCAAGAAGAATGACCTATAATGAGTACAAAAGAAGGATCTAACGGCTATGAGAGTAAATAGAGCCGGCAGAATATAAACAGTCCCTTAGATAATAAAAAATTCGGACACGGCTCAAATACAGCTCATGAGTTATTATCTAAAGTAACTTGTAACCACCAACTATCAATCTATGACATCAAACGGGTAAAAAATTAGATAAATAAAATATTTAACTTTAAATTATATCCTTTTACACCCTTTCTCAAGCTTGGTTGCAGATATTGAGGCAACCAAGCTTGTAGGACACATCTATGAATTGGCTTGGAGAAATAACTTTAGTTGAGATGTCAACTATCTGGTGCTTGGAAGGAACATGAATTATAGATATGTCTTGACTGTCAATTTTTTTTTTAAAGAATTTGTCGATCTCCACATGTTTGGACTATCATGATGAACAAGGACTTGAGCCATGTTGATAGTAGACATATTGTAGTTGGTTAATTGTGTTTAGTGTTGATTGCTTTGTTATCTATTTGGGGATTAAGTTAAGACATTGCACCAGAGTTGATTACAGGGACCTCGTTAAGGCGAGTTGATTTCATGGATCTCGTTGAGGCGCAATGGTCTTCTGTTTGTCCTGAAATTTATTCTTGTGGGTGTTCAATTGGTTTATTAAAAAATGCTAGATATAGCTTAGTTTTCTTTTTGCCCGTCTTTTGAACCGTTTTTGAGTCGTTGCTGGTTATAATTCTTGTTCTTTCTAATAAACAAGTTTCTTTAGCTTCTTAGTTTCTAAATTTGTGAGTCAAGAAATTGTGGTGGTAGTCTTTTGGTCCATGATCTTTGAAATTTTAACAATTATGCTTATCCTCCCCATTTTAATATGTTGTGTGCGTGCTTCAAGAGTGTATTGATGTTTTCATCTATACAGAAAATTGTTTCCTCCTTTTAATGCTAAAGGCATCTATATATGTCTATTTATGTGATACTCTCTCGTTATGGTTTGATTATTCATTTCTAATTGTACGATGGAGGATGCATGATCGCTTACTTATTTGGCAATTGTCCCGTTTTGTCTAATTACATATTTCTAGGTTTCTGTCGACCTTGAAATCTGAAATCATCGATATATTCGTGTGAGTATTTAAGTGTTCTTGATTCTCTGTTATTATGTACAAGTGAATTGAAATATATTATACATGTTGTTGCAGACAGACTGGGAGGGAGGCTACTACCCTCTGACAATGCACTTTAGTGAGGATTACCCTAGCAAACCTCCCAAATGCAAGTTCCCTCCTGGATTCTTTCACCCCAATGTTTACCCTTCTGGAACAGTTTGTTTATCTATACTCAATGAGGACAGTGTGAGTAGTAACTGTTAGAAATCCTTCTATCCTTTTATTCCTTTTTTATTATTATAATAGTTTTTATTATAATATTTATGTAATCTTTTGTCACCTCTTTTACCCTTAAAACTTATATTAATTAAGGTGTAATTAGGTGTACAAAAGAACTGTTGGCTTTATCTTTTTCCTTGTTTTTGGTGACTAGAACACTGTTCTTGTTACCGTTGGAACAGTGTTCCCAGTCCCACCTTTATTCCAACTAGCCGTTGGAACTCTCCTAGTAGTATTTAAGGAGAAGAGTAGTTGTAATACATTTAATGAGCTTTCTATTCTAATAAAGAGAATACTTTCCTCATTGTTTTAACTCTTTACATGGTATCAGAGCGATAGGTTCCAAATTCTGGCCTATTTCAAATCTCTTCTTCTTACCTACTGTTCTCTTTAAATGGCCACTGAATCTTCTGCTACTAGCTTTGCCACTGAGCCTCCAGCCCCTGAAAACTCCACAGGATCAGGGGAACTTCAAAACATTCACCTTCTTATAAACCGAATGGAAAGAACTATCTCAAATGGTCCCGCTTGTCGAACCTTCTTGAAAGGTAGAGGGAACGAGCCATCTTCTCGGGAACCGGTCCTCCTCAAACTGATCCCAAATATGCTACCTGGGATGAGAAGGATTCCTTGGTTATGTCCTGGCTTTGGAGCTCGATGGTGCTTGAGATCAGTGACACCTGTATGTTCATGTCTTCTGCTAAAGAAATCTGGGATCATGTACAAAAAACCTACTCCAAGGTCAATGATGCAGCCCAGATTTATGAAATAAGGACAAGGATTCGAATACCAAGCAAGGAAGTAAGTCCATTATTGAATACTCGGCATCCCGCAGGGGTATGTGGCAGAACTTGATCATAATCAATGCATCCAAATGAAGGATAGTGATGATGCTGCTACCCTCAAAAGGATGATAGAAAAGGAGAGAATCTTCTCTTTTTTAGCTGGTCTCAATCAAGATTATGACCCCGTAAGGGTTCAGATTCTTGGCAAAAGTGATCTTCCTACTCTGAGTGAAACAATTTCTATTGTTAGAACAGAGGAAGGAAGGAGAAGTGTCATGTTAGACACTGGTTCTGTTTCCATCGAAGGATCGACCGTATCTTTGGTCGGAATAAGCTGGGCCTCCTAAGACCTATGAGTCTAAAGAGGTCCCAGACAGAAAAATTCCTACTCAAAAACAGAATTTGAAACCAGGTGACAGAGATAATCTCTTTTGCACCCACTGCAAAAAGAGTAGACACACCAAAGAATTTTGTTGGAAACTACATGGGAGGCCTGGCAAGAACAATGCCCGAGGCACGTAGCTAATACCAACAGAGAAGATAACAATGTACAAGGGGCAAATCGGACCCCTAATCGTAATCCAAACCTTGGTCAATCCGAAATTGAAAAGTTGAGGAGGTTTCTAATACCTTGGAAAACCCTTCTTCATCTATGGTTTTCTCAGGTATGGCCTCACTTAACTCTCTAAATCAGAAAGTTACTAAGGGGTGGGTTGTTGATTCTGGGGCTACTGATCATATGTCCCCCTCCCTACATTTATTCTCTTCTTACATTCCCTGCTGCTCCAATAAAACTATAACTGTGGCTAATGGCACCACTATCAAGGTTATTGGTACAGGGAATGTTAGATTGAATAATTTCTTAACCTTAAAGGATGTCATGTATATCCCAGATCTGTCTGCGAATCTGGTGTCTATAAGGAAATTGACTAAAGATTCCAACTGTCATGCTTTATTCTCTGCTAATTTCTGTGTGATCCAGGAATTGGCAACAATGAAGAGGATTGGACTTGCTAGACTTAAAGAAGGACTCTATTTTGTGGAAAGTCAAAAGGATGATAAAGAAGTTTTTCAAACAACCTCTCTGTTTTCTAAAGTAGACAATGATAAGATCATGTTGTATCATAGAAGATTAGGTCATCCATCTTTTCAAATTTTAAAGCATTTATTTCCAAAGTTATGTAAGGATTTAAATGTTGAGAATTTCAAATGTAATGACTGCATCTTTGCTAAACATAAGAGGAGTTCTTATCCTAATTCTACTACTATTGCCTCTAATCCTTTTGATCTTCTTCATAGTGATATTTGGGGTCCCTCTACCATACCTAATATCAGTGGGGCTCACTGGTTTGTGACATTCATTGATGATTGCACCGAACTACATGGATATATTTGCTAAAACATAAGTCGACTCGACTTATGTGTTTCCTACTTTCTACAATATGATTCTAACACAGTTTAACACTAAGATCAAGAAGTTGAGATCTGATAATGCAAGAGATTATTTCAATAGAACTCTTAATCCCTTTCTTGAAGAGAAAGGGATTCTTCATGAATCATCTTGCATCCATACACCCCAACAAAATGGGGTGGCTGAAAGGAAAAATAGGCACCTTCTGGACACTGCCAGGGCCCTACTTTTTCAAATGAATATGCCAAAGAGGTACTGGGGAGAAGCAGTGCTTACTGCTGCTTATCTGATCAACAGATTGCCTACTGTTGTCCTTGGAAAAAGGAGCCCAATTGAGGCTCTTAAAGGGGTGTACCCTGACTTAATGAATAATACAGGTCTTTCCCCAAAGGTTTTTGGATGTGAAGTCTTTTCTCACATCCATCTTCCTAACAGGGGAAAGCTTGACCCAAGGGCCCAAAAGTGTGTTTTCATTGGGTACTCCAACACTCAAAAGGGGTATAAGTGCTATCATCCACCTACCAAGAAAGTAATTATCTCAAAAGATGTTACCTTCTATGAAGAAATCCCTTACTTTTCAGAAAATTCTCTAACTCAGGGGGAGATGTTCCTCACTGACAGTGAAAGGGATACTTATCTCCTAGACATTAATGTTAGAAATGAAGGGGAAAACCCCCAAAATAATGAGGGGGAGAACTCCCAAGATCCTGGAATAATTGATGATCAAGAGGAATCTGTGGAAAGTCCACACATGACTGATTCTTTACAAAAAGAAAGTGGAAATCTGGAGAAAGTTAATGAGAAACCTCTCATTGTCTATTCTAGAAAAAACTGGGTACGACTACCTGAAATTGTTCCCATTGAGGGAAGTGACAAGACAAGTAATGATAATACCCTTGATTCCTCTTTGAATCAGGAGACTGAGTCAACCACATTGCAAAACAGTCCTGATCTACCTATTGCCAAAAGAAAGAGTGTGAGAGCTTGCACTCTACAACCTCTTTATCCTATGAAGAATTTCTTGTCTTATAACAAGATTTCACAAAAACAGAGGAAATTCATGAAACGTATGCTTGATGATTCTGTTCCAAGAAATCTGAATGAAGCCCTAACTGATGAAAAATGGATCAATGCTATGAAGGAGGAGATGAATGCCTTAGAAAAAAACAGAACATGGGACTTGGTTTACCCTCCAAAAGGGGTAAAACCAGTTGGCTGTAGATGGGTATACACCATCAAATACAAATCTGATGGTACCCTAGAAAGGTACAAGGCAAGATTGGTTGCCAAGGGTTACACCCAAACTCATGGGGTTGATTACTTTGAGACCTTTGCTCCAGTAGCAAAGATGAATACTGTTAAAATCCTTCTATCCTTGGCAGCTAATTTTGACTGGCAGTTACATCAATATGATGTAAAAAATGCCTTTCTTCAAGGAGACCTAGAGGAAACTATCTATATGGATGTTCCTCCTGGATTCAAAATTGAGGAAGGAAAAGTCCGCAAGTTAAAAAAGGCCTTATATGGGCTCAAACAAATACCAGGGGCCTGGTTTGGCGGGTTTACCAATGCTATGCTTAAAATAGGCTACAAACAAAGCCAAGGTGATCATACCTTGTTTATCAAACATAACCGAGAATAGACAAGTGTCTATTTTGCTTGTGTATGTTGATGACATCATCATTACTGGGAATGATACTCACAGCAATCAGGTTCTGAAAGACATTTTGTGTAAAGAATTTGATATCAAAGAATTAGGGAAGTTAAAGTACTTTCTGGGAATTGAAGTCCTATATTCCAAACTTGGAATCTTCATATCCCAACAAAAGTACATTCTGGATCTGTTAAGGGATTGTGGAAAAACAGGGTGTAAACCCATGGACACACCTATTGAGCTCAATCATGGCATAAATCTTGCCCCTGAGGATGAGCATGTGGATAAGCAAGCATATCAGAGACTGGTAGGTAGACTTATCTATCTTTCTCACACCGACACGATATTGCCTTCGCCGTGAATATTGTTAGCGGTATATGCATGATCCAAAAAGATGCCATCAAAAGGCAAATTTGAAAGGATTGTCTATTACTTGAAAAGTCATCCGAGCAAAGGAATTCTCTTCAAAAAGGGAGAACACTTGACTCTTGAAGCCTATACAGACTCTGATTATGCAGGTTGCCTAGATGATAGAAGGTCTACTTCTGGACACTGTGTTTTTCTATTTGGCAACCCTATAGCATGGAGAAGCAAGAAACAAAGTGTTGTCTCAAGATCCAGTACTGAGGCTGAGTTCAGGGCTCTAGCCATTGGTGTTTGTGAACTCCTATGGCTCAAGATTATTCTAGATGACCTCAAGATTCACAGACTGTCCCCTATGCTCCTAAAGTGTGACAACCAATCTGCCATTGATATCTCACACAATCCTGTCCAACATGATAGAACAAAGCATGTGGAGGTGGATAGGCACTTCATCAAAGAGAAACTAGACTCAAATCTTATCAAGCTCTCCTTTGTCAACTCTCAGGATCAGATTGCTGATGTCCTTACAAAAGGGCTCCCTAAGAAAGCTTTCAACTACCTCCTTAGCAAGCTGGGAATGATAGATATTCATTCACCAGCTTGAGGGGGAGTGTTAGAAATCCTTCTATCCTTTTATTCCTTTTTTATTATTATAATAGTTTTTATTATAATATTTATGTAATCTTTTGTCACCTCTTTTACCCTTAAAACTTATATTAATTAAGGTGTAATTAGGTGTACAAAAGAGCTGTTGGCTTTATCTTTTTCCTTGTTTTTGGTGACTGGAACACTGTTCTTGTTACCGTTGGAACAGTGTTCCCAGTCCCACCTTTATTCCAACTAGCCGTTGGAACTCTCCTAGTAGTATTTAAGGAGAAGAGTAGTTGTAATACATTTAATGAGCTTTCTATTCTAATAAAGAGAATACTTTCCTCATTGTTTTAACTCTTTACAGTAACAGTATTCTTAAACTCCGTTATTTCGTCATTCTTGTATGTGGCTAAACTAAGTCCTTTGATCTTGGCCCTTTTAATTAGGGATGGAGACCAGCAATTACAGTGAAACAAATTCTGGTAGGCATCCAGGATTTACTGGATACACCAAATCCTAATGATCCAGCACAAACCGATGGTTATCAGATGTTCATACAGGTTGGTTAAGTTTGGATTTGTCAAACCCAGTGCATTGATTTCCTCCTCGAATAGCCCCCCTCCCTCCTTTTTCTTTTTCGGAACTTTAAGGGCACCACACCAAATCTACCTGGGGCACCACTACAAGGTTTAAAAATATACATAAACTGGGTGCTCATAAGGGTAATGGTAGATTTAGTGTGGTGCCTTTAAAGACCCCTTCTTTTTTTTCCTTTCTTTTCTCTCTTTGCTTTTATTATGTGAAGGAGAGGAGGAACCTAGGCGCAACGGTAAAAGTTTTTGCCTTGTGAAATGTTTTGAGCCTTGAATATATAAAGCAAGGCTACATGGAGATGACTAAAGGGCCCAACCCTTCCTCAAACCCCCGTATAAGCCGAATGCTTCCATGCATAAGCATTTTTTTTTGGTCTAAATTGCCCCACACAGGCAGGATGCTTAATAAATTATCTCCTGTTCTTAAAGAATACATAATCCACATATTGCAGAATCCAGGAGAATACAAGATAAGGGTTAAGCAGCAAGCCAAGCTATATCCAACCATTGTTTAGCTAGCATGTGCTTGATTCAGCGCTATTACATGTCTTTTCGTTGTTGTGCCCCAACTTGGGTCCGATATTGTAACTGTGTGAAAGGAATTTGTATATGTTTTCTTGGAAGGAATCTTGCGTGTTTGGGGATTCTAGTTCCATTGCCATGGATACTTGATTTTCTTTCAGCTTTGTTTGTGGAGTTTGTACCATGTTCTTTTTAGAAACGTCTGCTATAATTGTAGCAAGATTCAGAGATTATGTTTTCCTTCTTGTGGCATGTTCGTCTTTCTCAAAACTTTGTGTTGCCATTTTTATAATAGACCTCCCCTAATGATCTATTCAATAGCAATGAACAATCTATATTATTTTTCTTCGACTTATTTCTAAACTAAATCTTTATTATATACATAACATTGTGATGATTTATTAAAAAAAAACCAAGCTTCATTTTGCCCTACGGTACATGTTTCCGAAATCCGTGCGTTTTGGCAAAAAAGAATCAACCGAAATTCGAGCGTCTTGGAAAGAAAAAATAAAAGAACCGTTCGGCACGTGTCATGGCATGTGTCATATCAAAAGCTCAATATGACATGTAAGACTTAACTCAACCTAACTATAACTCGAAAAAAGCGGAAGCATAAGGAGGCAACCTTAGCTTATATAAGGACTATTTTGGATACTTGCACTAATCTATCTGGGTATCCGGTCAAATTTCATAATTCGTCTTTGTTCTTTAGAAAGGATGTTCCTGATGATTTTGGGCATGATATTTCTTCCACCTTAAATATTCCTATTGGTAGCGGAAGCAGAATATTCCTCGAGCTTCCTTTTTCGACGGGGCGAAACAAGAAGAAGATATTTAACTACATTAAAGATATGCAAAAGAAGTTGAGTGAATAGAGGGAGAAGCTGCTAACGCATGTTGGTAATGAAGTGCTTATAAAGAGCATCCTCTAAGAGATACCTACCTATGTTATGCAATGCTTTCATTTTCTTGTCTTTTTTTTTTTCTTCAATAAATTGGAAATGATGACTAAGGGGCCGTTTGTTAAAAAATCGAAGACGAAATCGAAGTCGAAATCGAAGTCTTAATTACGAATAAATTAAGTAATCGAATATTTTAAGTCTTTGAAATTGATTAAAATTTGTTTGGTAACGCTTATTATATACGATATTATAATTTGTTCCGTGAGTGTGTATGTGGGTGTGGGTGTGTGGAGGGTAAGTGTAGGGTGGGTGGGGGTGTTGGTGTGGGGTAATGGGGGTGTAGGTGGGTGTAGGGTGGGGTGTGCGTGTGGGTGGGTGTCGGGTGTGTGGTGTGTGGGGGTGGGTGTCGGGTGGGCGTGGGTGTGGGTGTAGGGTGTGGGGGCTGTGGGGGTGGCTATGGGTGGGTGTGGGTGTGTGTGTGTGGGGTGGTGGGTTGGGTGTGGTGTGTGGGGTGTTGTGGGTGTGGGTGTAGGGAGGGTGAGAGTGGGGGTGTGAGGGTGTGGGGGTGGGTATGGGTGGGTGAGGGTGTGGGCGGGTGTATGGTGTGTGGGGGTATGGGTTGTGGGGGTGTGGGGGTATGGGTTGTGGGGGTGTGGGGTGGGTGGGGGTATGGGTGGGGTGGGTGGGGGTATGGGTAGGGTGGATGGGGGTGGGGTTGGGGGTAGGGTGCGGGTGGGGTGTAGGTGTGAGGTAGGTATGGGTGTGGGGTGTCCCTACCTAACGTAGATTTATTGAAAAAATTCGGCGTTAAGTAGTTCCTCAACCACTTAAAATTTTCCATAATTTTTCACGGGAAATTCGAAAGATCTTAATTAATTAAGAGGTGTTAAAAAGTATTATCAAACAACACTTATTTTAATAATCACTTATTCTTTTAAGAATAAGTGTTAAGTGGTGTAAACAAATAGGCCCTAAATAGTATTTTTGGGGAGACGGTTATGACACAAGGAAATACATGGGAAGCGCTAAGAGACGTGTGTGATTCTAAAGATTTTGGTGGGCTAAGGTTTTGAGTAAGGCCTTTTCCCCTAACGAAGTTGATGTAATAATGGCTATCCCTCTTTGGAAGGTAATTATCGACCAAATCTTGTGGCATTTTGATAATAAAAAAATGAGTTTACACGGTTAAAGCGGGATAAAGATCAAACATTTCCTTTGGCGTTGCATACTTGCATGTATGCACGATTGTGTCTCTAAGAATTATGCTCTCCTATGATGTAATACTGACAATGCATCATGTGGCATTTACAGGCCAGATCGCGATGACATCTACTCTTTGATTGTTTGAACGGAAAGGCGGCTTGGACGCATGTAGACATGTGGAAAAAATTGGCGGAGACTTCCGGGGTTTTCTTGCCATGTTTTTTCATATGCAAAAACCATATATCATTTGTATGTACTTTGTTGTGGCGTGTTTGGAAGGCAAGATGCAGCACAATCTATGTCCTTTGTAATATTTGTTTCTCTATCACACCTTAATTATTATCAATTCAATAAATTTTCATTATTCAACAACTAACAAGTTAATAGAGTATTTTAGGCATTTAACTTTAAAATTTATAGTATTCAACCGATTTCTTATTCGCTATGAAAACTTCAAGTTAGTAAAATTTTGGGACGGGGGAGTATTACATAACAAAAATCCATCGTGATCCTAGAAAAAATAATTTATTGAAAATGTGCGATTTGGCCTTCAGAATATGTTTCAGAGTGATTATCAGTTCCCCTGGTTAAGGCTATCTAGTCTTCTTCTCTTACTGCACTGCACTTGATCCCATAGCTTCTGTGAAATCTTCAATGGCTGTCCATTTGTTCACTAGCCTTGAGCCCCTTCCCTTCAAACCTCCTGCTCCTCCTTTCTATCCCCTGGATATGGCCTAGTGGTGAGGAGCGGAGTGTTATAATGACACCCGGACCCTAAGCTGGAGGTCAGCGGTTCGATTTCCGTAAAAGAGGTTGATTTCCGATTGATAACACCCTTCAGTGATGGGGAACCGCAATGCCCCCGACTCTAGGCTCAGGTTGACTCCGATTAACCTCTCTCCACATTCCTGTGGGATCGGGAGTGGGGGACCCCTCACACTTAGGGTTTAACCGTTTTCCTGGTCCTCCTTTCTTCCTATATCTACACCTCCTCCGCTCCTCGAAATTCAAAAAAAAAAAAAAAATCAATTGGAAGGTATTAACTTGAAAGATTTATCTTTTAATTTTTATAATGACTCTAGGAACAATCAATTGATAGGCATTAACTTTTGGATCATAATTGAAAGCTTCCGGGAGAGTATTTTGGCGGAAAAGTTTGATTTTATCTCTTTTGTTTTTGTTTTTTTCTAAATCAATGTTGAACAATAGACGTAAACTACCATGTAGATTTATTTTGGTTTTTGGGTTACGGATGATATAATTATGCTATATGTATTTATCCTATTATTTGGTTTTTAAATTTTGATTATTTTATTCTCTCTAATAACTAAACAATTGAAGAAAAATTATCAAAACAATTAATCAATGCTAAGAGCGTTAAAATCTATTGTTATGTTAACCCGCACGTGTGGGTTGAATTTAAATTAGGTTAAATACAATTTTAAATTTTTATGATCCACAACATAAATGTTGAATATGAATTCTTATATAACCTGCACGACGCAACATAAATATTGAATATGAATTCTTATAAAATCCGCATGACCCAAATCATATGGACATACTCCTAAGAACATTTTATATAAGAATGTTGCGTGCTTCATATTTTATACCAAAAAATCGATCGTGATGTTAGAAAAAAAAAATTATTATTTTTGTTTTTTTTTGAGATCTCAAAATTATTATTTCAATAATAATAATAATAATAATAATAATAATAATAATAATGTATGGAAAAAGTGCGATTCGGCCTTCGGAATATGCTTTCGACAGAGTGATCATCAGTTGCCCCTATCCAATCTTCTTCTCTTACTGCACTTGATCCCATAGCTTCTCTGAAATCTTCAATGGCTGTCCATTTGTTCACTACCTTTGAGCCCCTTCCCTTCAAACCCCCTGCTCATCCTTTCTTCCCATCTCTACATCTCCTCCGTTCCTCCAAATTCACACCTCCAAGGAATAAGCCCATCCCCCTCCCCCTCCCCCTCACCCTCTCCCACCACACTCCACTTCCTGTCAAAGCCTCCTCCATCGCCGCAGACGTTGAAATCGACATGGTGAGAAGCAAAGAAGGGATCTACACTCCCAAACCCAAAAAAGTTGTAGTCTTGTGGGACTTAGACAACAAACCGCCACGTGGACCGCCGTACCAGGCGGCTTTGGCCTTAAAGAAGGTGGCCCAAAGTTTCGGCGAGCTGGTAGACATATCCGCTTACGCTAACCGGCACGCATTTATTCATTTACCCCATTGGGTTCGCGAGGAGCGGCGAGAAAAGCGGAATCTTGAGATTCTTGAACGCAAGGGCATCGTAACTCCTTCAGAACTCTACATTTGCTCTGTCTGTGGCCGGAAATGCAAAACCCAGTTTGATTTAAAGAAGCATTTTAAGCAATTACATGAGAGGGAGAGACAGAAGAAGTTGAATCGGATGAGTCAATTGAAAGGCAAGAAGCGACAGCGTTTCAAAGAACGGTTTATTAATGGAAATGACAAGTATGCAGAGGCAGCTAGGACATTGATTACGCGAAAAACTGGGTATGGATTGGCATCAGAGCTTAAACGAGCTGGGGTTTGGGTTAAAACTGTTGAGGATAAGCCACAAGCCGCTGATTGGGCAGTGAAAAAACAAATGCAGCATTCAATGAGTAGAGGGATAGACTGGTTGTTCTTGGTTTCTGATGATTCAGATTTCTTGGAGATGTTGAGGAGAGCTAGGGAGGCGAATTTGGGGACGGTGGTGGTGGGAGATTGGGATAGGGCGTTAGGGAGAGAGGCAGATTTGTGGGTTCCGTGGGCTGGCGTTGAAAACGGGAATATTAAGGAAGAGGATTTATTGCCTAAGGTAAGAAAAAACAGAGAATTTGATGATGGGGATGAGAATATGCATCATAGTAGCATATTTGATGATGAAGTGGGGAGAAATGAATATGATGGAGTAAGATTGTCAGCATTTTCTGAAGGGGAGGATGAAGAGTACTGGCTAGATGTTGAGGATTCAGAGTTGGATTCTTTATTAGATGACGAAGAAGGGGAGGATGAATTTTACTTCATTTGAGATTGTCTCTGACTGTCTATGTTTGTAAATGGTTGAACAGAGCTTTTAGTTTCGAGAACAATGGATGAAAGTTTCTGGATGTAATGAATGGACTAACTGCAAGAATTTTGTTTCCTAGATTGTATGCAGTACATATAAAGTTGCCTGTGACCTGTGATTATCTACTGCTACATGGGAAGGAACTATACTGTAATGGACAATAAGGATTTGATATACATACTGATATACGGGTAAGAAACATTGATTTAGCCCTGTGCTTAAGCAGTCCTGCTGCATTTTATTTCAATCAAGATTAGTGGAGCTTGCTTATTCAATTTGCATGGTTCTTGTGAGAATATTTGATGGAAGCTAGGATCATGTTGTTTTTTATTTCTCTAATGTGAACACAGTGATACCCCAGAATCTTCAAAGGGTTAAGTTGCTTGTTCTAGCCTTTCTGCCTGTGTATTTATTTTTTTCCGCATTACTTGTGCTTCAATGGAGTAGAATCTAGTGGTCCCGGATTCTAAAATTTACGGTACCAGCTTCAATGGAGTATGTTTTCATTTTGTTAATTTGTTTCTTGAAAGATTGTACATTCAATTATATTTGTTAAGCCCCAAGCTTAACAAAGTAACCGTCGAAGAAATTGAGTAAACAGAGGAGAAAAAGATGTTGGAATTTTTGAGTAGATTATTATTGCCATTTTGCATAGCTGTTACATCTTTGTGTTTTCCTAATTATGCAATTGATAAGCTCTCAATTGAACTAAACAACAAGCGGAAAAACCGTAAACCAACTACCGATGATGTCATAACTCAGTTAGGTTATACCATCACTTAAAAGTGTCATTTGAAATGCGAATTGCATGGGTCTTAAACATCACCCCTCCCACAGAAAGCCTTCGATTACACAGAGACGACCCTGCCATGATAGGTCATTTGTTACTTGTCTTCAAGGACGTGGGAATTCATTGAATTGTGCCATGATAGGCCATCCTTCAAATTGAGTCATTTGATCATTCATTGCACCACCTCTTTTTATAGTTTGTACCTCCAAAATATAGTTTGACCATCAGCCTATGGGTGGTAAGTATTTTCTTCATTAGATGATGCCAAAATTCTGATGTAAACACCTTATCCTTATCACTAACAATGTACATAGGTAAGACATGTAGCCTATTGACTTTAGAGAAATCCTTATCACTAACAATGTACATAGGTAAGACATGTAGCCTATTGACTTTAGAGAAGATTGTCATTTCCACAACCTCAATTGTATATCTCTGTTCTACGGGTATAAAATACCCAAATTGGTTAGTCTATCAACCACAACCATAATAACTTCTTTACCCTCTAAGGCAGCCCTTCTATGAAGTCCATGTTGATCTGTGGCCAAGCTTATAAAGGGAGTTTGCAAGGGTTGCATTAGTCCATGTGGTTGGTCATGGAGACTCTTACATTCTTGACAAATGACACACTTCTTGACCAACTCTTGCATCCATAGTTATCAGACTCAGCCCGGTCATCGTCCCGGAAAAGACGTCGGGTCATCCGGTCATTGATTCAACCGGTTGGTCATTGGTTCAATCGGTGGGTCACATCATCACTTACAAATATAATTGAATATACAAATACATAAATTAAAATTAAAATATGACAACCATATTCTTTTTCAAAATATTCCAACATCAAAATCATAACAAGATACAAATGGAATAAAAAATCTTAGAAATTCATCAAAATTCACCATTTAGATCCAATATCAGTAAAGATAAATTGTGTATTCTTTTTTCATTTGATGTTGAACTGCTACCATCGACCAATAAAAGAATTATGTGGTCAAACACACTCTTGAGCAAGTATATGGAAATGAAAGCTACGTATCCTTTACAAAAGAGCATATAACTGTAGGAAAAAAAGGATTATTTAAGGGTAAAAAATTATACAAATCATGTTGTACGGTAAAACCAAAGAAAGTTAAAAAGTGATTCCATATTTCCAAAACCGTAGTCATAGTCTACTCCATGGAAAGAAAAAAAAAATTGATTAAAGACATTGGAATCGAATGGATAAATGAAGAAAATATAGAACTATTGTTACTATAGAAGTGTGTTGGTCCTAGAGAAGGGTGTGAATATAGTCGAGAGGGGGGGGGGGGGGGGGGGGTGGTGAATGACTATATTGGAGTTTCAAAAACTTTTCTTATTTTAAAAGCTTTTGGGCAGCGGATAAGTCTCATCTAAAAAGTTGTTTCAAAGTGGTTTAAGCATACACAGATTGTAACTAAAGTGCAGTAAAGAAATGCTCTAAAGTAAAGTACAGTAAGTAAATGAACACAAAGGTTTATAGTGGTTCAGGGTGGTGTAATCCATTAATCCACTCTTCTCCTGTGATGATTGGAGGAATTCACTATTATCTTTCACTAATACAATAGTATGATTGTCCTTGGCTACACAAGCTTCACAATCTCAAGACTATCACTCATTGGCTACAAAAGCTTCAGTGACTCAGTCTTCAACACTGCTCCTTGAGAACAAATCCTTCAGCAGCTATCATTTCAAGGGTGCAATTTCTTCTCAGACTACCTGATTCAATTGCTTCAGTTGGGTGTGAATTGAATTCACAGAGAGATGATCAGACTCAATACTTGATGTAGATTTGATGCTCTGTTCTCTGAGTTTGATCTGCTAGATGTATCTTTTCAGTACAAAATGAAGGCTTGTGAAATTGACAGAGGTTCAGCTCTTTGATCTATGCGTATATGTGTGTTTGTCTTTCTGTCAATGCCTTCTATTTATAGCATTGATTTCCTTGATTCAAAAATTCGTTTGTTGGCTATTTAATTCTCAGAATCATCCTTGATTCTGTCTTGATTTAATCCTCCTTGATTTTGGCGATCCGGATTTTCTTCAAACGTTCATCATAAAATCTGTCCTTGATTGATTCTGCATTAATTGTTTGATCTTCGATTTAATTATATTGCAGATCTCATGAGTATCAAATTTGACTTACTTGGCTGTTCTGATCATTACTTCGCCATTGAGA
Organism: Gentiana straminea; assembly: GCA_036785695.1. Classification (NCBI taxonomy): domain Eukaryota; kingdom Viridiplantae; phylum Streptophyta; class Magnoliopsida; order Gentianales; family Gentianaceae; genus Gentiana; species Gentiana straminea. The sequence goes on along the minus strand of JAVUPR010000515.1, from coordinate 498,664 downwards.
TACTCTTCACTGTTATTTCTTTAGTCAGCCGGCAGAACCTTCACTTAGCCGGTTTGCTGTTTTTCCTTCTACATTGATTCATGATGTCCAATGTATGTTTTTAATTCACTAACCCTTGATTTGATTGAGATCAGTGTACACCATATTAAAAGAATAGATTCCAACACTTGTAATTTATCTTAGACTTATCCAAGGTTATCACAGAATTCCCTGGCTATAAGTCAGTCCATAAGTCTTCACTTTACTCTGCTGGTATTTGGCTGCCTTCACTTAGCTGATCTTCAGTCTTTTACTGAGCCATCCTACCAGTCTAGTACAATGCTTGTTTGACTGAACTTATACAACATGTCAGACTCTAAGTAAAGTCTTATACATATTTTTCTAACTTATTTCAGGCTTGCTATAACAACTAGTATGTCCATCATCAAAACAAATAAAATGTTTCTAACAATTTCCCCCTTTTTGATGATGTCAAAACCCTCATAAGCCTGAACATAAGTAACCATTTTTTCATATAATAAAAGAATAAAAATAATAAAATTTATTCATCCATGGAGGGCATAAGAAAAGCAAAATAGAGAAAATTATTACAGTATACTTTTTCTCCAAGATTCTGACGTTTTTCCTTGTGCTTTCAGTGCCCCTACCTTTGCTTTCAGTACCCTTACCTTTTGAGCTTTCAGGCTTTTAACTACCTTCCCCCTTTTTGGTAGCATCATGCATTTCTTCCAGAATCCTGTTTGTGGCCTCAGACACTGTTATGATTGTGTCAAGCTGCTTGATGGCATCATCTAGGGTGCTATCAATAGCCTAAATTTGTTGAGAGTGAATATCCAGTGTGTCAACCACGGGATTAATCCTATCATCTACTGCACTTGCTAGATGCTCCAAATTTGTATGGACATGCTGTGTGATCAGTGAATTCAGCTAACTGATTAGATCACCTTGTTTTTCCATCACACCATATTGAACTTCAATGTGGCTGAGAAGAGCCTCAATCTTCTGCTCCATGGAGGTGTAACCACTTCTTAGTGTTGCTTGGAGATTTTCCCTACTGAGAGTTTGTTTTTCTATGTCCACAATCATAGGGCCAATATCCAGATGAAATGATATGTCTGGATTGTCAGTGGTGGGTTGTGCCTGTGCTGGTGTCTCACCAGAGTCTTCTTCAACTTGTTCTTCTTCAATCTCCATGTCAGATAGAGATTGTTGGGGGGTAGCTTGATTCTCCAAGTCCCGTTTGGGACTTTGTTTCATCTATGTCTGCTGCAGCTTTAGCATTCATTCCCCCTTGATTAGTGCAGGGGGTCTTTGGTGAGTCTGCTAGTGGTACTCTTTCAGCTGGTCCTCTCAGCTGCTGTTTACTTACAGTTTTACTCGTTTGAATAACATCCTGGAGTGTCAAATTATCATCAGAATCCTCCTTTTCCTCATGATCATCAGTGTGATGATCATTCTTTGTCTCTTCTTCTTCTTCATCTTCTGTTAGATGAAACTCTTCATCATCCTCTTCATGTTCTTCATCAGATTGATGTTGAACTTTTCCTCTGGATCTTCTTCATCCTCACTAATCACAAAAGGTCTTTATTGCTTAGCAGGATCCTGAGTTGAGCTTCTTTGGTTTGAGATCTGGTTCTTCTTCTGAACCCGAACTGCTGCTCTTAGGTGCTTTCTTTTCTGCCCTGATGTTGTCTGTAACTTTCGTGATTCCTTAACATAGGTAAACATCACTTTTGCATCATGTAACTCATGCAGGTGAATGGGTTTCACTTTCATACAGTCAAGCAGATGTTGAAGTGGGATGCCAAAAGATTTCTTGACCCATAACTCCCCTTTCTTTTGTTCTCATTTCTTTGCTGCTAGTTTCCCGGCATCTATTTCGCCTTGATTTGCTCTTTGAGTTGGTTGAAAATATGAAGGTATCCTAGTTGAAATTCTTTCCTTCATAGATGAAAGCCATCGGTCGTGTCCTCACTTCTGTCATCCCATGAATCGATCCAAGTCTACCCTCTATATTCTTGATGATAAGATGAGAAAATTTGGCAAACGCCTTTTTGAGTTCGGATATGTTGTAGTTGAGCCTTTTGTTCTCAGATGTAGCATTCTGTCCAATTTCCAGCCAGAATGTATCAGAGTCGATTTCCACATCCCGTGTTTGCGCTGATCCTGTGTTGGAGAGTTTGAGGTAGTGTCTGAGGAGTCCTGGTGTAATGACTAACTCAATTTCATTCATAGTTGGTGATAGACTCCGGCATGCCCTTCTTTCCGGGAACAAACTTTGCATTGCGCCAGAATGAGATCAGATTCTCAAAGCAAATTCCTTTGATCGGTGGATTGAGGAACGTCATTAACCCTAAGTTCTTGCATCCATCTGCTAGGCGTCTGGCCTGCGGGTCATTGCCTCGTAACATGAGGTAGTGCTCAGATCGAAAGAATGTCCCAATGGCCATCGATTTTTCATATTGTTTGCCGGACTTGGTGTTTGAGGAAGATGAAGCCATTTTTGAGATTTGTGAAACCTTTGAAATTTCTGGAGGAAATAGGGTTTAAGAAATGTAAAGTTTATGAAACAAACTAAGTGTTGTTTATATAATGGAGATTTGAGTGTGTGAATGCAGTTATATATGGAAGGATTTAGTGGAGTAATGGCTTGATTTTGTGTAGAAGAAATCGCGGTTATTGAGTGTAGTGGGGGAGTGGATTGAGGTAAGTAATGATAAAGCCCGTGAATTGAGGCATTGCCGTCATTCCATCAATTCAAATCATAACCTCCATGGTTCATCCTTTTGTCTGATTAAAATAATCCACGTGCATAATCTCCACAAAATAAAAGCTCCAAAAATCTATGATTTTCCACATTTATAAAAACTAATTCATTTCACACTTCACTTCACCGTTTTCTCCATCATTTAGCGGTTGAGTGACTTGGCTGATCACTAGACCGGTGTAGTGGCCTATGTACTGTGATGCTTCATCAGAACTGTTCCTAACAATCAGTAAAGTAAACTTGCTGATACCAGTGCCTTACCTGCCAAGTGAGCGCACCCAAAATGGCAAAGTTCAGTCAGCTGGTGAAGTCACTTCGCTGATTACTCCAGTTAGCTGCTCCTTGTGACTTGTTCATCCATCTTGTTTCTGAACACCCATTTTGTTCCAATGATGTTTGCCATGTCTGGTCAATCGACAAGTTCCCAGACTTCATTTCTTTCAAACTCATTTAGCTCTTCTTGCATATGTGTGATCCAATCAACATCTTAGATTTCTTCATCCATTGTCTTTGGTTCAACCTGTGACAGAAAACAAGTTAACATATTTTCCAGTTGTCTTCTAGTTCTTACACCTGTGTGTACATCTCCAATGACTTGCTCAGCTGGATGGTCTTTGAGCCAGTTGTTGTCAGGTGCCAACTGTGTTGGTGAAGCCTCTTCTACCGATGTATTTACTAGTGCTTCATTTTCTTGATCATCAGCTGCATCTTCTAATAGTGCAGTTGGTGTTCCCGCTTCCACATAAGCTGGTCTAGAATCTTGTTTTGCTGTCTCTGTTTTCTTTAGGTTGAGTAAGTCTTCACAGCTGGTATTAGGATCATCAAATACAACATGTATTGATTCTTCAATCACCAAGGTTCTCTTGTTTAATACTCTGAAAGCTTTGCTTGTATCTGAATATCCCATGAATATTGCTTCATCAGCTTTTTCATTAAAAGTATGTAGCCGATTCATGTTTAAGACAAAACATTTAGCTCCAAACATATGTAAGTAAGAAATGTTAGGTGTTGCATTCGTATTTTGAGCCGTCACACCGATAGGATAAATGGTTTAGTGAATGTTTAAATGCATGTTACTTGGCTTACTACCTTATCTTGGAGACGGGGTTTTTATGCACGTATAGCTTCGACTACTTGAACCATGGTAACTAGTGACCGATTATGGTAGACTTAGTCACAATTCGGCTACCTAGAACTCATATCATTAACTTCGAGACGAAATAGAAAGGCCGACTTTGGTAGAGTTTGGGATGATAGTTATGGCATTTCTTTGACCTAACTAGAGCCAAATAGCCATCCCGTGACATATTCCATAATAACCCCTCTAAGCCTTGGTAGGATGGTTAGACCCCTATCCGACACTTAGCCATTCGTTTGTAGCCCGTAATTTCCCGACCCCTAAGCCTTATTTGTGGTCTACGTTCCCTTGGACACATACGAATCCAGCTTAATCCTTTCATTTCGAGCACACTTGCTAAAGCAAGTGTGGGGTGGTAGAGGAGTACGTATGTATAGATGAGTTGGTTTTTACGAGCTATTTTCACGATTTAGAGGGGATGAGCTCATGTTTATATAGTATGTACATGATGGCCTTTGACTCAAAACCTGTTTAATTTGTATAACACAGCTTTCTAAGTTCAATCAAAAAAAGAAAAAGAAGAAGAAAAAGAAAATGAAAATGAAATCAATCAAAGAAAGCTTGCAATAAAGTCAATAAAAGTGTAAGAAAGGTTGAGTCAAAGAAGACCAAGCGTTTTAAGACTTGTGTTTTGATTTGATTTGTGACGTTGGTGGTTGGGACGAGTCTCCGGTTTAGAAACATGATTTCATCTACATTTGAGCCTCGTTACACTTGAGACATAGTGCGATATGGCGTTTTACTTAATGAATCATGTTTCTAGGCTCATTTTGAGCTAGCTAGAGAAGGGTGGAGCTAGCTACGTTTTACATTGTACACCCCAAGATTAAGCTTGCTCGTGTTTATCTCTTTGTTGTTTATTCCCCAGAAATTCCCTTCGGTTAGCCCCGTCCCTGGACTAACATTACAACCCTACTTGACCTCACTTAGCCTCGGTTGGCCTCGATTAGTGGAGATGCTTATGAAGTATGAGCCTATGGTGTAGTCGTATTAACCTAGCATCCATAATCCGAACTGGTGAACCATAGTAAATGTAGGAAAAGCTATTCACTCACACACATCCCGTTTGCTTGATAAGATAGGGTTAAGTGTTATACATTTACTCATTTACTTTCCGGTTATCATTGGGGTGTGATTGACTTGACCTACACGTGTGATGTTGACTCCTTGGATTCTTTTAAAACGCTCACTTTGCTCGAGGGCGAGCAAACGCTAAGTGGGGGGTCGTTGATGAGAGTCAACTTTACTTTGCTCCGGTGTTTAGTTCAACCCCCATTTACGGCACTTTTGGCTCATTTCGGGAAATTCTAGGTCATGTAAAGGGAGAAAACACACAATACCTTCACATTGAGGTAAATCATCATATAGATGGTAAACCTTATTATTTGATGATGTTTTTAGTCCTTTCGAGTCCTATTTATCTTGCGAAATTATGCTCGGTATGTGTGTAGATGTCATGACACAGGATTTAGGTGCTCGTAAGCCTGGTAGGTTAGGTAATGAGCTCGTAAAGGCAAGACCGAGGTATGGGGATGAGAAAAGTTGAAGAAAAGTGGAAAAGCTGAAGAGATGCAGTCTATGCGTACGCATCCTTGGTACATGATGCAAAGTTTTGGAGAAAAGCACTCAATGCGTACGCATTCCAAGCTATGCGTACGCATCCTTGATACATGATGCTCATGATGGAAAAAGCAGGAACAATGCGTACGCATTATATTCTATGCGTACGCATCCTAGCGTAAAACGACAAGTTAACAAATGGGGGAAGAATGTTCAATGCGTACGCATCCATCCTAGCAGACTCAGAATTTCCCAGACAGCCACAGAGTAATGCGTGCGCATTCAGGCAGCAATGTGTACGCATTGGACAACTTTAAGTACAATTTTTGGGCACATATAAATAGGAGATTGCACAGATTTTGGGGATACCTCTTGATACTTTTTGATACTCCATTTTTACCTAGAATTCTCTCCACATACCCTTCTGACCCTTAGATCGAAATTCACTCTTAGATTCACTTCTACATTAGTTATTACATAGAATTAGCTTAGTCTAGCTCAAGTTTCTCCTTTATTTTCGGATTTCATCTTTTGTGGGTCTTCTTCATCATCAATTGACATTGGATGGTGTTGGAGCTTGATGTAATTCAGATTTCTCTACGAATTTGGTAATCAATCTTAGTTTCCGCTTCTCTTATGGCTTTAATTTTGTCTTTAATTTCTGTTTTTAGTTTCATTATGAGTAGCTAAATATATCATAGTCAAATCATGTGAAGATTGATGAAATCACCCTCTAGTTCGTGGGGTTGTGGCAATTGAGATCCTGTACCAAGGATGCGTACGCATAGAATGTAATGCGTACGCATAGACTTCATCTCTTCAGCTTTTCCACTTTTCTTCAACTTTGCTCATCCCCGAACCTCGGTCTTGCCTTTACGAGCTCATTACCTCACCTACCAGGCTTACGAGCACCTAAATCTTGTGTCATGACATCTACACACATACCGAGCATAAATTCGCAAGATAAATAGGACTCCAAAGGACTAAAAACATCATCAAATAACAGGTTTACCATCTATATGATGGTTTACCTCAATGTGAATGTATTGTGTGTTTTCTCCCTTTACATGGCCTAGAATTTCCCGAAATGAGCCAAAAGTGCCGTAAATGGGGGTTGAACTAAGCACCGGAGCAAAGTAAAGTTGACTCTTATCAACCACCCCCCACTTAGCGTTTGCTCGCCCTCGAGCAAAGTGAGCGTTTTAAAAGAATCCAAGGAGTCAACGTCACACGTGTAGGTCAAGTCAATCACACCTCAATGATAACCGGAAAGTAAATGAGTAAATGCATAACACTTAACCCTATCTTAACAAGCAAACGGGATGTGTGTGAGTGAATAACTTTTCCTACATTTACCACGGTTCACCGGTTCGGATTATGGATGCTAGGTTAATACGACTACACCATAGGCTCATACTTCATAAGCATCTCCACTAATCGAGGCCAACCGAGGCTAAGTGAGGTCAAGTAGGACTTGCATGGTTGTAACGTTAGGCCAGGGACGGGGCTAACCGAAGGGAATTTTTGGGGAATAAACAACAAAGAGATAAACACGAGCAAGCATAATCTTGGGGTGTGCAATGTAAAACGTAGCTAGCTCCACCATTCTCTAGCTAGCTCAAAACGAGCCTAGAAACATGATTCATTAAGTAAAACGCCATATCGCACTATGTCTCAAGTGTAACGAGGCTCAAATGTAGATGAAATCATGTTTCTAAACCGGAGACTCGTCCCAACCACCAACATCACAAATCAAATCAAAACACAAGTCTTAAAACGCTTGGTCTTCTTTGACTCAACCTTTATTACACTTTTATTGACTTTATTGCACGCTTTCTTTGATTGATTTCATTTTCTTTTTCTTTTTCTTCTTTTTTTTTGATGTGAAGTTTTTGAAAATGTGAAGCTTCACATTATTCGGGAATGAGATTAACCAACCTACCAACCTAACACTTATATCGACTCATTCATGGGTGCAAACTCCTAAGCTAGTGTATGACGCCATTCAACAATCAAACTCCCTTTGCCCGGTTCAACAGTTCGCCTTTAAGAATTTAATTGACCGAAACAAGATTAACGCGCTAGAGTTGCCCGATTTCGCAATCGATTGAACCTCACTCCTTAATCAATCTAAACAACTCAGTTGATTATAAAAAGTGATCTTAAAACCCCTTTTCCCACACCCCTTCGCAACATACATTTATAAAAGTGGTGTGTGAGTTCATGAACTAGGTGTACAAGCTAATTCAAGCATTAAGAACAAGTTTTAAGACATGAATGCGTCAATATAACAACAATTAAGCACTACCCATTCCCAATTTCGTCAATTAGAGGGCGATTTCATCAATCTTCACATGATTTGACTATGATATATTTACTACTCATAATGAAACTAAAAACGGAAATTAAAGACAAAATTAAATTCATAAGAGAAGAGGAAACTAAGATTGATTACCAAATTCGTAGAGAAATCTGAATTACATCAAGCTCCAACACCATCCAATGTCAATTGATGATGAAGAAGACCCACAAAAGATGAAATCCGAAAATAAAGGAGAAACTTGAGCTAGACTAAGCTAATTCTATGTAATAACTAATGTAGAAGTGAATCTAAGAGTGAATTTCGATCTAAGGGTGAGAAGGGTATGGGGAGAGAATTCTAGGTAAAAATGGAGTATCAAAAAGTATCAAGAGGTATCCCCAAAATCTGTGCAATCTCCTATTTATATGTGCCCAAAAATTGTACTTAAAGCTGTCCAATGCGTACACATTGCTGCCTGAATGCGCACGCATTACTCTGTGGCTGTCTGGGAAATTTTGAGTCTGCTAGGATGGATGCGTACGCATAGCTTGGAATGCGTACGCATTGAACGTTCTTCCCCCATTGGTTAACTTGCTATTTCTGCTGGGATGCGTACCCATAGAATATAATGCGTACGCATTGTTCCTGCTTTTTCCATCCTGAGCATCATGTATCAAGGATGCGTACGCATAGCTTGGAATGTACGCATTGAGTGCTTTTCTCCAAAACTTTGCATCCTGTACCAAGGATGCGTATGCATAGAATATAATGCGTACGCATAGACTGCATCTCTTCAGCTTTTATACTTTTCTTCAACTTTCTCATCCCCAAACCTCGGTCTTGCCTTTACGAGCTCATTATCTCACCTACCAGGCTTACGAGCACCTAAATCCTGTGTCATGACATCTACACACATACCGAGCATAATTTCGCATTTTCTTTGTCTTTTTCTTCTTTATTTCTTCTTCTTTTTTTCTTTGATTGATTTCATTTTCTTCTTCTTAGAGGTTTTATTTTTCATTTTCTTCTCATTAGAGGGTGATTTCATCAATCTTCACATGGTTTGACTATGATATATTTAGCTACTCATAATGAAACTAAAAACAGAAATTAAAGACAAATTAAATCCATAAGAGAAGAGGAAACTAAGATTGATTACCAAATTCATAGAGAAATCTGAATTACATCAAGCTCCAACACCATCCAATGTCAATTGATGACGATGAAGACCCACAAAAGATGAAATCCGAAAATAAAGGAGAAACTTGAGCTAGACTATGCTAATTCTATGTAATAACTAATGTAGAAGTGAATCTAAGAGTGAATTTCGATCTAAGGGTGAGAAGGGTATGTGGAGAGAATTCTAGGTAAAAATGGAGTATCAAAAAGTATCAAGAGGTATCCCCAAAATCTGTGCAATCTCCTATTTATATGTGCCCAAAAATTGTACTTAAAGCTGTCCAATGCGTACACATTGCTGCCTGAATGCGTACGCATTACTCTGTGGCTGTTTGGGAAATTCTGAGTCTGCTAGGATGGATGCGTACGCATAGCTTGGAATGCGTACGCATTGAACCTTCTTCCCCCATTGGTTAACTTGATGTTTCTGCTGGGATGCGTAAGCATAGAATATAATGCGTACGCATTATTCCTGCTTTTTCCATCCTGAGCATCCTATATCAAGGATGCGTGCACATAGCTTGGAATGCGTACGCATTGAGTGCTTTTCTCCAAAACTTTGCATCCTGTACCAAGGATGCGTACGCATAGAATATAATGCGTACGCATAGACCGCATCTCTTCAGCTTTTCCACTTTTATTCAACTTTTCTCATCTCCGAACCTCGGTCTTGCCTTTACGAGCTCATTACCTCACCTACCAGGCTTACGAGCACCTAAATCCTGTGTCATGACATCTACACACATACCGATCATAATTTCGCAAGATAAATAGGACTCGAAAGGACTAAAAACATCATCAAATAACAAGGTTTACCATCTATATGATGGTTTACCTCAATGTGAATGTATTGTGTGTTTTCTCCCTTTACATGGCCTAGAATTTCCCGAAATGAGCCAAAAGTGCCGTAAATGGGGGTTGAACTAAGCACCGGAGCAAAGTAAAGTTGACTCTCATCATTAGGCTTTGTTCCATTCCAAACTTCATAGGGAGTTTGGCCATGATATTTGCTGATGATTGATCTGTTTTGTGTATAACAGGCTGTGTTTGCTGCTTCAGCCCAAAACCTTTTTGGTAGACCTGCTTTAGCTATCATAGATCTGATAGTTTTTTTTTTGAGTTCTATTTCTTCTTTCTGCAACTCCATTTTGCTGTGGTGTTCCTGCAGTTGAAAGTTGATGTAGTACACCATTTTCTTCACAGTAGGTTCTGATCACTTCATTTAGGAATTATGTGCCTCTATCTGATCTTATCTTGATGATCTTGAACTCCTTTTCATTTTGGATTCTTCTCAGTAAGTCTGGTAGTTTCTTTAGAGTTTCTCTTTCTTGTTCATGAAAATGGTCCTTGTGAACTTGGAAAAAGTCATCAACCACTACTAAAGTGTACTTCTTTCCACTTACACTTACTGGTGTGACTGGTCCAAATAGATTCATATGCAATAGATGTAAGACTCTTGTTGATGATTGATGTGGCTTTGACTTGAAGGAGCTTTTGATTTGTTTCCCTTTCCTACAAGCATCACATAAATTCTATTTCTTGAAGGTGATGTCTGGTATTCCTTCTACAAGTTTGTTCTTTGCCAGCTTGTTGATTTTCTTGAAATTCAGGTGAGTCAGTATTCTGTGCCAGATTCAGTTTGGTGATTGTTTGTTCTTGACCAGTAGGCAAGTTTTTTCTTTAGCTGTCTTCCAATCTACCACATACATATTGTCATCTCTTTTTCCTCCAAGAACAATTGTGTTGGTTTGTTTGTGGATCACCTTGCAACCTTCTTTGTTGAAATGCACATTATAGCCTTTTTCACAGAATTGACTAATGCTTAGAAGATTGAAATTCAATCCTTTAACATATGCCACATTTTGAATCTTCAGATTGTTCTTTAATATGGTGCCTTCCCCTTAATCTTACCGGGGTTTTCTTTGCCTCCAAAAATGAACATTCCTTATTTCCTGTCATATGTCTGGAACAGCCACTTTCTAGGTACAAGACATCCTACAAAACAAGTTAAGCATGTTTAGGTACCCAACACTGTTTGGGTCCATACTTGTTAGCAGTCATGCCTCCTACTCTAAGTGTATATCCAAAAGACCTTCTCTTTGGAGGGTTGAAGTCATCAACCTCATATGTATAAGGAATGGCAGAATAGCTTCTAATAGTTTTACTAAAAGTATTATGATACATTTCTCTGCTTTTTGGTGTCTTAGCATCCTGTTTCACTTTCCAAAACACAGCAGATGACTTGTTTTCACATTGCCTTTTGTATCCAGGACCATGCCATTTCTGGCTTTTCCCAAATACATTTGGCTGTATATGAAATGGTTTTCTCTTGTATTTTGGAGGTGGAACATTCCAATCATCTTCGAGGGGTAAAGTCTGCCCTTACCTTTCGCATGCCTTTGCCCTTAGTAGGATGGTAAGATGATTATTCTGTTGTTTTACTGCACTGGTTTTTGACTTCACTGATGCAGGATGAGTAGTTGAAACTATGGTCTGTCCTTTTTCTGAATATAGGTCCAGTTTTGGTCCTTAGTTCATCTTTGTGTTGTCCATTGTTTCCTTTCTCATCTTGACTATTGTAGCCAAGACCAGATCTGGATCCAAACCTTTTCGGGGATTTTTAAGCTTGTGCGTCAAGTGGTGCAGTGGTGGTCTTAGCTGGTAGGGATGTTTCCTTAGCTGGTCTGTCAGCACCAGATGAGTGATCATCTGTTGCTTGTTGATCATATAAGTGTACTTCCTAACCAGTTGATTCAGCGTTTAGTTCATCCAGTTCTTCCTTTAATCTTTTATTTTTCTCTCTAAAATTCTTACATTCTTGTTACAGAATTTCTTGAGTTAACTGAATTTCTTCAAATCTACTTATGAGATTTTGAATTAGGTTTGTAGAGTCTAATAGAAAAATAGAAGATTGTGCAGTCTCAGATGTGGATGAATTAGATGAGCATGAACTAGATAGTACCTCTGTTTCTTCAATTTCTTTTTTGCCATTAAACACAAATAGGCTTTGTCATTGTCTGAGCTGGTGCCTTTACTGTCATTTGAATCATTATCAGATGATTCTGCTGCATCACTGTCACTGTTGGTTTCAGCCTTTAATGATTTCCTACTCTTCCTTTTGTCCGACACTTTGTATCTCTTCTTTTCTTCATCTTTGTCCTTTTCTTCTGGACAATCAGCTTTGAAGTGTCCCTTCTTCTTGCAGTTGAAGCATCTGAATTCATCATCATTTTTCTTGAAGTCTTTGCTGGCCGAAGTCTTATCTTTGGATGAAGCGCTTCCCTTGTATTGATTTTTCTTGAATCAGTCAAAGCGTTTAATAAGTAATGCAATATGCTCTTTTAGTTCTTGAGTCTCTTAACTGATTGAGTCAGCGGCTTTGCTTTGCTGGGGTGCAACCAATGCACTGGCCTTGTATGGCTCTGATGGTGCACCTTCTTGACTGTTTAACTCAAATTCGTGGGCTTTTAGTTGAGACATCAATGCTAGGGTGTCAGTTTTGACAAGATCTATCATGCCTTTGAGTACTGATGTGATGATCTTCCATCTTTCTGGTAGACTTCTCAGAATCTTCAAGCAAACTTCTTTTTGAGGATATATATGCCCCAGTTGTTGTAGTTCGCTAATAATACTTGAAAATCGGTTATCCATTTGATCAATAGATTCACCAGTCTTCATTTTGAAATTCTAAAATTTCTGTTTAGCAGCTGATAATTTATTTTCTTTGACTGCCTCTGATCCTTCATTAATAAGTGCCAACTTGTCCCACATCTCCTTTGATGTTTCGCAGTATTTGATCCTCATGAACATATTACGGTCCAGAGTCTTCAAAATCATATGTGTTGCAACAAAATCAAGATTTGCTCTTCTTCTGTCATCTTTGGTCCAATCCTTCTTAAGCCTTTCTATTTCCTTTTCTTGATTTGGACCTGTGGCTACCACAAATCATGATCTTGATAGGGCCATCGTTAATAACATCCAGCATCTCCTCATGAGCTGCTGTAAGATGACACAACATTATTATTTTGTATTCATCAAAATTGTTAACATTGAATACATGTACTTTAGACATGAAATTTGAAGAGTCCATAGTCACAGACAGAAGTAAATATAAGACACAGATTTGAAAAACTACTTTGAAAGTGTGTGATCTCCTTGTTACCAGAAATCAGATCTGAACAGGTTCTGATACTGGGAACACCGCTCTGATACCAATTGTTGGTCCCAGAGAAGGGTGAGAATATAGTCAGGGGTGAATGACTATATTGGAGTTTCAAAAACTTTTCTTATTTTAAAAGCTTTTGGGCAGCAGATAAGTCCCTTCTAAAAAGGTGTTTCAAAGTGGTTTAAGCACACATATAATATAACTAAAGTGCAATAAAAAAAATGCTCTAAAGTAAAGTGAAGTATGTAAATGAACACAAAGGTTTATAGTGGTTCAGGGTGGTGTAATCCCTTAATCCACTCTTCTCCTGTAATGATTCGGGGAATTCACTATTGTCTTTCACCAATACAATAGTATGATTGTCCTTGGCTACACAAGCTTCACAATCTCAACACTATCACTCCCTGGCTACAAAAGCTTCAGTGACTCAGCCTTCAACACTGCTCCTTGAAGACAAATCCTTCAGCAGCTATCACTTCAAGGGTGCAATTCTTTCTCAGACAACCTGATTCAATTGCTTCAGTTGGGTGTGAATTGAATTCACATAAAGATGATCAGACTCGGTACTTGATGTAGATTTGATGTTCTGCTCTCTGAGTTTGATCTGCTAGATTTATCTTTTTAGTACAGAATGAAGGCTTGTGAAATTGACAGAGGTTCAGCTCTTTGATCTTTGCGTATGTGTGTTTTTATTTCTGTCAATGCCTTCTATTTATAGCCTTGATTTCCTTGATTCAAAAATTCGTCCGTTAGCTATTTAATTCTCAGAATCATCCTTGATTCTGGATTGATTTAATCCTCCTTGATTTTGGCGATCCGTATTTTCTTCAAACGTTCATCATAAAATCCGTCCTTGATTGATTATGCATTAATTGCTTGATCTTCGTCTTATTATATTGCAGATCTCATGAGTATCAAATTTGACTTACTTGGCTGTTCGATCATTACTTCTCAATTGAGATACTCTTCACTGTTATTTCTTTAGTCAGCCGGCAGAACCTTCACTTAGCCGGTTTGCTATTTTTCCTTCTACATTGATTCTTGATGTCCAATGTATGTTTGTACTTCACTGACCCGTGATTTGAGTGAGATCAGTGTACAACATATTAAAAGAATAGATTCCAACACTTGTAATTTATCTTAGACTTATCCAAGGTCATCACAGACTTCTCTGGTTATAAGTTAGTCCATAAGTCTTTACTTTATTCTGCTGGTATTTGGCTGGCTTTACTTAGCTGATCTTCGGTCTTTTACTGAGCCATCCTACCAGTCTAGTACAATGCTTGTCTGACTGAACTTATACAACATGTCTGACTCTAAGTAAAGTATTATACATATTTTTCTAACTTATTTGCAGGCTTGCTATAACAGCTAGTATGGTCACCATCAATACAAATAAAATGTTCCTAACAAAGTGATTCTTAGTTGGTAAGTATAAAGTGTATTTACCAAAATACCCTTCACCTAACAATCGTGATTAGCGTCTAGAAACATGTCATGACCCCCAATCATCGGAAAGAGTCAAATTTTATGACTGCAACCTTTCATATGAAACGGTTACCGTGTAAATAGAATCGTATTGCTGTTAAAATATCCATACAGTCGTATCTTGAATGTCAGAACATTAACGAATGTATCTTATAATCCGGATATCCTACTATCTCGAAGTAACACATTATTTTCGCTCTGCAAAGACTTTCGAGAATAAGACATTCCTTATAAGAAGAACCTTACGGATATTTGCTCCTACCATTAGGAAACGCGATTATTGGACGAGCAACATAAATCCAACGCATGCTTCAATACCATACCCAATCACTATTGCATGATCGCTCCTTGATTAGGGGAAACCTCAATAGTGTCAAAGCATGACAATCCACACCGTGATGTTATGAAGACTCCGGTCTAAGGATAATGATATAACCGTCACATAGTGCGACACTTAATAAAGTGAGTCAGTCTAACATACGCATTCTCTAATACACGTCCACGTACAGTCCAACTATCTCTACACTTCGATAGACGAGATCTATCCATATCATCATAAGATAGAAAAATCTAATACGTGCTAGTCTAACCGTACCATTAATGTCCAATTTAATAGCAATACGACTAGAGACATTTAAGTATCAAACCTTTTAAAGTGAGTCGAGATCTTATCGACCATAATCACTATTATGATTCCTCTATACAGTTTGACACTAGGGACGTTATCATATATACAATATTGGTTCGTTAGACGAACAAATATATAATATCAGAAAAACCATTTATTATATGTATAAACAAAAAACGTAGTAGAAATGATCCGACCCCGTCGGATCTTGTCCAACCCGATTGGGTTTAAGGCACTACATCAACAATTACATCGTTTTTCGTGAGATTCACTATCGAAATTCACTCAGTGAATCTCGTCAATGAATCCCGAAAACAATGAATTCTGAATAGTAGTGAATTTCGATAGTGGAATTTCGGAAGTTATGTCAGAATATGGTGGATGTGGTCTCAAAATAAAGAGCATGAAAAAATAAAAAAAAAATTGGTAAAAGAATTTTCAAGTTTTGGAGTTATAGATTGAGAGACACAAGTGTTTAAAAATGATGAATGAGGGAGAATGTGTGTGTGTGTGTGTGTGTGTGTGTTTTGAGGGGAGGTGTCCATCTCCTTTGTTATATTATTATTATTATTTTGTCATTTATGCGAAAGTTTTGAAAATATGTCATATTCACTAATTTTGAAATGTCTTTATCCTTTTCCCTAATTCCCCTTTATAGATAATGACAATAATTTTGTCTTTATTACAACTAAATCAAAAAGGAGGGATTGAAACCTAATAAATCCACAGGGGAATGGGCTAGATAGGCTGTTTTCAACAAATCATGGGTTGTTAAGACTCTCTCTTTCAAAACATGTTAAAAGACAAACATGTCCCCGTCTTCTTTTTCTTCCTTCTCCGTCTTATTCTTCCTTCTTCCCCTCTCCATTAACACACCTATTAATAGACTCCATTAACACCACGTCTTCAACCCGATTCAGTCTAACTCTCCTTCAAAGTCCCCCTATTTTTCTGCACGCAAACATTCAAACTTGTAACGAGTTCGAATTCGTGATTTGTGGAATTTCAACTCGTTATTGTGGAATCCCTGGTAATGAATTCGTGTTCTTTGACTTCAACACCAGATCCTCATTGGTAACGACTTCGAATTCATGTTTTTCCCTGGTAACGTGTTGAAATTTGTGTTTTTCACCAGTAACGAGCATGCCGGAAAATGACATGAAAATCATGAAATCACGTTCAGAGGTTCACGAGTTTCAAGGGTTCGGGGGTGAGGTTTATGGGGGATTAAGGTTCAGTTCCGAAGGGATTCCAGTAGGGCTCAGCGAGATTCAGGTTCAAAGATTCTGGGAGGGAATTTGGGGTTGAAAAAGATGGGGTAGCTTTGGTATCAAATAGAAGAACAACCTTAATAACCCAAAAAATTGTTGAAACAATCTTAATAACAAAGAATTTGTTGAAATAGTCTATACAACTGTTGAACCCCAATTATATTGTGCATATGTTGGGAGAGATTGCCCGCACTCTCAAATGTATAAGGAAATATAGTAGCACCTTTACTAATACCAATTGATTTTAGTAGAACGGTAAGCATTTGATCCTGACATGACATCAGATCCAGGTTCCGTTACGTGATCGAAAGAAAAAAAATTTAATACGACAAAGAACATATCGTAGATCGGCGTTGCGGCGCTTTCACTTCAATGGATTCAGTTGATGTAGACGACACTGTTGACACATCCATTTGGCAAATCTTAGGGAACAAGTCTCTCCTTTCATTACCGAGAGCAGCAAGGGAATGTCCTGGACAATTGTTTCAATTGTTCAAATTTTTGGAGCAGCCTGAACTCCTTCGTTGGCCCTTATTATGTCCTATGAAGGTTCATATGCAAAAGTGTAAGAAGTATTCTAGGGAATTATTATGTGCCCATGGGGAAAGGAACTGGGTGTAAAAGATACAAGACTCACACGCAGTGTGTGAGAAAGATGACTGGAACTGGAGTGAGTCAGGCTAAGTTGAGCTCGGTTCTTGCAAATAAAACCATTGTGGATTCAGCGGCTTCGAATTAGGGTGGGCAACGGCAATATGGAACAGCTGAACAGGCCGGTCTAACGAATGTGAGTCCGGTCCAATGGCAAGGAATACTCTATATATTGAACTTGGCTAAGCCCAAAGATCGTTTAACAGGTGCGGACTCTTGGATCATTGATACGGGGGCCACTCACCACATGACTGGTACATTGAATAATCTCACGGATGTACGGGTAATTGAGAAGTGTCCGGTTGGGATTTCAGATGGTCGAACTTCACAGGCCACTCATGAGGGAAATGTCATAGTGCAGGGAGGATTGAAACTTAAAAATGTTCTTTATGTGCCTAAGTAGGCATGCAATCTTTTGTCCGTGACTCAATTATTGGATGACTTAAATTGTCAGGCTCATTTCACCTCCACTTTGTGTGTAATGCAGGACCGAACGACGAGGAGGTTGATTGGAGTGGGTGAACACGAAGATGGACTTTTTTTTTCCGGGGGGTTCCTAACGTGACGGTTATGGTGATTGATGGGAAGAGTTCTATGGAACTGTGGCACAAGCTATTAGGGAATCCTTCAGAAAAAGGGCTTAAACAACTTCCCAATGTAAGTGAGTCTAGTAAATTGAATAAAGATGGGTGTGATGTCTGTTTCAGGGCAAAAAAACCTAGGGAAAGTTCTCCAAATAGTGATAGTAGAGCTAGTAAAATTTTTGAGTTGGTTCATTGTGACTTGTGGGGGCCGTATGGAACTAGATCTACGTGCGGTGCATCGTACTTTCTTACGATTGTTAATGATTATTCTAGATCGGTGTGGGTGTATTTGGTTTATAATAAATGGGAAGTCGAATTTGCTTTTCTGAATTTTATGGATTTGATTGAGCGTCAGTTTAATGTGAAAATTCTGCGTGTTTGGAGTGATAATGGAACTGAGTTTAAATGCTTGATCCCTCGATTTGAAAAATATGGAATAATTTTTGAAAGCTCGTGTGTGGGAACCCCTCAACAAAAAAAGTTGGGTTGAGAGAAAACACCAAAATATTTGGAATGTGGCTAGGGCTTTGCGTTTTTAGGGACACTTTCCGCTCAAATATTGGAAAGAGTGTGTCATGACCGCTTGTTATTTAATTAATCGGACACCATCAAGCGTATTGAGTTATAAGACACACTATGAACGTTTGTTTGGTAAACCACCGAATCTTGATGTCTTGCGAGTTTTTGGATGTCTGTGTTATTCTCACAATCTACGCCATAAAGGAGATAAATTTGAGACCCGGAGTCGGAAGTGCGTGTTTTTGGGGTATCCATTTGCTAAGAAGGGATGGACCCTATTTGATTTGGAAACAGAATAAATCTTTGTGTCTAAGGATGTAAAATTTTCGGAAGATGACGGTTTTTATGCGGATGCTTGTTGGACTTATTTTTAAGTTTTAGTGATGAGTGTCAGACTAGCTGTTATAGAGCAAAGGCAAAAAGATGTCTAGATCAAATGTATAGGTTTATTAGAGTTTGATTTTGTATAGGTTTGATCAAACAAGCACTGTAAAGGTCGGTCGACTTACATCGACGGACCGCCTCGATCGCAGGTAGCCGAGTCGGTAGACTTGTCAGGAACCTGCTGAAGACTGAAGGCTGAGGGCTCAAACTCAGTAATTGAAGGCTAAGGGATCAAACTTAGTAATTAAATTCAAGGATATGGAATCAGAATTTAGGGAAGTCTGTGATGACCTAAACTGATTACATATACCTTGTGTACAAAGTCTAAGTTCCACAAGTTAAGTGGTGATTGGAACTTAGTTATATGCAAAAAGGTGTAATCTAACATCATAAATAAAAGTTAGATAAAAGACAGTAAGCTGAAGTGTTTTTAAACACAACAAAACAAGGATAAGCTTACTGATGTGTATATCAGCAGACTTATATTCTCAGGAACCTGCTGGACACATATTTCGATTATTCAAAGGCTACATTAGAAGATTACAAAGAAAGGGACAGCTAACAACCTCTGATTTATCAAACGAATCAATGGTTAGGATCAAAAGGACGTTTGGATGATTTAGACCATTATCCAATGGTTACAAGTCAAAGGGTGGACGACCGTAGAGTGTCAAAAAGCAGTCTGACTGTGTCAGTACTATGAACAGTGACAGAAAGCAAGTCAAATGGGACAAATCTGAAACGGCTATGTTTGAATTTCAAACATAAGTCACAAGGACTCCTACCTATAAATAGAGGACTCCTAATTCAGATACAAGAGATGAGCTTTGATAAAAATTAAGAATCTATCTTGAGCAATCAGAATTAAATCAATAAAAACACCCTGCTGACCCTACTGAGCTTTAATCTATTGATCCAGAGAAATTCTTCAAGTGTAATCTGCATTCAAGCTACATCAAGTTCACACACTTGAAGATTTCAAGCTGCTGATCATATCATCCTGATCAAGTTGCTGAAAGCTGAATCACTTACTTGATTCAAACTTTCTTTTACAAGAAACCTACTGAAGACAATGAAGCATCTTTGGGTGTGAAAAACTGTTGTTTGTGGCGGAGCTCGTGAAGAGGAAATCCTACCCTTCAAGGACCAGTGGAAGACTTTGGAGCAAAGAATCCTACCCGTTCCAAGTGTTCGCCTTGTGAAGCCATAGTTATTGGTGAAGGACAAGCAACTTAGGGATTTTTGTAACAGCTACATCAAAGATCTCTAGTGAATTACCTCCAACATCACAGGGGAAGAGTGGACTGACAGGATTACACCACCTGGAACCACTATAAAATCTGGCTACTTACTTTCTGCATTTATATTTTGCACTTAGTGTATCTAACACATCAATCTACTGAATCTAGCAACTGAATTCACACACATATACTACTGAGTATTTAATACTTGGTATCATATTTAACAACAAGTAATAAGGCTTAATTTTTTATATAATTCCTGTCACGGATTTTTGCAATGAAAATAAACAAGTAATATATTTATAAATCCGGTATACCCCAAGTGTAGGGATCGTAGCATAGCGATTAATACCGGAGTCGATCACAGGGAATCGAGGTTGTTTATCTAGTTTATTAATCTTCCTAAGATTGATACCATTATTATTAAAACCTAAAATAACAAAACGAAAAGATAAACTGGACAAAGGATTGTCAGTCCAAAACCAGGGAAGATCGTTGCGAACATAACTAAACTATAAACGAGAAAAACAATAAAACTCATAAAATCATGATAATGACTATAGCGATTAAACATAGAACAAGCAATGATCCACCATCCCGCAACCCTTAATTTCCTCTCTAGATTATCTTATGATGATTCAACTAAAATTGTGATTCACCTATCAAAGGTATGAACTCCTAATCTCTTAGAAAAGTTCGCCTATCAATCTTTTATCTCTCGATCTTAAAGATTAACGCTTTCAAACCAAGGTGCAAGATTTCTCAATCTAACAATCTAGATATTCTAACCTAATCAACTCTCGTTACTTATAGGTTAAAGATCCAATCTTTCCTATGGTGATCTAGGTTTACACCAACTCTCGTCACATAGTAAACATCAATAGCAAAACATCTCTCGATTTAAATTGCATAGCATGAAAATCATAGAAAAGAAACAACTTAATTAAAACTCACGAAATCATCCAAAGGAAGAAACAAAAAACGCTGTAGAAAAGTTTCACACGCTTGCTCCAAGTTCGATCAACTTCCAGCCATCCTCATGATCCGGAAGGAAAACGAAACAAAATAAATAAAACAACTAATCTAACCCTCGGTCGACCAAGCACCAAGGCTTGGCCGACCGAGCACAACTCGGCTTCAGAATTTAGGGTTTTCTGCGGCTGCTGTAATGTGTGTATGATGATCATTAGGGTTGAGAATGCGGCTGCTTTTATAGAAAACTAGGTCGGTTATGCTGATGTCGGCCGTGGACGTCCGTCCACTCCTTCTGGACGCACGTCCAGTTGGTGTAAATTCTTCGAGTCGGGCCGAGTCTTCTCAAACGCCCGTTCTATGTAAAATGAGACGCTCGTCCACTGAAATCTTCAAAACTCTGAATCAAGTTTCCTCTCCTGGACGCTCGTCCATATCTTCAGACGTCCGTCCACCCTGGACGCCAGTTCAATACTTCAGACGCAGTCCAGGCTTGTAAACGCCCGTGTTATTCTTCAAATCTTCATTCCAATCCTCAACTTGCATCTTCCTCCTTCCATTTAACCTTCAATCAAGTATCTTTTCAGCTCCTTCAATCCCTCTCCATGACATGTAAATGTACCTTCAAAACCATAAGAACACGCAAAGTGTAAAACCATAGATAATTACCAATAAAATCTTGAAATTAGCTCAAGTTTACACTTAAAGACTTTTAAAACTCATCTGCTCAATAATTCGATTAAACCCTTAATTTCTATGCAAATTATATGAATATGGAGGAAATCATTATAAAATATAACGTCATAATTCATATAAAATCACCCTTAACAATTCCGCTGCACAAATTCAGTAAACTCAATAGTCGCAGACTACTGAAGTATCAGCAGGCTGTTGAAGTTGCTGAGTTTGTTAACTCCAAAAGTTTTAAGTGTTAAGTTTATTCACCCCCCACCCTCTAAACTTAACCAAAGCCTTTTCAAGGGACCAACAATTGGTATCGGAGCAGTGCCTCTGTTCTGAAGTAATCCTACTTGTTGTGCTTGAGAAAATACTTTGAAAACTTTTTCAAGTTACTGATTTTCAAATGCTTTGCATCATGAATAACAACCAGTATGCTAGAACAATGTTGATGTGTTCTTTAGATCGTTTTGATAAGTATAAACGTCGTATACATGCCTATCTAGCTGCAACACATGATGAAATGATGGATGTGCTGACAAATGGACCACTGGAAATTACCAAGGAAGTAACAGTGGGTGATGAGACACAGTACATTCCAAAATCAAAAAGGGAATGGAATGCTGAAGATAGAAAAAGAGCAAATCTCAACAATATTGCTATTGATATCATATACAGAACTTTGGATAGCAATATGTATATGAAGGTGAAAGATTGCAAGACTGCAAAGGAACTATGGGACAAGTTACAATTAATCTGTGAAGGCACTAATGCAATCAAAAAGAACAAGATCCGTGTGGCCAAGAAGAAGTTCCAGGAGTTCAAGATGAAACCAAATGAAACCATTGAACAAATGGAATCAAGATTCAATGCAATCATGGATGAACTCACCCTACTGAGTGTGAAGTACTCACAAGAAGAAATCAACTCAAAAATCTTGGAAGCATTACATGCAAAAGAAGTTTGGGAGATGAAGGTGACTGCCATAGAAGAAATGAGGAGCTTACATGAAGAAGACACCTTCAAATTGTTTTCAGATCTTAAGGCCTATGAATTTAGCAAAAAGCTTGTGCCTAAAACTGAAAAAGAAGAGCCAAAGACCACTGCATTGGCTGCTTCACATCAAGAAGAGTCATCAGGAGTTCAAGATGATCTACTGGATGAGATGCAAGAACAGATTGCCCTACTGAGCAAGAAAATCAGGATGATGAAAAATGGAAGGGGTTCTCCAAGGAATTTCACACAGAAATTCAGTGAAAAGAAGAAGGATGAATCAAAGAAAGATAATGATTACTTGTGCTATCATTGCAAGAAGCCAGGACACTTCAAACCTGATTGTCCTGAATTAAAACAGAAAAAGGAACCTGATTATCTTTGCTTTAATTGCAAGAAGCCCGGACATTTCAGACCCGACTGTCCAGACCTACAGAAGACCAAAAGTCAACAAATAAGACATGGCAAGAAGGCTATGGTTGCTGAAGATGAATCAGGATATGAAGTAGAATCAGAAAAGGTAAATGAATTTGATGATACTGCACTTGTTGCTGAGATGGAAGATTATGCTTTAATGGCTAACATGGATGAAACTGAGGAGGTATACAATATTTTATCTATAAACACTCCTGCTGGAAGTGATTGTGAATCAACCTGTGGTTCAAATCCTAAAAATTCTGACAATGAAGAAACTTTGGATGCCATCCTTAATCAACTGAGGATAATACAATCTGGTTATGAGATTGTGAAGGCTGAAAAAGAAGCTCTTCAATCAGAAGTTGAAAGATTAAATGTTGAATTAAGAATTCTCAAAGGAAAGGAAAAAGAAGTCAGACAGAATCAGCATAATCCTACTGAACCTTCAGTAGCTGCTGAGTCTGCTGAACCATCTTGTTCCTCCACTGCATTCAAATCTGGAAAGCCTTATGGTGATAGAACAAGGCTTGGATTTGGAACTCAACAATCCAATAAGAGTGGATCCAGTAAGGTCACTGAACCTAGTACCAGAATTGGTCCTAAGTTTGTGCCTGCACAAGATCCAACTCCCAAAAGGTTTGCTGAGGTAGTAAAGCCTACTGAGAAAGCTTCAAGGAAGCAAAATCAGAAGTCAAAGAAGTCAACAGCTCCTAATAAAAGGAATAAATCTAAAAATAGGACTGCTGTGCCTTCTAGACTCCGCCGATAGTAGACTAGATAGTAAACCTGCTACCAAGTCTGCTGGACCACAAAAAAGGAAAAACAAGAAATATTCCAAGGATAAGAATCCTAAACCCAAAAATGCAAATCATTCAAGGGATACTTATCTCAGGGGGAAAGGTAGATTGTTCCCTACTGATGATGATTGGAATATTCATGTACCTACTGCTAGAAACAACAGAAATAACCATGTTGCTAGGATAAAACCTAAGCAATGGAATCAGCAAAGGGCTCAGCAGAGGACTTATACAAGGCCTCAGCAGGGACCTCAACAGACTCCAAATTACAGGGTTGTTCCTACCAGACAACAAACCTATGGTTATCCTAGTGCTTCTAACAAAAGAAATCACTTTAAACAACATTATATTCCAAAAGGCCAGAAAACATATGTGAATCCTACACAACCAATTGTTAGACCTTATGGATGTGTAGAATACATGTATGAACCAAAGTATGATACCTTTCAAAGAAGACCTTATGGAAACTTGCCAAGGGTCATGCTTACTACTGACCATTATGGACCCAAACAGGTTTGGTACCTAAAATGCATTAACTTTGTTTTGTAGGGTGTCTGGTACTTTGACAAGTGGATGTTCCAGACATATGACAAAGAATAAGCACTGTTTGTCAAATTTTGTGGCAAAGGATGGTCCAAGAGTGAATTTTGGCAACAAAAATACACCTGGATACACAAGAGGATATGGCACACTTGTGAGAAATGGACTAAATATCAGGAATGTGGCATATGTGGAAGGACTGGACTACAATCTACTGAGCACTGGACAATTCTGTGACATGGGATACAAGGTCACTTTTGACAAAAACACTTGTACTGTCATTAGTGAAAGAGGTGATCAAGTTGTGTTGGCTGGAAAAAGACAAAAAAACATGTATGTTGTGGATTGGTCTACTGCTGTTCCAGAAACTTGCCTGATTGTGCATACCAAGTCAGAACTTAACTGGTTATGGCATAAGAAGTTGAATCATCTAAACTTTGATGATATCAATCAGTTGGTGAAGAAGAAACTGGTGATTGGTTTACCTGAGATCACATTCAAAAAGGATGCTATAAGTGATGCATGCCAGCAAGGTAAACAAACAAAGTCAAGCTTCAAGTCAAAGACTAAACAATCAACTAAAAGAGTTTTGGAGCTGATGCACATGGATCTATTTGGACCAGTAACACCAACAAGTGTAACAGGAAAGAAATACACCTTAGTGGTTGTGGATGATTATTCAAGGTACACTTAGGTGATATTTATGAATAAGAAAAGTGAAACACTTCAAAAGATGCCTGAACTTTTGAAGAGGTTGCAAAATGAGAAAAGTTTCACAGTAGTAAAGATCAGATCAGACAAGGGTACTGAATTTCTCAATAAAGTTATAAGAGAATATTGTGAACAAAATGGTGTACTACATCAACTTGCTGCTGCTGGTACACCTCAGCAAAATGGGGTTGCTGAAAGAAGAAATAAAACTCTAAAAGAAGCAGGAAGAACCATGATTTGTGAAGCATTGCTACCTGAAAGATATTGGGCTGAAGCAGTCAATACATCATGCTATACACAAAACAACATCGTTGAACAAAAGCTTTTGAAGACACCTTATGAGATTTGGAATGGAAGAAAACCTAATATATCCTATTTCCATCCATTTGGAAGCAAATGTTTTATCTTGAATCACAAGGAACAATTGAAGACATTCCAACCAAAATCAGATGAAGGAATTTTCTTGGGATATTCTTTAGTCAGCAAGGCATTCAGGGTACTGAATAAAAGGTCACTGAAACATGAAGAAACAATACATGTTGTATTTGATGAACCTAAGTTCACTGGAATGGAAGATGAAGCTTCAGAACCTACTGAGAATCAACAAGTTACTGATCCAGAATGTGTTGAAGTTTTGGAAAGATTCAATGACTTAAAGGTTTCGATTCTCGCCCTCGCCGAACACCCCGCCGGTAATACTACCGATGCAACAATCGAGGCAATTCAAGGATCCGCTCGAACCCCCTATGAAGAATCAAAGACCTTACCGAAGATGATGTTCCGTAGAATCAATCTAACCGTAATCCACAATGGTTAATGGATCACCCCGCTCGAACAAGTCATTGGTAATATACAAGAAGGTGTGAGGACTACAAGACAATTAGAAGCAATGTTTACTTGTTTTCTATCTCAAATTGAACTTAAAGTTGTTGAAGAAGCAATTTCAGATCCAGATTGGATAATTTCTATGCAAGAAGAATTGAATGAATTTGAAAGAAATCAAGTTTGGACACTAGTGGAAAGGCCTAGTCATGCAAATATAATTGGTACAAAATGGGTATACAGAAACAAACTTGATGAATCTGGTGCCATTGTAAGGAATAAGGCCAGACTAGTAGAAAAAGGATATTCTCAAGCAGAAGGAATAGATTTTGATGAGACATATGCCCCTGTTGCAAGATTGGAAGCCATCAGATTATTCCTGGCACATGCTGCTTATAAAAACTTCAGAGTATATCAGATGGATGTCAAAAGTGCATTTTTGAATGGCATTCTGGAAGAGGAGGTGTATGTTCAGCAACCTCCTAGTTTTGAAGTTAAAGATCAAGAAGATAAAGTGTATAGACTCAACAAAGCTCTTTATGGTTTGAAACAAGCACCAAAAGCATGGTATGAGACTCTATCTCAATTCTTGGTGGACAATGGTTTTACAAAAGGCACCATTGATAAGACTCTTTTCAGAATCAATGAAGAAAACAGCACTCTGCTGGTACAAATTTATGTTGATGACATAATTTTTGGTTCTGAAAATGAATTGCTATATGAGAAGTTTGCAAATCTAATGAAAAGCAAATTCCAAATGAGTATGATGGGAGAAATGAATTACTTTTTGGGATTGCAAGTCAAACAGATGAAATATGGAATCTTCATCCATCAAACCAAGTATACCAAGGAGTTACTGAAGAAATTCGGTATGGAAAACAGCACCAAGATATCAACTCCTATGAGTACAAACATCAGATTGGATGAAGACAAAGAAGGCAAAGATGTTGATCAGACCTTATACAGAAGGATGATAGGCATTCTTTACTACCTTCATCGCCACAGACTTCGATATATCCTTTGCTTGTGTAGGTGTTTGTGCAAGATTTCAATCAAAACCTAAAGAAAGTCATTTAGGTGCGGTCAAAAAGAGTTCTCAAGTATCTAAAAGAGACTTTGGGAGTAGGGATATGGTATTCAAAAGATGGAAGCTTCAAAGTTATATCCTACTCGTATTCGATTATGCTTGGATGCAAGATTGATAGAAAAATCACCACAGGAACCTGTCAGTTAATGGGAAATAGACTGGTTTCCTGGTTTAGCAAGAAATATAATTCTATATCAACTTCCACTGCTGAGGCTGAATATATTGCTGCTGGAAGTTGCTGTGCACAAATACTTTGGTTAAGACAACAATTAAGGGATTATGGAATTGAAGAAAGAGAAATTCCAATCATGTGTGACAACACAAGTGCAATTGCAATCACAGAAAATCCTGTTTTGCACTCAAGAAACAAGCATATTGATGTGAGACATCATTTTATAAGAGATCATGTTGAAAAGAAAGATGTAGTGGTTCTTTACATCCCTACTGAAGATCAACTTGCTGATATTTTCACTAAACCTTTGGATAGTGAAAGATTTGCTAAACTAAGGTCTGAACTTGGAATTATAAAAGTTGACTGATATAATCTTAATCAGCAGTGTACTGGAATTCACCAAGGGGATTAGTCTTTGCTATGTTGGGTGAGCTCACTTAGCAGATTAGTCATTGGTATCAACAATTCCATGTACTTATGGTTGGACAATTGAGCAAATAAAGTTGCCAAGGGGATTGGTCTTTGTCATGTTGGGTGAGCTCACTTGACAGATCAGTCATTGGTATTAAACTTCATCTTGTATTATCAATTGGACAATACAAAAGGATTTAAGCATCAGCAGAGTAACTTTATCAGCAGGCTGCTGAGACATTTTGTCAGCAGGCTGCTGAGCCAAGTCTACTGAAGACAAGGCTGCTGAGGGAAACGTTACACAGTCAAACTTACTAAAGTCAAAAAGCAAATGGCGGGATATTTATTCTATCCTTATAACCGCAGTTAACACGATCTGACGGTTACAAAACGTTATGAAAAGTAATGGGCCACGTGTCAAGACAACATTCACTCAAATTTAATCATGCTTAATGCACAGTACGTGTTCTGACAGTTTCAACCATATCTGTCTATATATATGCAGACCTATACACAGAGGCTACTAATAAAAACTCAGATCAATTTTCTCTGCGTATACACTGTGTGAACATAGATTTGAAAGTTATCTTCTTCATCTTTTTCTTACAACAATGTCAAAGAAGGATGAGGTTCATATTGGAACCAGTCAGAGTGTAAGAGGATATGTTACCGACTGTAACTCCACTGAGTTAGCCATTAATATTGGACGAAGAATCAGACGGTTTGCTAGGCTAGAAGGTGTTATAAATAGAAGATTGGAACAAATCTCTTATGTCAATGTGTTGGAATTCTGGAAAAACATTGTCATACATGAAGTTAGAGAGGCCTTCACTACAACTGTTAATGGAAGAGAGATTGAAATATCCTTAGACCTACTGAGAGAGGTGTTTGGGTTTGCACCAGGAAACAATGCATTCACCAATCCAGAAGCAATGAATCTACCAAGAATGAAGTTTGTGGATTCAATAAAGACAGATGATACAATTGCTTCAAATCTAGGCATCAATGTGAGGTATATTGGTTTTGAGTACAACCTGCTGAGCAAATTGATTGCCAAAACCATTTTGGGATTTGTTGGTAGCCTGGATACTTTATCAGGACCCAAAATAGACCTGCTGATCATCATTTGCAGAAGTATGAAGTTTGATTAGGCTGGATTCTTCATACACTACATGAAGAAAGTGTGTATTGAAGATATAGATGGTACAAGGAAGTCCAAGGTCAAGCCTTTAGGTCTAATGGTTCAAACCCTGCTGAATCATTTTCAAATACCTGATGTTTTATCTAAAAAGATTAACAAATCCAGATTCAAGCCAGAAGTTGGTACTCCTATCCCTGGTCTGGATGATGACGAAGATGTAGATGATGAGGCTACTGAAAGTGATGGTGATGATGGAGATGATAATGCTGGTGGTGAGCAGGTTAAGAAAGTTGTTAAACCTACTGCACCCAAGAAGGTCACTAAAAAGAGAAAGGCTGCTGACACAAGAAAATTTATAGAAATGTTAAAGCCTAGAAAAACAAGGAAGCAAACAACATAGATCGCCGAGTCCGCGAGGATCCAAGAGAAGTTGAGGTTACCGACCCTATTATTGCAAAGAAGAAGACTGTTGCTGTAATCTTGAAGGAGCAACAGAAGGAAGCCAGTAAGAAGAGGAAAGCTGCTGAAATTGAAACAGAAGATCTTTCCAAAAGAATGAAGGAAATTGCCAAAAAGAAGAAACATGGCAAAGGCAAACAGTTGAAAACCTTAGAGGCCCAAAGGCAACTAGAAGAAGAAGTAGGAGAGGCTATTGAGGCAGAGCCCTTAACAATTATCAAGCCTACTGAGGATGTAAAGGTTGTTATTGAGCAACCTACTGAAGAATCACAAAAGACTACTGACCCTGAGCCTGCTATTGAAGTTGTTGAATCCTCCCATTCAAAGGCTGCTGAGCCTACTGAAACTGCACAAGTTGTTGTTGAGCAATTTGTAGAACAACCACAGCAAAATACTGAGTCTATACTTGCTATGGAAGTGGAAAAGTTGGTACAAGACCCTGCAAGTCTTGCAATAGTTCAGGGGGAAGAGCAATATGTTGCTAACCCTGCTGATGAGCATATAAGTCGGGGGAACCAAGTGTGGTACAGATGGAGGTAGTAGGGACTAACATACAACCTGAGCAACCAACTGACCTAGAAGCATCTGTGGAAGAAAATCTGAATTTACTTGTTGAGACCTTTAGAGGTCAGCAAGGTACTGCAACAGCTCCCAGAAAACCAACCATGCCATTTGAGAGACATGAGAAGAAGAAGAAAGAGGAGTTTGTTGACCATAAACTCTTACCAGTTGCAAACTATTTCCAATGGAAGTTTGGATTCTATAAGAGACAAAAGCCAGCTGCAGAACCAATGACACTTTTTGAAGAATGGGCTTTTGAGAAATTGGGGGTGGAAAATTTGCTGGATCTGGTTGATACCTCCTTGTTGCAATCAAGATCGATGGATCCGTTTGATGAACAACAAGGAAGAGGGTATCAAGTTCGGGGACCCGTAGATGAATCGATACATCGATGATTCATCATCTGATTCTGGTGGTGATCACCCCTCCGGTCCAGGAGAAGTCAGTAGAATTGCTATGATTATTGAACCAAGGGTAGAGCGGTCTACTGGTGCTGAGAAATCCGTTGAGAGGCAACAAACTAAACAAATGGATGAGGATGTGGAAAATCTCACCATGGATGATATTGAGGCACAAATCAATGAGGGAATAGACATTGGTGCAAACAGGATGATTGGTGAGATAGATCCTTTATTTGTTGTGGAACCTGCTGAGCATGTTGATGATCTGCAGACTGTGCATTCAGATGAAGAAATGATAACTGATATTAGTGAGCCTGATGTCAGTTCAGAGGATTCAATTCAATTTCAAGACTGGATTGACATTGAGGACACTCTAAACAAGACTGCAAATTTTCTAAGAAGGATCTCTGACTTTAAGGAATTTCAAAAAGAAAATATGGATATATTCCCTGAACAAGTTGTTGTGGCAGGTGGTGGTACAGTTGCCGAGGTACAAACAAAGACTCACAAAGGTTGGAACAAGAGGTAAAAGGTTGGAAAACAAAGACTCGGACGGAGGTACAAAGTTGCCGAGTCTCAAACAAGACATGGATAAAGGTTGGACAAAGGTTGGAACAATCTTTGGAACAATCTTTAGGGTTGGAGAAAACCCCCGCCGTTGTTGTTGAACAAAGCCGCCGTAGTGGAGCCTACCGGAGGAAAGGTCACCGAAGGGAAAGATAGTCGCCAGACCGTTGTAATTGATGAGGATGAGCACCGGTGGACTATGACTACAAGATGCGGAGTTTCAAATGCTCGAGGAAGAACCTTTTGATGAAGAACCTCAACGTGCATTTGTACCGCTTTTTGAAGAGCTCGCTCTTGATCCCATTCTCGGAAGAATTCCAAGGACCTAACCTTGCCGGGAAGGGATATGAGCTATGCTTTGGTTATCGCGTACAGAGGCAACAATACAATGTAGAAGAGCCTCGTTGATGGCCTTGATGGGGTAGGAATGGCTAGTGGGGTACCAAGACATGTTTTGGATGAGTTGAGCACCGTCGAAATGACATTGCAAATTTAAGAACTCAACTTGACAGAAAGAGCAGAGATTTGAAGATTTAATGAACCCGGTGGAGAATAGAGGAAGAACCACCGAAACCGTTGCTTCCAATATAACCTCCACTCGCATGCTCTTTCGACCTTGCTCAAGATGTAAAGGGGATTAAGCAAGGTAATACACTGAAGGACAAGTTTCTGAAAGAACAATTTGCATCCATTCATCAGAAACTTGACAAGCTTGCTGAGACACCTAAGCCTGCTGTGGCTGAATCTGCTGGAACACTGCAACCTGCTGTACTGGATCCTAAAATCACTGAGAGGATAACTCTACTGGAGAAAACATTGCAAGGAAGGATCACAGCTGTTGACACTATGACAGAAATTATGGAGGGTCAACTGAACAACCTAGTGCTCACAAAGGAGAGTGTACATGGCCTGCTGTCCAGTTTTGTTGATGATGTCAATAAGGGGGAAGAGAGCCAAACAGCAGTAGCAAAAGAGGCTGCCATAATCTTTGCTAAGAAAAGATGGGAAGAGGATACTAATGCTTTTAGGGAGCCTGCACTTGGCAGACTTCCACTTACTGATGATCTTCTCAAAGAATACAAAAAGGTTTACTATAATAAGAGGAGACCCTATCATGACAAAGGCTTTCATGAAGGTTTAAACTCCTTTTTGGGCTTAAAGTTCTGGGAAGCAAGAGTTAAAGCCATGAGGGCTACACAGAGGTGGAAGAGGTGGTAGAGGTGGAAGAAGTTTATCTACTACAAATGCAAAGGAGTCACTTAATGAATTTAAAGAAGTATACATGCATTTAGGCTTTAGAGTACATCAGATCAACCTTACTCTACCTGAAGCATGACATTGGTGGAAAGAAGTGAATCCGAATATTGATTTCTCTCTGATTGAAAATGAATGGATGAGAGAAATGATCAGGGAGAGAAGAGCTTACCATGAACAAGTGGAAAAAGCAAGGGAAGAAAGGGAAAGAAGACAGTAGATCAGCACATTTTATCTGTTTTATCATTTGCTGATTCTAGACTGTAATACTTTTGAACAATTGCTTATAATGAGATATCACCACATTTGTTCTGTTTTTGTTTTTAATCTTTTTGCTTTGCTGTAAGGAGGGTATTGGCATCATCACCAAAAAGGGGGAAATTGTTGGACTTATTTTGAAGTTTTAGCGATGAGTGCCAGACTAGCTATTATAGAGCAAAGACAAAAAGATGCCTAGATCAAATGTATAGGTTTATTAGAGTTTGATTTTGTATAGGTTTGATCAAACAAGCACCGTAAAGGTCACCGACTTACATCGCGGACTAGTCAAGATCGCAGGGTAGCCGAGTCGGTAGACTTGTCGTGAACCTATCGAAGACCGAAGGCCGAGGGCTCAAACTCAGTAATTGAAGGCTAAGGGATCAAACTTAGTAATTAAAGTCAAGGATATGGAATCAGAATTTAGGGAAATCTATGATGACCTAAACTGATTACATATACCTTGTATACAAGTCTAAGTTCAACAAGTTAAGTGGTGATTGGAACTTAGTTATATGCAAAAAGGTGTAATCTAACTTCATAAATAAAAGTTTGATAAAAGACAAGAAGTCAAGTGTTTTTAAACACAAAGAAAACAAGGATAAGCTTACCGATGTGTATATCGCCGGACTTATATTCTCGTGAACCCGCCGGACACATATTTCGATTATTCAAAGGCTACATTGGAAGATTACAAAGAAAGGGACAAATAACAACCTCTCGATTTATCAAACAAATCAATGGTTAAGATCAAAGGGACGTTGGGATGATTCGACCTTTATCCAATGGTTACAAGTCAAAGGGTGGACAGATCGTAGATCCGTCAAAAAGCAACCGACCGTGTCGTACTATGAACAAGGATGACGAAAGCAAGTCAAATGGGACAAATCTGAAACGGCTATGTTTGAATTTCAAACATAAGTCACAAGGACTCTTACCTATAAATAGAGGACTCCTAATTCAGATACAAAAGATGAGCATTGATAAAAATTAAGAATCTGTCTTGACTTGAGCAATCAGAATTAAATCAAGAAAAACACCGTGCTGATCCTACTGAGCTTTAATCTACTGATCCAGAGAAATTCTTCAAGTGTATCTGTATCCAAGCTACATCAAGTTCACACACTTGAAGACTTCAAGTTGCTGATCATATCATCCTGATCAAGCTGCTGAAAGCTGAATCACTTACTTGATTCAAACTTTCTTTTACAAGAAATCTATTGAAGACAAGAAGCATCTTTGGGTGTGAAAGACTCGTTGTTTGTGGTGGAGCCGGTGAAGAGGCAATCCTACCCTTCAAGGACCAAGTGGAAGACTTTGGAGCAAAGAATCCTACCCGTTCCAAGTGTTCGCTTTTGAAGCCATAGTTATTGGTGAAGGACAAGCAACTTAGGATTTTTGTAACAGCTACATCAAAGATCTCTAGTGAATTACCTTCAACATCACAGGAGAAGAGTGGACTGATAGGATTACACCACCTGGAACCACTATAAATTCTGCCTACTTACTTTCTGCATTTATATTCTGCACTTATTGTATCTAACACATCAATCTACCGAATCTAGCAACTGAATTCACACACATATACTACTGAGTATCTAATACTTGGTATCATATTTAACAAGTAATAAGGCTTAATTTTTGATATAATTCCGCTGCACAAATTCGAAACTCAATAGTCGCGGAGACTATCGAGTGTCGCGCAGACTATCGAAGTATCGCCAGTGCCGCCGATGTTGAGTTTGTTAACTCCAAAAGTTTTAAGTGTTAAGTTTATTCACCCCCCTCTAAACTTAACCAAAGCCTTTTCAATGGACCAACAATGCCGATGATCCGATTGTGGAGCCGCCTCCACCTAGTGGGGATGACGTAGACATTGGTGCATGGGGTGGCGGCAACTAGTGAGGGAGTTGATGGATTACCTACAGATGGGGTGGTTGTGAGTGAGCAGTTGTCTGGAGACACAATATACTTGGGGAGAGGGAAACGTATAAAAGTTCCTAATTCTAGATATTGAGAGTTCGTGACACATACGGCAGTGGATAAGAAAAGATCTTCGGCACACTCCTCCAGTCCATCGACCTTCTCAGGTAGTTTATATCCTCTTATGCATTTTGTGAATTAATCTCATTTTTCTGACGTCCACATGAGATACCTAGCAAATGTGACGGCAGGAAATCCACCCCGATCTTTTTAAAAAGGTAGTCAAATATGAGGGATGGAGGAAAGCTATGGCAGAAGAAATATGTGCCTTGAAGGAACAAAGCACATGGGTATTACAGGAATTGCCTCCTGGAAAGAAGGCCCTTGGGAGAAAATGAGTCTACACCGAAAAATACGATGAGCTGGGCAATCTTCATCGATAAAAGCAAGGTTGGTTGCATTTGGAAACCACCAGGTGGAAGGGATAGACTATAACGAGACATTCACACCGGTAGAAAAGATGGTAACGGTTCGAGCTTTTCTTGCAATTACAGCAGTTAAGAAATGGGTGATCCATCAGATTGATGTGCACAATGCATTTTTGCACGGTGATCTTGATGAAGAAATTTATATGAAGATACCTCCGGGGTTCGACCAAAACCGATTAAACTTAGTATGTCGCATGAGGAAGTCCTTCTATGGGTTGAAACAGGCACCGCGTTGCTGGTTTGCCAAGCTGGTGTGTGTTTTAAAGGAGTATGGGTTCCGTCACTCATACTCGGACTACTCGTTATTTACCCTTGTTTGAGGTGATGTACGGCTCCAAGTTCTAGTTCATGTTGATGATATGATACTTGCTGGGAACGATTCAAAAGCTTTGCAGGTCTTCAAAAACTATTTGGGAAGCTGTTTTAAAATGAAAGCTTGGGCCGTTTGAAATATTTTCTTGGATTGGAAGTCACTCGCAGCTCACAGGGTATATATGTGTCCCAGCGGAAGTATGCGTTAGACATTATCGAAGAAATAGGGTTATTGGGGCGAGACCTACCGAGTTTTCGATAGAACAGAATCACCGTTTGAAGATTGCAGAAGGTGACATGTTGGATGATCCTGGAAAATACATGTGTTTAGTTGGAAGACTTATTTACCTTGGAGTTACGCGTCCCGATTTGGCGTACGCGGTACATATATTGTCTCAGTTTATGCAGGAGCCACATGTTGAACATTGGGAAGCTGCGTTGCGGGTAGTTCGGTACTTGAACCAAAATCCAGAACATGGTATTCTCTTACGTGCAGATAGTCATTTGTCCTTGGAATGATGGTGTGATTCGGATTGGGTGAGTTGCCCGGTTACTCGTCGGTCCTTGAGTGGTTGGTTCGTGTTGCTTGGAACTTCACCGATCTCGTGGAAGACTAAGAAACAGCAGACAGTGTCTCGGTCCTCCGCCGAAGCGGAGTACCGTTTTTTGGCTGCCATTACCTGTGAGCTAAAGTGGCTTCGGCAACTTCTTGGTGATTTAGGGGTAAAAATCCCGACCGGTATCCTTCTTCATTGTGATAGTCAATCCGCTTTATATATTGCGCAGAATCCGGTGTTCCATGAGAGAACGAAGCATATTCGGATTGTCACTTTGTCCATGATGTGATTACCGAGGGGCTTATTGCACCGAATTATGTGCTTACACGAGTTCAGTTGCCAGATATCTTCACGAAAGCTTTAGGGAAACAACAATATGAATTTTTGTTACGCAATTTGGGCGTTCATGATCTTCACGCTCCAATTTGAGGGGGGTATTACAGAAATTATAGTGTTGTTGCTATTATTTGTATGTTAGGGGCATTTATGACATTATGTGTTAAGTAGGGCTTCTAGTTTGAATATATAAATATTGGATGTAACGATGAATGATGGATATGAAAGTTAATTCTTTTTTATCTACAATCTTACCATGGTATCGGAGCGAGAGGTCGTGAGATCGAACCCTGGTGTGAACTTCATTGTGCAAATGTTGGGAGAGATTGCCAACACTTGAGGGAGTGTGTGGATCCCCAATTATATTGTTGAAATAGATTGCCCACACTTGAGGGGGCGTGTCAAACCCCAATTATATTGTTAATTGTGTAAGTGTTGAGAGATATTGCTACACTTGAGGGGCATGTTTAACACCAATTATATTTTGCAAATGTTGGAAGAGATTGTCCACTCTTAAATTACTAATACCAATTTGTTTTAATAAAATAATAAACATTTGATCCTAACAATAGTCCAAACCTCTAAATCCACAAATAATGATTAAAAATAAATTTACCAAATTCAACTACTTTTTTAATTTGTCTAAAAACTTTCAAGATGACTTATATTTTGAGGACAACCTAACATATAAACCGCATTCAACTTCTCGGAGACGCCTCTCAATTTTATTTTCTTATAAAACCTTGCTCTCCCCCCACTGACCATAACTCCTTATGCGACCAAAAATCTTTCTTAAACCCCCGAAGGAATGGGGGACACCCTAAACCTTCATGATCCGGCGTCCTTTTCTCGTCTCCCAGGTTCTCTCTTCTACCCTTCCGAACAACAACTCATTTGCTACTATCTCACTTCCAAGATCGGCGGCACTCATGTCTACGGCGCTGACGTAATTAAAGAGATTGACTTGCACAATTTGGACCCGTTCAGCCTACCCGAATCCGCCTGCTTCCGGTTCGGTAAGGAAGGTCAACGACGACACTGGTATTTTTACGTGGTTTTGAGAGATAGAGGAGGGCGGAGGAGGGCGGCTGGAAGTGGTTATTGGAAAAAGAAAGGTGGAACTAAGAATGTGGTGAATTGGGGTGAAGGGAAAGGTGTGGTTGGAAAGCGCAATTGTTTTGTGTTTTATTCGGGATCTTCTCAGTTAATTGCTGTCAGGACTCCGTGGGTCATGTATGAATATGCTCTCGTCGATCATCATGTGGTAAGAATTTTTTAGAATCTCATTTTTTTTTCCCTTTCCTTTTTGTGTGTGCAGATTCCACGTTATTATAGATTCTTGAATCAAAAGAATAATTCAGCATGTTTCAAAATCTCGATTGAGTCCGGCTAATTCATATCCTACCTGAAACAAATTGTGTGAATTTAGGCGAGTTCACCTTGTAATTTGTAAATCGATTAAAATGAAAAGAATAGATTTTAAGTTGTAACTAATTGTTTCCTTAATAGCCTTGATCCTTGTCGGGACGAGCTCTGAACTCTTTTCCCCTGCATAAAAATGTGGGTGGCAACACATATGCGTTTCTTTTCTCATTCTTTTATGCCTTAAGATGTCTAAAAAGGATTTATCATGGAAAGATGAGAGATTCAAACTTGAGAAGTTGTACATTCTCCTTCAAAACTGTTTCATTTGCTTCCCGGGTTTTGATTCACATTTTTCAATCAAGGGAAATGATTGCTTATCAACGCATGTTAGGAACCTTAATTATGTTTTTGTTTGGAGTGCTGATGTTTGTGTCCAATGACTGTCTCCCTTCTCTCCCGGTTGCAGCAGGGAACAAGTTAATTGGGGGATTTTACACTGGCTTATCATCCTTAAATGGTATACTATGCATGAAGCATATTTTCTATACGGGGTCTAGAACATTATAATCAAACAACTGTCAGATTTGAGACTGCCATATGTAGTCCCTTTTGTCATAGCATTGTATGGATAAATTAGTAGAAATACTGATATTACGTACTTTAGCGGTTGTTCTGTTTCGAAGTAATACAATGTAATGTAATGATCTTTCATTTGATTACACCGTTTGAGTATGACTCTTATGTAGTGAGGTATAATGCAATTTCATTTAAACGTAATGGGAAAAGTTCGTATCCATCAAGTTTCTGAAAATAGATGGCATGAAATGTAATAGAAATTTGACAATCACCGCCACCCTACACACCTAGCTACCACGACTATCTCTCATCCCTACCCTCACATAAAAAAAGTAAAATTACTTTATTCGGACAAATAAGCTTCCTTTATTCAGATGGTGATGGAATGGTGGGGTGACTGTTGCCCAAAACCTTGTAAAATATCGACTTCCCTCCAGGGTAGTTTTTGAACCTGCATTTCGTTTTTTATTTTCCCCCTCTAAACATAGTAGTATTTTGATTTACACTTGCCAATCCTTTGAACTCGATGCTTGGTATTTCATTTCCTTTTTCTTTTCTTTGTCGGGGAGTTTGTGTGTTATAGTTAAAGATGGACATTGTAACTTACTGGTTGTTGGTTATCTTTTATGGATGGGGTGGCGGTGGAGTGTGGTGTTGATGTACTTGACATTGTTTTTTTGTTTTTGTTTTGTTTTTGTGTGTTTTGAAAAGGTTTTTGTTTGAATTTAATCTGGTATGACTACAACTTTCATTTATCTGCAAAAAATGCAGATGTCTTTCGTACTCTGCAGAGTGTTCTTTAAATGTAAACGCTCTACTAACGTATCGGAGCATGTAATAAATTCATGTGGCGTGGAAATTGTAACATCAATTCGTCCTTTTGGCGTTCATTGTGATACACAAGATACATCAACTGTTGTTGTGACTACAGTACATGACAACAAATCCGAAGACAATGACTTAAAGAGACAGAACGAAGCATTGGATCCTCAAACCTCCCGTGAGCCAGTTCTTAATCAGGTATTTTTTTTTACTAAGTTTCAACTTTCAACAGATTCCATACTTTATTTATTAGTTATCTCCTTTGGCAAGTGGTTATTTCCTAGCAGATTTTATTCATTCATTTATATTTGCAAATCACTTCTTTTGTGCTTCCCTTATTGGTCCCTTTGAATCTCCTTTGTGGCTATGAGTAAATTTGGCAACTTAAGCTTCATGTTATAGTCAGATTTATCGTTTCACTTTTAAGTTCTTGCACCCTTCCTCATTTTATCTACAGACTTTAATAAGAATACGGTTTGATTCTTATGGATTCTTTGTTTGTGTAGGAGAATTTAACCAATTGGGAGGATGATTTTATAGAGCTGGATGACCTTCTACGTCCTCTTCCAGAAAATGATTAATTATTAAAGAGGCAGCAAACAGAATTTAACCAACTGCAAATTTTTTTTCGTCAACCAAATTTAAGGTTGTGTAAGACCATCTCAAATGTTTGTCAAAAAAAAAAAAAGGGCCATCTCAAATGAGATGCCATGTCTGATGAAATCATCCAACAAGTTTCTAACCATTTGCTTAAAAGATTTTGGGATACTTATTGAAGGAGTTAGCAAAGGTCATGTGACATGTATGATTGAAATTACCGAGGACTGGAAGAAGAACACGTGATCTTCAGGTAGACGTTTCCATATTTCATGAAATTGTATGCTTTTGTTGAAATTCTCTTATATTCAGCAAAAGAAGTAAAATTTTGTGTCTTCGTTATGTCCTGTGATGCAGGGAATTTCTGGATTGTTATTGTCAAATAGCCTTGTTGAAGCAATGGAGAAGGATCGACTACCCCAAAAAAAAATCGTAGGGCGTTACTGTTTTGGCCATTTTGAAACTTGCTGAGGTGGTGTTGTCTGTTTCTTTTGTATTCTGCTCTGTTCTGCTGTGGTTGTTTTATGCAACTTTGGTCATTTGTAACAAATATGATGAAGCTTTTAAATTTTCTTTTTCCTTTTATTTATGGACGTATGCTTCTGATGACATGCTCTTTCAATCAATCTTTGTTTTCGTTGTATTAAACGGCCAAGTGTTTTATACACTGAGCTTACTTGATACTACCTACCTCTGTCCCAAATTGCAAGACAATTTATGTTTTTGGTTAAATCCCATAATATAAGTTTCATATAAGATATCAATGATGAATTTATTACATTTTTCTTTTGCCCCTCATTAATTTTATATTCACTCATTTTTCAGTATTTTACAACTATTGTATTAATAGCTGTCAAAGGTTACTTTAGACGTTATCATGAAAATGAATGTTACATAATCAACTTTCTTAAACTGTGTGAAAAGTGTAAATTGAATTAATATTTTAAGAAGGTTGTAATAAAAAAAAAATTTTTTTTTTTGAAAGCCAAATTATATTAGAATTCGAGATCTGCTAAAATCGCGGAGGTTACAGATTGTGGGGGTTGGGTACCTCAGTTACAATAGCCCGAAAGAAAATTAGGGATTGAAAAGCCCAAATTGGCAAGCCCATCAGCTGGGATATTAAATTGTCGTTTCACATATTGAAAGTTGCACTTCCTAAAGAATTTTCTCAATTTCCGGATTCTTGAAGCTAAAACTCCCAGCGTCGTTTGATCTTCATCTTCTTCCGATTTGATTCTGGCAATACACAGCCGAATCCGATTCAATCACCACCTCACCACTCCAAAAGCGTGCTACCTCCTTCATCCCGTGTAGAATTGCGAGGAGTTCAGCAAATTCTACCGAAGCAACTAAACCTAGATCCATGGAAATTGCAACTGTTGCCAGTCCGTCCTGGTTCCTTGCTATAATTCCAGCTGTTCCATGATCACCACGTACTCCTGCATCAACGTTTACCTTCAAAGTCCCTGCCTTTGGTTTGATCCATCGATTTGGAATAATCCCTTCACAGATTGAGGGAAGATCGATGCTTGCTTCTGTGTGGAATTCATCCAAGAAGATAGCCGCTTTTTTAGGGATTCGAAGCGGCATCAGTGCATCATTCTGGAAAACAGCTCCATTGCGTCCAAGCCAAGTGAACCAGAGGGTCATAAAGAATAACTCTGCCTTTGGATTTGGGTGTTTTACCATAGAGTAGCAGAGATCGAGCAGATTATCCGGGTTCAAGTCCACTATCCCAAGAATATCTGGGTAGTCTGACCAAATTCCATGGGTCCAGTTGCACTTGAAGAAACAGTGGGTCCAAGTCTCAATCTCCATGTTGCAAATTCCGCACATGCCATCCGCTATACGTCTTCGAAGCAAGTTTGCTGCAATGGGTAGAGAATTTGTGGCAATCCTCCATAAGAAGGCCTTCACTTTTGGTGGAACTCGAAGTGACCACAGGTAACTCCAAGATTTGGCATTTGCTTTAGATGTAGAGGCTTCACCATTTGTCTGAGTTTGTGTTTGTATTTGTTGCGCTAGTTTGTAGCCAGATTTAACAGTGTATACTCCAAATTTTCCATAATGCCAAATGAGTTTGTCAGAATTAGATTGAAGACTTACTGGGATAGATTTAATAGCATCAGCTTCATGAGGTAGAAAAATATGAGAGAGCAAAGTTAGGTCCTAAGCCCCATTGCTTATTAGTTGGTCCACAGTTTGAAACTGACTATGCATTCCATAAGTAGAAAGAGAGAAGTGAGGTTCCAAAGGCACCCAAGGTTGACTCCAAATGTTGACAGAGGTGCCACTCCCAATAGACCATCTAAGTCCTTTAGATATTAAATCCTTTCTTGCACTCAGACTTCTCCAAAGAAAAGAAGGCCTAGATCCAAGGTCACTTTCCAGAAAAGACTTCTTTTTGTGATACTTGAACTTTAGAGTTTGGCTTACAAGGGAGTGGGGATTGCTTACTATTCTCCAACATTGTTTGGCCAGTAAAGCATGGTTGAACAATTCCAAGTTCTTGAAGCCTAGCCCCCCCCCCTGAATTTTAGGCTTGCACAGACTGTCCCAAGAAATCCAGGCCATAGAGTTCCCATCTTTATCATTCTTCCCCCACCAGAACCTCCTTATCATACCAAGGATTTCATTTAGTAGTTTCTTTGGGAGCAGAAAACACTGCATCACATAAACCGGTATAGCCTGTAAGACTGCCTTGATAAGTATATCCTTTGCTGCAGTAGTCAGAAAAAGTGCCTTCCAACCATTGAGTTTCTTCCAGATCTTGTCCTTTATGTATTTAAAAACATCATACCTTGATCTCCCAATCATGAAGGGGAGTCCAAGGTACTTACCATTAGAATTTCCAATAGGAATCTCCAGTTTCTGAATAATAAGCAGCCTGACATTGTCTTCCAGAGCTTTGTTAAAATAGATGTTAGACTTAGCAAGATTAACCTTCTGTCCAGAAAGCCCCTCATAGGTAGTCAGGATATCTAGGATGGCAGCAGCATTATTCA
This sequence comes from Gentiana straminea, assembly GCA_036785695.1. Classification (NCBI taxonomy): domain Eukaryota; kingdom Viridiplantae; phylum Streptophyta; class Magnoliopsida; order Gentianales; family Gentianaceae; genus Gentiana; species Gentiana straminea. The sequence continues at coordinate 456,562 of JAVUPR010000515.1, read as the reverse complement.
TATCAGCCTTAGCAAATAGAATACTATCATCTGCAAACAGTAGATGAGAAAGGCAATGACCCTCATTCCCAAATCTGAAAGGGTTGTAGGAACCATGGAGCACTGAAGTTTTAATCAAAGCAGAGAAACCCTCAGAACAGATAATAAATAGAAAAGGGGATAAAGGATCCCCTTGCCTTATACCTCTTGTTGGCCAAAATCTGGAAGAAGGTTGGCCATTCACTAGCACTTGAAAGGAAGCAGAGGAAACACACTTCATGATAACGTTGGATGTAATATCGTCGGATCAATCATAGATTGACCCGATTACGCAATGAATGCATCGATCTCCCGATCTAAACGAAACAAAGAACATAAATTTAAGATCTAAACTACAAGGGGGTTTGGGAGCCTACCTTTTTATGGTGCTTAACTCCAAGAACAAAAGGCTCCTTGAACACGTGATTGAGCGGCTCCTTGAACACCACCGTCTTCCAACGTGTGTCTCCCAGCAACACCAAGTGGATGGTGTTTCCCGCCGCCGGACCTCCTTGATATGCTACCGGAATAATCCCGAAGATTATTCCAACTCGAAACCCAAAGAAAATAGCCGAAAATTCCAAGCTAGTTTTCTTTCAATAATGGCGTGTTATCTCATGTGTCAAAAGGCTTGGGATAACTCTCTTTATATAGGAGAGTAATCATTGTCCTCCAAGGATTTAATAATTAAGAGATAATTATTAGAATAATCCTTTATTCCAAATAAAAGATAAATAAAATAATTATCCCAAACAAATTAGGATAAATCATATTATTATCTAATATTCCATGAATTATCAATTAAAAAATAAAAGATAAATCATATGTCAAATAATTATCCAAGAAAACTAATTCCTTAATAATTAAATAATCAAAACATGCGCCACTTGTAAACCCAACCTAAGTCTACACGCATGTTTCTTTATTTGACCAATTAGGTCAAAAAGGTCAACACACCAATTTGGGCCGAGTCAATTAAAAAATGTCTTTTCCGTGTATTTAATTATTTAGTCCAACTAAACAATTAATCCACATATCAATTAAATAGCCCAATCCACTATTTAATTATAATTGAGGTGCAACGACGAGAAAACCTATATGCTATATTAGGAGCCACGTCGGGGACCGTGGACCCATATTCAGTAGCTACAATAAGTCGAATAAAATTATCCGTCAGACAGAATAATTATATCCAACCTATTAATTCCGGGATTACACCACCATAAACCCGAAACTGAACTCTATCGAATATAGATAACTTACACTCAATTTATGAGTCGAAATCGTCCACTGATATAATCATTACATACGGATAAATCCTCCATAGACTGCTCACTTCGATTCGGGATATTTCCGTAAACCCTTCTCGAAACATATTATCCTTATTTACCATTAACCCCCTAGTGATCAATTAGTTCATAACCAATATAATATGAACTCGGGCCCATCGATCGCCTTCTGGGTTAACAAATAAGGGAACTCGTCTCTCTACTTCCCGAGGGAAGGAATGGATTCCATATCTCTGCGATAACACGGACTCTCACTCATTCCGAATAGAGCCAACGAGAAGTGTTGGACCACATACTACGAAGTGATCCTTACTAACACATCAAACTCTACCCTAGTCTAAGCAGTTGGTCTGTGATCACCTCAGGATTGAGATTAATCCATATATGATCATCTTGTGATTCGATAAGACTTCTCGATTACGGAACTATATCGAGAACTCAAATCAAATCGGTCCACCCTATATGATTATCATCATATATAAATGCCCCACTAGGTACCCTATTACCGACAAACCGGATAAGACTCGTCACACCGTAAAGTGTTACGGGCGCATTAATAGCAAATTAATCATGAGACCCGTACTCGCATTAATAAACGCTACGGACTAAGTTAATTTTAAGTACATCTCACTAACTCAATCCTCTTGTGTATAGCCATACACCGAGTTATGTGATTACATAAACAAGGTACTTAGGGTTTTGTAGTAGTGTATACATATTGGCAATAAATGCGAATAAATAAGATGAAATAAATTCTCGTCATTTATTTAAATAAAACAATTACAAATTGTCTTTCGGGCATAAAACCTAACAATCTCCCACTTGCACGAAAGTCAAGTGGATTAATTGTTTTAGAGCACACCCTATATCTATATTACGCAATACAACTCCCACTTGCTCTAAAGCAAATAAGTCATGTCCCTAATACCAATAGTTTCCAAATGCCGGTTGAAGACTTCTAACGGCAATGTCTTGGTGAAAGGATCAGCAGGGTTGTCAGCAGAGGCGATTTTCTTGACGGAAATGTCACCTCTTTGGACTATCTCTCTGATTAAATGGTACTTTCGCTCGATATGCTTTGACTTGCGGTGACTACGGGGTTCCTTCGAATTAGATACCGCCCCATTGTTGTCACAATAGAGAGCGATCGGATCGTTGTGATTTGGAGAGACCCTAAACCACTCAGGAACTTCTTGAGCCAAACTGCTTCCTTAGCTGCCTCAGAGGCCGCTATGTATTCAGCTTCCATAGTAGAATCAGCCGTGCTGGATTGCTTGACGCTTCTCCAAATGACTGCACCACCACCAATGGTAAACACTGAGCCTGAGGTAGATTTGAAATCATCTCTATCTGACTGGAAGTCAGAGTCAGTGTACCCCTGTACATCCAGGTTTGCACCCGAATATACCAAGGATATAATTCCTAGTCCTCTTCAAATACTTTAAGAGGTTCTTTACTGCAATCCAATGCTCATTGCCTGGATTAGATCGATAACGACCGACTAGTCCAACGCCATAACGTATGTCGTGTCTAGTGCACAACATAGCGTACATTAGACTACCTACAAACCGAAGCATAAGGCACTCTTTCCATAGCCTCTGTTTCCTCAGGAGTCTGAGGACTCTGAGTCTTAGAGAGATGGACGCCGTGACGAGTTGATAGGTAACCCTTCTTTGCGTCCGTCATGCTATATCTAGCCATCACCTTATCAATGTAAGTGGCTTGTGAAAGAGCTAACATTTTGTTCTTACGATCCCGTATTAATTGGATCCCGAGAACATAATTCGCCTCTCCCAAATCTTTCATTTGGAATTGGCTGGCCAACCAAATTTTAACGTCCGACAACATCCCCTTATCGTTTCCAATCGGGAGAATGTCATCTACGTACAACACTAGAACGCAACCTTATCCTTGATGACTTTCTTGTATACACAAGGTTCATCAGGATTTTGTTCGAAATCATATGACTTAATGGTGTCATCAAATCTATGATTCCAAGACCGAGATGCTTGTTTCAACCCATAAATGGATCTCACCAACTTGCACACTTTGTGCTCTTGGCCTTCCTCGATGTATCCTTCTGGTTGCTGCATATAGATTTCCTCGTCGAGAAAGCCGTTAAGAAACGCTGTCTTGACATCCATTTGCCGTATTTCATAATCTAGGCATGCGGAATAGAAAGGAGGATCCGGATGGATTTGAAGCATGGCCACATGGGAGAAGGTCTCTTCGTAGTCTATACCCTCTCTCTCGTGTGTAGCCCTTAGCTACAAGCCGTGCTTTAAAGGTTTGCACCTTACCATCAACTCCTCGCTTCCTCTTGTAGAGCCACTTGCTCCCTATGGGTTTTACCCCTTCGGGGCAATCTACAAGTTTCCAGACAGAGTTAGAGTACATGGACTCTATCTCTTGATTCATCGCGTCAACCCATAGATCCTTGTCACGATCCTCCATGGCCTTGCGAAAGGACACTGGATCATCTTCCACACCATCAGAGACGGCTACGTTTGCCTCTGATTGTCCATACCGATTTGGTGGCCGAACCACTCTCTCAGTACGTCTGGGTGGATTAAGATTAGGGGTGACTGTTGCATTCGTAGTGTTGCCTACAGTGACACTAGGTGGCACTTGTGGTCTGACCTCGTCAGAAAGTAACTCCTCAAGTACGACTTTACTTCGAGGCTTGAAGTCTGTCATATACTGATCCTCCAAAAACGTGGCGTTAGTGGAAACTATTACCTTGTTATCTTCCGGATCGTAAAACAGACCTCCACGTGTTCCCTTGGGGTAACCAACAAACAAACATACTTTCGTACGCTTTTGTAGTTTCGTAGTCTTGTCCACTAGTAAATGTGCAGGACAACCCCAAATTCGAAAGTGACGTATGCTTTCGCCACGTCCCTTCCAAAGTTCCAAGGGTGTCTTACTGATAGACTTAGACGGAACCACATTCAATATGTGTACCGCTGCTTCTAGAGCATATCCCCAAAAGGATATCGGTAGCGAGGCGTAGCTCATCATTGATCTGACCATGTCAATCAATGTTCTATTTCTCCGTTCGGCAACTCCATTTTGCCGAGGTGTCCTAGGCGCGAACGTTGGGAACGGATCCCATGTTCAAGTAGGTAGTCGTGAACTCGCATCTAAGTACTCTCCTCCGCGATCGAGCGAAGGCATTTCAAAGACTTGCCCAATCGCCTTTCGGCTTCGCTTGAAATTCCTTAAACTTGCCAAAAGTCTCGGATTTTCGATGCAGCAGATAAACATATCCGAACCTCGAGTAGTCGTCAATGAAAGTAACAAAATACTCGAATCCGCCTCTAGCTTGCACATTCATCGGACCACAAAGGTCTGAATGTACTAACTCTAGAGGTTCTTTGGCCCTATTCCCTTTTGACGAGAAGGGACGCTTAGTCATTTTTCCTTCCAGGCAAGATTCGCAGACGGGCAACGAGTCAACATATAACTCTTTTAAGGTATCACCCTTAGCAAGTCGTTTGAGTCTTTCCAAGGAAATGTGACCTAGCCTAAGGTGCCAAAGATATGTACTATCTTCTTTATGAGAAATTTTCTGCTTTTTAGCAGATTTTTGATGTGCTACTTTAAATATTTCAGTATTTAACAGGGGAGCTTGCGTGGGTTTAATGAAAATCAATCCGTTTTCTAACACAGTAGTACACAAAGTAAAACCATTCTTTGAAATAGTAAAGTCATTATTCATAAAAGAAACAGAGTACAACTGGTCTTTCAAAGCAGAATACGAAATCAAATTTCTATGAAAATTCGGAATGAAATAAACATTGTCTAAATGTAAAACTTTATTTCCAAAATGTAAAGCCACAGCTCCCACTGCTTTTGCTGAAACTAACGCCCCGGTGCCGACTCTCATAACTTGAGCTCCTTCCTCTAGCTCCTCATACGAACTAAGGATCTGCAAAGAAGAACATACATGGTTAGTAGCTCCAGGTATCCGCATCCAAATTGATACATCTTTAGCTACATTGAAAGATTCCAAGACAAGTAATTCGGATTACCTTTCTTATCTTTCCCATTGCTAGCCTTAACATTCCCATCCTTTACATCTTTGAGATATACGGGGCGTTGACGACGCCGCGTGCCCTATCTCATTGCAAGAATGACACTTGCCCTTGGGCTTGGATGGTGTATTCGGCTTAGCCTTCTTCTTCATAGGTTTAGGCGCCGGTGCAGTTTGTTTCTTGTTCTTTTGTTTACCCTGCTGGTTTGATTTAGACGCCTTGGCTACGACCACATTTGCCTCAGCCTTCTTTTCCTGATCCAGGATTTTATCTTTCGTAGAAAGACCCTCGTAGACTTGAAGTTCGTTGATAAACTCCGTCATGGAAATGTGAGCCTTAGACATGACGTAGCTGGTCCTGAATGTCAGGAAATCAGATGTCAGAGATTCAAGAATCACTGACACTTGAGTAGCATCGTCTATAATCGCACCATGAGTTGCTGCATCAGTAAAGTAACTAATCATGTTATCACATGACCAGTAACCGACTGACCCCGCCTCATCTTGGCATTGACAGCCTTCCTCACGGTCTCGTGTCTTGCTTGATCAGACGGTTTGCCAAACATGATGGTTAAATGCTGCAAGATTTCTCGTGCAGTATTAAAACCCTCAATCTTGCTCCGAATGACATCCAACGCTGAGGCTAAGAAGATGCCTCTTGACTTATTATTCGCCTCTTGCCATTTTTGATGTTGATCGCAAATGCATTTAGGCGGATTTTGAGGGGGAAGAACAGGGCACTCCTCAGTCAAAACAAACTGTGCATTCTCAAATACGAGCACCACGTTTACGTTACTTTTCCACTTAGTAAAATTGTCGCCATTTAGTTTATCATTCAGTAAAGTTTGAATTTGCGAAGACATGTTGTTGTAAATAAAATGACAGAAACTTAATCAAATATACACTACTATATTCTGTATTTTAGGAATAATAAACTATATTAAGTCTATCCTACCATTCCAAGGATTTAATCTCACACCTCAGTGCCGCCGCAGGGTCAGTCAAAGAGGTGATGATTAAATTGAGACAATCTCTCTCAGTGATTAATCTTCGAGAATCAAACATCTCACGGGAATCAGACATCCCGGACTTTAATCACTGATTACCTTCCTTTTCTAGCCTAGATATTTCGAAAATATCCATAAAGAGTGTGACCTACTATATCAGATCTCAAAGTACGCCCCGAGTGTGCCGCCGCAGGGTCGGTCAGTGACTCAACGAGTACCCGAAATCCTATCCTTTCGGAAACCAAGCCTTGAATTTTCATAGGGCTGAACACCACCCGCAGGGGGCCGGAATCAAAACGGCTCGAGGTGTCACCCTTCTCTCACGTGCTTGCATTTATAGTACAGGCCGTGGGGTTGGCTGTCGCCTTCCCCGCTCCCACTCAATATTTTGAAAAAGTGGTGGGTTTACTAATTACGGTTTTGGCCTTGACAATAAGAAACAATGAATCAAAGTACTCCGAATAGGGTCGGTTATGTAGGCAAGCCTACGTCGTCGTATTCGTTGGAACATATGTGACAATTCAGGCCAATCCGGAAAGAGAAGCCCAGTTTAGCCCGATGGCTTATCGGCTATGCTAAGTCCTGTCGAACTGCAGTAACGTACATCACACGTGGAGGGGAGTCGATTGAGCCGAAGCTCGGTTGAACTCGCCCAACCATGGTTAGACCATTTCCGAACCCATGTACTAAGATTCTCCGATTTCTACGTTGTCACCCAAAGCGTAATCTCGTTTTTGTTTAAGGTGGGTTCAGTGAGAAGCCATCACCGAAAAGCTCAACGATTTATCCAAGTGGGATTCACCGAGAATCCATCACTAAAATCGTAAACGATTGACAAAAACCCGGGTCCTCGGTTTTTATAATTAGCTACTTATTATTTAACTACCACATATTAAATTAATAAGCATTCATACTAATTATTCGAGTTATACATGCCTAATTTATTCGAAATAAACTAGCTACGTGTATGCATTGGAGTGGAATCATGAAGATGCAAGTCATGGCGATTTTCCGGTTTTAAGCACATAATCTTGATCAAACACAAAATTATACCGAGATGGACCGTTGGTTCCCCCGACTAACTATTTTCTAAGGAAAAGTAAAACTTATACTATGTCTTCGAGTCTTGTTCTTCGAATCTTGAACTCGAACCGCCGGATCACGAACCACGAACACCCGAGAGGAGAAAGACCTTTTTAATTAAATAAAACCAATTTATTATAATTAATCTTTTTTTTTTTTGGTTATTACATGCGGCTGCCAAAAAAAACCTTTTTTTTTTTTTTTTTTTTTTCCTCTTTCGGCTGTTACAAAAAAATTTCCAAGAAAAATATATTTTATTTTTATTTTTATTTTTATTTTCTGCCATACAGCAGCCTTTTATAAAAAAAATTAGGTTACAAAAAAAATTGTGACACAGCCGCAAGCTTTATACCCTAGCCGCATGCAATTTTATAAACAGGACTTATAGCGACGCTTTTCAGCGTCGCAGAAAATCCTGTAGCAGTTTTTAAAAAAAAAAAATTAAACCGTTTCTCCTCGTTCATACCTTGGGTTTCGCCTCGATCTTCATCTTTTCGGCAAGATCTTCATCTTTTTGAGCCCAGAATAACAAAATTACAATAAAAGATGCTACTTTTACAATGAATTTTCGAAAATTGACATAAAAAAATACAATTCATATGCTCAATTGTTACTAAACAAAGGAGCTACAAAATAGATCTACGGATAAACAGTACCAACTCAATCCATCTCTTTAACCACAACATTCACAAGCATACAACATGATAAATTTCGAATTAACAAAAAAAAAAAAACGAAATAAAAACACCTAAAACATGCTTTTCCACTCCTAAATCTAAAACTCATATTCTTTGATCGTTAGATCAAAGGCTTTGATACCACTTGTTGGATGTAATATCGTCGGATCAATCATAGATTGACCCGATTACGCAGCGAATGCATCAGATCAAGATCTAAACGAAACAAAGAACATAAATTTAAGATCTAAACTACAAGGGGGTTTGGGAGCCTACCTTTTTATGGTGCTTAACTCCAAGAACAAAAGGCTCCTTGAACACGTGATTGAGCAGCCACCGTCTTCCAACGTGTGTCTCCCAGCAACACCAAGTGGATGATGTTTCCCGCCGCCGGACCTCCTTGATATGCTACCGGAATAATCCCGAAGATTATTCCAACTCGAAACCCAAAGAAAATAGCCGAAAATTCCAAGCTAGTTTTCTTTCAATAATGGCGTGTATCTCATGTGTCAAAAGGCTTGGGAGAACTCTCTTTATATAGGAGAGTAATCCTTGTCCTCCAAGGATTTAATAATTAAGAGATAATTATTAGAATAATCCTTTATTCCAAATAAAAGATAAATAAAATAATTATCCCAAACAAATTAGGATAAATCATATTATTATCTAATATTCCATGAATTATCAAAAGATAAATCACATGTCAAATAATTATCCAAGAAAACTAATTCCTTAATAATTAACTAATCAAAACATGCGCCACTTGTAAACCCAACCTAAGTCTACAAGCATGTTTCTTTATTTGACCAATTAGGTCAAAAAGGTCAACACACCAATTTGGGCCTAGTCCATGAAAAATGTCTTTTCCGTGTATTTAATTATTTAGTCCAGCTAAACAATTAATCCACATTTCAATTAAATAGCCCAATCCACTATTTAATTATAATTGAGGTGCAATGACGAGAAACCCTATATGCTATATTAGGAGCCACGTCGGGGACCATGGACCCATATTCGGTAGCTACAATAAGTCGAATAAAATTATCCGTCAGACAGAATAATTATATCCAACCTATTAATTCCGGGATTACACCACCATAAACCCGAAACTGAACTCTATCGAATATAGATAACTTACACTCAATTTATGAGTCGAAAGCGTCCACTGATATAATCATTACATACGGATAAATCCTCCATAGACTGTTCACTTCGATTCGGGATATTTTCGTAAACCCTTCTCGAAACCTATTATCCTTATTTACCATTAACCCTCTAGTGATCAATTAGTTCATAACCAATATAGTATGAACTGGGCCCATCGATCAGTTTCTAGGGTTAACAAATAAGGGAACTGTCTATCTACTTCCCGAGGGAAGGAATGGATTCCATATCTGTGATAACACAGACCACTCATTCCCAGAATAGAGCCAACGAGAAATGTTGGACCACATACTACGAAGTGATCCTTACTAACACATCAAACTCTACCCTAGTCTAAGCAGTTGTATGTGATCACCTCAGGATTTAGATTAATCCATATATGATCATCTTGTGATTCGATAAGACTTCTCGATTACGGAATTATATCGAGAACTCAAATCAAATCGGTCCAAATTCTATATGATTATCATCATATTTAAATGCCCCACTAGGTACCCTATTACCGACAAATCCGGATAAGACTGTCACACCGTAAAGTGTTCTGGGCTAGCAAATTAATCATGAGAGCCGTACTCAGATTAATAAACGCTACGGGCTAAGTTAATTTTAAGTACATCTCACTAACTCAATCCTCTTGTGTATAGCCACACACTGAGTTATGTGATTACATAAACGAGGTACTTAGGGTTTTCTGTAGTGTATACATATTGGCAATAAATGTGAATAAATAAGATGAAATAAATTCTGTCATTTATTTAAATAAAACAATTACAAATTGTCTTTCGGGCATAAAACCTAACAGTACCTGCATTAGAAGTAAAGAGGTTTTCATAGTAGTGTTTGGCATAAGCTGTAAGCTCCCCCTGATCCTCTATAACAGTTCCATCTTCAGAAATAAGGACATCAATTTTATTCTTGCGGTGCCTCCTGGAAGCCTTCATGTGGAAGAAGGATGTATTTCTGTCCCCTGAGGCCAACCAATTACATCTTCCTCTTTGTTTCCAAAAGTCCTCTATGTTAAGTAGAAGGTTGAGTTCTCTCATTATACTCTTTTCCTTGTCTACATCCCAGTTTTCTTCTTGCTGCATGCCATGGAGAGTGTCTTGTAGCTTGCTAATCTTCTCAGTAATATTCCCATATTTAAAAGAGCTCCAAGATTGGAGGGAGTCCCTCACAATCTTTATTCCTTTAGAAACATCAACAACATGCACATGATGCCTTTTATCCCAAGCAGCTTTTGACACATCAAAACACTCTGCATCTTGCAGCCAGTATGGGTCGAACCTTCTTATGACTTGCCTGACTTTTCTCTTCTTTAACACAAAAGGACCATCTGAAATAAGGATAGGAATGTGATCACTCCTAGCTGCAAAGAGGTGAGTAACTGTAAATTTAGGAAACATTTTTATCCAAGAACTACTGGCCACAGCTCTGTCAAGTCTTTCCCTAACATTTCCATTTGACCTCCCTTGTGTCCAGGTGTACCTGGCACCAGAGTATCCTAGGTATTGAAGATCACAGCTACTAAGGGCATTTCTGAAATTCTCCATTAGGTATCTTGGTCTTGAGGCAGCTCTAGTCTTCTCATGAGGTTGGAGAATCTCATTGAAATCACCTGCACAAATCCAAGGAAGAGAAGAAACTATATGCAATCTTTGGATAAGATCCCAGGAAAAATGACTTAGGGTATGGTCTGGATTACCATAGAACCCAGTAAAGCGAAAAAGCTTGTTGTTGTAAGTGACCTCTGTATCAATGTGACCACTAGAACTGGTCTTTATTTGGACTGATGTGGAGTCATTCCAGAGCAGAGAGAGTCCTCCCCTGGTTCCAATACTTGGTACATGGTAACCGGAGGCAAACCCTAATTTAATTCTAACAGAATTCATAGCAGCATAGGATAGCTTTGTTTCAGAAAGGAAGAGAAGGAAGGGAGAAGAGTTTTTGACCAGGCATTTAAGGCTAAGAACTGCGTTGGGGTTGCCTAGGCCCTACAGTTCCAACATAATATTTTCATTGTTCCTGGTGGAGCTGCTTTGCAGCATCCACCAGGGTCTCTTGCTTGACAATTTTTGATTTCCTTTCACTGATTTGCTCATCATCATTAACCTTTTATTTTTCCAGTGCAGGTTTGCTGGTTGGTGATGCCAGAGAGGGTTCTTGGAAGGTCTTGCTTATATCTTTTAAAGGTACCTTGGGTTGTGGAAGTTGTTTTTTGGCATGAGGGATTAGGAGACTGGTTTGAGGGAGAAGAATTGTTGATTTGGTTGTTTTGGTGGGTATTAAGTGGGAGAGAGGTGTTTATGCTTGGGCCAGGTATGCCAAGTTGTTTTTCTGGGATCTTTGATTCCTTGGCACAAGAAGAGAGGGAGGGTTTTAAGGGGATAGATGTCTGAGTGCTTAAGTTTAGGTTATTTTGTGAGATTTGCAGTTGTTGTTCTAGGTAGAGAGGTTTTGTTGCAGAGGAGGATAGTGATAGAGACTTGTAAGGAGAAAAGTTTTTTCCAGAGTTTTGGGGGTCCGGAAGGGTGGAGTGGGTTTGGGAGTGGGGTTGGTTGGGAGAGTGTGAAAAAGATGTGTTTGAAAAGGATGTGTGTGAGTCAGATTTAGTGATGGGTGATAAGGTCACATGGTTTGGCAGGTTTGAAAAGTCATCATGGTGATTTTTGTTGTTTAGTGGACATGGGACAGAGTGTGTACTAGGAACAGAATTGCAGGCAGCTTTTTCAGTCTGGAAAGGGACTAGACTTATGGAGGGGTCAAAGGTTGACTTACTTTTTTCCATTGGGAGCTGAGTTTCTTGTGAAGGTTTTTTGGCTTTTTCTGCTGCTGTCTGAAAGGTGTTTGAGGGATGAGGATTGATGATGGGTTGAAGGCCCATATCAATGAGCCTGGATTCTTCTATGAGCTTAGTTCCATTACTTGCGTTAAGCCATGTGCCAAAATCAAAGCTTTCTTCATCTTCAACTTTGAACTCCTCAGTTGCTGATGGACAGTTGCGTGCTATATGTCCCATGAGGCCACAGTAGAAGCAAAAAGATGGGAGTCTCTCATACTGAAATAAAGCTTGCATAGGTTTGGCTAAAGAACCTACCAGATTATTGTCCTCCAGAACCAGGGAGAAGAGTTGCGGTAGTGGCTTGTTATCAGAGATTGCAGCTCTAAATCTGAAAAGGGGCAAGTTGGTACCGATGTCTTCTCTGATTTGGATGAAGGAACAGTCTTGGAGCGTATTTGCTATCTTCTTCCCCACCTCCATGGTATGGACATGCGTGGGAAGCCCCCAAACCTGGATCCAGAAGAGTGACTCTTGAAAAGCGGCACTATCTTGTTGCAGGTCCGGATCCCATTGTTTCAAAATGAGGAGAGTGTTATCCAAACACCAAGGCCCATCCTGCAGAACTCTGTGAAGATCTTCCTTGTACTCAAATAGAATCTGGATGTAGTTTTTCCCTTTCTTGATGCATTTGAACTTTTTTGTATTCCAAGATTTCTCCATGGCAATACGAAGATTCTTGACTGGCATTTCTTTTTCAGTGATGAATTTTCCAAGCAAACTGAGATCACTTTGCTGTAGACCTTTTTTGATGTCCAGCTTCCTGATATTGGCAGTGATTTGTTGAACATCTTTGAGTGTGAGTCTGAGGATACGCGCTTGGAGATCTTCTTTCTCCATAGCCAAGAGACTAGCTAGAACTCAAAAGAGTTAGGAGAGTCTCTAGAGAGAGAAGGGAGCTCTCAAAAGAGAGAGTAAGTCTGAAAGACTGGTTTCTGGACAGTTCAAAGGACCACTGTTTTGTATCTCTTGTAATCAATTTTCTTAAAGGGTGTGAAAAGTGTAAATGAACCTATATTTTGAAAAGGTTGTAGTACCAGACATATGTGAAAAGTCTAAATGGACATTTTGAAAGGGAGGTACATATGTAGAACTCTTTAAACTTGTCATAAAAATTTTAAAAAAATTGTCAAATACAAATAAACAAATAACTCATCAAAAAAATAACATACTAAAACTGTTAAAACGAAACCCAAGAAATTAACATCCATTCGCTTTTCTGTATAACAGTATGGATTAAATATCAACATCTTGTGCACCTGATGACAAACAGAAAAAAAAAAAAAAAAATACATTAGCCTTTATAAGCCACCTAACCCTTCAAGATAAAAATAAAAAAAAAGAGACTTTTCCACATAAAAACACCTTCCTTCTTTTCCTTGAAAAAAAAAAAAAAAAAAAAAACCACCTTCCTTATACATAATCACACAAAAAATATATATTACTCCTATCCTTTAAAAAAAGGGAAATAAATCTACATACAAAAACACCCAATTGTTTTTTTTTTTATACATATCTCACCGGCCAGTCTGAGAAAGATTAACATGTGTTGTATATATAAGCTTTTACTCAACACTGAAGAGAGGGAAATACCAGTAGAATACATTATTCTAAGCACCACGTACATGCAACTAAAAAGGTTGTTCCTGCTATTAACTTCACATTTGTGAAATTACTACATATATAAATCTAAATCTGACATATTTTTTTTTATTGAAATTGTGTTGCTCAAATGACATTAAACTATCGCATTTGACTGTATAGTGCAGTAACAATTTCACAAACCCCTAATTGCACTATGAGAGAACTGAAACATGCAGAATACAATGGGAGAAAGAAACCATAATATATAAAGGCTTTTAGCAGTGCCGAATCTAAGGAAAAAGTTTAGTGGGGTCACATGTCACAGAAGCGTAGTAACCTTGAAAAAATTTCAGGTTGGGTGGGTAATTAGGTCAAAATTTTCGGATCGAAACCGGGTTGGGCGGGTAATTAGGTCAAAATTGATTTTTTTTTTTACCAAAACAACGTCGTTTCGGATTTTTATTTTTTATTTTTATAAAGTTGAGTGGGGTCACGTGGATCCGCCATTGAAAATAGAACCAATGTCGTGGTTGCTCCTTTATATAGAGACTTAGGCCGACTTAAAGATATGTTTGAAAACCCTAAAACGTGTAGAGATAACTCCCAGCCGATCCTCGAGATTTTTCCAGCGAGCTGCCAGCGAGTCTGTCTGCCTCTGATTGGCTCGCTGGCTTTTCTTGTTCCTTACTCCACTTTTCGTGCTGCTTCGGTATTTAACTTTAATGTAGTCCGATTCTGCCTTGATTTCTCTTGAGATTTACTTCCTCCGATGGTAGTTATCCTCCGATTCATCGCAATCTATAAAATCAATATTTATCGCACAGTAAATAATACTTAAATAATAAAAACAGATAAATACCAAATTATGTTCTATAAATCACATAACATTAAATAATCAATATAAACATGTGATTTAAATTTAATATAAAATATATAGTTTTAAGCTCGATTTAAGAAAAACGTTGATGACTTTTACGGGTATAATTTGACCGTCATCACCTCCTCATCATCTTCTTCCACATCATCCAAACCAGGGATATGATAATTGATGTCTGGCTTGTATCATGACTTGTTGATTTTTGCAGGTACAACATCAGCAATCAGCAAGTGATTCAGCAGGGCCTGGATCATCAAACCCAAGGGCTTTGTCTTAGACTTCCTTGTTCCATCTCTGTCTTCTGACACAACTTTCTTCATGTATTGAACAAAGAATCCGGCCCAATCAAACTTCAGGCTTCTGCAAATGATTATCACCAGGTCTATCTTTGATCCAGAGAGTGTATCAAGACTTCCACTAAATCCCAGAATATTTTTGGCAATAATCTTGCTCAAAGGCGGGTTGTATTCCAATCTAATATTCTTAACATTGATACTCAAGATCGTTGGTACGACTTGTTTGTCTTTATTGATTCAACAAATTCCAATCTTGATAACTCCATCAACTCCGGATTTGTAGGAGCACCATTGCCAGGTCCAAATCCAAACACCTCTCTCGGTAGATTTGATGTGATTTCAATCTGCTGGGCATTAACAGTTGTAGTGAATGCCTCTCTATCATCTGTTATCACCATATTCTTCCATAAGTTAACAAAATTTGTGTATGAAATACTTTCCAATCTTAGATTTAGGACAACTTCCAGTCCTTCACATCTTCTGATTCTTCTTCCAATGTTGATGGCTAACTCAGACTTGTTAGCATCAACAACAAAGCCTCTAACACTTTGGCTTGTACCAATATGAACATCTCATTTGTCCGCCATTGTATAAATTTGAAAAAGATGAAGAAGAAAACTTTGCAAATCTGTGTTCACACTTGTATATTTTTAGAGAAAATCGATATGAGGTCTGTATGTATCTTCTGTGTGTATGTCTGTATATATAAGGAAAGGTAGTGGTTGATAACTATCAGGCAAGTACTGTACTCGTCCTGTAGCATTTAACCACGATTAATCCTGGGAAAAATGTTATGTTGCCACGTGTCCCACTAACTTGTCTTATTAAGAGTTGTAACCGTTGGATATTGTAACCGCAGTTATAATGGATAAGAATAATATCCGTTTATTGTTGACTTTCATTAAAGTTTGACTGTCTTCATAACGTATAATTCAGCAGACTTGGTCTTCAGGAGAGTTGAGATTCAGCAGGGTTACTTCGATTTTACTCTACTGAACAAATGATGGCTCAACAGCCTGCTGACAGGAATACTCTGATGATCTTCATATAGTCTAGTTTTGTCCAACTGATAATACAAGATGAAGTTTAAAACCAATGACTGATCTGTCAAGTGAGCTCACCCAACAGTTTAAAGACCAATCCCCTTGGAAACCTCATTTGCTCAATTGTCCAAACTATTTAAGTACATGGAAATGTTGATACCAATGACTAATCTGCCAAGTGAGCTCACCGAGCAGGGCAAAGACTAATCCCCTTGGTGAATTCTAGTACTTTGCTGACCATTAACATGTTAGTCAACTTTTATGATGCCAAGTTCAGTTCTTAACTTAGCAAATCATTCACTATCCAATGGTTTTGTAAATATGTTAGCAAGTTGATCTTCAGTAGGGATGTAAAGAACCACCACATCTTTCTTTTCCACATGATCTCTTATAAAATGATGTCTCACATCAATGTGTTTGGTTCTAGAGTGCAAAACATGATTTTCTGTGATAGCAATTGCACTTGTGTTGTCACACATTATTGGAATTTCCTTTTCTTCAATCCCATAATCCCTTAATTGCTGTCTCAACCATAGTATTTGTGCACAACAACTTCCAGCAGCAATGTATTCAGCTTCAGCAGTGGAAGTGGATATTGAATTCTGTTTCTTGCTAAACCAGGAAACAAGTCTATTTCCCATCAACTGACAAGTTCCTGTGGTGCTTTTTCTATCAATCTTGCATCCAGCATAATCAAAATCTGAGTAGGATATAACCTTGAAACTTCCATCTTTTGAATACCATATCCCTACTTCCAAAGTCTCTTTTAGATACTTGAGAATCCTCTTGACTGTAGCTAAGTGACTTTCCTTAGGTTTAGATTGAAATCTTGCACAAACACCTACATTAAAGGATATATCAGGTCTGCTGGTAGTGAGGTACAGCAGACTGCCTATCATCCTTCTGTATAAGGTCTGATCAACATCTTTGCCTTCTTTATCTTCATTCAGTCTGATGTTTGTACTCATAGGAGTTGATATTTTGGTGCTGTTTTCCATACCAAACTTCTTTAGCAGCTCCTTAGTATATTTAGATTGATGAATGAAGATTCCATCTTTCATCTGTTTGACTTGTAATCCTAAAAAGTAGTTCATTTCTCCCATCATACTCATTTGGAACTTGCTTTTCATGAGATTAGCAAAATTTTCACACAACAATTCATTTTCAGAACCAAATATTATGTCATCTACATAAATCAGCCAAAGCGGAGGTGTCTTTGTCCCATTCTTTGATTCTGGAAAGAGTCTTATCAATGGTACCTTTGGTAAAACCATTGTTCACCAAGAATTGAGAAAGGGTTTCATACCATGCTCTTGGTGCTTGTTTAAAACCATTAAGTGCCTTATTGAGTCTATACACTTTATCTTCTTGATATTTAACTTTAATACCAGGAGGTTGCTGAACATAAACCTCTTCCTCCAGATGCCATTCAAAAATGCACTTTTGACATCCATCTGGTATACTTTGAATATATGCAGCATATTCCAAGAATAATCTAATAGCTTCCAATCTTGCAACTGGGGCATATGTCTCATCAAAATCTATTCCTTCTGCTTGAGAATAGCCTTTTGCCACTAGTCTGGCCTTGTTCCTAACAATGGTACCAGATTCATCCAATTTATTTCTGTATACCCATGTTGTTCCAATTATATTTGAATGACTAGGCCTCTCCACTAGTGTCCAATCTTGATTTCTTTCAAACACATTTAATTCTTCTTGCTTAGCAATTATCCAATCTGGATCAGATATTGCTTCTTCAACAACTTTAGGCTCCATTTGAGATAGAAAATAGGTAAACATTATGTTGGACTTATTTTTAAGTTTTAGTGATGAGTGCCAGACTAGCTGTTATAGAGCAAAGGCAAAGAAATGTCTAGATCAAATGTATAGGTTTATTAGAGTTTGATCTTGTATAGGTTTGATCAAACAAGCACTGTAAAAGGTCAGCTGATTTATATCAGCAGACTAGTCTAGATCAGTAGGGTAGATGAGTCAGTAGACTAGTCAGGAACCTGCTGAAGACAGAAGGCTGGGGTCTCTAACTCAGTTATTGAAGGCTAAGGGATCAAACTTAGTAATTAAAGTCAAGGATATGGAATCAGAATTTAGAGAAGTCTGTGATGACCTAAACTGATTACATATACCTTGTGTACAAGGTCTAAGTTCCATAAGTTATGTGGTGATTGGAACTTATTTATATGCAAAAAGGTGTAATCTAACTTCATAAATAAAAGTTAGATAAAAGACGATGAAGTCAAGTGTTTTTATACACAAAAAATAAGGATCGGCTTATAGATGTGTATATCGCCGGACTTATGTTCTCGGGAACTGCTGGACACATATTTCGATTTAATCAAAGGCTACATTGGAAGATTACAAAGAAAGGGACATCTAACAACCTCTGATTTATCAAACAAATCAATTGTTAAGATCAAATGGACGTTGGAAAGATTCGGACCTTTATCCAATGGATACAAGTCAAAGGGTGGACGGATCGTAAACTGTCAAAAAGGAATTCGACGGTGGCAGGTCCTAGGGAACAATCGAAAAAGCAAGTCAAGATGGGACAAATCGAAACGGCTATGTTTGAATTTCAAACATAAGTCACAAGGATTCCTACCTATAAATAGAGGACTCCTAATTCAGATACAAGAGATGAAAATTAATGAATATCAAGAGAAAAATATAGATAATCCTGAGCTTCGATTTCTTATCAAGAAAAACACCCTGCTGACCCTACTGAGCATAAAGCTATTGAATCCAGTAAATTTCTTCAAGTGTAATCTGCATTCAAGTTGCATCAAGTTTAGACACTTGAAGACATCAAGCTGCTGATCATATCATCCTGATCAAGCTGCTGAAAGCTGAATCACTTACTTGATTCAATCTTTCTTTTACAAGAAATCTACTGAAGACAGTGAAGCATCCTTGGGTGTGAAAGACTGTTGGTTGTGGTGGAGCTGGTGAAGAGGCAATCCTACCCTTCAAGGACCAGTGGAAGACTTTGGAGCAGCAATCCTACCTGTTCCAAGTGTTCAGTTTGTGAAGCCATAGTTATTGGTGAAGGACAAGCAACTTAGGGATTTTTGTAACAGCTACATCAAGAATCTCTAGTGAATTACCTCCAACATCACAGGAGAAGAATGGACTGACATGATTACACCACCTGGAACCACTATAAAATCTGCCTACTTACTTTCTGCATTTATATTATGCACTTAGTTTATCTAACACATCAATCTACTGAATCTAGCAACTGAATCACACACACACACACTACTGAGTATCTAATACTTGGTATCATATTTAACAAGTAATAAGGCTTAATTTTTGATATAATTCCGCTGCACAAATTCAGTAAACTCAACGATCGACGGACTACGAGTGTCGACGGACTATCGAAGTATCGAGTCGCCGAAGTTGCTGAAGTTTGTTACTTCCAAAAGTTTTAAGTGTTAAGTTTATTCACCCCCCTCTAAACTTAACCAAAGCCTTTTCAAGGGACCAACAATTGGTATTAGAGCAGTGTTTCTGTTCTGAAGTAATCCTACTTGTTGTGCTTGTGTAAATACTTTGAAAACTTTTTTAAGCTACTGATTTTCAAAGCTTTGCATCATGGATAACAACCAGTATGCTAGAACAATGTTGATGTGTTCTTTAGATCGTTTTGATGAGTATAAACGTCGTATGCAGGCTTATCTAGCTGCAACACATGATGAAATGATGGATGTGCTGACAGATGGACCACTGGAGATTACCAAGTCAGTAATAGTGGGAGATGAGACAAAGTACATTCCAAAACCAAAAAGGGAATGGACTGCTGAAGATAGAAAAGGAGCAAATCTCAACAATATTGCTATTGATATTATATACAGAACTTTGGATAGCAATACGTATATGAAGGTGAAATATTGCAAGACTGCAAAGGAACTTTGGGATAAGTTGCAATTAATCTGTGAAGGCACTGATGCAATCAAAAAGAACAAGATCAGTGTGGCAAAGAAGAAGTTCTAGGAGTTCAAAATGAAAGCAAATGAGACCATTGAACAAATGGAATCTAGATTCAATGCAGTCATGGATGAACTCACCCTACTGAGTGTGAAGTACTCACAAGAAGAAATCAACTCAAAAATTTTGGAAGCATTACCTGCAAAAGAAGTTTGGGAGATGAAGGTGACTGCCATAGAAGAAATGAGGAGTTTGCATGAAGAAGACACCTTCAAATTGTTTTCAGATCTTAAGGCCTATGAATTTAGCAAAAAGCTTGTGCCTGAGACTGAAAAAGATGAGCCATAGACCACTGCATTGGCTGCTTCACATCAAGAAGAGACATCAGGAGCTCAAGATGATCTACTGGATAAGATGCAAGAGCAGATTGCCCTACTGAGGAAGAAAATCAGAATGATGAAAACTGGAAAGGGTTCTCCAAGGAATTTCACAAAGAAATTCAGTGAAAAGAAAATTGATGAATCAAAGAAAGATAATGATTACTTGTGCTATCATTGCAAGAAGCCAAGACACTTCAAACCTGATTGTCCTGAATTAAAACAGAAAAAGGAACCTGATTATCTTTGCTTTAATTGCAAGAAGCCCGGACATTTCGGACTGTTGTCCCGGACCTACGAAGACCAAAAGTCAACAAAGAAGACATGGCAAGAAAGCTATGGTTCTTGAAGATGAATCGGGATATGAAGTAGAATCGAAAAGGGAAATGAATCTGATGATACTGCACTTGTTGCTGAGATGGAAGATTATGCTTTAATGGCTAACATGGATGAAACAGAGGAGGTATACAATTCTGTATCAATAAACACTCCTGCTGGAAGTGATTGTGAATCAACTTGTGGTTCAAATCCAAAAAATTCTGACAATGAAGAAACTTTGGATGCCATCCTTAATCAACTGAGGATAATACAATCTGGTTATGAGATTGTGAAGGCTAAAAAGAAGCTCTTCAATCAAAAGTTGAAAGATTAAATGCTGAATTAAGAATTCTCAAAGGAAAGGAAAAAGCAGTCAGACAGAATCAGCATAAGCCTGCTGAACTTTCAGTAGCTGCTGAGTCTGCTGAACCATCTTGTTCCTCCACTGCATTCAAATCTGGAAATCCTTATGGTGATAGAACAGGGCTTGGATTTGGAACTCAACAATCCAATAAGAGTGGATCCAGTAAGGTCACTGAACCTAGTACCAGAATTGGTCCTAAGTTTGTGCACGCACAAGATCCAACTCCCAAGAGGGTTCTTTGGCGGAAAGCCTACTCAGAAAGCTTCAAGGAAGCAAAATCAGAAGTCAAAGAAGTCAACATCTCCTAATAAAAAGAATAAATCTAAAAATAGGACTGCTGTGCCTTCTAGACCTGCTGATAGCAGACCTGTACCAAGTCTGCTGGACCACAAAAAGTGAAAAACCAGAAACATTCCATGGATAAGAATCCTAAATCCAAAAATATTAATCATTCAAATGATACTTATCTCAGGGGGAAAGGTAGACTTTTCCCTACTGATGATGATTGGAATATTCCTGCACCTACTGCTAGAAACAACAGATATAACCATGCTGCAAGGGTAAAACCTAAGCAATGGAATCAACAAAGGGCTCAGCAGAGGACTTATACAAGACCTCAGCAGGGACCTCAACAGACTCCATATTACAGGGTTGTTCCTAATAGACAGCAAACCTATGGTTATCCTAGTGCTTCTAGCAAAAGAAATCACTTTAAACAGCATTATATTCCAAAAGGCCAGAAAGCATATGTGAATCCTACACAACCAATTGTTAGACCTTATGGATGTGTATAATACATGTATAAACCAAAGTATGATACCTTTCAAAGAAGACCTTATGGAAACTTGCCAAGGGTCATGCTTACCACTGACCATTATGGACCCAAACAGGTTTGGGTACCTAAAATGCACTAACTTTGTTTTGTAGGGTGTCTGGTACTTTGACAGTGGATGTTCCAGACATATGACAAAGAATAAGCACTGTTTGTCAAATTTTGTGGCAAAGGATGGTCCAAGAGTGAATTTTGGCAACAAAAACACACCAGGATACACAAGAGGATATGGCACACTTGTGAGAAATGGATTAACAATCAGGAATGTTGCATATGTGGAAGGACTGGACTACAACCTACTGAGCGCTGGACAATTCTGTGACATGGGATACAAGGTCACTTTTGACAAAAACACTTGTACTGTCATTAGTGAGAGAGGTGATCAAGTTGTGTTGGCTGGAAGAAGACAACAAAACATGTATGTTGTGGATTGGTCTACTACTGTTCCAGAAACATGCCTGATTGTTCATACCAAGTCAGAACTTAATTGGTTATGGCATAAGAAGTTGAATCATCTAAATTTTGATGATATCAATCAGTGGGTGAAGAAGAATCTGGTGATTGGTTTACCTGAGATCACATTCAGGAAGGATGCTATATGTGATGCATGCCAGCAAGGTAAACAGACAAAGTCAAGTTTCAAGTCAAAAACTAAACAATCAACAAAAAGAGTTTTGGAGCTGATGCACATGGATCTTTTTGGACCAGTAACACCAACAAGTGTAACAGGAAAGAAGTACACCTTAGTGGTTGTGGATGATTATTACACTTGGGTGATATTCATGAACAAGAAAAGTGAAACACTTCAAAAGATGCCTGAACTTTTGAAGAGATTGCAAAATGAGAAAAGTTTGACAGTAGTGAAGATAAGATCAGACAAGGGTACTGAATTTCTCAATAAAGTTATAAGAGAATATTGTGAACAAAATGGTGTACTACATCAACTTGCTGTTGTTGGTACACCTCAGCAAAATGAGGTTGCTTTGAAAGAAGAAACAAAACATTAAAAGAAGCAGGAAGAACTATGATTTGTGAAGCATTGCTTCTTGAAAGATATT
Source organism: Gentiana straminea (assembly GCA_036785695.1). Taxonomy (NCBI): domain Eukaryota; kingdom Viridiplantae; phylum Streptophyta; class Magnoliopsida; order Gentianales; family Gentianaceae; genus Gentiana; species Gentiana straminea. Next base: position 433,755 of record JAVUPR010000515.1, on the reverse strand, counting down.
GGGCTGAAGTAGTCAATACAGCATGCTATACACAAAATAGAACATCAGTGAACAAGAAGCTGCTGAAGACACCTTATGAGATTTGGAATGGAAGAAAACCTAATATATCCTATTTCCATCCATTTGGAAGCAAGTGTTTTATCTTGAATCATAAGGAACAATTGAAGACATTCCAACCAAAATCAGATGAAGGAATCTTCTTGGGATATTCTTCAGTCATCAAGGCATTCAAGGTACTGAATAAAAGGACACTGAAACATGAAGAAACAATACATGTTGTATTTGATGAACCTAAGTTCACTGGAATGAAAGAAGAAGCTTCAGAACCTGCTGAGAATCAACAAGTCACTGATCCAGAATGTGTTGAAGTTTTGGAAAGATTCAATGACTTAAAGGTTTCTGATTCTGCCCCTGCTGAACACCCTGCTGATAACACTACTGATGCAAAAACTGAGGCAGTTCAAGGATCTGTTGATCCCCCTGTTGAAGAAACAACAGACCCTACGAAGATGAGGTTCCCGAGAATCAATCCAACCAGAATCCACAATGGTTAAGGGATCACCCTGCTGAGCAAGTCATTGGAAACATACAGCAATGTGTGAGGACTAGAAGACAATTAGAAGCAATGTTACATGTTTTCTATCTCAAATGGAACCTAAAGTTGTTGAATAAGCAATTTCAGATCCAGATTGGATAATTGCTATGCAAGAAGAATTGAATGAATTTGAAAGAAATCAAGTTTGGACACTAGTGGAAAGGCCTAGTCATGCAAATATAATTGGTACAAAATAGGTATACAGAAACAAACTTGATGAATCTGGTACCATTGTGAGGAATAAGGCCAGACTAGTGGCTAAAGGCTATTCTCAAGCAGAAGGGATAGATTTTGATGAAACATATGCCCCTGTTGCAAGATTGGAAGCTATCAAATTATTTTTGGCATATGCTGCTTACAAAAACTTCAAATTATATCAGATGGATGTCAAAAGTGCATTTTTAAATGGCATTCTGGAAGAGGAGGTCTATGTTCAGCAACCTCCTGGATTTGAAGTTAAAGATCAAGAAGATAAAGTGTACAGACTCAACAAAGCACTTTATGGTTTAAAACAAGCACCAAGAGCATGGTATGAGACTCTATCTCAATTCTTGGTGGACAATGGTTTTACAAAAGACACCGTTGATAAAACTCTTTTCAGAATCAATGAAGGGAACAGCACCCTGCTGGTACAAATTTATGTTGATGACATAATTTTTGGTTCTGAAAATGAATTGCTATGTGAGAATTTTGCAAATCTAATGAAGAGTAAATTCCAAATGAGTATGATGGGAGAAATGAACTACTTTTTGGGATTGCAAGTCAAACAGATGAAAGATGGAATCTTCATTCATCAAACCAAGTATACCAAGGAGTTACTAAAGAAATTTGGTATGGAAAACAGCACCAAGATATCAACTCCTATGAGTACAAACATTAGATTGGATAAAGATAAAGAAGGCCAAGATGTTGATCAGACTTTATACAGAAGGATGATAGGCAGTCTGCTGTACCTTATTGCCAGCAGACCTAACATATTCTTTGCTGTAGGTGTTTGTGCAAGATTTCAATCAAAACCTAAAGAAAGTTATTTAGGTGCAGTCAAAAGAGTTCTCAAGTACCTAAAAGAGACTTTGGGAGTAGGGATATGGTATTCAAAAGATGGAAGCTTCAAAGTCATATCCTACTCGGATTCGATTATCTTGGATGCAAGATTGATAGAAAAAGCACCACAGGAACCTGTCAGTTAATGGGAAATAGACTGGTTTCCTGGTTTAGCAAGAAACGGAATTCTATATCAACTTCCACTGCTGAAGCTGAATATATTGCTGTTGGAAGTTGCTGTGCACAAATACTATGGTTAAGACAACAGTTAAGGGATTATGGAATTGAAGAAAGAGATAATGCGTGACAACACAAGTGCAATTGCAATCACAGAAAATCTTGTTTTGCACTCAAGAACCAAGCATATTGATGTGAGACATCATTTTATAAGAGATCATGTTGAAAAGAAAGATGTGGTGGTTCTGTATATCCCTACTGAAGATCAACTTGTTGATATTTTCACCAAACCACAGGATAGTGAAAGATTTTTTAAACAAAGGATTGAACTTGGAATTATAAAGGTTGACTGATACATCTTTGATCAGCAGTGTACTGGAATTCACCAAGGGGATTAGTCTTTGCTATGATGGGTGAGCTCACTTAGCAGATTAGTCATTGGTATCAACAATTTCATGTACTTATGTTTGGACAATTGAGCAAATGAAGTTGCCAAGGGGATTGGTCTTTGTCATGTTGGGTGAGCTCACTTGACAGATCAGTTATTGGTATTAAACTTCATCTTGTATTATCAATTGGACAATACAAAAGGAATTATACATCAACAGAGTAACTCTATCGGCGAGTACAGCTTTGAGACATCTTTATCGACGGTACAACTGGACCAAGTCTACTGATGACAAGGCTGCTGAAGGAAACGTTACACAGTCAAACTTACAAAAGTCAAAAAGCAAATGGCGGGATATTTATTCTATCCTTATAACCGTAGTTACACGATCTGACGGTTACAAAACGTTATGGAAAAGTAATGGGCCACGTGTCAAGACAGTATTCACTCAAATTTAATCGTGGTTAATACCACTGTACACGATCCGACGATTACAATCGCATCTGTCTATATATACGGACCTATACACAGAGACTACTTTAAAAAACTCAGATTGATTTTCTCTGCGTATACACTGTGTGAACACAGATTTGAGAGCTATCTTCTTCATCTTTTTCTTACAATAATGGCAAAGAAGGATGAGGTTCATATTGGAACCAGTCAGAGTGTAAGAGGATATGTTACTGACTGTAACTCCACTGAGTTAGCCATTAATATTGGACGAAGAATCGGACGGTTTGTTTGGGCTAGAAGGTGTTATAAACGAAGATTGGAACGAATATCTTATGTCAATGTGTTGGAATTCTGGAGAAACATTGTCATACATGAAGGTAGAGAGGCCTTCACTACAACTGTTAATGGAAGAGAGATTGAAATATCTTCAGACCTACTGAGAGAAGTATTTAAATTTGCACCTGGAAACAATGCACCCACCAATCCAGAAGCAATAAATCTACCAAGAATAAGGTTTGTGGATTCAATAAAGATAGATGATTCAATTGCTTTAAATCTGGGTATTAATGTGAAGTATATTGGTTATGAGTACAACCTGCTGAGCAAATTGATTGCCAAAACCATTTTGGGATTTGTAGGAAGCATAGATACACTGTCTGGACCAAATATAGACCTGCTGATCATCATTTGCAGAAGTATGAAGTTTGATTGGGCTAGATTCTTCATACACTACATGAAGAAAGTGTGTATTGAAGATAGAGATGGTACAAGGAAGTCCAAGGTCAAGCCTTTAGGTCTAATGATTCAAACCTTGCTGAATCGCTTTCAGATACCTGATGTTTTATCTGAAAAGATTAACAAATCCAGATTCAAGCCAGAAGTTGCTACTCCTATCCCTGGTCTGGATGATGATGAAGATGTAGATGATGAGGCTTCTGAAAGTGATGGTGATGGTGGAAATGATGATGCTGGCGGTGAGCAGGTTAAGAAAGCTGTTAAACCTGCTGCACCTAAGAAGGGTACTGAAAAGAGGAAGGCTGCTGACACAAGAAAAATTATAGAATTGCTAGAGCCTAGAAAGACAAGAAAGCAAACAGCGAGAGAGGCTCGTACGAGTCTCGTGAGGGTTCGGTAGAAATTGAGGTTACCGACCCCCGTTTGTTGCAAAGAAGAAGTCATTCTTTGAAGTTGTGAAGGAGCAACGAGAAGAAGCCGATAAGAAGAGGAAAGCTGCTGAAATTGAAACAGAGCAACTTTCCAAAAGAATGAAAGAGATTGCCAAAAAGAAGAAACATGGCAGAGGGAAAAAATTGAAAACTTTGGAGGCTCAAAGGCAAAAACAACAACAAGAAGAAGAAGTAGGAGAGGCTATTGAGGCTGAGCCCTTAACAATTATCAAGCCTACTGAGGATGTAGAAGCTGTTATTGAGCAACCTACTGGAGAATCACATCAGACTGCTGAAACTGAGCCTGCTGTTAAAGTTGTTGAATCCTCCCCAGTAAAGGCTGCTGAGCCTACTGAAACTGCACAAGTTGTTGTTGAGCAACTTATAGAAGAACCACAGCAAACTACTAAGTCTACACCTGCTGTGGAAGTGGAAAAGTTGGTACAAGACCCTGCAAGTCCTGCAATAGTTCAGGGGGAAGAGCAATCTGTTGCTAACCTGGCGATGAGCATATAAGTCAGGGGGAACCAAGTGTAGTACAGATGGAGGTAGTAGGGACTAACATACAACCTGAGCAACCTACTGACCTAGAAGCATCTGTGGAAGAAACTCTAAATTTACTTGTTGAGACCTTTGGAGGTCAGCAAGGTCCTGAAATAGCTCCCCGAAAGCCAACCATGCCATTTGAGAGGAAGGAGAAGAAGAAAAAGGAAGGAAATGTTGATCCTAAACTCCTACTGGTGGCAAACTACTTTCAATGGAAATTTGGGTTCTATAAGAGACAAAATCGAGCTGCAGAACCAATGACAGATTTTGAAGAATGGGCTTTTGAGAAGTTAGGAGTGGAAAATTTACTAGATCTGGTTGATACCTCTTTATTGCAATCAAGATTGATGGATCTGTTTGCTGAACAACAGAAGGAAGAGGGTATCAAGTTCAGAGACCGCAGAGATGAATCAGACAGTGATGATTCATCATTTGATTCTGGTGATGACTTCCCCTCTGGTCTAGGAGGAAGCAGTGGGACTGCGTTATTGAATGAACAAAGTATGCAACAGTCCACTGATGCGGATAGGTCTGCTGAGGGCCAGCAGACTGAACAAATGGATGAGGATGTTGAAAATCTCACCATGGATGATCTGGAGGCACAAATCAATGAGGGGATATCTATTGGTGCAAACAGGATGGTTGGTGAGATAGACCCTTTGTTTGTTGTTGAATCTGCTGAGCATACTGATGATCAACAGACTGTGGATTCAGATGAAGAAAGGGTTACTGATCCTAGTAAGCCTAATGGCAGTTCTGAGGATTCAATTCAATATCAAGACTGGATTGACACTGAGGACACTCAAACCAAAGCTGCAAATTTTCTTAGAAGGATTTCTGATATTAAGGAATTTCAAAAAGAAAATATGGATGTATTCCCTGTACAGGTTGTTGTGGCACAAACAGCACCTGAACAAAGGATGGAACTGGAGGTTCAGGCTGCTGAGGTTCAAACAGCACCTGAACAAATGTTCGAACAGGAGGTACAGGTCGCTGAGTCTCAAATAGCACCTGGACAAAGGTTGGAACTATCTTTGGGTTTAGAGGAAACCCCTGTTGTTGTTGTTGACCATGCTGCTGTAGTGGAGCCTACTGGAGACAAGACCACTGTAGGGAAAGATGGTCAGCAGAATGCGTCGTTATTGATGAGGATGAGCACCGCTTTGGACTATGACTACGGTGATGAGGAGTTTCAAGTGCCTGAGGAAGAAGCTATTGATGATGAACCTCAACAGGCATTTGTACCAGTTTTTGAAGAGCCTGCTCTTGATCCCATTCTGGAAGAATTCCAAGGACCTAACCCTGCTGGAAGGGATATGAGCTATGCTTTGGTTATCAGCAGACAGAGGCAACAATACAATGTAGAAGAGCCTGCTGATGGAGCTGATGGAGGAATGGCTGGTGGGGTACCAGCATATGTTTTGGATGAGTTGAGGACTGTTAGAAATGACATTTCAAATTTAAGAACTCAACTTGACAGGCAAGAGCAGAGATTTGAAGATTTAATGAATTTAGTGGAGAATAGAGGAAGAACTACTTGTTGACGGTGATTTTTACAGTTTATATGACTTTATTTCGTAACAATTTCCTTCGTGTTTTACTAATTTTTATAGAAAATTAGGTGTTTAAGTGAAATATTGAAAGAATGCGTATGGAAATCATTAAAGTGCAAAATCGAGCTAATTACGTGGTTTTATTGGTGTTTTCTATCTATATGTATGATTTTACATTTTGCATGTTTTTGTCGTGTTGTAGGTACGCTTGCATGTTATGGAGGAAGCTAAAACGATGTTCACTTGAAGTTTAAATAGAAGGAAGAAGATGCAAGTCAAACTTGGAGTGAAGATACACTTGCTGAACGTGCGTTTGCTTTGATGCGTCCACGGACGGGCGTCCACGAGAAGCAAATCAATTCGGGAAGAGAGATTTTACCCGGACGAGCGTTCAAAAATGCATGGGACGGGCGTCTTGTCCGGCTCGGCTCGACTCGAAGAAATTTACTTAAAGTGAACGAGCGTCCACCCTACCAGACGTGCGTCCAGAAGATGAGAAAGGATAGACTTGGAATTATCTTTATTTTTATTTATTAGGGTTTAGACTTGCTAATAATAAAACCCTAAGTCGGCAAAACAAGTTATAAAAGGAGAGGCATCAGCAGAAAACGAAGGACAATTCATCCTGGAGAAAAGCTGCAGCATAGAATCCGAGAAGAGGCACACTCGGTCGACCGTGTTGATGACGTGGTCAATCAGGTTATAATATACTTGACCACCATAAACCAATACTAGCAAGAGGACTAGGCCCATCGTAGTATAGCTATAGTGAATCAAGGTCGATCCCACAGGGAACCAATTGTGGATCATCTCATATATAAACAATTAATTATACATGTCAAGGACATAGAGGCGGTCTACGACCAACATAAGACAAGAAAGGTAAAGACACGACTCGACACAACGTAATTAACCTCCCCAATTATAGTCTTTATCGTTTGGACCTAGATAATTTATATAATAAACAAAACTTATTAACTATCAATCCGTTTGTATTTATCTTAGATTGGCTACGGGAGTCATCCCCTTAAACTTGACTTAGCACCGGTTAGGTTGCTAGATCACTGTGCTACATTACGTGACTTCACCTTTTGGGTATCCATCTCATATAACTTGCACGCTTACGACACTAAGGATGCCGATATTAATTGTACACCTCGTCCAGGCAACATTCCTATGGTTAGGCGTACTTCCTAAACGATCGCATCAGTCTTCGTCCCATTAACAATTACCGAGTTATAGTCTCATGCTAATCTACGACGTACGTACAACTAAATGACGTCAATTCCCTAATACAAAACAGATCTAGGTCTCGCTGAAAGTCTCGAAAGATCATTCGTGAGCCGACCTAGGAGTCCTATATTGGTATTTTCTAATCATACTCTAATTAAAACAGACGAGCAACGTAGCCGTAGCCATACCTACCAAGATGATAAATTCTATTAAGTTAACCTAACCATAAAGACATGGCTATCTAACGGATGAAAACGGGGCTCGGTCGACCGAATAGGCCGGGCTCGGTCGACCGAATGGTCTTTTCCCCCAGTTACATCCCCGAACGTATCTCTCGGCGTTTCATCATACACAACGGATTAAACAGTAATTCGTAAAGCATTCATATAAACTAACATAGATACGCATTAATTAAATCAATGCAGATTCATGAATAAATTCTAAGTGTATGGCGTAGGTTATGGGATCCCCATAGACAAGGTGTCGCCACATCCCTAACGTCATAGCCTAGATCTACATCATCTAGCTATGATTAACTAATTCAAACGATAAAGCATAATTGGGAGGGATTAATTACTTAAAAGAAAGAAACAGAAAATAAAGGCTTACATATTTGCAGCCCCTAAATTGCTGGAAACCCTCAAATTATTTAACATTGTATCAAGATATGAATAGAGTGATTTTATTGAATGATATTCTAAGGTATATGTTGGTGTGTATTACAATTCTCGTAGTTTGCTTGCTTATATAGAGGTTTTTGCCGACTTAGGGTGGTTCTAGAAGATAAGCACGATATAAGCCGGAAACCGCCCCGAAGCTGACACTCGGTCGACCGAAGCTATAGGCTCGGTCGACCGAACCTAACATTTGCACACGTTAATCGTTTTTCTCGTCTATCTTGCTCCCCACTCCACGCTTGCGTGTTGATCTGATTTCTCTAATTTATCTCTTGATTAATGCTCCGATTTTCTTCCTTATTATCTTGAGATCCATTGATTGAATGACATTAATCCTTCCGATTTGTCGTGATCTACAAAATAAACATTTATCGCACAATAAATCGGCGTTTTATAATAAAAACGGCTAAATACCAATTTACATAATATAAATCACATAACATTAAATATTAAATATAAACGTGTGATTTAATATGAAATATATATTATTAATCTCGATTTAAGGTCAACGTTGATGACTTTTACGGGTATAATTTGACCGTCATCAACTACCCCCCACTTAGACTTTGATCGTCCCGAACAAAGCATCAATAAGTCATTTCCCAAGACAACATTTCCCATGGTCAAATCGTACTTACACAAGAAGCTCAAGTCAACTCATACTAGTCATGCTTATAAGATATCCATTATTCATTACTCACTATGAATCGTAGTGATGTGTGCATGTGCATTTAGTTTTATATATTCGTGGCAAGATCAGAGTTTATGCTAACTTCGCAATCTCAACCTACCAACCTCAGCATTCATACTTCTGATGCCTCGCAATGGTTAGAGCACTAGAGCAATAAGCAAGAGCGTATCTATAGGGTTTTTGGACTTGGAGACCGAGTACTACTCAAAGCCTCTTAAAGAGTTGAATATTCTTTTCATATCTTCATATTTTTCAAATACTATAAATCTCAAGGAAGAAAACTTTTTAAAGTATCCCCCTATCTTAGATCATGTATAGCATCGAATATTACCACAAGCGCGGGGCTACTTTGGTAATGTTACTACAAGCCCAGTGTCTAACATTTTGCTAAAACACAGGTACGTCTCAAGCTTATTACTCCGCTTTTGTTGGCAAGAAGATAAGAATACATCAGCCAATAAGTATCGACACTAAGTCTACATAACCAATCATCTATGCAATGTACACATAATTTCTTCAGTTATTATGATTTGCGCGGTATACTCGATTCACAGGTTGAGTAATTGAATAATAAATAACTACTTGCAAAAATGAATATCCTTAAATTTACTTAACATAAGTATAAAATGATCACGTACTCATGAAACTTGGTTTATTTCCTATCAATTCTTAGCTAAGAACTCACAATTCTAAGGGTACGAGATACATAATATGGTATTTATTCAATTTTTCAATCATGTGCCGTTTCATTCAACATAACATGGCTAAGTCTCCTACCCCCCACTTAAACATGGCATTGTCCTCAATGACAAAAATAAATGAGAAGTTAAGAAAAAGACTTAGCTCTGGAAACAGCTCTCAAGTAAAGGAAAAAGATCGGAGTAAATGTCAGCACGTTGTGGAGAAGCAAGTGAAAACATGTATAAGCAGACAAACTCCACGAAACCGTTAATAACACCATGTCTATGGAAGTTATAGAATAATGTGGCAGTAATGAGGTATAAATACCGAAAAACATTTTAAGCCACTTTATTTTATACAACCAATGACAAGAAAAATACTAAATAGAAAGAAAAATAAACAAGCAACTAACGATGGTGGTCTTCATCTACAACCTCCACCGCCTAAATATTCTTAAAACCGGGTGGAGAAGACAAAGATCAAAAAGCATTACCCCATGTGGGAAAACACGAGGTTGACTGGAACAAAAAGGTATTCAATCCAGGAAAAGAGAAACTTGGTAAGGTATAACAGATTCAATGCGACCTATAGGCTAAAAATAAAATTGAATACTTAGCGCAGAAACTTCTGGCTTGCATTGGATATCAACAACTTAGGGAGATGTAGCTACTCCTCGAAATTACTAATGACCCAATGTATCACGTAAAAGTCATAACCGTCATCAACAAGGTCGGATCGATATGATAATGTAGAACAAAACTTATCATCTATAAATGCCGGAATAAACGGAAAAAAATGTGAAATTTAAAACTTCCGGTAGAAAGATAAGTTGTACTTTGATCGAACCAAAAACCTTTAAAATCTAGCTAGGGTCAGAGCTACACTTACCCCAACTAGGATCATGAAAATCAAAATGAAAAAAGATAATCATTAAAGCTGAGCAATATTTCAAATTCCGCAACACAAAGTTATTTTGTAAACAAAATGGAGGTTGAGAGTATGATGGGTTGAGAAAAAGATACACATAAGGATGGAAAGAAAAGATAAAGGTTGGGTAACAAATTGTGTTTTTGGGATTGAGAATTGTTTAAAGGAATGGGATTGGGTGGGAGAGTGAAACGGATGGAAGAAAGAGAGGCGATGAAAGAATGGTTAGAAATGTGAACTGTTGGGGTAGATTGGTGAGAGGATCGAAAAGTTTGAAGGTGAAAAAGTGTAAAGGGAAAGATAAGGATAGTTGCAGAATGAATTGCACACCACTTTGTATTTTCACTTGGATCACCATTCTAAAAGGTTTTGGAAGTTGACCAAAATTATTCTTGTTCGCACCAATCATTCTCTGTTACATTTTCAGTAATTCTCAATCTCTCTTAATGCTTCCATCTTAATATTAATTGCTAAATTTCCTTTTCTTTAGCAATTTCACGACTCTCCTACGGAACTCTATTTCACGTGGCCTATATTGAGTAAAAAAGTTTTGCACATCCTTAGCCCAATGGCCATCGGAACACGGCAAAATAAAAAACCTCAACATATTTCACGTTACTCTTATTTGACTCAAAGAAAACAAAACCTATAATCCTAAAAAGAAATCCTAAGGGTTTTCAAGAAGTAGTTCTGAGTTTAAAGTCCTCAGCTCGACTTTCCAAAGGTTATCCTTGTCAGTTATCATTCTTGGAGCACAAGATATTGACCCCTCTGAGCACTATAAGAGGTGGGCTTGCTGCTTTTGCGGATTAATACCTTTCCCTTGGTTGTGAGACCTAGGAAACGACATTTACCCATACCATTTATCCAAAGCTCTTACCTCGGCTCTCGTTTTCGAAATTAGTGAATTCTAAGAAACTCGGTTAAAATTACGGTTTTGGCCTTGACAATAAGAAACAATGAATCAAAGTACTCCGAATAAGGTCGGTTATGTAGGCAAGCCTACGCCGTCTTATTCGTTGGAACATATGTGACGGTTCGAGGCCAATCCGTCAAGATTAAGCCCCGTTTAGCCCGAAGGCTTATCGGCTATGCTAAGTCTTGTTGAACTGCTGTAACGTACATCACACGTGGAGGGGAGTCGATTGAGCCGAAGCTCGGTTCAACTTGCCCAGCCATGGTTAGACCATTTCCGAACCAATGTACTAAGAGTCTCCGATTTCTAAATTGTCACCCAAAGCGTAATCTAAGGTGGGTTCACCGAGAAGCCATCACCATAAAACTCAACGAAAGCAGAATATTGTGTTCTCTCAAAACTCAACGTCTTCTTTAGATTGCGAATGCTTAAACTACACAATTTGTTGCTCCCATGGCCGGTAGAAGCAATCTCATGCATAGGACAATGAGATTTTAACGAACTACGAGGAACTCTTTATTCACCGCTTCCTTTCAACGACTACATGTTTCCTTACACCCTCTAGATGAGACGATTTGGGGCGTAACCTTCGACACTAATAAAATTAATCTTACAAACCAACTCCGGGCTAATATTCATACCAAGGTTCATGTATAGGCTAACTTATGCTCAAAAAACCAAAAGGTAGTAAAACATAAGCAAAAAAGGTAGTACCTTGCCTTCAACATTGTACCACGAAGTATTTAAGCCTTTAAATTTTTTTTCGGAGCCATCTTTGTGCTTTAAAGGTATTGCTTCCATCGCTTTTCCCATCTTAGATTCGTAGCTCCACATGTTTGCTGGGTTATTTTCTCAGCGCCCGCGAAAAATTATTGACTTGGATTATTGCTTCCTTGGTTTCTGCAAACAAAAGAAAAACAAAACAGACCGTAGACTGATTTTAACATGGTTTCCCATGCTGCTATCAGACCTACGGATTAAACATACGGGGATAAACAGACACGCGAAATTCCAGACTCGAAAAACACAAACCAGAAACCGTGTAAACAGAACAGAACAAAAACAAAACAAAAATATTATAAGTTCTCGGTCGACCGAATAAATTTTTTTTTTTATTTTTTTTAAGGATGGAATTTTCAGACAGAGCAGACAACCAGAGGGACTCAAAAACGTAAAAACAGACTCTAAAACAAAAAACTCGACATGAATAAAAAATTATTTATATATAAAATTGACCGTTGGTTCCCCGGCAACGGCGCCAAAAACTTGATGACGTGGTCAATCAGGTTATAATATACTTGACCACCATAAACCAATACTAGCAAGAGGACTAGGCCCATCGTAGTATAGCTATAGTGAATCAAGGTCGATCCCACAGGGAACCAATTGTGGATCATCTCATATATAAACAATTAATTATACATGTCAAGGACATAGGGCGGTCTACGACCAACATAAGACAAGAAAGGTAAAGACACGACTCGACACAACGTAATTAACCTCCCCAATTATAGTCTTTATCGTTTGGACCTAGATAATTTATATAATAAACAAAACTTATTAACTATCAATCCGTTTGTATTTATCTTAGATTGGCTACGGGAGTCATCCCCTTAAACTTGACTTAGCACCGGTTAGGTTGCTAGATCACTATGCTACATTACGTGACTTCACCTTTTGGGTATCCATCTCATATAACTTGCACGCTTACGACACTAAGGATGCCGATATTAATCGTACACCTCGTCCAGGCAACATTCCTATGGTTAGGCGTACTTCCTAAACGATCACATCAGTCTTCGTCCCATTAACAATTACCGAGTTATAGTCTCATGCTAATCTACGACGTACGTACAACTAAATGACGTCAATTCCCTAATACAAAACGAGATCTAGTCTCGCCGAAAGTCCCGAAAGATCATTCGTGAGCCGACCTAGAGTCCTATATTGGTATTTTCTAATCATACGCTAATTAAAACGTACGAGCAACGTAGCCGTAGCCATACCTACCAAGATGATAAATTCTATTAAGTTAACCTAACCATAAAGACATGGGTAAAACAGGGCTCGGTCGACCGAATAGCTGGGCTCGGTCGACCGAATGGTCTTTTTCCCCCAGATTACATCCCTGAACGTATCTCTCAGCGTTTCATCATACACAACGGATTAAACAGTAATTCGTAAAGCATTCATATAAACTAACATAGATACGCATTAATTAAATCAATGCAGATTCATGAATAAATACTAAGTGTATGACGTAGGTTATGGGATCCCCATAGACAAGGTGTCGCCACATCCCTAACGTCATAGCCTAGATCTACATCATCTAGCTATGATTAACTAATTCAAACGATAAAGCATAATTGGGAGGGATTAATTACTTAAAAGAAAGAAACAGAAAATAAAGGCTTACATATTTGCAGCCCCTAAATTGCTGGAAACCCTCAAATTATTCTACATTGTATCAAGATATGAATAGAGTGATTTTATTGAATGATATTCTAAGGTATATGTTGGTGTGTATTACAATTCTCGTAGCTGCTTGCTTATATAGAGGTTTTTGCCGACTTAGGGTGGTTCTAGAAGATAAGCACGATATAAGCCGGAAACCGCCCCGAAGGCGACACTCGGTCGACCGAAGCTATAGGCTCGGTCGACCGAACCTAACATTTGCACACGTTAATCGTTTTTCTCGTCTATCTTGCTCCCCACTCCACGCTTGCGTGTTGATCGATTTCTCTAATTTATCTCTTGATTAATGCTCCGATTTTCTTCCTTATTATCTTGAGATCCATTGATTGAATGACATTAATCCTTCCGATTTGTCGTGATCTACAAAATAAACATTTATCGCACAATAAATCGGCGTTTTATAATAAAAACGGCTAAATACCAATTTACATAATATAAATCACATAACATTAAATATTAAATATAAACGTGTGATTTAATATGAAATATATATTATTAATCTCGATTTAAGGTCAACGTTGATGACTTTTACGGGTATAATTTGACCGTCATCACGTGTGCTCCTGCTCGGTCGACCGAGCCACGTTTTAATTTTTTTATTATTATTTATTTGGTCTTTCTGGAGATGAGTAGAGGCTGAGGCCAGTTCGAGCAAGCATGTGAAACCGTTTCTGCAACATCTTGATCTCAACTTTGGGATTGTTTTTGTGAGTTTTATTAAAGCTTGTATCTTTATTAGGCTTTTATATTGTTATGCAATTATATCGATGGATTGTTGCTATTTTATGTTTAACGTTTGATGAGAATCGTTGTTAAACTCTAGATCACCATATTAAAGATTAGATTTTTAACCTAAAAATAACGAGAGTTGCTAGGTTAAATTTCTAGGTTGCTAGATTGAGAAATCTTACGCCTTTGTTATGGAAGCGTTAATCTTTAAGATCGAGAGATGAAAGATTAATAGGCGAATTATCTACGAGAGTAGGAATTCATACTTATGATAGGTGAACCACGTCTTTATTAAATCTTCACTAAACGATCTAGGGTAGAAATTGAGAGTTGTGGGATAGGTGGATCAATGCTTGTTCTTCGTTAAAATTAATTGAAATTATCCTGGTGCCTTGTTCTTCGTTGTTATCTTAGAAGTTTATTTTCTTTTTAGTTTATAGATTAGAGTTATTTTCATTCGCAATTATCTTTCCTGGCTTTGGATTGACAACCCTCTGTCCAGTTTATTGTATTCGTTTTAGTTTTGTTTTGTGTTTTTCGTGACAAATCTTTAGAAAAATTAAGAACTAGACTAACCTCGATTCCCTGTGATTCGAGTCCGGTTTTTAATCGCTATACTACGATCCCTGCACTTGGGGTAAACCGGATTTATTTTATTACTTGTTATATTTCGTTTAGCATAAAATCCGAGACACTACTGAAACTATTGCTTCCAATATTACCTCCACCCAGTATGCTCTTGCTGACCTTGCTCAAGATGTGAAGGGTATCAAGCAAGGAAATACACTGAAGGACAAGTTTCTGAAAGAACAATTTACATCCATTCATCAGAAACTTGACAAGCTTGCTGAGACACCTAAGCCTGCTGTGGCTGAATCTGCTCTACTGGATCCTAAAATTACTGAGAGGATAACTGTACTGGAGCAAAAATTGCAAGGAAGGATCACAACTGTTGACACTAGGACTGAAATTATGGAGAGTCAATTGAACAACCTAGTGCTCACACAGGAGAGTGTACATGGCCTGCTGTCCCATTTTGTTGATGATGTCAATAAGGGGGAAGAGAGCCAAACGGTAGTAGCAAAAGAGGCTGCCAGAATCTTTCTCTAAGAAAAGATGGGAAGAGATACTAATGCTTTTAGGGAGCCTGCACCTAGCAGACTTCCACTCACTGATGATCTTCTCAAGGAATATAAAAAGGTTTACTATAATAAGAGGAGACCATATCATGACAAAGGTTTTCATGAAGGTTTAAACACCTTTTTGGGCTTAAAGTTTTAGGAAGCAAGGGTTAAAGCCATGAGAGCTTCACACAGAGGTGGAAGAGGTGGAAGAAGTTTACCTACTACCAATGCAAAGGAGTCACTTAAGGAAGTATACTTGCGTTTAGGCTTTGGAGTACATCAAATCAACCTTACTCTATCTGAAGCATGGCATTGGTGGAAAGAAGTGAATCCTCATATTGATTTCTCTCTGGTTGAAAATGAATGGATGAGAGACATGATCAGAGAGATAAGAGCCTATCAAGAGCAAGCAGAAAAGCAAGGGAAGAAAGAGAAAGAAGACAGTAGATCAGCACACTTTATCTGTTTTTATCTTTTGCTGTATCTAGACTGTAATACCTTTGAACAACTGATCATAATGAAAATTGACTAAGTTTGTTCTATTTTTGTTTTTAATCTTTTTGCTTTGCTGTTAGGAGGGTATTGGCATCATCACCAAAAATGGGGAAATTGTTGGACATATTTTTAAGTTTTAGTGATGAGTGCCAGACTAGCTGTTATAGTGCAAAGGCAAAAAGATGTCTAGATCAAATGTATAGGTTTAATAGAGTTTGATCTTGTATAGGTTTGATCAAACAAGCACTGTAAAAGGTCAGCTGATTTATATCAGTAGACTAGTCTAGATCAGTAGGGTAGTTGAGTCAGTAGACTAGTCAGGAACCTGCTGAAGACGAAGGCTGAGGTCTCAAACTCACTTATTGAAGGCTAAGGGATCAAACTTAGTAATTAAAGTCAAGGATATGGAATCAGAATTTAGGGAAGTCTGTGATGACCCAAACTGATTACATATACCTTGTGTACAAGGTCTAAGTTCCATAAGTTATGTGGTGATTGGAACTTAGTTATATGCAAAAAGGTGTAATCTAACTTCATAAATAAATGTTAGATAAAAGACGGTAAGCTGAAGTGTTTTTAAACAAAGCAAAATAAGGATCAGCTTATAGATGTGTATATCAGCAGACTTATGTTCTCAGGAACCTGCTGGACACATATTTCGATTTAATCAAAGGCTACATTGGAAGATTACAAAGAAAGGGACAGCTAACAACCTCTGATTTATCAAACAAATCAATGGTTAAGATCAAATGGACGTTGGAAAGATTCAGACCTTTATCCATTGGATACAAGTCAAAGGATGGACAGACTGTAAACTTGTCAAAAAGGAATATGACAGTGTCAGTCCTAGGAACAGTCAGAAAAAGCAAGTCAAGATAGGACAAATCTGAAAAGGCTATGTTTGAATTTCAAACATAAGTCACAAGGATTCCTACCTATAAATAGAGGACTCCTAATTCAGATACAAGAGATGAAAATTGATGAATATCAAGAGAAAAATATAGATAATCCTGAGCTTCGATTTCTGATCAAGAAAAACACCCTTCTGACCCTATTGAGCATAAAGCTACTGATCCAGTAAATTTCTTCAAGTGTAATCTGCATTCAAGCTGCATCAAGTTTACACACTTGAAGACATCAAGCTGCTGATCATATCATCCTGATCAAGCTCCTGAAAGCTGAATCACTTACTTGATTCAATCTTTCTTTTACAAGAAATCTACTGAAGACAGTGAAGCATCCTTGGGTGTGAAAGACTATTGGTTGTGGTGGAGCTGGTGAAGAGGCAATCCTACCCTTCAAGGACCAGTGGAAGACTTTGGAGCAGCAATCCTACCTGTTCCAAGTGTTCAGTTTGTGAAGCCATAGTTATTGGTGAAGGACAAGCAACTTAGGGATTTTTGTAACAGCTACATCAAGAATCTCTAGTGAATTACCTCCAACATCACATGAGAAGAGTGGACTGACAGGATTACACCACCTGGAACCACTATAAAATCTGCCTACTTACTTTCTGCATTTATATTCTGCACTTAGTTTATCTAACACATCAATCTACCGAATCTAGCAACCGAATCACACACATACACTACTGAGTATCTATACTTGGTATCATATTTTACAACCAGTAATAAGGGTTAATTTTTGATATTAATTCCCCTGCACAAATTCAGTAAACTCAACAGTCAGTAGACTACGAGTGTCGACGGACTATCGAAGTATCGGCGGAGTTGTTTGAAGTTGCTGAGTTTGTTAACTCCAAAAGTTTTAAGTGTTAAGTTTATTCACCCCTCTCTAAACTTAACCAAAGCCTTTTCAAGGGACCAACACATTGCTTTCAATTGCCTTATAGTCCTTACACCTTGCTTTGTATGTCACCAATTACTTGTCCAAATAGGTGATCCCTTAACCATTGTAAATCATGATTTGTTTGATTTACAAGAACCTCATCTTCGGTAGGGTCGATGTTGCTTCAATAGGGGGATTAGCGGATCCTTGAACCGCATCATTTGTTGCATCAATATTGTTATCGGCGGGTTCCTCAGCCGGTACATCTTTACTTCCGAATCAGAGACTTTTAAGTCACTTATCTTCTTCAAAACATCAACATATTCTAGATCAGTGACTTGGAGATTCTCAGCAGGTTTTGAAACTTCATCTTCCATTCCAGTGAACTTAGGTTCATAAAAAACAACATGTATTGATTCTTCATGTTTTAGTGTCCTCTTGTTCAGTACCCTGAATTCCTCGTTGACTGAAGAATATCCCAAAAAGATTCCTTCATCTGATTTTGGTTGAAAGGTCTTCTGTTGCTCCTTATGATTCAAAATAAATCATTTGCTTACAAATGGATAGAAATAAGATATATTTGGTTTTCTTCCATCCATATCTCATAAGGTGTCTTCATCAGATTTTTGTTTACTGAGGTCCTATTTTGTGTGTAGCATGCTGTATTGATTGCTTCAGCCCAATATCTTTCAGGTAGTAATGCTTCACAAATCATAGTTCTCCCTGCTACTTTTAAAGTCCTGTTCCTTCTTTCAGCAACCCTATTTTGCTGAGGTGTAACAGCAGCTTCTAATTGATGCAGCACACCATTTTGTTCACAATATTCTCTTATGACTTTATTGAGAAATTCAGTACCCTTGTCTGATCCGATCTTCACTACTTGTCAAACTTTTCTCATTTTGCAATCTCTTCAAAAGTTCAGGCATCTTTTGAAGTGTTTCACTTTTCTTGTTCATGAAGATTACCCAAGTGTATCTTGAATAATCATCCACAACTACCAGAGTGTACTTCTTTCCTGTTACACTTGTTGGTATTACTGGTCCAAATAAATCCAAATGCATCAGCTCAAAAACTCTTTTTGTTGATTGTTTAGTCTTTGACTTGAAGCTTGAGTTTGTTTGTTTGCCTTGCTGACATGCATCCCATATACTATCCTTTTTGAATGTGATCTCAGGTAAACCAATCACCAACTTATTTTTAACTAACTGATTGATATCATCAAAATTGAGATGATTCAACTTCTTATGCCACAACCAATTCAGTTCTGACTTGGTATGCACTATTAGGCATGTTTCTGGAACAACAGTAGATCAATCCACAGCATACATGTTTTGTTGTCCCCTTCTAGCCAACACAACATGTTCACCTATTTCACTAATGACAATACAGTATCCTTTGTCAAAAGTGACCTTGTAACCCATGTCACAGAATTGCCCAGTGCTCAGTAGGTTGCAGTCCAGTCCTTCCACATATACAACATTTCTGATAGTTAATCCATTCCTCACAAGTGTTCCATATCCTCTTGCATATCCTGGTGTGTTCTTGTTGCCAATTTTGACTCTTGGACCATCTTTTGCCACATAGTTTGTTAAACATTGCTTATTCTTTGTCATATGTCTGGAACATCCACTGTCAAAGTACCAGACACCCTACAAAACAAATTTAGTGTGTTTTAGGTACCCAAAACTGTTTGGGTTCATAGTGGTCAGTGGTAAGCATGACCCTTGGCAAATTTCCATAAGGTCTTCTTTGAAAAGCATTG
This sequence comes from Gentiana straminea, assembly GCA_036785695.1. Classification (NCBI taxonomy): domain Eukaryota; kingdom Viridiplantae; phylum Streptophyta; class Magnoliopsida; order Gentianales; family Gentianaceae; genus Gentiana; species Gentiana straminea. The sequence goes on along the minus strand of JAVUPR010000515.1, from coordinate 414,335 downwards.
CACTTTTGTTCATATATGTATCCCACATTTTCATAAAATTTAACATTTGGTTGTGTAGGATTCACATATGGTTTCTGCCTTTTGGTACAAAGTGTTGTTTGAAGTGATTTCTATTGTTAGAAGCACTAGCATAACCATGAGGTTGTTGCTGTTAGGAGCAGCCCTGTAATATGGAGTCTGCTGAGGTCTTAAATAAGTACTCTGCTGAGGCATCTGCTGATTCCATTGCTGAGGACTTACCCTAGCATTATGGTTATGTCTATTGTTTCTAGCAGTAAGGGCAGGAATATTCCAATCTTCATCAGTAGGGAACAATCTACCTTTCCCCCTGAGATAAGTATTCCTTGAATGATTAACATTTTTGGGTTTAGGATTCTTATCTTTGGAATATTTCCGATTTTTGCCCTTTTGTGGTCCATCAGTCTTTGCAACAGGTCTACTATCAGCAGGTCTAGAAGATCCAGCAGTCCTACCTTTGGATTTACCCTTTTGGTTAGGTACTGGTGACCTTTTGGACTTCTGATTTTACTTTCTTGAAGCATTCTCTGTAGACTTAACTGCCTCAGCAACCTTTTTGGGAGTTGGATTGTGCAGGCACAAACTTAGGACCAATTCTGGTACTATGTTCCGTAGCCTTACTGGATCCACCCTTAGTAGATTATTGAGTTTCAAATCCAAGGCCTGTTCTATCACCATAAGGCTTTCCAGATTTGAATGCAGTGGTTGAACTAGATTGTGCAGCAAATTCAGTAGCTACTGAATGTATAGCAGACTTATGTTGAGTCTGTCCATAATCTTTTTCCTTACCTTTGAGAATTCTTAATTCAGCATTTAATCTTTGAATTTCTGCTTGAAGTGCCTCTTTTTCAGCCTTCACAATCTCATAACCAGATTGTATTTTCCTTAGTTGATTAAGGATGGCATCCAAAGGTTCTTCATTGTCAGAAATTTTAGGATTTGAACCAGAAGTAGATTCACAATCACTGTCAGCAAGAGTTGTTTACAGATACAGAATTGTATACCTCCTCAGTCTCATCTATATTGTCCATTAAAGCATAATCATCCATATCAGCTATGAGTGCAGTGTCAACCAATGCTTTCTTGCCAGATCTTCTTTGCTGACTTTTGTTCTTCGTAGGTCTGGACAGTCAGGTCTGAAATGTCCAGGTTTCTTGCAGTTGAAGCACAGATAATCAAGTTCCTTCTTTTGTTTCAAGTCAGGACAATCAGGTTTGAAGTGTCCTGGTTTCTTGCAATGAAAGCACAAGTAGTCATTATCCTTCTTAGATTCTTCCTTTTTCTTTTCACTTGATTTCTTGGTGAAATTCCTTGGAGAAGCCCTTTCTGTCTTCATCATTCTGATTTTCTTGCTCAGTAGGGCTATTTGTTCTTGAATTTCATCCAGTAGATCATCTTGAGCACCTGATGATTCTTCCTTAAGTGCAGCAGCCAATGCAGTAGTGTTTGGTTCTTCCTTTTTAGTATCAGGAATAAGTTTCTTACTGAATTCATAGGCCTTGAGATCTGAAAATAAATTGAAGGTGTCTTCTTCTTGTAGTCTCATGGACTCTTCTATGGAAGTAACCTTCATTTCCCAAACTTCCTTTGTTGGTAGGGCTTCTAAAATTCTTGTGTTGATCATTTCCTTTGTGTACACTACATTCAGTAGGGTGAGTTCATCCATGATAGCATTGAATCTTGACTCCATTTATTCAATGGTTTTATTTGATTTCATTTTGAAATCTTTGAACTTTCTTTTTGGCTACGATGACTTTGTTTTTCTTGATAGCATCAGTGCCATCACATATTAGTTGTAGTTTTTCCCAAAGTTCCTTAGCAGTCTTGCAATCCTTCACTTTCATGTACATATTGCTATCCAAGGTTCTATAAATAATATCAATAGCAATGTTGTTGAGGTTTTCTCTTTTTCTATATTCAAGACACCCACTCTCTTTTTGGCTTTGGAACAATCTCGAGTTTGATTATGCACGCTTATGGCTTTTGTGATTTCCGGTGGTCCATCACCAAGACACATCATCATTTCATCATGTGTTGCAACTAAATAAGCTCCGCATACGACGTTTATACTCATCAAAACGATCTAGAGAGCACATCAACATAGTCCTAGCATACTGGTTCTTATCCATGATACAAAGCTTTGAAAATTAGAAACTTGAAAAAGTTTTCAAAGAATTTTCACAAGCACAACAAGTAGGATTACTTCAGAACAGAAGCACTACTCCAATACCAATTGTTGGTCCCTTGAAAAGGCTTTGGTTAAGTTTAGAGGGGGAGTGAATAAACTTAACACTTAAAACTTTTTGGAGTTGACAAACTCGGCAAGATTAGTAGTCTGCTGACTATCAGTAGTCTGCTGACCACTCAGTAGTCTGCTACCTATTAAGGTTACTGAATTTATTGCAGCGGAATATTTTTAAATTAAGCCTTATTACTTGTTGTTAAAAAGGATGATACTAAGTATTGGATACTCAGTAGTGTAAGTGTGTGATTCAGTTGCTAGTTTCTGTAGGTTGATGTGATCAGTATGCTAATTGTAGAAAGTAAATGTAGAAAGTAAAGTAAGCAAGATTTATAGTGGTTCCGGGTGGTGTAATCCCGTCGCCACTCTTCTCCCGTGATGTTGGAGGAAATTCACTAGAGATCCTTGAGGTTGCGAGTTACAAAAATCTCGTAAGTTTGTTTGTCCTTTACCAATGACTATGGCTTCACAACCGAACACTTGAAACAGTAGGATTGCTGCTCCAAAGTATTCCACTGGTCCTCGAAGGGTAGGATTGCCTCTCCACCAGCTCAACCACAAACAACAGCTTCTTGACACCCAAAAGATGCTTCTCTCGTCTTCGGTAAACTTCTTGTAAAAGAAGAGTTGAATCAAGAAAGTGATTCAAATTTTCGACGAGCTTGATCATGATGAAATGATCGGCGGCTTTAGGTCTTCAAGTGTGTATACTTGATGTAACTTGATAGTAGGTTACACTTGAAGATAAATCTTGATCAGTCAGTTTTAGCTCAGTGAATATCAGCAGGGTGATTTTCTTGATTAAAACTTGGTAGCTTCGTAGAGATTATTTGTACTTGTTAATTTTCATCATCTTGAATCTGAGTCAGGACACACCTATTTATAGGTGTGAATCTTGTGACTTATTTTTGAATTTCAAACATAGCCATTTCAGACTTGCCTCCATTTTGACTTGCTTTTTGTCTCTGTTCATAGTACGACACTGTCAGTCAGCTTTTTGTCAGTTTTAAGACTGTCCTTCTGTTGACTTATATCCATTGGATAATCCTCTGAATCCTTCCAACGTTCCTTTTATCTTGGCCATTGATTTGTTGATAAAATCAAGGCTTGTAATCCATCATTATCCATTTAATCTTCCAATGTAGCTTTGATTAAATCGAGATTTACATTCAGCAGATATAAGAAGTATATCAGTCTGCTGATGTAGATAACTATCAACAGGTGTAGGTCTGCTGTGTTTTTAAAGCACTTCAGCTGACTACTTTTCATCTAACTTTTTATTGTGAAGTTAGAGTACACCACTTTGATTATAACTAAGTTCCAATCACCACTTAACATATGGAACTTAGACCTTGTACACAAGGCATATGTAATCGCCTTAGGTTATCACAGACTTCCCTAAATTCTGATTCTATATCATTGACTTTAAATACTAAGTTTGATCCCTTAACCTTCAGAAACTGAGTTTGAACCCTCAGCCTTCAGTCTTCAGCAGGTTCCTAGACACACTACTGACCTATTTACCCTACTGACCTAGACAGGTCTGCTGATAAAGTCAGATGACCTAATTACAGTGCTTGTTTGATCAAACCTATGCAAAGATCAAACTTTAATAAACCTATACATTTGATCTAGACATTTTTTTGCCTTTGCTCTATAACAGCTAGTCTGGACTCATCATTAAAACTTAAAATATGTCCAACAAATACAGTTTCTAGACCTTCACAGCAAGGTCAAGGTGTTTCTAATAGGCCTTCTAATTCTGGTGGTTCTGGCAATAATGTTGTCAAGAAGGGTAATTCTATTCAAGATAGGAAGAAACTCTAGTGTACCTTTTGTGGGTTCACATGGCATACCATTGATAAGTGCTACAAGAAACATGGTTATCCACCTATTTTTAAACCTAGAAGCAGGGTCAATATGGTGGAAACAACTTAAGGAAATTATACGGATGAGGGTACTATGGGTGCTGCACAGTATTCTGAATCTTTTACCTTGAATAAGGTGCAATATCAACACCTTATGAAGTTGCTAGATCCACAAAAGGCAGAGAATTTTGCTCATATGGCTAATCAAGCTACAGTTCTTACAGCAAATTTTGCTCCTACAAATATAGTAGGTTCTTCTACATCTTCTATTTTATGGATTATAGTGTTGGAAGCAGAGCCCGAAAGACAATTTTTGTAATTGTTTTTATAATTAATAAATGAAAGATTTATCATCATCTTATTATTTGCTTCGTGCTCATAAATAATACATTACTGAAAACCCCAAGTTGTATCATATGTAGCCATATAACTTAGTGTGTGTCACACGCGAGGATTAAGTTTATGGTGATACACCGTGATGAACTTAATCAAAGTATGGGGTCTATTGATAAACCACCATTTGTGCCCAGAATACTTTATGGTATGACCGTCTTATCCGGACCGTCGATATTGGTTATCTATGTGGTCATGTAGTCATATAGGAATGGACTGATTTAATCTGCATTTCTCATATAATTCCGTAATTGAGAAATCTTATTAAATCACAAGATGGTCATATATGGATTAACCTTAATCCTGAAGAGATTGCAGACTTCTGCTTGATTCAAGATAGGGTTTGATGTGTTCGTTAAGGATTGCTAAGAGGCGCGGTCCGAATCACTTTCATGTTGGCACTATCGGGAATGAGTTGCTGGGAATGTGTCTCACAGATACGGAATCCATTCCTTCCCGTGGGAAATAGAAAGATAATCCCCTTATTTGTTAATCCTAGAAACCGATCGATCCGCGGAGTTCATATTGGATATGAACTAATTGATCACTAGTGGTTTAATGGTAAATAATGATAAGATGTAATCAAAAAGGTTTACGGAAACATTCCCGCTTCATAACGGATAGTCTATGGAGGGTTAGTCTATATGTAATGATTATATCAATGGTAGCTGATGGAGGTCAAGTTAAATTATTAACTCGATGCCTACTAACACATTAGCAAGAGAACTAGGTTCAATTGTAGTATAGCTAGATAGAGTCGAGGTCAATCCCACAGAGACTCGGCACAAATAAAACACAACTTTATCTTATTAGAACTAAATTGAAAGGGCGGTCTATGACCAACTAAATGCAGTAAATAAAATAGTGACAACCACAAGACACAAAAGCCCACAAAGACAGACTAAAGACTACTAAAACACGGATAATACGGTTGATATTATCTAAACAAATGGTATTGATTACGCTAGTAGATTATAACTCCCCCATGTGAATTAGGATGATAACGAGATAAAACAAACGTTAAAGATTAATTATTATGACTACGGGGGTCATCCCCTAAGGTAGATTTAGCTCCGGTTAGGCCATCTAAATCATCGTGCCTCCATTACATGACTTTGCTTTTTCATGCCTCCATCTCATATAACTTCTGAAACAATTACGAAACTAGGGATGCCGGTATAAACCGTAACCTCATCTAAGCAACATTCCTAGGGTAAGGCGTACTTCTTAGATGCCGATTCAATCTATATCCTAAGTAACAATCACTTTTTGGGTTTCATGTTAAATTATGATGACAAATAATTAAGTTGATCAGGTTTAATTACTCGTTTTAATTCCAATTCAGAGAATCTGACGTAGTCGAAGCCGATCATAATATTGCCCTACACATCACCACGCTCGGTCAACCGAACGACAGCACTCGGGCGACCGAATGACATGTCTCGGTCGACCGAACACAGTTCTGTGTTGGTACAATTCATGATGACTTCTTAACGTTTTTAGCCTAAACACATGGGTTCGTAAATTAATCTACATCACGCAATCAATACAAGAAAAACTACTCCATAATAAAATACATCAGATCTACGAATAAAGATTGCATAATTGAATAGTCATACCCTCGAAGACGAGAGTGACTCCCACTCTTTAATGCGCTCCCCAACCGGAGAATCCGATGAATCCACAATGTACGAACATAAAGAAAAGAAAACTAAAACTTAAAAACTCAAATTGTATAAACTGTCTTGTGTTGTAGTGGTGTGTCTTTTTCAGCGTCGTGACTGCTGTTTATATAGGAGTTGTAGCCGACATAGGGAGAATCCAGAAGATTGACATGCATTTATCAAATTAGGCTCGGGTGACCGAACCTACACGCTCGGTCGACCGAATGGCTAGGCTCGGTCGACCGAGCCTTCCCTTGTTACGCGTTTTCACTCCGCTTTATCTGACTTGTTCCCCACTCCATGCTTTTGAATTGATCTGATTAATCTTTTCTTCAATGCTCCGATTTTCTTCTCTTTTATCTTGAGATTTCTCGATTGCGTGATAATTATCTTCCCGATTCGTTATGATCTGCAAAAATCAGTATTTATCACACAATTAATTGCTTTTTTATAATAAAAATAGCTAAATACCAATTACCACATTAATAATCACTTATCATTAAATAATAAATATAAACACGTGATTTAATATGAAATATATACAATTAACTCCGATTTAAGGTTATAATTGATGACATAAATAGGTATATTTTAACCGTCATCAGTAGCTTTTTGACTCGACACTTTGAGAATAAGTTATATCTATAATCGACAGAGTTCGGTTTCAGATTTATGGTGGCGTAGTTCCGGAATTAATAAGTTGAATAGAAATGTTCTGTTTGATAAATATTTTATTCGATTTATTGGAGCTACTGGTTATAGGTCCATGGTCCCCAGGTGTGCTCCTAACACGCGAGTGAATTCTCGTATTATGGAATCTCAAAAATAAATTAAATAGTTGGTCTATTTAAAGAATATACGAAATATTATTTATTCGGTAAATTATATGTAAAATAGAAAAGACATTTTCTATTATTTCGTGGCACGTTAATGGCGCTACATGTGTAGAAAATTGGGAAAGGAAAATTTCATGAGTTATATTACATGTAATTAATTAATTATTTGTTAAATAATTAATGGATAAAATAAAAGATTGATTTTATCATTTAATAAAGATTATCTCATTTATGGTGATTATCTCTTATTTATGGAAAATATCTTTTTCTTTGGGAAAATGATAATTGTCTTGTGAAAATGGATACCTCTCAGTTGCTCGTTTATTTTCCTATATAATGAGAGTTCCTCCCAACACAATACACAAGAATTGGTGCGCCACTTTTTGAGAGCAAAAAGGGAGAAAAATTAGTTCTTGCCTTAGCCATTGAGAAGAAGAAAAACTGGAGCATATTCGAAGAGGTTCGAATGCGGGATCGACGTCCACCAGTCGTCGTTCGGAGATACAACTCGGAAGATCACGGCTTCTCTTCGGTAGGGTAAATCTTCAAACTTTCTTGTAGATTAGATTAATTTATTATTTGAATCTTAACGTGGTAAAAAAATCGTGCGGTGAATCAAATCTGACGATCCGAAGAAAAGGGGAAAAACACTCCGGCCGTTGCGAGCACCCTTGCCGCAGTTGCGAGCACCGGAAAATTTCCGGATTTGGTTTTCCATGTTTTGGATCCTGATCCGGGTTTCTGTATATCCAGCATGTGGTATCGGAGCGAGGTTAAAGAGACTTTGCGATTTTGATTGCATAATTAATTAATAAGGAGTGAAATTGAATAAAAGTTGCAACTTTTTATATTCTTTATATATATATATATATATATATATATATATATATATATATATATATATATACATATATGCGTTGTTGACGAGATGGATTGGGGTTGGTATTATTTACCCGTTAGATCTGTTGTAAACCCATTTTTCCGGGTATAAGAAATTTGTAAATGTTGATTTAATTTCCTAGAAAAATAGTTTTTTTTTTTCGAACCCGCGTGATGCTGGTGCAAGGATGGCACGCTGACCAACTCGGCTATATCACAGTTCGCTTAAGATTTTGATCGACTAATTAATATAGAAGCAGTTTCTGGTTTCAATGGTAGATAATTAGTAAACCCATTAGTTTGGTTTTTGGATCTTTTCTTTATGATAGATTAGATACGGGGGTACCAACGGTCCATCTCAGTGGTTTATTTTTATGTATTTATTTTCTTAAGTGATTATTTATGTAATATAACCATGTCATACAATGTCATGCATGATATTCATGAATTCCACTCCTAGCATATACATACATGTAGATAATTAATTTTGACATTAATTAGGCATGTATGAATACGTAATTAATTTAGGCAATTAATTAAATTAATTGAGTAAACGGAATTTTATCTTGATATAAAATTAACATGATAAAAATAAATTTATTGGGTAAATTTGGTTTTTGGATGTAAAGTTCGTCGGGGATTTTGATTAAGGAGTAGCTACATAAAAATGATTTTAATAATTGAAAATTTGGAAAATCGTGAAAAGTTGGATACTAACTGGACGGTATTTGGAATCGATAAGTTGGTGATTTCTTTTCAAGATTTATTGTTTCGGATTATTGGAAAAATTCTGAGATACTTAAATTTTTATCATGACAAAATTAGGACTAGAAAATTCTTTAGTGAATTTTAATTGTGTAGTGTCTACACAAGTGATTTCTAAATAATCGATAAATTGGAAAATCATGAAGAGTGTCACTAGTTAGACGGTATTTGGAACTGATAAACTACTGGCAGCTTCAAATTTCGTAATTTATTATTTTTCGAATTTTTGGGAAATTCATAAGTCCTAATGTATTAGGATTATAAAATTCTTGGTGAATTTTAATTGTGTCGTGTCTACACAAGGAATTTTTATAAATTTGGAAAATTGGAAAATCATGAATATAGTGACACTAGTTAGACGGTATATGGAACTGATAAACTAGTGAGATCTTCAAATTTCGTGATTTATTGTTTTTCGAATTATTGAGAAATTCATAAGTCTTAATGTATTAGGATTATAAATTCTTGGTGAATTTTAATTGTGTAGTGTCTACACAAGGAATTTTTATAAATTCGGAAAATTGGAAAATCATGAATATAATGACACTATTTAGACGGTATTTGGAACCGATAAAATAGTGGGAGGATTAACATAAATATTCTTGATTTGTTGTTTTTCGAACTATCATAAAATTCTGAAAATCCTAATAAGACGACCTATTATTCAAAATAACGAGTGGGAGTGGGGAAGGTGACAACCGACCCCACGGCCTCTACTGTTGACACAAGCACCATGAGAGAAGGGTGACGCCTCGATCCGCTATGATTATGGCCCCCTGTGGATGGCCTTCACCCATATAAAAATTCAAGGCTTGGTCTCTGAAAGGATAGGATTTTGGGTACTAGTCGAGTCACTGACCTACCCTACGGCGGCATACTCGGGGACTACCTTTAAGACCTGAAACAGTAGGTCACACTCACAAGGATATTTTTGGAAATATCTTGGTTGAAAAAGGAAGGTAATCGACAATTAAACATGAGATGTTTGATTCTCAATGGTTTAATTGTTGAGAGAGATTGTCTTTTAATCATCACCTCTTTGACCTACCCTACGGCGGAACTGTAGACGTGAGATTAAATCTTTGGAATGGTAGGATAAACGAGAATGCATGACATCACATTTATTATTCCTAAAATCCTTATCTCGTTGTGGTGTATGATTTGATTTATATTTCTCGTCATAATTTATTTTACAACTACATATCATCTCAAGGCGACTAAACTCGCTAAAATGATTATATTGACTAATAACGACTTCGTAAAAGTGGAAAAGTAACGAAAACGTTGAACTCATTAATCGAGAATGAAATTAATTTTCGGTAGAGGATTCTCCTCTTGAGCCTCCGAACTTAAGTGACATTGATAAGTATGTCACTGTTGTCACTCGTGTTGGATGAGAGACAAACAAAATTAATTCAAAGATGACGAGAATGATTTGGCATCAATCTCACTAGACATCCCACGGTTCACGAGTAGTGTCTACTCAAATGAACTGCTAGTTCACGGCCATTTCCTTTAAAGAAAGCCGAGAATAGGAAAGTAAATGTCTACAACTGTAAGTCATCTAAACTAAATAAGTTAAAGGCTAAACCGAAATATTAATAAAAGAAAGCATAGGATAAGGAAAGTGATTTCAGATTACTAACCTATGAATCCTTCGAGACTTTCTCAGGGTTTATGACACGAAATCTAAGTTCTTTTGTAAGAACAAGGCAGCTAGGCATTCATGATTAAAGAGTAGACGACGGGCAGTTATTTCAGCATAGATAGTGGGAGTGATATAAGGAAACAAATTTCGGATTTTGATCCTTGAATATCAGAGAAATATAATTTCTTTCTTTTTCCAGATTCGCTGGAACGAATGGATTCACTTTCACATCGATAATATAGTTTCCTTAAAGAAAGTGAATATGACATTTGTAATACGGATCTGAGACTCAAACTTTGTCTGATACAGTCAGAACCACTAAGTAATGCTGAAAATGTATATGTAACACATCATAAACTATTAAGGCAAATGGTTTCCGTATTGAGATAAACGATTCTTCAACATCTATTAATTAGTGCATATATCATAAAGATAAGATCTGAAGACTGGCCAAGGGTGATTCCTATCTCCCAGTCTAAGAACACCATCTTAGAGGAAAATTGACTAAGTAACCTCTCAATCTGGAAAGGGTAATAGAGCTAAAGAAGAATCACAGCTTATTCATATTGGCCTTCAGGGTCTTATGAAAGATACAAGCTAGTAGGAGCTTTTTTTGGTAGACATTTTGTCTGAAAACAACTCGAAATGCCGATTATTTTATCTAAATATTTGGAGGAATCTCTGATATTACTAGAGAAGAGAGTATTCCATGCTCAGATATAGGCTATGGCATAGTTTTTGGCAATGATGCTCGGCCTACCTCCGAGTGAAACGATTTCACTAAAAAGATAAACCATGAATTGCCTTATATAGTTAGTGATGTGCTACAATACACTGCTTAACTCAATTAAGATATTTGTTGCAAAATAACGGTTTACATTATTATGTAATACGAGAAGTCTACCTAGAAGATTCTTATGAAATTATGGTTAAGGAGTGAAGTACGTTTACTCCACTTCCGCAAATAGAGGCATTTAGCACTAGTGCTTGAAGGTAGGACTAGAGATTATGCATACACGCTCAAATGGTGATTGTTCATGAAATATCTTAATGCGATGAGTAAAGGTTGGTTATAAAATTCTGAAGGTAGGACAGTGACGGTTGAACTATCACATCATTTCTAGAAGAATGTATAAATAACAACCTTGGACCTCGAAGTATAGTTACTCAAGGAAGTTACTATCTGATTTAAATCAGACCACATCTAACATTAGTTGTTGAGGGTTACGCTGATAAATACTACTGAACCAGATCAGAATATCAAACCACTCAAATGCAGAGGGAGTATGTTTTAACCATTTACCCACTGCGATCATGCAGACTTTACAGTCTGCTGGGGGTGATTGATCACCTATGTACTTTTGGAAGGACTGTATAGGGTTTTGATAAAATGAGATTGGTTTAAAGCCATAGAACCTATAAATGGAGTTTTGGTACTCCAATTATGTTCACATTCTTGTAGAACCACCTGAGTCTCTCAAGCCCAGTGGGAGAAATTGGATCTACGTGAAAAGAGCTAAATGAATGGGAAAGTTTATCTTTTGAAGCAAAGCCAAGTAGTTCAGAGGCAATTCCTTGAGAAGTAGAGAGTTAACCAGGGGTGATGCCCTGAACTCTCTCACCACTCAGCCTTGCTTGGCTCCCTGAAAGCAGAAAAGATTACCAGGGGTGATGCCCTGAAACTTTATTGCCGTACAACGGAGCTTGAATTCATTCAAAACTGAAAGGTTTATAGCTCAAAGCCGGTGGCAGATTGACTGGCATGCTTATATCCATTAGTGGATTAAAGAAAACCTCTAGGTCATTAAAAGTCACATGTTTGAAATATATGGGCTTGACCGGAATATCGATGAGTCTTTTGTAGACTAGAGAATCAATATTGGTGAAGTAGTAAACGTTAGCGTTGATAAAGGTAACACTGCAACAGTTGTGAACAACGTGGGTGTGTTATCTGAAGTCACGAACTGACGAGCCAAGCTTCTCTAATTAGAGAAGTAGACTATATTCTTAGAATTTGATTCGGTCAAATTCACAAGAACACGTTGTGGCATTATCCTATCCATCTTATTGGTTAAGATGATATAATGCATTTTTGTATGAAAAATTCAACGAGAGGTTTCCTACCCAACCCCTCACAGAATAATTCTCTCAATCTACGAATATAAAGAAAATGGGAAAGATTCTCTTTTGGATAGATAAAGTCAGGTTATTAAAAGTCAATTACATTCGAATCTTGGATTGGAGCATTGATAGCAGTATAGTGCATCCTCAAGTATCCTTAGAGAACGAGGAATTATATGCATGCATATTCGGGTGCAAACCTGGATATCGATTGACTACACTATTTCTGACTTTCAGTCAGATTAAGGATGATCGTTAATTGATCTCGGGCTCAGTGTTTACTCTTGGTGATAGAGCTATAGTGTGGAGAAATCCAACACCGCCAAATCAACTTTAATAGTTGAATACATAGCAGCTTTCGGAGCAACTAAAGAGGCGGTATGGCTTGAGAAGTTCTTTGTTGGATCTGGAAGTGATTCCAGGTCTCGATGAGCTAATACCATTTTATTGTGAAAAGAATGAAGATGTAGCTTACGCAAAGCATCTCCACAATCACAAGAGGTCAAAAGCATATTGAGAAAGTCCCACATGGTCAGACAGATCGTGCAGGGAGGCGACGTTTCGGTCCTAAAGATCACCTCGAGCCGACAACCTAGCTGATTAGTTTACCAAGTCGCATGGCATCTAATGTCATTGATAAGCGCTTGTCAGGTATGAGATTGTAAGGTATGTCTCATCTGCTTTAGAGCAAGTGAGAGAATGTTGTGAATAGGATAAGAGTGTGCTCTAAAAACAATTATTTCTTGTCCTTACGGGCAAGTAAGAGATTGTTGGAAGCAGTGTCCGAAAGACAATTTATGTAATTGTTTTTATAATTAATAAATTACAGAGTTATCCTCATCTTATTATTTGCTTCATGCTCATAAGTAATACACTACCGAAAACCCCAAGTTGTATCATATGTAGCCATATAACTTAGTGCGTGTCACACGCGAGGGTTAAGTTTATGGTGATACACTTGAACTGTTAGTCCGTGGTGAACTTAATCAAAGTATGGGGTCTATTGATTAAACCACCATTAATGCGCCAGAGCACTTTCTGGTGTGACCATCTTATCCGGATCGTCGATATTGGTTATCTAAGTGGGGCATTTATATATGATGTAGTCATATAGGACTGGACCGATTTAATCTGCATTTCTCATACAATTTCGTAATTGAGAAATCTTATTAAATCACAAGATGATCATATATGGATTAACCTTAATCCTAAAGTGATTGGAGACTCCTGCTTGTTTCAAGATAGGGTTTTGATCTGTTCATTAAGGATTGCTAAGAGGCGCGGTCCGAATCACTTTCATGTTGGCACTATCGGGAATGAGTAGCTGGGAATATGACTCACAAATACGGAATCCATTCCTTCCGGCAGGAGGTAGAAAGACAATCCCCTTATTTGTTAATCCTAGAAACTGACCGATCCACGGAGTTCATATTGGTTATGAACTAATTGATCATTAGTGGGTTGATGGTAAATAAGGATAAGATGTAATGAAGAAGGTTTACGGAAACATTCCCGCTTCATTATGGATAGTCTATGAAGGGTTAGTCTATATGTAATTATTATATCAATGGACGCTTATTGACTCGAAACTTTGAGAATAAGTTATATCTATAATCGACAGAGTTTAGTTTTGGATTTATGGTGGCGTAATTCCGGAATTAATAAGTTGAATAGAAATGTTATGTTCGACGAATATTTTATTCAATTTACTGGAGCTACTGGTTATAGGTCCATGGTCCCCGAGTTGGCTCCTAACACGCGAGTGAATTCTCGTATTATGGAACCTCGAGAATAAATTAAATAGTTGGTCTATTTAATGAATATGCGAAATATTATTTATTCGGTAAATGATATATAAAATTGAAAAGACATTTTCTATTATTCCGTGGCACGTTAATGGCACCACATGTGTAGAAATTGGGAAAAGAAATTTTCCTGAGTTATATTACATGTGTAATTAATTATTTATTTGTTAAAATAATTAATGAATAAAATAAAAGATTTATTTTATCATTTAATGAAGATTATCTCATTTATGGTGATTATCTATTATATATGGAAAATATCTTTTTCTTTGTGAAAAGGGATAACTCTCAGTTGCTCGGTTATTTTTCTATATAATGAGAGTTCCTCCCAACACAATACACAAGAACTGGTGCGCCACTTTTGAGGACAAAAATGGAGAAAAATTAGTTTCTTGCCTTAATCATTGGGAAGAAGAAAAATTGGAGTTTTTCTTGGAGCATATTCGAGGAGGTTCGAATGCGGGATCGACCTCCACCAGTCATCTCTCGGAGCTACAACTCGGAAGATCACGGCTTCTCTTCGGTTGGGTAAATCTTCAAAATTTCTTGTAGATTAGATTAATTTGTTATGTGAATCTTATCGTGGTAAAATCGTAAACGAATTTCGATTCGTTTTTTCCGCTGTGCATGATCGAGTGTCCCAATCGGTGCTGTGAATCAGATCTGACGATCCGAAGAAAATGGGAAAAACACTCTGGCAGTTGCGAGCACCCTTGCCGCAGTTGCGAGCACCGGAAAATTTCCGGATTCATTTTTTTCCGCGTTTCGGATCCTGATTTGGGTTTATGTATATCTAGCATATAGATAGTGGTGCCATAGATCATATAATTAACAGGGTTGTTTTGTTGGTCAACGCCAAGCCTGTAAACCATATGTTAGTTGGCTTACCTAATGGTTCTAGTGTTAGGGTTTCACATGTAGGACAAGTAGAGTTGAGTTCTAATCTAATCCTGTCAGATGTCTTATGCATTCTTGATTTTAAATTTAATTTGATCTCTCTATCCAAATTGACAGCTAATCATGTTTTGTCTATAGTCTTTGTTCTTAACAAATGTTTGATACAAGACAAGAAGCTTGGGACTTTGATTGGATAAGCTAGAAAGAGCAATGGTTTATATGTGTTAGATGTTGCATGCCTACATTACCACATAAGCACAATGTTTCTACTGTTACCAGTAATATTTCTGATGATGGTATTTGGCATTATAGATTAGGTCATTTGTCAAATAAGAGATTAGCTTACATTTGAGCAATGTACATAAATCTGTAACTCCTGTATGTCACATTTGCCATTTGGCCAAACATATAAGAAATTCTTTTTCATTGAGTTCTAGTTCTGTTCATAGTGTTTTTGACTTGGTTCATGCTGATATTTAGGGGCCCTACAGGCAACACACAGTGCACAATCAGTCATATTTTCTTATCATTGTTGATGACTTCTCTAGATTTACATGGATTTTCTTAGTGAAGTGCAAATCAGAGGCTAGGGAACTTGTTAAGTCTTTTTTCCAGTTTGCTTTAGTCCAGTTTAATAAGCACATTAAGGTGTTAAGAACTGACAATGGTCATGAATTCTATATGCCTGACTTTTATAAAGAAGAAAGGGTTGTGCACCAGACTTTTTGTGTAGACACTCCCCAACAAAATGGGGTAGTAGAAAGAAAGCACCAGCACATTATGAATGTGGCTAGATCTTTGAAATTTTAGTCCAATTTGCCACTATAATACTGGGGATACTGTGTATCACATGCTGTCACTAGGGGTGTTCACGGTTAATTTTGGTTTGGTTTTTTGAATTTTCAAAACCAAACCAACAATTTCAGTTTGCAAATGATGAAACCAAAACCAATCATATTAACTTCGGTTCGGTTTGGTTCGGTTCGGTTTGTCATTTCTTCGGGTTGGTTCGGTTCGGTTTCTCGGTTTACACTACAAATAGTCCGACAACGAAATATAATACTAAGTTGAGCTCAAAAAATATATTTACCCGATTATAGACAAAATTGATTTCATCTAATTTTTTAATACTTTATATAACTTGAGAAAGAGAAACCAATAAGGCTCAAAAATTGTTTCTGAAAAGAAAGAAAAAGTAATTACTCAATACATGATACATATTGTTTACTATGTCCGTTATATCATCGGCTTTTTAATTGATGAGGGTTTGAAAGTGGAAAACTATAAAAAGGAAAAAATAATTTTCTAAGAAATGTTCGTGTCACAACAAAATATGTACAACAAATGTCACAATAAACATTTAAACCATTGATTTTTTTGGGACCCATATAATTCAATAGGTCTTATATCATAATCAATGACCTCAAAAAAGTATGTAGTGTACAATGTTGTGGTTACTTTTTTGTGGCATTATCACTACTCCTTTTTTTAGAAAGGAAAAAAGGGTTTTAGGTTTTCTGAAGATGTAATACATATTTACAAAAATATTTTGATGGACATTTTTGGCCCAATATTGTTGAAGTAAAATTTTGACTTCTTTTCAAACGTATAACTTATTTTAACATCATTAATATTCTTTTTATTATTATTTTTTGCTTAATAGTAGAAATATGCCCTTAAAAATAGTAGAAATATGTATTTTTCTGGCTATCGATTCGGTTCTTCGGTTCGGCTCTTCGCCATTGGTTAAAACCAAAACCGAACCAATTACAGTCGGTCCGGTTCGGTTTTGTGTCGGTTCAGTTTTACATTTTTAAAAACCATTCAAATGGTTCGGTTTGTTTTGTTTCGGTCGGTTCGGTTGGTTTTAAAAAAATTGAACGCCCCTAGCTGTCACTTTGATTAACTTAACACCATCACCAATCCTAGATAATAAGACACCTTTCTAGTTGTTGTATGATAAATTGCATGTGTATGATGAGTGAAAGGTGTTTGGTTGTCTTGTTTATGCTTCTACTCCTACCCATAACAGATCCAAATTTGAGCCTAGAGCTAGAGAATGTGTATACATGGGCATTCCTCAACATATAAAAGGGCATATACTGCTAGATAAGTCTACTAAAGACATCTTTATATCTAGAGATGTAAAATTCTAAGAAACTTTGTTTCATTTACATATTAGAGACACAGGTACTGTCAATCCACTGGAGTCAACCCCTTTGCCAGTCCCATATCTGGATACACCAGAGGATTCATCAATTGATACACCGGTTCCTCAAACACCAGATGATCCAATTATCCCCCAACAAAGACTAGACACAAAGCGGAAGTGAATCCCGCGCCTCGTGCCACTAAAGATCTAGCGGACAAGACAACAACCTTCCTATCTAGATCAATATGCATGTCCTACCAAGAAGTCATCACATACCATAAATAATGTGATCACTTATGATCACATAGCCTATGAATACAGAACCTTGTGTGTCTTTCAGACAATTTGACAGAACCTAAAACCAATAACAAGGCCATAAAACATGATTGTTGGAAAGAAGCCATGCAAAAGGAATTGGATGCATTACAAGCTACACATACTTAGGAAGTTGTCACTTTACCTCCTAGCAAGAATACCATAGGTTGTAAGTAGGTATACAAGATCAAGTACCATGATGATGGCTCAATAGAAAGATACAAGGCAAGGCTGGTAGCTAAAAGGGTATACACAGACTTATGGTATAGATTATGAAGAAACTTTCTCACATGTTGCTAAAGTTACAACCATCAGAACCTTATTAGCTTTAGCTGCATCAAAAAACCGGCATATCCATCAAATGGATTTGAACAATGCCTTTTTACATGGAGAGCTTGATGAGGAGGTATTGATGTAAGTCAATTTTATGATGTATTTCATTACGTTTTTATCCTCTTTTTCCATGCATTTAATAGTAATTTTGCATCTTTCGGACATCGATTAGCATATTTACATGATGATACAATTAGTAGTAAGTAGTAATAAATAAAGTAGTTTTAATAGTATTTTTGGGTCGTTCGGACCAATTTTTTGTATGCGGGTTTACGCTTGGTATTTTGGCGCGTCATTCCAGGATCTTAGGTTGACCAAGCCTCGGAAGAGATTATTTTTATGTGACCAAGACACGTTTGTAAGGTGCGAAGCGTGTACCCAAAGCCGCCGAGTTCTTACGAGTCAATTGTCTCGAGCATTTTACTCTCACCTGAATTAAATCGACTTTTGACCCAGCTCAGAGGCAAAATTCAGTTTGGACATATTCACGAGAGATGTATATCTTCGAACCAGCTTCCAACGCATATTAAATCACTCAAATCAGAGATCTAAAAGTAAAGTTATGATCACTTTATTGAAGCCGGTTCAACCCGAATCACCTATACGAATCGAACTTCAGGCAGCTCGGCTCGTTAAGCATCTTTCACCTTAAAAACGGGATTTGGGTGCATATTTTTCACTCTCCCCTTCCCCAAAACCCTTAGAGCCATCATTCCTCCAGTGTAGGACTTTGGGGAGGTCACTCAAACACAAAATCATGTAATAAAAAGTGCTTATTAGTTAGATTAAATTGAACCTTGTGAAAATTTATTCCAAGATTTCTTCCTTCTTCCATAAGTGTAGCTAGTGAGAAGCTATACTTGGGGTGTAAATAGACAACTTATACTTGGAGAAGATGAAGTTAAAGAAGTGGATTTTCATACGGGTAATTTCTTATTTAGCTAATTGCTCTTTGATTTCCTCTATTTTGTGTTTGTTTTAGTTAGATCTCTACTTGGATTCTTCATTTTATTGGATGGTGTAAAACCCATTTGGAGAGGATGAAGATGAAGAATAAGATGTAGGAATCTAACCCAAGAAATGTTATTTGTGATATTGTGGAATCTTTTGGTTAGTAAGAATAGGTAATTTATTTACTTACACTTGTGAATTTAATTTCCTTGCTTATGCTCATTGTTAGAAGTGTTAGCCTCATTACCTAACGTTAACACTCATACTTAGATGAGACCGACCAGAGATTATTTGAGTGGGAAAAGGGGCAAGGGAACCAATAGTTAAATCCGAATCATTGACAACGATGTCGGACTGCTAAGTGAGGTTTGTAGCTTGTCTATACAACCATAGAGATTCATCATGTTTATTCCGCTTGTTTGATAGTTAAAATCGAACCGGTGATGCGGTGTCGGTCTACTAAGTAGGTTTGTGGGTAAGCATAGTTGTAGAAAAGTATCGGTTTCAAGGGCTTGACTACTATATTAGAGGTTTGCACCATTAAATTAATACAAGGCCACAAGAACTACTCTATCACTATGACCATTGTCTTGGCTAGTCTTAGATTTTATTTCTTTTATTTATTTTCTCTTTTGGTGGTAATTAGGTGGTGAGTGGTGGAGTGACATCATTGCTCGCTTTTTGTATAAATTCTTCCATTTTAGTCTTTGTTGCATGAATCAAACGAGCAAGTGATTTTGGTACTTAACCGGCATCCCTATGGCATATGACCTTGACCCACTAATTCTAGGCTACAATTGACCCGGTACACTGCCAGTAAGATTGGACACTTAGAAAAGACCGATCAGGTATACATGGATTTTCCATTAGGATTCAAATCAGACAAGCCTAATCAAGTGTGCAGTTTGACAATGTCATTGTATGGTCTTAAACAAGCTAATAGACAATGGAATACAAAGTTGACTTCTGCAATAACAGAAATTGGTTTTGCACAATCACAGCATGATCACAGTCTTTTCACTAAAGGATCGAGGATACATTTGTAGCACTTTTGGTCTATGTAGTGATATTATGGCCGCAAGTGCTTCATTGCATCCTATAAATGAGGGTAAACAAGTTTTCCATAGCAAATTTCAGATCAAGGATATTGGAAACCTGAGATATTTCTTGGGAGTTGAAGTTGCGAGGAATAGACAAAGGTATTTCCATTAACCAAAGGAAATATGTTCTAAATCGCTAGAAGAATATGGTTTTACTTGAAGCAAAGCCGGTTAATACACCACTCAATTCCAAACGAAATTAACGACATGGGACTCGTAATTACTTTCGAGATAATACTCCATACAGAACCTTAGTAAGGAGACTTATCTATCTATCATATATTAGGCCATATTTAGCTTTTGCAGTTCAACAATTAAGCCAATATCCTTCAAACCCTACCATCAATCATATGCAAGCTGCACACATGTTATTGAGATATATCAAAAAGAATCATGGACAAGGTCTGTTGTTTCCTGCAAACAATGATCTATAATTAAAGGGTTACACAGATTCAGATTGGGCTGGTTGTGAGGATTCAAGAAAGTCTATCTCTGGTTACATTATGTTCCCGGAAACCGAATCGTTATCCAGAAAAGAACGTTTGGCGGGTATAATGACGCTGCTTGATATCGCCTAGTAACAATTTTGGGCCGTAATTACTCTTGTGGCAACTAATTCAAGAACAAATTGATGATATGAGGGTTTTGGTGTGTATTTTTAGACTGAGCCTGGGTAATTCTCCCAAGTTGCCTACGTATCCAATATATATAATTGAAATCAAGTCTCTCGTAGTTCCTTAGGGATTGTTTATATAGGGAGCATCTCGTCCCTTTTCTTGTCCAACAAGGATTCGGTATTCTTAGTTTCTAAGGATTATCTTATGTCAATCCCGTTGATTTAGGGATAATTAGGAATATGTTTAAATGACAGGATCAGTGTCATGATATCATAGGATTCTCTCCATGTTTATCCTATAATATAGGAACATGCTAAATATCGGATAAGGAAAGCTATGCCGACCTGCGGTGAGCTCCTCAGGTTATCTCGACCTTAGATGCACTACCCGAGCTCCGATATGACCGAGCCGACCTGTAGTAGTCTGATCGAGAGGACTGGACAGACCTCCCACTTAGGGTTCTGGTCTGTCTTAAAATCAATTGTAAGGCTCCTGGCCTTTAATGTCGTTATTTCTCTCTTTCTTCATTTATTGTGTAGCCATTCCATTAATGACACGTGGCAAGGGCTAGTCCGACCCTCATCATAAGCCCTCCAGATCTGCCTTGGCTTTGATGGTCGGGTCGGATCTAACTTGGGTGGAGCTCGGCTCTATCCTTTAGACTTGTAGAAATTTCAGAAGGGCTAGCTCTGCCACGTGGCAGAGTTACCGTTATGACACTGTCATAACGTCCCAAGAAATGAGGCATTTATGCTTACGTAATGGGCTCGTACCCCAAGATCGTGGTTGGGCTTATAACCCCCGTCGTATCACTTGTCTTCTCACATGTTGGAATTCCTGGCTATTAAACCGGAAATTGGAGTCATTGCCGATTGCTCTTCTTGTTCTCAATTTCAACTATCATAAGTAAGCTTTCACCTTTTTTTCCTTGTGTTTCTTCATTTTGTTGATGAGATATTCTTCTCTGGATGATTCTATTAAGAAATTGTTTATTTCTGAGTCCGAGTCAGATAGTGATAATTTTTATTTTAGGGTTCAACCACGTGTTTCCGCACCTCCATAGTTAATAAACCATAAGGGAACACTTAGTTTTAGTTCCCCAGTTTGCTCCATCATCCCCCACTCCTAACTCTTCTTCAGGGACCTCTAGATTCATCTTATCCTTGAAAGTGCACTTGGCTTTGAGGTCACAAGCCGGTAGCCATGGAATAAATACTACACTGACTCAAGGAGCCATGGTTTCACTCTGTAACAAGTATGGCATAAATTAGAGTTTGTATACCCACCAGCTCCCCGTTGCTGGTACTTATGCCTACGAACATCCAGAGGGGTGTTGTACTGTGTATAAGGAGCAGCTTGACTGCGGTCTTAGGGTCTCTTTCTACCCTGCCTTCTAGCCATTCTCGAGCATTATGGGTTGAGGATGGCCGAGACAGTTCCTAAGGGTGAGAGCCATTATTGGGTTCACCATTTGGTGCCGATGTATTCATGTGCCGTTCATAATGAAGTTATTTTGGACATTCTATCAATGCAAGCAAGTGAAGGACTTCCCCAGGTTGTACTGCTTCCCACGCCGGGGTGACTCTCTAAGAAGTGTCCCCATCCTTTCAAAAGGGGAATCCTCTTATAAAGAGTGGAAGCATCGGTTCTTTCATCTGACCTGAGGTAGAGATTGATCTGGGTAGGTAGAACACGGTTGACCTCTCCAAGGATACCCGTCCTAAGAACGTCAGTCCTAACCTATTGAAAGATATCAAGGAGTCGAATATATGGCTCAATTTAAAGAAGTATTCCTCTGAGTTGATCGGCGTAGCTCAGCTTTCCTTGGCTGGACCGGACCCTTATGTGGAGCTTAATGAGGTTGCTTACAAGACGTGTAGGATTTTCTATTTCATGGTTAATTTGTTTTTAACTTTTACTGATTAAGTGTTGACCATGTTCTATTTTTGTTTTCTTTGCAGTGGCCAACTTCGCTGCCATATTTGAAGATGTTGCTGAGGAAGAGGTAGAAGTGGTTGACCCTGACCAGAGTCAGGGATCTGAAAGAACGGTGAGTGTTGAGCTACCTCCCGGCTGAGCTGTGGGCACTGTCTTGGATGCATCTAAGGCCTAGGCCTTGGCTAGGCAACCTGATGAGGCTTTGGTTTCTCCTTCATCTCAACTGGCTCGAGAGGGTTTGATTTCATGGAGATAGATGAGTCTGACCCCGAGGGGATCGAGGAGCATCAACTCTAGCCGAGAGGCCATCCTAGACAAATGGTGGCTGATCAGGAGGGCAAGCCAAACAAAAAGGGCAGGTCTGCTACCTTATCTGAGGTCCAGGACTTCGGGAAACGGGAAGAGGAGGCTCCAGTCGGGCGGAATCAATTGTCCGAGCTGGCCGACAAAGAGTTAGCTGATATGGTACGTTTTTACTTTTTTATTTTGGCCTTTCCATTCTGGTAGCATTTCTCACAGTAGACATGTTGCTTTGTGAAGGGGACTCGAGTTGGTAAAGAGGTGTTGAAGAGGCTTGTTGGGGATTCGGACATCCAAGAAACCATAAAGAAGACAATTGCCGAGCTACGCGCTAGTCGGCAAAGGCACAAGGACTCAGCCAAGTCCAAAGATGAAGAGATCAAGGTTACGAAAGTGCAACTTGGGGCTCGGGAGGCCGATCTACAAAAGGTTCATGACCAATATGCCGTTGAGCTTCAAGTGGCCTTTGACAAACACACTAGGAGAAGTTTGAGCTGGTGCAGGCTATAACTAGGCTCCGGACTGAAAGGAATGACTTGGAAGCGGCCATTCCAGCACGGATTACTCAAGGTGTCCATGAGTACAAGTCTTCAGGACAGTTTGTTGGGGCATTGAAGGTGTGGACTCGTGATGTGGCATGGTTTCACTCTAGGAGTAGATGAGACCAGAGCACAGTTTGCTGACCTGGTCATTTCCGATCTTCCTCACGAGAGCATGTACAATTCTGGCTTGGGTAAGATCTATGATGACCGCTTAAGGGAGTTTAGAAACGGGGACATTGGCACTAAGTATGATGTCCATCTTCATACTCCTCAAGGCTCTGAACCAGCTCCTTCTTCCTCAGCTCAGCAGCAAAATCCAACTTCCGAAGGCTAGACTAATCCGGTTGGATTTTGTACTCTGTACTTTTGTTTTGAAAAATTCGATTCGAATTTATAATCCTGTACATTTATTGATATATACAAATTGGGTTAAGTGTCTTTGCTTTCATGTATTTTAAGCACTTACTTGGAGCACTTGTGTTGTAGTGGGGTTACTCTTATACCCCCCCAATTATGGCATGCATTAACCCACGGCTCATGGATGGCATACTTGGTTTTGTTTCATCTTTTTTTGTAAACCCGTCATAAGGCTTTTGGATACCTTGTTCCGAGTCTGTCCTACAGTCTTAGGGAGTTTGTCTTTGCAAACTTGTTGAGTCTGACCTGCAGAGCTCAGATCAAATTGTCTGTCCTACAAACTTAGGGAGTTGGTCTTTGCAAACTTGTTGAGTCTGATCTGCAGAGCTCAGATCGAAAATTGTCTGTCCTACAGACTTAGGGAGTTTGTCTTTGCAAACTTGATGGGTCAGACCTGCAGAACTCAGATCGAATTGTATGTCCTGCAGACTTAGGGAGTTTGACTTTGCAAACTTGATGAGTCTGAATTGCAAAGCTCGGATCGAATTGTCTGTCCTGCAGACTTGGGGAGTTTTTCTTTGCAGACTTGCTGAGTCGGACCTACAGAGCTCAGATCGGAGTCCAATTTATAGACTATAAATTTGTCCTGCAAACTTGAATAAACCATGCACATGTATAATGAAAAAGAAATTTTATTGAAAGATTTTGATGTTAAACTACATCTTATTGAAAAAAGCTTAAATGTGAACTAAAAGTAAAAATGAGTAAGTCTAGAACCTGTCCTTGACATAAAATTTGTGCAAGTTGTTCGCGTTCCAGCTGCATGGTATGGTCCTGCCACTTGCATCAGCTAGATGGTATGCTCCCTTGCCATGAACTTTTACCACTTTGTAGGAGCCTTCCCAGTTCAGGTCTAACTTGCCCTAAGGACCCTGCCTACATACCTCATTCTTCCTCAGCACCAAGTCCCATTCTATCAAGTAGGAGTGCTTCACTCCGGAATTGTAGTACTGGGAGATCCTATGTTTATACTTGGCCATTCTAATGAAGGCCACATCTCTGGCTTCCTCCAGATCATCTTTGGAGTGTCTGAGATCGGTTTCTTGATCTGCCTCTACATAAAGTTCTGACCACGGTGAGGGGAGACCAATCTCTGTTGGGATGACTACTTCACTTCCATAAGTCAAAGAGAAAGGCGTTTCTCCTGTGGCTGAGTTCAGAGTAGTTCGGTATGCCTATAATATGTTGTGCAGATGTTCTGCCCAATTTTCTCTTTCTTCTTCTAGCCTCTTCTTCAGACCTGTTTTGATCTACCTGTTAGTTTGTTCATCCTGTCCATTTGTTTGAGGATGGCCAACGGATGTGAAGTGTTGTGTGATGCCCAGCTCGGTGCACCATGCTTTGACTGTTCCATCTTCAAACTGAGCTTCATTATCTGAGATCAGAGATTTGGATTCACATACCTGCAAAGTATGTTCTTTCAGAGAATTTATGGATGGCTTTTGTTGTTATCATAGTTAAGGCCTCGGCTTCTACCCACTTGGTACAGTAGTCAACTACTACGACCAGGAACTTGAGATTACCTGGAGCTCATGGAAGTGGTACGACCAGGTCTATGCCCCACTGATCAAAGGACCATGGAGATACGATCGGGACCATCACCTGGGAGGCCTGAGGAGACAGATTATTATGTACCTGACATGACTTGCACTTCAACACGAGTTCTTTGCGTCTTGTTGCTTGGTCGGCCAATAATAACCGAACAGACGAGATTTCCTGGCTAGAGTTCTGGCTCCAACATGATTCCCACATATTTCCATGTGAATTTCTCATATTAGATAGTTTCCTTCGTCTTCTGAGGCACATTAGAGTTATAAAAGATCGTCTATAAAGAACTTCATTAAAAAGTGAGTACATGCTTGCTAAGAGCTTTAGCTTTCGAGCCCGGGGCTTATCTGCAGGGAGAATTCCATCCTTCAAATAGATTAAAATTGGATCCATCCAAATATTTTTCTGAACAACTGGCTGAACAATTTTCTGATCATAGCTGCGCTCCGCTAGTTGTTCCACTAACACCTTCTTCTTTGACACAAAGTTAGATGCTAACATGGAAAGTGCATCTGCCCTCTTTTCTGATATCGGGAGACCTGCTCGATCTGCACAGAGTGGAAATCCTGTAATAGTGATTGGGTCACCACTAAGTATTTCTTCATCGCCTCGTATTCTCTCTAGCGTGATTTACCACAAGTTGGGAGTCACTGAACACTTGCAAATTTTTTTGCTCATAGTATCAGGGCTTCATAATCTGCTACGTTATTCGTAGCTTGGAAATTGAAATGCAAAGCGTAAGCAAAATCTTCCCCTTTTGGACTAATGAGCAGGAGACCTGCCCATGCTTATTCTTTGTTGGCTACACCGTCAACGTACAACATCCACAGTTCAGTTCAGTTACTTGGCTGGTTGTGTTCGATGTTAATCGCAACTCCTTCGGCTATGAAGTATGCCAAGGCTTGGGCTTTGACTGATTTTCGGGGACGGAAGTCCAAGTCGTATACCACCAACTCTACTATCCACTTCCCTAGTCAGCCTGAGGTGTCAGGTCGTGCCAATATTTGCCGAAGCGGCTGATCAATCACCACCACTATTGGATGTGCTTGGAAATACGGCCTTAGTTTCCTTGATGTATGTACTAGGGCCAATGCTATCCTCTCGGCATTTGTATATCTAACCTCTGGCCCATGGAGAGCTTTACTAACATAAAATATAGGTTTTTGTGCACCATCTTGATCTCGGACCAGAACTGCGTTGACTGCCTCTTCACAAAATAATAAGTATATCAACAAGGTTTCTCCTTCTTGGGGAGAGGTTAAAGTTGGCAATTCAGCCAAGTAGGATTTCAAATCATCAAAGGCCTTTTGGCTCTCATCATTCCACTAAAAAGGACTTGTTTTTCTCAGAATCTTGAAAAACGGTAAGGTACGTTGTGCCAATCTGGAAAGGAACTTGTTCAGAGCGGCCAGGCACCATGTTAATCGCTGCACTTCCTTAAAACTCTGGGAGGTGGCATTGTCCTCAACGCGTCAAGTATATCCGGATTCGCTCTAATTTAATCTTTGGATATCATGTATCCTAAGAATTTACCTGACCTGACCCCGAATGTGCACTTATTCGGGTTAACTTTCATCTG
Organism: Gentiana straminea; assembly: GCA_036785695.1. NCBI lineage: Eukaryota > Viridiplantae > Streptophyta > Magnoliopsida > Gentianales > Gentianaceae > Gentiana > Gentiana straminea. Next base: position 387,407 of record JAVUPR010000515.1, on the reverse strand, counting down.
GGTTTGCCTTGAACCTCGAACACCTCTCTGACATCGATTAGATATTGCTCAAGAATCCTACTGTTGATTAGGAGATCATCCACAAAAACCTCCATGCATCTGCCAATTTGTTTACTGAAGATCTTGTTCACAGCTCTCTGGTATGTTGCTTCAGTGTTTTTTAGTCCGAATGGCATGGTAATGTAACAACAAGTGCCGATTTTAGTTACGAACGAAGTCTTCTCCGCATCCACAGGATCCATTGTGATTTGATGGTATCCTTTGTAGGCATCTAAGAATGAAAATATTTCGAAGCCAACGGTTGAATAAACTAACCTGTCAATCTTGGGTAGAAGGTAGCAATCCTTTGGGCAAGATTTGTTCAGATCGATAAAATCCACGCACATCCTCCAACTTCCGTCTGGCTTCTTGACCAGAACTGGGTTAGCCAGCCAGTCTGGGTAGACTACTTCTCTTATAATGTTTGCTTGGAGCAGCTTTGCCACTTCCTTTTTTATTGCTTCCATTCAATCCTTGGCGAAGTGCCGCTTACCTGTGTAGAGCCATATCAGGAGATAGACCTGGCATATCTTCAGTCTTCCATGTGAAAATATCTCTGAATTCCTTTAAGACATTGATAAGGACAACTTTGTGCTGATCGGGGATCCAGGAACCGATATTGACTGACAGATCCTTCTGATCTTCCCATAAACTAATTGATTCCACGTTGTCCTCTGAGGACCAACTTTACTCATCTTCTAGTAGCAGTTCTTCCGCTAAAACCTATTGTACCATCATTTTTTGTTGATAATGGCCGTGTAACAACTCCTGGCTGTTTCCACGTCACCTTTGATTTCCACTGAACCTTCAAAAGTGGGCAACTTCATGCTGATGTGAGTTGGGGAGATCACAGCTTGGAGGTCGATCAAGGCAGGTCTTCCCATGATGACATTATATGTTGGTGGTGTCTTAACAACCACATAATTTACCATGAGGGTCCTTCCCCTTGATTCTTTTCCAAATGTTGTGGGTAGTCTGACCATACCCACAGGATGAAATGGCGGTACAACAAATCTGAAGAGCGGAGCTGAGACGGGTGTCAGCTCAGAATCCTTCAACTTCATAGATTGGAAGACATTATAATACAGCACGTTTACCGCACTTCCCGTATCTACGCAAATACGCTTCACCACATGTTTGCTTATCACAGCCTCAATAACTAACACTTCATTGTTGATTACTAATGTGAGAGAGTCCTTGGGTCCATAAGTTACCTCTTCTGAGAGCCTTTGTCTCTTGTGGGAGTTAGATGGGGCAGCAGACCTACTACTTCATGGGTCTTCAGTTCGGGCAATGTTGTTCGGCCCACCTGAAATTGTGTTGATTGTGTTGACTGGACGATTGTCTATCTGGCCGTCCGGATCAAGGGATCGGTCTCGTCTATGTCGAGGCTCATCTCAGCGGTCATGCTCTTGACCATAATTTCTCTTCTTGAACTCTCTCCGTCCTCGGGGCTCAGGATTCTGAGATCGATCTATGACTTCATCCAACTTTCCTTCCATAACTTCAGCGTCAATGTCCTTTTGAAAATCGCGACACTGCTCTAAGTCATGACCAATATCTTGGTGATACTTGCAGTACTTATTTGGGTCTCTTTTTTCTCGAGGTCCTCTCATAGGAGGCGGGACTCAAGCTAGACCTTTCCTCTGCATTATTGCGAGTAACTGCTCACGTGATCTGTTCAAAAGGATAAAATCCCTTTCTTGTAGAGCTCCATACTTCCCGAGCCGATTTGAAACCGGGGTTGTTACTCGGTCCCAGCCCGACTTATGCTTCTTGTCAGAATTATCCTTGGTTTTATCTTTCTTAGATTCGATCCTTTCTGGATCCCTTTTCAGCCTGTTTGCTTCTTCCCTTTGACAGTGTTTATAGGCCTGCTCCATGCACTCTTCCATCAACCTGTGGAGTTTGTTATTTAATTTAGCGTATAACCTACCCTCTCGTAGTCCTTATAAAAGAGGTGATTAAGAGGTGCTCCTCAGCATCCTGAACTTGCCTGGACTCCTCATTAAACCTTTTGAGATATTGCAACACCGTCTTTTCTTTCTTTTGTCTGATAGTTAAGGGGTATGTAGCATTCCTTTGGAAAGGTTTGGCAGTGATCAAAGCCTGCATAAACTTCTTAGCCATAGTTCCAAAGTCATATATTGACCTCGGGGGTAGCTTCCTGCACCACTCATGAGCCCTACCCGTAAGTAAGGCAGGAAAGGCTTTGCACTTCATCTCTTCCGGAGTGCAGTCAAGGTTCATAGGCGTCAAGTACTGGAAGAGATGATCTATGGGTCTTTGGTGCCGTCGTACGGTTCCAATTTAGGCACCTTAAACTTTTTCGATCGTTGATAGTTCACAATCTGTTCTGAGAACAGAGACTCAAACAAGAGTTCATCATGCCTTTTGCCATTATAGCATCAAGTTCTGCTCCAGCCGTGCCCTGTGCTTGGGCATTGATCTGATCTTTCCATGCGTTAGAGTTGGAAGACAGGGTATCCTTATCATCCTTATGAGGAGGAGGAGGAGGAACCTTGGGTGCATGATTTTCTGATACATCACATTCACGGCCCTTAAATGCTGCTTCAAGGATGGTTTTGAAAGCAGGAGTATCCAAGGCTTTTAGTGCCTCTAACAGGGCTTGTTGAGCCGGATACAGGAGAGTTTCTTCCTTGTGTTGTTGATGTTGTCTGGTGGTGGCATTAGCATCCTTCTCCCCAACAACAACTTGTCCTGCGTTTTGAGTTGCTTCACCACCTTGTGCGGTTGGATCTTCGATGGTTTTTTTGCCTGTGTTTTTTTCCATTGTCTTGTGATTATGAAATGATGAGATTCTTGAATAAATTGCCAGAAAAGACCCTCATCTAGCGTCAATTGACGATGCTGGATATCGCCTAGTAACGATTCTGGCATGTAATTACTCTTGTGGAAACTAATTCAAGAACAAATTGATGATGGGAGGGTTTTGGTGTGTATTTTTAAACTGACCCTGGGTGATTCTCCCAAGTTTCCTACGTATCCAATGTGTATAATTGAATCAAGTCTCTCGTAGTTCCCTAGGGATTGTTTATATAGGGGACATCTCGTCCCTTTTCTTGTCCAACAAGGATTCGGTATTCTTAGTCCCTAGGATTATCTTATGTCAATCCCGTTGATTTAGGGATAATTAGGAATATGTTTAAATGACAGGATCAGTGTCATGATATCATGGGATTCTCTCCATGTTTATCTTATAATATAGGAACATGCTAAATATCGGATAAGAAAAGCTCTGCTGACCTGTGGTGAGCTCCTCAGGTCATCTCGACCTTAGATGCACTACCCGAGCTCCGATATGACCGAGCGGACCTGCGGTGGTCTGATCGGGAGGACGGGATAGACCTCCCACCTGGGGTTATGGTCTGTCCCAAAACCACTTGTAAGGCTCATGGCCTTTATTGTCGTTATTTCTCTCTTTCTTCATTTATTGTGTAGCCATTCCATGAATGACACGTGGCAAGGGCTAGTCCGACCCTCGTCATATAACATTAAATAATTCTAACATTATACATAAGCCTCTATGTCATCGTATCGAGTTAAGCAACACGAAAGCTAAAGAGGCTCAGGTAGAAACCGAATAAGATACTAGAATTACAATGTCATCCGACTTTAAAAGGTAGAAAAGGTAACTTACAACAACGAAAAAGCTTAAAAGGAAGGTACAACAAGTCTTAAAAAAACAACATGTCTTGAAAGAAATTAAAACAAGTCTTGAATACATCATAATTTGAAAGAAATCATCAAGTTCTAGCATAGCATAGCATGATCAAATATCATCCTCAAGATCCTCCTCACAATCTGGCTCAACCTGAAAATCTTCTCACACAAAGCAAACATACAAACTTGCAAATAGGTAAGTAGAAAAGTACTTAGTAAAAAGTAGAAGCTATTGAACAATTATGCTTTATAATGAAAGAGGAATGTTTTATTATTAATTAAGAGTTATCTTTATGAACACGAGTCAAACTTTAGGGTTCAATTCATGCTCATCAACATGTCGTGAGGTCCTACTTGTTTCCAGCTTAGCTTATCTTTGTTCCACCAAATATTCAAAGGCACTACGCATGGTGCTGCTCACCAGGAAGCATTGGTTGCAACCTACTAGTGATGCTACACTAGTAACCACGGACTAGTCCCGATAGAGTGTGTGTTCGGCGAAGTCCCTCCATACTTTGGGTCTTAGTAACCTACAGAGTTATTCACATTATCTTACCACACCACACATCACGATATTGTCTTGTACCTTACCAAGAACCTTGATGTTTAGGCTTTAATTAATTGTTAACTAGTCACCTAAGTGTTTTCAAGGCAAAAACTCACTTAACATTCGATCCCTCACTTAAGTAACTAGATTCTAACATAGACTATCACATGCACAAATATTGGTGGATACTAATCCACCAAGGCACAAGGCCATTCATGCTCTTACGACGGTCCAGGACTTCAACTCTTAGAAAGAATCCATTCAATGCCGGGAAAAATAAATTCATCAGAAGCTTAATCATGGATTTGTAAAGTTTATTTAAGCTTATTGGATCAAGAAATATCAATCAAAACACAATTCGGGGTCTTAGAAACCCAAAACTACAAAATAGGGGTCTTGTCGTGCTTGACCTCTTTGGCGCGCGATGAACCCAAACAGCAGACTAGACAACTTTCTGCTTCAGCTTTAAGGTGCGCCGAACCACTTCGGCGTGCGCTGAAACAACAACAAAATACTATCTGGTTTCTATTCCTGGTTGGCACGCGCTAAAGGCTTTCGGTGCGTGCTAAAACACTCTGAACATTCTATCAACATTCTGCTTCACCCTTGGCACACGCCAAGAGGGTTGAAATCACCAAAATCTGCACTTTTCAACACGTTACGCTTTCTCACTCATTCCCAATACTTTTATCAGCAAATAAACACTCAAAACAGCAGGAATTCAACACCAGATTACTACTATCAAGTACTAAACATTATAAAACAGGAAGAGTTCAATATAAAGACCCTCTTACTTGGAATCCTAAGCAATTCAAGCCAAAACTCAAAGCAAACTGCAACAACTCTTGATCCTCAACCCAAAACTTTTCAAAGCTCCAAACATTTGGTATCAAAACGATGCTTTTCTCCTATTGATTCTGTTTTTATACTTGATTTTGAAATCCAAGCCCCAATTTAAAAGATACCTTGAAGATTCCTGTCTTAGCTTTTAGGTTATGTTTCTCTCAAGAATATCAGACTTTGAACTTTGAAGACCATGTTCTGAAAACTCCCTTATTTTTGGGAGTTTTATTTTCCCAATAGTACTTTATTCTTTTTCCCAACAATAATCATATTTATTTATTTTTCCCAAAATAAATAACTTCTAGTTATTTATTCTTTTTTTAACTATAATCCTTAATAATAGTAAATATAATATTCTGTTTTCGCAAAATGACATGTCTGTCTTTTCTTGAAAATCGGAACATTACATTCCTCCCCTCTTCAGAGGAGTTTCGTCCTCGAAACTGGAACATGCTCAAACTGCAAGCTTCTTCTCTAGAAACTCTTCTCAACACAAACCAAAAATGTATCTTCACCTTGATCTCACAGACAACCACTAACAACTCTGATCCTTACCAACCATGGTCCAAAACACTAATGATACCCAAACTAATCGAATCCTTGCATACTCAACCCAACTACTAATCAACCACATCTTGAACTACAGATATTGTACAAACCTATATTCTGCTCATCTCATTCACCTTAGGAAGAGCACTCTCTTAATCCTACAATCAAAGTAAACAAAACTCTTGGATAGCCAACCTATACCAAGAATCACACCATGATCCGTCGAATTCAAAACTATAAATTCTCTTTTACAACGGTAGGTTCCAACTCGACATCAACTTGTGGTAACATCTTAGCACCCGTGATTACTCTACCAAAGGTATGTTTATTTCCTAAGAATCATTTAAGGTTGAAAGGGGTAAGTTTACCTTCTTAGCTATCTTACTTGTCCCAAAAGTATTTGATGATATCGTATCAAACAAGGTTGACATAGCTAAGTTATCCATTATTAATGTACCTAAAATCTAGTTCATTTACTCAAATACAAATACAAAATGAATTTAATCATGTCATAAAAGTACTTTAGGAAAATAAACAAGACTTAAAAGATACCTGAAATGACTGCATCCAAAGAATACATCATTGCTGGCCGACTTGCACTTCCATTGTTGTTTCCCTGATTGCTTTTAGCATTCCTTGAAGGGAAATATCTTGCAAAATGTCCCACATCTCCACAAAATTAACATCCACTTGAATTTGCTCGGCATTCCCCAGAGTGATTGATTTTGCGTTTCGGGCAAACTAGTACACTTGCCGATGAAGTAGCTGCTAACGGTACTGAGTTCTTCTTCACATCCTGGTGCGGTACTTTCATGGTTATCTCCTTGGATTATCTCAAAAGATCTCTTCTCACCCATGAAAAATGAAGGCTTGTTCTTAAAAGCCTCCACTTCTAAAGCATTGTCAAAAAACTTTTGCCGTATTTCGCGGTGTCGCACCCAACATGCCTGCTCTTATCTCTCGGGACAAAACATTCAAAACTATGTCATCCTTCTTTCTTCGTTTCCTATAATCTATGGATAAAATCTGCCCATAAACCAATGAGAATACTGTGTCGCCGTCATCTGTTGTCCCTGCCTCAAGTGTAGAAACTGACTGTCCTTGTCTGCCTGAACTGATGGCAAGAAGTACTCTGTGTAGAACAAACTCTTGAATACTTTCCAATCCAATATCTTTCACCGTCTATTCTCAATGGCTTCAATCCAGTTTTCAGCCGTACCAAGAATGAAACCAACGGCTAGTTGTGCCCAATCCGACTCCGGAACACTCACGTTCCCACACGCTTTCTCAAAGCTTCTTATCCACATCTCTGCAACTACAGGGTCTACATTCCCAAAGAAATCCTGTACTCTTTTCCTCTTTAGTCTCGTGTACCAATCTGTCGCACCAACTTGACCTTGAACCGGTGGATTCACTGGAGGATAAACTAGAGGGTTAAATGGTCGGAATCATGCGGGTACTTGAGGTGGGTAAGGCTGATGTGTAGGTGCCAATGGTATCTCTTGGTGGTGGGGATGGTATGTTTGATGGTGAGGTGGGGCATGATAGGGCTGGTGAGATCTATAGGGTGGATATCCATAACTGTACTGTTGTTCAACTCATGGTGGCGGTGGAGGATAGACTGTCGGTTGAGGGGGTTAGCTTGTGGGTGGTTGACGGACGTTTTCTAGTGCTATACAATCCTTACCGGCAGTGTACCGGGTCAAATCATAGTGCTAGTGTGGTGAGTCAGAGTGTCGAATCCTCGGGGAAACGTGGTAATTCTTTTAAGTGTGGTTAAACACCAAAGAGCTGTTATTAACTCGATCTAAACCGCAATTTTATCACACATTACTACTATTCTACTTAACATAAAGTAAATGCGTAATTTAAAAGTTATTCTAATATAATATATATAGATATATAAATGTACATGGAATGCAATATATATATATATATATATATATATATATATATATATATATATATATATATATATATATATATATATATATATACCAATATATAGTTTATAATAATAGACTAGACGAGATAATTTTATAGAACTAGCCAATGTTTATATAATTGATTTATACGATCTTTTTCGATGTAAACGGAATGTGCTCGATCTTTCCTTTTATATTAGGTCCAATTGAGAAAATGAAACGGTGCACTCCTGAGGTTAACAATTCCTCCTCACACGAGCGTATGAAATTGTCATATGTCAAATTGTCATCAGTTTAATCTTCACAACTGCCCCATGCTAATCTCAGTTAGTCTGAACAGGTACCGAGTACAAATCTACCCCGGATAAAAGAGGTTATTCCGTTTGTCAGACGGCCGATGTTATTCAAAAGGCTCCGGTTGTCAGGCGGATCGATTTAACTTTCCGGTGTTAGTTTCAATTAAACCGTTGATTTTAACATTATTACGATCTTGAGCACAAATTTAATAAGATTCATCTTTCCCAAGACAAATCTGCCCCCGGGTAGGAAATAGGATTCCGTTGTCACGCTTTCGCACGGCCAATTTTACCCTCCGGTTTTTCTATCTTTTATCTCATATCCTAACTTCTCTGGTCAGTTCATCGTTAGGTTATATGTTGCGATTCATCTTGGTTAATTACGTCAATCCGAATATTATCAATACGTTGCAAAATAGAAAAAGATTCAATTAACTCAATTTTAGTAAAATTTTACTTAGACAACATTCCTTTACCAAAAAGATCGAAATAAAACGATTACATAACTTTGGCTAGTTATTAGATTTAGCCTAAAAACATTATAACGACTAAAAAGATAAAAACAAACATAACAAACGTAAATACTTTAGAAATTTTACCCGATTACAAATGCTGAATCAGAGGTCGTATTCTTCCGGATATTACAACGACTTCAACAACACCGAACTTCCGATAATTTCCCGAGTATTACAACAATACTACGGTATTATTATTTTTGGCGTAAGGCCTATTTACAACTACTAACTAAAAAAAAAATAAGAAGGAGATATATATATATATATATATATATATATATATATATATATGCTATATGTATATATATATTGGAACACTCCTCTGGCTCTGCACCGATGCTCCTTATATAGAAATCTGGATAGAGGCCGGACCGGGCCGGGTTTGGGTCGGACTGGGCCGGGTTTCATCATTACATTCATCTCCCTTAATTATCCAAATTTTCGGATATAATTATATATTTTGGAATAAAACTTCTAAAATTCATATCTCGAGTTCTGGATCTCCAAACAACATGATTCAAGAGGCATCGGAAAGCTCTCGGAAAAATCTACAACTTTCATGAAGAACTCTTCTTCAGAAAATGTCGTTTTGATGAGCCATTCGTTTGTCGAAGATATTTCTCGATTACCACTAAATCAAATCGATTAGCCACTTGACCACTTCGATTGACCACTTGACCACTTAAGCAATTCGATTGACCACTTAAGCTCGTGACCTTCTCTATATCCTTTCAGAGATATGATTATACTTCAAAATGTCGATTCTCGGGGTCTTGGCTTATACATCTGCAATAAAATACCACAAATACCCACGTAAATCTGACACGACATTCTGATTTACTAAAATCGGTACAAAATGATAACTTTTCACTATTATTACTAAGTTTTACTACTAACTACTCTAAATTATAAAGATTAACATTTCATATCATTTATATCATAATTTCATATATTTTATATAGAATTCGTTGATAAAACATAATAATATAACGTATATTTAATCATATAAAAGTAGTATATCAACTACTCCCCACTTAGCTTTTGATCGTCCTCGAGCAAAAATAAGCGGTAATAAAAGATAATATAATTGATCAGAATATAATTTTTAATGTAATTTATATTGTCAATATTATAAATATATTACTTATTCTAATTTAAAATTGTAAGAAGACAAAAAGTGTCTATAACTTAAATAGCTTAAACATCAAATATTATTTAGATGAAATTGTACATGTAATACTTAATAAGTATAAATAAAATATTAAAATTATTTTTAATCGCAACTATTATGAAATCCTGGAATCGTAAACTTGGTCAGGTAGTTGACAAAATGGCTTATAAAGTTCATGCTCAAGATGTTGGTTAATCGGAAAAAAGAAATCAAAAAAAGAGGCAAGTCGTACGTACCTACATCTTCATATTCTTGATCAAAAAACAATCTCGATTAATAACATCCTATTTTTATTCCAACTATTTTTCAGATTTTCTCTCCTTTTTTTTTCTTTAAGAACTAAAGCGTGAGTGTGTGTAGAAAATCAAACTTACAAGCATTGCTTCATCAAGATTGATCGGAGTATTACTCTTTCGATCGAAAATTACAAGTCCGGTTTCCTTAAACTTGTAATCATTCTTGAGATCTTATGATTCGACTTTTTCTCTTTCATTCTATGCCTTCATTCCCGGCAATAGGACATTTCGAGATAATACCCTAGCTGGACTACTATCATCAGGCAATCGGGAGCTTTTAAACCTCATAGTGATATAGGACATTTCGAGATAATACCCTACTGCACTCAAATCATTGGTAGCTACAACCGATATGTTCTTTTTATTTTTAAGTTGTCGATCAAAGATAAGGAAGATACCTGGTATTTGATTAATTCTGTGTAGATATGGTGCTTCGTTCTTAATTCTTTTAACATATCCGAACTCATTACCAAAATCGACTATCTTGCAAGTGTCATGAGGTAAGATCGAATATACTAATACTTATCTAATTTTTCCAATCTCAGCATTCACCAAAATTTAGCTTTTATGTCTTCATTTCTTTTCATAAGTACGTACAAACTTGAGGAATTTTCAAGGAAATGTAGACCAAAATTGGCTAAAGGTCGGTTACTTCTAGTTAATCAAAATGACAATTTCGAGTGAGGTCTTGATCACTCTAATCAAGGCTGAGGTAGGACTAAAATTGGAAATTTATTTAGGAAGGCTATTTGGCTATAGTTTATATTTTTGTGCTGCCAAAAATCGTCATCCCTAGTCCAATTCCAAACTCATAATTCATATTGAAAAAAAAATTATTCTAAAAATTTTACTTATAAATATCAACATACCTATATAATTTCATGAAAACAATATTTAACATTAATTACTCAAATATATAAACTTAAAATCTCGTTAAAATCTAAATTAGACATAAAATATAATTATAATATATCTAATTTACTTTACTTAAAAACTTATTCTTCCAAATTATATTATTTTTTATTCATATTTATATATTAACTACTTAATTTATCTATTAATAAAAAAAATTGATAATTTTAATAATTTATAACTATTTTTTCGAAATTTTAATGAATTTTCTAACCTAACTCTACTCCCCACTTACGAAGTGGCATCGTCCCGATGTTCAATGAGTATTAAAAAAGTAGGTTTTGAAAATACTATTAAAAATTTTATTATCGTTATTATTACGATTTCATTCTTAGCGTATACTAATATATTATTAAATAACAAATAAACTTAAAAAAAAACTGAAACATATATATTAAACAGGATAAAAAAAAAACCATTACAAATAAAAAATAAAAAAATAAAAAATAAAAAAAAACTTAACTAACTGAAAATAAAAACTACAAACTTAAACAAACTTAGTCAAACTTCTTAAAACTGGTCAACCATTTTAAATGGTTGACGAACATCCCGGTGTATCCACCGGCAACAATCCAACTCTATTATCTTTTGAAGGAAAGATTTCATCATCCTCCAACTCACCAACTCCATTCATCTGAACACACAGTCTTGAAATCATCCACGAAGAAGGCATAGGCTTCCCCCTACTGCCCCTCGTTATGGCAAACTCTAGCACCGTCCTCTGAATTAAAATTCCCCAATCCACATACTCACCAAATGCCAAGGCGTACAACAAAAGCATTTCATTATCACTAAGGCTCCCGAAATCCCAAGTAGGATACACCCTAGAGTTAATGAAATGTTTCCATGCCCTTAAGTGTGGAAGTAAGGCATTTGTGGACAAATCGTGATTCGAATCAAAGAGTGGAAAAAGACACTGGAATGCCTCATGAGTTTTATTTAGATGATGATAGGCATTATTCAATCCCCACTTTATTTCAAAGTGTGGCAGCGTCACAGGCGGAATTTCAAAAAGTTGATTGATAATAGACGAAGAGAAGGGAACAGCCACTCATCTTACTGTGATAATTTGAGTACTTTCAATCATGGACGTCGTCATTAAGGCAGAATAAAATTCTCGAACAATCGAGATATTTATTCTTCCTCTTGGCGCACTTACAAACTTCTTCCAACCGAATCCTCTAATAACAGTTTTACCCCATCGATCGAGTTTATCGAAATTCAAACTTTTCTCCAACAGAATTGGAGAATTAGCAAAATGATGGTGTAAAAGTATACTATCGTTTGAAGCTCGTGATTCTGGAGCCATAGCTTCCGGTGTATTTGGCTCATATGAATTAACAGAGGGCGAGGAATGGTTCGACATTTTTAAAACCAGATGTAAAGTAAAAAAAATACAAGAAAGTAAATAGATAGAAAGTGAAAGAAAGTGAAAGGAATGGCAATTCTTGCTCATAGCTTTACTTCTTTACATAGGTAGTAAAAAACATACGTGGATGCATCAGACAAACTCAAGAATAAGTCATCCTTTTTCCCGGATCGGTCCGAGACTAGGCCGGCTCGGTCCGGCCTTAATTTCCTTTTACCGAGTACAGAGGTAAAACTAAATTTTGTTTTTGTTTCTTTACCCCTCTCGTAAGTGTAAAAACGTACATTTAAAATATAAAACGACTAAAATGTTAAAAACGATTTACTAATGATACAAAGTTCGTAATTTTTTTTTTATTTTATGGTACTTAAAACAATTAGAATAATTAAGATAATACTCTAAGTAAAATAAACAACTGCTATAAAACGAAATAATAAAAATGACACAAACCAAAATCTAAATGAAAATGTCGAAAATAAAAATGTGTAGTAAAAATGTTTAATCAAATAAAATAAAATTCAATCTTCTTCATAATCTTCCTCAGGATCAACATGAAAGCTCGAACTCAGAAACAACTGAGAAGCTGGCGGCTGAAATGTCGTCGTGGTCCTGACTGAACTATCAAGACCCATAGAACTCATGCCAGTAGTGATATGTGCAAACTCAGTGAATCCTCCCCAACTAGACATCACGGGTCTCTGAATACCTGTCGAAAATACACCTGTACCACTTGATTGGCTTCCAAAAGGATATGACATTGGATGAATGCTCGAGGGTGGTGGAATAGGTCACTACAAGAAAAAGGATTTCCAATGAGGAGAAATTAATAAGGAGCAAAAATTTCGTCATTAGATGTTTCTTTTAACGAGGAGTGGTGGAATTTGATGACCAATTTGTGTTTCTCCTCATTATTGATGTGAAAATCTCCTCATTACACATATATATAAAAAATCTCCTCATTATTTCATAAAATATATTTTTTGAAACATTTTAATCCTAACATATAATAATAATAATTAAATAAAAATTCTACCAAAAACGCCTCTTCCTCACATAACCCCCACCTAACCTAATCGCACCTCTCATACCCAGCATTTGCTCGTCACTCTCCAAAACCACCGACGCCGGCCACCATGGTCATAAACTTGGCCTACCAAGTTTCAAGCTTTGCAATAATTCAATTCCCCTTCATTTTACACAAAGCTGCATGCTTAATCGTAGAATCACATCCCCTGCCGCCGTCCAGACACTCAGGACGGCGATGGGCTTACAAAGCCTCCACCTTCACCACCACCACCGCCCCTCATTCTAAAAAATAACAGCTCTTGTTTTCCTTCCGATTTCCTTAATATGATCCAATTTTACTGGCGACAGAGTCTTCAAAGGAGAATTTATATATTCGGGAATTTATAGCTTCAAAGATTCAGATACCGTCTTCATCGATCCTGTTCGGGTCCTTAACCGGTCGTACAAACACTACCGGATTTCGGCCGCTGCATATTACTCTCGCTTCTTCCCAAACTCCGGTATCTAGAAAGTGGAAACGTAGAAAAGAGAAGAAATCCCTGCATCTCAACGAGTGCAAGCTGATTGCCCAACACCGTCATCTGGTATGACCCGAATCCGTATTTATTATTCACTGCCAGTGCGTCCTTGAGCTATATGATACAATGCGTATGCTCATTTTATAATGTGGGTCTGCAAAGTTAATTGTTTTTTTGTTTTTTTTTCGTTGGGTTGGCATGTGTTTTGGGTGTTGATTTGATTTATAAGGGAGTAAATTTGTAATGTGGGTTAGCAAAGTTAATTGTTTAATGCTTCAATTTGTAAATCTAAATGGGAAAAATCATCTTCAATCCCAGCTGGTAAGACCTCTGTTCTATGGTTCACTTGTGTTTTTTCATTTCTTTTCACTGATTATTTCTTGTGTTAGACCCATTTCTCTTGTAGTATTTTAGTTTTCAGATCGGTGTAGAAGTAGAGGAAGAATGCCAAGGCCTGGGATAGTGATAGGCATCAATCTATGAGAAGTTCTGGTTAATTTGTCTAATGCACACCACGTGTTTGATCAGGGTTGTCTATGAGCATCACGACTATGTCACTAAGAAGTACAAGGAATGGCAAGAAAAGCTACCTGTTGTGGTATTGAAAGCTGAGGAAATCATGTACTCCAAAGCTAATTCTGAGGTTCTCTTTATAGGTTTCATTTTGTTGATTGTATTGTCATTGCTATTGCTTTTTTTCTTCTTTTTTCTTGTTTGTGCTTGTGTGGGCGGGTGGGTAGGTATGTTTGCTAATTGCTATCATGACGTTTTTAACTGTTTTAGAATGGTGGTGGTGGGTTTGCAACTTATGAGCTCACAAGATCATATAGCTGGATGGAGGTAATTTCCCTTCTTTTTTTTGTTGAACTGCAGAGGTAATTATTTCCTTTTATTTTATCTGTCACTTGTAAGTTCAACAGCATGATCATTTTCGTTTACAAGAAAATGATGCCTTTATACACTTGACGGTGTTGTACACCTTTATCCAGAAGGTCAATGTAAGAGTAGTATTTACAAAAAATGAAAAAATGTATCTATTTTGTATCGCTGTTGTAGTACCTTTTCGAATTTGAGGTGGCGGACATGATTACTATTTGAGCAAAACTTCAAAAGTTTGAGTACCTTTATTTTTTTTTTCCTTTTTTCCTCCTAAGTGCGGTACTCAAAATAGAACGGCACAATGATCAAATCTTCTCGGCTGACATGATTACTTTTTGAGTAGGAATTTAGAAGTCTTTTCTTTGATAGGGCTAAATTAACAACCATAGCATCCCACTCTACGGTCATTATCCTTTGTGCGGCTGTATATTAGCTATATTTTTCGCTTGTTTTCCACAACATGTCAATAAAGTTATACTCTTTTTGCATAAAAAAATGATTTGTTCATGATCTCCTTTTCTTTCAGCTATTTTACGTACATTTATTCTTTATGATCATCTTCCTTTGGCAGATAATTGACCCTGCAGAAACTTTTGGCGACATTGTCATTAGTAGAAGCTTATTCTACTAATTTTCTTTCTTTTAAATTATTTGCTATCTTTGCTACTAATGATTGTTACTGCAGAGTGTGAAATAGATGGCTGTTTTAAAGGAAAAGTTATTACAGAGGGACATTAACTTATATATTAGATTGTGCATGGCATCTAGATGCAAAACAATAATTCCTGTTGGAAATAAGACGATTTTGGAACTGTTTTGGATAGATTGACATGAAACTCTAACATTCTTTTAAAACACTGATAGATGTTTGTATAGCCTAATAGTCGTTGCTTTAACTTCATGCCTTATAGATTTAACCGATGAAGTGGCGCAAAGTGATCGCACCTCAGTTGAAGTTACATAGTTAAATTTGTCTCTTTATGATTTTTGTACTGGGTCATGACTATTTTCATCAATTTTATGTAGCTATGTTGAATGTACCTCTACTGCAATTCAAGCTTTGACATCATTTAAGAAACGACATCGGAAAAAAGAAGTGGAATGTTGTATTGAAAAAGCTGTTGTGGTGATGGAGGAAGTGGTGGCGCCGCTGCGCTGCCAACACCAAATAAGTTAGTAATAGAGGAATGGAAGGTGATTACAGCTGATGAAAAGAACTTGGTTCTTTTCCATCTACAACTAGCTCCGGAACCATGAGGCTTAGGCACTGGTGAGTAATATGGTGGATTTTGTCATATGCATCCCTTGCATCAGTCCTGCTTGTTTAATCAGCCTTGTCTGCCTGAATTTGTCTGAGTTTAGAATGTCTAGTAAGATAGAATCTTCATTTTCCTGTATTAGGGCTTGAAACTCTGTTTAAGTACCAAAGTCATGGATCTATTAGAATCTACTTTTAGGCATGCTATGATATGATAAAGCATTCAGCTTTGAACCTGTCTGTTTTATATGCATTTATTTGTAGACTCAATGTGGTAGCTTCACGATCAGATTTGTATGTAGTTTATCAACCCTGTGTGAAGCTATGCTCTGTTTAGAATTAGTTTGTTCAGTCTGCTATAAGTCCAGGTCTTTCTAGGTTTTGTGTTTGTCTGATCAGCACTCTGTTAAGTAATCATGTTTTGGTTTTGCATCTTTTGTGTATTAGTCTCATATCTATCCAAACCTGCTGGTTTTTTTGGCACTATATTTTATCTGTTGAGGCAGAGAATAAGGTATTGGTTTGTTACATGCTGCATATGGCTGAGGCAGAGATGATTCAATAGAACATTGTAAGAAATATTTTTGTGCCGTTATTTGTGTAAGACTTGTCAGGTGACATTAATTTAACCATAAATGACAGCTTCAAATGTGATCAAGACTCATGTTCTGGCATGTCTATTCTTGGATTTCGAGTCCAAGTAAGTTGCTTTCCTACTTTCAGTTGTGGACTAGTGTTTGTAGATGTGAATTAGTAGTGTTATGGAACTTGGGAGGCAGTAATCATATTACCATACAAATATTCTTATAAGTGAATAGTAAAATAGCATTTTGCAAAAAGATGCTGGTTTTGCTGTGGCGATGTAGCATGATATCCCGTGTGCTTTTCTTAATTTGATGTTTTATTTCGATGAAAAAAATAATAATATAGACCATTGCAATTGAAAAAGGATCATTGTTTGGTCATGTAAAGATGTCTTTTAGAGTCCTGGCTGAATACGTGGAAGATGTGGATAGAGAAACACTAAACAGTGGTACAGGGTCTCTTCTCGACGCACTAGAAGATCTAGCAGCCGTGGTTCTTGGTTCTTGTCCAGGTGATGGGAAAGTAAGTCTTTCTGTTACTTTTAGTGCAACTTTTCCGAAATTGTTCGGTTTGAAATTTAACTCAAATTGTTCAGTTTGAAATCTAACTAAAATTGTTTGGTTTGAAATACTTCAGATTATTGACTTTGCTACTTTTCTATATTAACTCCTTGTGGACCTTGTGGACCTTGTGGACATAGCTTGTGCATCTGGAGCGGTAGTTAATACGGTTTCGAAAAACGTCTTCTCAGCAAGTTTCTTTCAAAAGTACTTTTACTGCTTATGGTGGGGATTACAGAATTTAAGGTACTACATTTTATCTATAACATCTAATCTCATTCTTTCTTGGCATGCCTTTTTTTTATGACATATATTTCCTTTATCCTTGTTTTTGTTGGCCCTGCATGTGTTGTTTCCACCTCGGGGATTGCCCTGCATGTGTTGTTTTTGTGTTTTGGACATAACTTGTATGCTTGTGTTGAATATTTAAGCTGCTATGTTCACTACTTATAATCTAGTACAACTCGCATTTTTGCTTAAGTTTGGTATACATTATTAAACATACAAGCATATAGGTACTCAATGTAGCTAATTTAAATGCAAGATACATATAAAGGTATGCATGCATTCCGATATGTTTAAGGACATACTTGAGGAATTCTATATTCTTGATGTTGCTTCTAAATTATTGTAGTTGAATTTTACTCTCCTAGTGTATAAATGTCTTCATTGTTAAAGTTTGAATGGATTAAACTATAGCTCCTCCTCTTGGTTCGAATCTTTAAGCATTGGAACTTTTTCTTGTGCTTACTCTGCTGTTCTCGAGCAGGTGATACAAGGATTTCAATTTGGCAACCATGCTTGCTTGGAATTATAAGGCCCAACTCCAAAAACTCATAAGCTTAAGGAAAAAATACGAAGGTGAACTGCCTTCTTTTTGGCATGAAAAGGCACCGTTTTGGATGATGTTTTAGATTTTTTTGACTTGTAAACACCTGTTTGGATGAAGTTATAGATTCTTGTGACTAGTAAACATTTGTTGTGTTTCCTTAATGTAATTATGGGCTTCAAAAGTGTATCAATATTGTTATAAAAAGGTATTTTTTTTGTTTTAAGATTTCGGATATCATGGTTGCTAGTCATTTTGGTTGAATACTTATACAATGGCAGGATATTGATTTTTTTGATTAATTAATTCACGATTAATGAGGATCAAATCACTCTATAATGAGGAGATGTGTTGTCATTGAATTTTTATTTAATGAGGAGCAAATGACCTTAATGAGGAGATTTGCCGTCACTAAGAATAATTTTAATGAGTAGAATATATCCTCATTAATTGTAACATGTAATTAATGATGAGAGCTACTTCTCCTCATTATATGTCTTTAGTGGCGGAAGCTGTAAAGAGGAGACACATCTCCTCATTAAAAGCCATTAATGACGAGAAATGGATAATTAGTGATGAGAATTCTCCTCATTAAAGACCATTTTTCTAGTAGTGGGTGCTACCCATTCTGGTAAGGTATACGGATCGGACTGACAAGGTGGATAGGCAGGATCATCAAAAGTAGGATTACGAAGCAACTGCTCGTTCCTCCTTAAACCTCTACGAATATCGTCACACCACCGCCTATTACTTTCGAAGCATACAAAGCCATGTTGGCTTGACCACGTGCAACGTCCGAAACTAAAGATTGAAACATGTCATAAGTGATAGTGTTGGAGAAAGGAGTTTGTTGAGGCCGACTAGAAAAAGATGGAAAAGAAGAAGATGTGGAAACCGGTGGAGCCGGGTTGAGTTTGACGACTTAATCAAAGAGCTTATTCTACCATCGGAAGCCTAGTCAAACTTGGTCCAATCGAGAGGTGCATCGCGAGCTAACTTGTCATTAGGCAGGAATGGTACTCCCGACCTACGACATAAATCTGAAATAAAACAAGGAAAGTACAGATGACTCCCTGGTCTGGCGATGACAATTCTCTCGAAAACTCTTTTAAATATTACCTTCCCAACATCCACCTTTACATCATTTACCATTGCCCAAGCGATACAAACATCTTCTTTTCCATAAGCCGTATGTTTACTCGAAGGATAGAGATTATGGCTAATAAACCTTTTAATCGCCCTTAAACCTCTAAAACACTTCCCGTAGTTAAACCTATTTTCAACCCACACGGCGGTTGAATCAAAAGCATCTTTGAGCTCTCAAGGCGATCCGCTCTAATCTTGCAGATCATCTAAACTCCAAACTACCCCGTAATCTTCATCATCCGGAAAAACTTCAACTCCCAAAATCGCATTTATAATGGCAGGGTTAAAGGGAACATTTCTAGCTCTTAGGGGTACAGTTTGCGACTCAGTAAGCTCATCTTGTGACATAGTAGACAAAACCGAATAAAATTCAGCTACTAAAGTCGTATTTATTTCCCCTTCTCTTCTGGCTGCTAATTCTAACCACTGACGTCTCGTAAAAATATTTTTAACTTCATCACCTAAGTCATCAAAATCTAATCCTCTTTCAACCAAGACATCACACTTACTATAAATCCTTTGATACGCATTCTTAGCTTCTTGTGATGCTGTTTCATTGAAGCTTATGGCTTCTTCTTCAGGTGATAAAATTATCGTGCCTACTACCGGAGTTACTATAGGAATGTTTGATTTCCGCTTCTTAGAGGCTATTCTACTCGACTCAGCCATTCTACGATATTGGTAAAGCCAATCAATAACACAACAACAAAAAATAAACAACAAAAAATAAAAATGTCACAACACACTCAAAAATCAAAACAGTTGAAATTAATCTAAAAAATTATGAAAAATACGAAATTGATAACTAAATAAACTAAATAATACCTTAATATGAAGAAAACGTTGAAAAGTAGGCCGGAAAAGTTGTAAAGTCGCCGGAAGAAATGGAGCTTGTTTTCGATCCTTTTTTATTTTTTCAACTTTTGTGAAAGAGAGGAGATGAAAGGAGGAAGAAATCAAGTGGTGGTGTAGTGTGAGATGAAATTTTATGGAAGAATTGAAAAAAATTTAGTGGTGGGGTTTTGGGGTGTGAAGCGGCGGCAAGAAAAATTTAGGGAAGAAGAAGAAGAAAAAAAAAAAAAAAAAAAAAAAGTCCCCGTTTTTTATGTAATTAGACCCCGGATCGGTCCTGGTTAAGGGGCGGATCGGTCCGTGCACAATTTTTTTACTTTTTCCGATTTTTTTATTTTTTATGATTTTTGATTAAAAACTTATAAAAAACTCTAATAAAACTTGATTAAACTTGATAAAAAAAAAAAATTTATAACAACTTTTAAAAATTTAATAAAATCTTTATAAAACTTAATAAAAAGCTTATAAATATTTAATAAACTTTTATTAATTCTTATAAAATATCTAAATTAAAACTAAAAAAAACTTTTATAAAACTTTTATAAAACTCCTTAATTTTATAAAGATCCAATTTTATAAAATTTTCAGAAGTTATGAGAAAATTTTATAAAGTTGTAATAAAACATAAGAAAAGACTCGAAACTTAAGGGGTTCCTGATTCTTCGATTTCTAAATCTTCCAGAGTTCTGATATAACGTTCAATCAACCTAACTCCTAAAAACGAAGCATTTGAATTATCTCTTGGAATTCCGTCGGGATTTTCGGATACCACCTAATCGTTCCCTTCCTAACAATATTCAAACACTCATCCTGGGATTTGGTTGTGTTCTTCCCACAGCGTCCAACATGTTCACTTTTTCCACAGATTCTGCATCTCATCAGAAACTTTGCCCTTCTTTTTATTGCACTTCTTGATGTTCCATTACAAACTTCTTTCAATCTAATCTCTCTCAACAATTTCTTGTTTTGTTCAAAAACTAAAGCTTCTATAGCAAACGCGACATCTTTATAAAGGCCTAATTTCAAAAGTAAAACAAAAACTCCTAATCTATCTAAAAAAGGCATCCAGTTCTTTTACGTCTATCCGGTAAAAGACGAAAAGAGTTTAAACATAAATAAAAACACAGAAAAGTAGAGTAAAGATAGATAGCACCTGGTATTCGGCTGATTTCAGTTTCTCTTCTTTTCAATTTTTCGGTTTTTCTGCTTTTTCAATTTGTCGGGGGATCAATCAGTAACATCACTTCTTCTTTCAGTGTGATTCCTTCTCCCTCCACAAATAACTTTACTCTGTGGCCATTGGCTATAAAAGTCGTATTTCCATCGGTTAGTTCAACGACTCCGCATTTGTAAACCCGTGTTATTTTAAATGGACTCCGTCCATCTTGATTTAAGCTTACCTGGAAACAACTTTAAACGTGAATTGTACAAGAGCACTCGATCACCTACATGGAACTCACGTTTAAAGATTCTTTTATCATGGAAAGATTTCGTGCGTTCCTTGTAGATTCGAGCATTTTCATAAGAATCGAGACGAAATTCTTCTAGTTCTGTTAATTGAAGCAATCTATGATCACCGACAGCCTTAGGATCGAAATTCAAAAATCTAATAGCAAAGAAGGCTCGGTGTTCTAACTCAACTGGGAGATGACAAGACTTACCAAAGACTAGCTTATAGGGAGAACAACCAATTGGTGTTTTAAAAGCTGTTCTGTACGCCCATAATGCATCATCTAATTTAACTGCCCAGTTTTTACGATTTGAATCCACTGTTTTCTCCATGATTCTTTTGATTTCTCTATTTGACACCTCTACCATCCTCCACCGGTTTGCGCATGATAGGGCGTTCCTAACTTATGCGTTACACCATATTTTTCAACTATCTTAGTAAATGGTCTATTGCAAAAGTGTGACCCTCTATCACTAATGATAGCCCTCGGAATGCCATATCTGGTAAATTTTTTTTTTAAGGAATCATATGACAACTTTGGTATCATTAGTGGGAAGAGCTTCAGCTTCTACCCATTTTGAGACATAATCTACCATTACAAGAATAAATCTTTTTCCAAAAGATATAGGGAAAGGTCCCATGAAATCTATACCCCAAACATCAAATAACTCACATTCTAAAATAGGTTGCATAGGCATTTCATGTTTTTTAGATATATTTCCCCATTTTTGACAAGATTCACAAGATTTAACATACTTATAAGCATCTCTATATAGTGTAGGCCAATAAAAACCACATTGTAAAACTTAAAAAGCGCTTTTCCAACCTCCATGATGACCTCCTGCCTCACGATCATGACAAAATGATAAAACACTTAAAATTTCATTATCAGGCACACATTTTCTGATTATCCCATCCGAACATTTACGGAAAAGGTCTGGTTCCTCCCAGTATTAAAATTTTAAGTCATAAAAGAACTTCTTTTTCTGCTGCCAAGTCCAATGAGACGGCATATAATCACAGGTTAAGTAATTAATGATATCTCCAAACCAAGGTGACATTTCCTTAGAAGGAATTCAATTCTTTAATAACTGCATGGTTGAAGGAGTATCTATTCTAAATAGTTGTTCATCAGGAAATGAATCTTTAATTTCATTTCCTATTTCTTCATCATTTTCCATTCTACTTAGATGATCTGCTACTACATTCTCACTTCCTTTTTTATCTTTAATTTCAATATCGAATTCTTGAAGTAAGAGAATCCATCTAAGAAGACGAGGTTTAGCATCTTTCTTACTCAGTAAATACTTCAGTGCTGAATGGTCTGTATAAATTATTACCTTAGAACCAACAATATACGATCGAAACTTATCTAAGGCAAAAATTACAGCCAACAGTTCTTTTTCTGTAGTTGCATAATTTAGTTGAGCAGTGTTTAATGTGTGAGATGCATAGTAAATAGCTTTGAGAATTTTTCTATATCTTTGACCTAAAACAGCTCCTACAGGTAAAGCACTTGCATCACACATAATCTCAAACGGTAAACTCCAGTTTGGTGCTACTAAAACTGGTGCAGTAGTTAATCTCACTTTTAGGGTCTGAAAAGCTTCCATACATTTACTATCAAATTTAAAAGGTACTTCCTTTTCAAGCAAATGACTTAGAGGCTTTGCTATTTTTGAGAAATCGGCAATGAATCTTCTATAAAATCCTGCATGTCCCAGAAATCCTCTTAGAGTTCTTAAATTAACTGGTGGAGGTAACTTTTCAATTACTTCGACTTTAGCTTTATCGACTTCAATACCTTCTTCAGAGATTCTATGACCTAAAACAATTCCTTCGATACCATTAGATGACATTTTTCCCGCTTAGTACTAGATTGGTATCTTCACGGCGTTGTAACACTCGTTCTAAGTGTAACAAACAAACATCAAATGAATCTCCGTAAACACTAAAGTCATCCATAAAAATTTCTAAGAATTTCTCAACCATATCGACAAATAAAGCCATCATACACCTTTGAAACGTAGTGGTGCATTACATAAACCAAACGGCATTCTTTTATAAGCAAAAGTTCCATAAGGACAAGTGAAAGTAGTTTTTCTCTATCTCCTGCTGCAATGAATATCTGTAAATATCCTGAATAACCATCTAAGAAACAGTAATACTTATGTCCACTTAAACGTTCCAACATCTGAACTATGAATGGAAGTGGATGATGATCTTTCTTAGTATGATCATTTAGTTTTCTAAAATCAATGCACATTCGATAACCTGTGATTTCTCTTGTCGGAATCCATTCGTTTTTTTTCATTCTCTTTCACTGTGAAACCTCCTTTCTTTGGTACCACTTGAGTTGGACTTACCCATTCACTATCTGATATGGGAAAAATTATCCCCATTTCTAATAGCTTAATGACCTCTTTCTTAACAATTAACTGCAAATTTGGGTTGAGGCGGCGTTGCGGTTGAATACAAGGTTTAGCATCTTCCTTCAGAATTATCTTATGAACGCAAATCTCAGGGCTAATACCTCGAATATCGGCAACTGTCCATCCAAAAGCTTTCTTATGCTTTTTCAACATTCTAACTAATTGATCTTCTTGTTGCTTAGTTAAAGATGATGAAATAATAACCGGTAATAGATTATTAGTTTCAAGAAAAGCATACTTCAGATTTAAAGGTAACGGTTTCAATTCCAGATTCTTAGGTGGATCTTCCAGTGATGGTTTAAGAACTGGTCCTTCTAGTTCTAATTCCAAATACTTATGCCATGATGGTTTAAAAGTAAAACTTCCTTTATATAGAGAAAGGATTATCTCTTTCGTTTCGGTGTCTTTCTCATCTTCCTTATAGATAGACAGAGTTAAGCATTCTTCTAATTTGTCTTCAAAAGTTGGTAACTGAATATCATAGACAGAATGAATATCTTCTATAAAAGAACATGATTCTGGTGATCTGTATGGATGGTTCATAGCTTTGAAAATATTGAAAGCAACTTCATCTTCATTGACTCTCAGAATTAACTCTTCTTTCTAGACATCTATTAAAGTTCTTCCTGTAGCTAGAAATGGTCGACCTAAGATAAGTGGCGCTGAATATCCTTCTTCCATTTCCCTAACTACAAAGTCTACTGGAAAATAGAACTTGTCTACTTTAACCAATACGTCCTCAATAATTCCTTTAGGGTATTTAATCGATCTATCTGGCCATTTGCGAGTCATTTCAGTCTTCGTAAGCTTTCCTATGCCTAGCTTTCTATAATCCTCATAAGACATGAGATTTATACTAGCTCCAAGATCACATAAGACCTTCTTAAACAGAAATCCTCCAATTTCACATGGGATGGTAAAACTTCCAGGATCTTTCAGTTTAGGTGGTAACTTATGCTACAAAACTGCAGAACATTCTTCATTTAGGCATATATTCTCATATTCCTCTAATTTTTTCTTGTTTGACGAATATCTTTCGAAACTCTCCATAAGCGAGGCATACTAATTAGAGCTTCGATAACAGGGATATTAACATGAATATGACGAAAAGTATCAAGGAAACGAGCATACTTCGATCCATTTTAATCTTTTTAATTTGATCTTTAGGTGGGTAAGGTAAAGATTCTTGAATCTATAACCTTTGATCCCAAAGTCGTTTTCTCTTTTCCTTTCTCCTTAAACTTTTGAGTATTACTTGATCGCCAAGTATCATGATCTTGAGTTTTTTCTTTTAAAACATTCCCTGAATCAATCTCTACTTCAGATTCCTTTAGTTCTTCTTGTTTTTTAGTCTTGTTTTCATTATCTTCCATTCTAACATGTTCCTTGAATAAAGTCCTTAAATCTTTATCCATGGGATCTTTCAAAATCCTAGGGATTTTTACCCATTTTTCACCTTCATTCTCAGGTTCCAAACTTCTATTCCTTTTCAAGAAATTCTCTATAATTTCTTCTTCCTCATCAGTGAATTCAAGTTCATCTTTAGTTTCATCATTTTTTCCATCTAAATCATTTTCTACTTCATTATTTCCGAAGTTTTCTACTCCATTACTACCACAGAGTTTTCTACTTCTCATAACTACAACATTTACCTCTCTTGGGTTTCTTTCAGTATTGCTTGGTAATCCTCCAGGAGGTCTACTGTTATTACGTTCACCCTCCCTACTCAAATGATCGTCCATATTCCTTAATGAGGCTTCTATCGTTCTCATTCCGGTATCATGTCCACTCATAGATGTTTTCATTGAACTCAAATCCTTAGAGACTGTACCTATAGAAGTCATCATTGTTTCCATATTCTTAGCTTGAGTAGATACTACACCCATCATATTTTCCATTAGTTTTTCCCATTTTTCAACTCCTTCTGCAGGTTGAGTTGAACTTTGAGTTACTGGTATACTTTGAGTGGTATGTTGAGGATAGGATCTAGGTAATGATTGTAAATTCTGATTAGATGGATTTTCTTGATAAACTTGATTATTATTCATATTCCTATACTGAACTGGATATGGCGGTTGTACTTGCTTACTAGGGTTTTCAGACCATCGAAAAGTAGGGTGATCTCTTCTAATAGCATTAAACGAGTTTGAATATGCATTGTTCAAATTCCTATGCTGCTGAAGAAAAATCACCTTGTTGGACTTATTTCTTAGTTTTGATGATGAGTGCCATACTAGCTGTTATAGTGCAAAGGCAAAAAGATGTCTAGATAAAATGTATAGGTTTATTAGAGTTTGATTCATAAATAGATTTGATCAAACAAGCACTGTAAAGGGCTGCTGATTGATATCAGCAGACTGGTCTAGGTCGGTAGGGTAGATAGGTCAGTAGACTGGTCAGGAACCTACTGAAGACTGAAGACCGAAGGCTGAGGGTTCAAACTCGCTTAATGAAGGCTAAGGGATCAAACTTAGTATTTAAAGTCAAGGATATGGAATCGAAATTTAGGCAAGTCCGTGATGACCTAAACCGATTACATATGCCTTGTGTAGAAGGTCTAAGTTCCACAAGTTGGATGATGTTTGGAACTTGGTTATAATTAAAATGGTGTAATCTAACTTCACAAATAAAAGTTAGATAAAGGTAATCAGCTGCATTATATTTTACAGACAAAAATATGATGTTCAGCAGACTGATTGGTATTATAGCAGACTGATGAACCTGCTGATATATACCTCGATTAATTCAAGATTATTGGAAGATTACATAGATAAGAACATCCAACTACCTCTGACTTATCAAGCAAATCAAAGGCTGAGATTAAAAAGACGTTGGGATGATTCACATTCTTATCCATTGGATACAAGTCAAAGGGGTGGACAGACTGCACTGTCAAAAAGTAATCCTGACAGTGTCAGTCCTATGAATAGTGACGAAATGCGAACGTATGGGACAAAAACAAGGAACGGTCACATTTGAATTTCAAATTCAAGACACATACATTCCTACCTATAAATAGAGGACTTTCAACTCAGAAACAGGATGATGAATTTTGGGATAAACTTTAAGTGACAATACTGAGCTGAAAAACACCCTGCTGAACTTACTGAGCTTAAGGCTGCTGATCTAGTTATTTTCTTCAAGTGCATTCTGTGTTCAAGCTGCATCAAGCATCACACTTGAAGGCTGCAAGCTGCTGATTACATCATCCCAATCAAGCCGCCGCAACCGAATCATTTATTTGATTCATTCTTTATTTTATAAAGAACCCGCCGAAGACAAGAAGCATCCGTTAGGTGTGAAAGATCGTTGTTTGTGGTGGAGCCGGTGAAGAGGCAATCCTACCCTTCAAGGACCAAGTGGAAGACTCGGGAGCAAAGAATCTTACCGTTCCCGCTTTCGCCAGTGAAGCCATAGCTATTGGTGAAGGACAAACAACTTAGGAATCTTTGTAAAAGCTACATCAAAGATCTCTAGTGAATTTCCTCCAACATCACAAGAGAAGAGTGGACCGACAGATTACATCACCTGGAACCACTATAAAATCGGGCCATTTACTTTCTCGCATTTACTTTCGCACTTAGTTTATTTCACTCATCAACCTACTGAATCTAGCAACTGAAATCACACACTTGCACTACTGAGTATCTAATACATAGTATCATATTTAACAACAAGTATTAAGGCTTAATTTTGATATTATTCCGCCGCACAAATTCAAAACTCAACTATCGCAGACTATC
Organism: Gentiana straminea; assembly: GCA_036785695.1. Taxonomy (NCBI): domain Eukaryota; kingdom Viridiplantae; phylum Streptophyta; class Magnoliopsida; order Gentianales; family Gentianaceae; genus Gentiana; species Gentiana straminea. The sequence continues at coordinate 359,983 of JAVUPR010000515.1, read as the reverse complement.
GTTTATCGCGAGCTCGAAGTCACAACGCGACTATCGAAGTATCGCGATCGCCGAAGTTGCGTAATTTGTTAACTCCAAAGTTTTAAGTGTTAAGTTTATTCACCCCCCCCCCCTAAACTTAACCAAAGCCTTTTCAAGGGACCAACAATTGGTATCAGAGCAGTGCTTCTGTTATGAAGGAATCCTACTTGTTGTGCTTGTGAAAATTCTTTAAAACTTTCTTTCAAGTTACTGATTTTCAAGACTTGCATCATGGACAACACACAGCATGCTAGAACTATGTTGATGTGTTCTCTTGATAGATTTGATGAGTATAAACGTCGAATGCAGGCATATCTTGCTGCTACTCATGATGAGATGATGGATGTACTAACTGAAGGACCACTGGAAATTACAAAGGCAGTAACAGTGGGTGACAGAACTGAGTACATTCCTAAACCAAAAAGAGACTGGAATGCAGAAGACAGAAAAAGAGCAAACCTCAACAACATTGCTATTGATATCATTTACAGAACCTTGGATAGCAATATGTATATGAAGGTTAAAGATTTCAAGACTGCAAAGGAACTTTGGGATAAGATTCACTTAATCTGTGAAGGCACTGATGCAATAAAGAAGAACAAAATCAGTGTGGCCAGAAAGAGGTTTCAAAAGTTCAAGATGCTACCTAATGAAACCATTGAGCAAATGGAATCAAGATTCAATGCAATCTGGATGAACTTACCCCGCCGAGTGTAAGTTATTCAAAAGAGGAAGTAAACACCAAAATCTTGGAAGCTCTACCTGCAAGAGATGTTTGGAAAATGAAGGTGACTCGCAATTGAGGAAATGAGAAAGTTGCATGAAGAAGACACCTTCAAATTATTTTCAGATTTAAAGGCTTATGAATTTAGCAAAAAGCTTGTGCCTGAAACTGAAAAGGAAGAGCCAAAGACCACAACATTGGCTGCTTCACATCATGAAGAAACATCAGGAGGACAGGATGATATGCTGGATGAGATGCAAGAACAAATTGCCCTACTGAGCAAGAAAATCAGGATGATGAAGACTGGAAAGGCTCCTGCAAGAAATTTTACAAAAAGGCCTACTGAAAGAAGGAAAGAAGAACCAAGGAAAGATAATGACTATCTGTGCTTTCATTGCAAGAAACCAGGACACTTCAAACCTGACTGTCCTGAGTTAAAACAAGGCAAGGAACCTGATTATCTTTGCTTCAACTGCAAGAAGCCTGGACATTTTAGACCTGATTGTCCTGACTTACTGAAGACCAAAAGTCAACAAAGAAGACTTGGCAAGAAGGCTATGGTTGCTGAAGATGAATCAGGCTATGAAGTTGAATCTGAAAAGGGAAATGAATCAGATGACACATCATTGGTTGCTGAGATGGAAGATTATGCACTGATGGCCAATATGGATGAAACTGAGGAGGTATACAACACTGTATCTATAAACACTCCTGCTGGAAGTGATTGTGAATCAACTTGTGGTTCAAATCCTAGAAATTCTGACAACAATGAGACTTTGGATGCCATCCTTAATCAACTGAGGATAATACAATCTGGTTATGAGGTTGTGAAGGTTGAAAAAGAAACTCTTGAGTTAGAAGTTGGAAGATTGAAAGCCGAATTAAGAGTTCTCAAGGGTAAGGTAAAAGATGTTGGACAGAATCAAAATAAGTCCGTCGAACATCCAAGCACCTCTCGAATCCGCTCGAACCATCTTGTTCCAATACTGCATACAAATCAGGAAAGCCTTATGGAGATAGAACAGGGCTTGGATTTGGAACTCAACAATCTAACAAGAGTGGATCCAAGAAGGTCACCGAACCTAGTACCGAATTGGTCCTAAGTTTGTACCGCACTAGATCCAACTCCCGCAAGGCCGCCGAAGCAAGAAAACCCAATGAGAATGCTTCAAGGAAGCAAAATCGAAGTCTAAGAAGTCAACGCCTCCTAGTAAAAAGAATAAATCTAAAAATAGGATCGCCGTACCTTCTAAGCTCGCGATAGCAGACACTGCTACCAAGTCCGTCGGACCACGTAAGGGTAAGAAACAAAATATTCCAAGGATAAGAATCCTAAACCCAAAAATGTTGATCATTCAAGGGATACTTATCTCGGGGGAAAGGTAGATTGTTCCCTACCGATGATGATTGGAATATTCCTCGCATTTATCGTTAAAAATAGTAAGTATAACCATACCGCTAGGGTAAAACCTATGCAATGGAATCGAAAGGGCTCAAGCAGAGGACTTATACAAGGCCTCGCAGAGACCTCACAGCAGACTCCATATTATAGGGTCGTGTTCCTAACGACAAGACACCTATGGTTATGCAAATGTTTTTAACAACAAGAATCATTTCAAACAGCACTATGTACCAAAAGGCCAGAAAACATATGTGATTCCTACACAACCCACTGTTAGAACTTATGGATGTGTGGAATACATGTATGAACCAAAGTATGACACATTCAGGAGAAGACCTTATGGAAACATACCAAGGGTCATGCTTGCTATCGACCACTATGGACCCAAACAGTTTGGGTACCTAAAATGCATTAACTTTGTTTTGTAGGGTGTCCGGTACTTTGACAAAGTGGATGTTCCGTACACATGACAAAGAATAAGCACCGTTTATCAAACTTTGTGGCAAAAGATGGTCCAAGGGTGAATTTTGGTAACAAAAATACACTGGATATACAAGAGGATATGGCACACTTATCGAAATGGACTCACAATCAAGAATGTTGCATATGTGGAAGGACCGGACTACAACTTGCCGAGCACCGGACAATTCGTGACATGGGATACAAGGTCACTTTTGACAAAGACAACCGCATTGTCATTAGTGAAAGAGGTGATCAAGTTGTACTTGTCGGTAGAAGACAACGAACATGTATGTTGTGGATTGGTCTACTCAGCCCGTAAACTCACTTCGATAGTGCATACCAAGTCTGAACTAAATTGGTTATGGCACAAGAAGTTGAATCACTTAAACTTTGATGATATTAATCAGTTGGTGAAGAAGAAACTAGTGGTTGGTTTACCTGAGATCACATTCAAAAAGGATGCAATATGTGATGCCTGTCAGCAAGGTAAACAGATAAAGTCAAGTTTCAAATCAAAGACCAAACAATCAAAGCATGCCTAATCTTTTGAAGAGATTACAAAATGAGAAAAGTTTAACAGTCATAAAGATAAGATCAGATCAGGGTACTGAATTTCTCAACAAAGTTATAAGAGAATATTGTGAACAGAATGGTGTACTACATCAACTTGTCGTCATTGGTACACCTCAAAGAAAATGGGGTTGCTGAAAGAAAAAACAGGACATTAAAAGAAGCAGGAAGAACAATGATTTGTGAAGCACTACTACCTGAAAGATATTGGGTCAAGCAAGAATACAATGCTATACACAAAATAGAACATCAGTAAACAAGAAGCTGCTGAAGACACCTTCTGAGGTTTGGAATAGAAGAAAACCTAACATATCCTACTTCCATCCATTTGGAAGCAAATGCTTTATTCTAAATCATAAAGTTCATTTGAAAACATTCCAACCAAAATCAGATGAAGGCATATTCTTGGGATATTCTTCAGTCAGCAGAGCATTCAGGGTACTGAACAAGAGGTCACTAAAACATGAAGAAACAATCCATGTTGTGTTTGATGAACCTAAGTTTACCGGTATGGAAGATGAAGATTGTGGACCCGCCGAGAATCAACAGTCACCGATCCGCATTGTGTTGAAGTTTTGGAAAGATTCAATGACTTGAAAGTTTCGATATCGCCTCGCCGAACACCCCGCCGACAATGTTACCGATGCAACAACCGAAGCAGCTTCAAGGATCCGCCGACCCCCCCGTAGAAGAAACTACAACAGACCCTACCGAAGATGATGTTCCCGAAAATCAAAATAACCAAAATCCACAATGGTTAAGGAATCACCCCGCCGAACAAGTTATTGGCAATGTACAAAAGGTGTGAGGACTAGAAGACAACCGGAAGCTATGTTTACTTGTTTTCTATCTCAAATGGAACCTAAAGTTGTTGAAGAAGCAATTTCGCATCCGATTGGATAATTGCCATGCAAGAAGAATTAAATGAATTTGAAAGAAATCAAGTTTGGACACTAGTTGAAAGGCCAAGTTATGCAAATATCATTGGTACTAAGTGGGTATACGTAAATAAACTTGATGAATCAGGTACCATTGTGAGAAATAAGGCCGTACTAGTTGCAAAAGGCTATTCTCAAGCGTAAGGAATAGATTTTGATGAAACTTATGCACCCGTTGCAAGATTGGAAGCTATCGATTATTCTTAGCACATGCCGCATATGAAAACTTCAAAGTATATCAAATGCATGTCAAGAGTGCATTTTTGAATGGTATCCTAGAGGAGGAAGTGTATGTTCAAGAACCTCCCGGATTTGAAGTTAAAGATCAAGAAGATAAAGTGTATAGACTCAACAAAGCACTTTATGGATTGAAACAGCACCAAGAGCATGGTATGAGACTCTATCTCAATTCTTGGTGGACAATGGTTTTACAAAAGGCACCATTGATAAGACACTTTTCGAATCGTAGAAGGGACAAGACTTCGCCGGTACAAATTTATGTGGATGACATAATTTTTGGTTCTGAAAATGATTTACTTTGTGAAAAGTTTGCAAATCTAATGAAGAGCAAATTCCAAATGAGTATGATGGGAGAAATGAATTACTTTTTGGGATTGCAAGTCAAACAAATGAAGGATGGAATCTTCATTCATCAAACCAAGTACACCAAGGAGTTGTCAAAGAAGTTTGGTATGGAAAATAGCACTAAGAATTCAACTCCTATGAGTACAAACATCGATTGGATGAAGATAAAGAAGGCAAAGATGTTGATCGTACCTTATACGAAGGATGATAGGCGATCCATTGTACCTAATCGCCAAAGACTCGATATATCCTTTGCTTGTAGGTGTTTGTGCAAGATTTCAATCTAAACCTAAAGAAAGTCATTTAGGTGCAGTTAAGAGAGTTCTCAAGTATCTTAAAGAGACTTTGGGAGTAGGGATATGGTACTCCAAGGAAGGAAGCTTCAAAGTTATATCCTACTCAGATTCTGATTATGCTGGATGCAAGATTGATAGAAAAAGCACAACAGAACCTGTCAGTTAATGGGAAATAGACTGGTGTCCTGGTTTAGCAAGAAACAGAATTCTATTTCAACTTCCACTGCTGAAGCTGAATACATTGCTGCTGGAAGTTGCTGTGCACAAGTACTATGGCTAAGACAACAATTAAGGGATTATGGAATTGAAGAAAAGGAAATTTCAATTATGTGTGATAACACAAGTGCAATTGCAATCACAGAAAATCATGTTTTGCACTCAAGAACCAAACACATTGATGTGAGGCATCATTTTATAAGAGATCATGTTGAAAAGAAAGATGTGGTGGTTCTATACATCCCTACTGAAGATCAACTTGCTGATATTTTCACTAAGCCACTTGATAGTGAAAGATTTGCTAAGTTAAGGACCGAACTTGGAATCATAAAGGTTGACCGATATTCAAGCAGGTACCGGAATTCACCAAGGGGATTAGTCTTTGCTATGTTGGGTGAGCTCACTTAGCGATTAGTCATTGGTATCAACAATTCCATGTACTTATGTTTGGACAATTGAGCAAATGAGGTTGCCAAGGGGATTGGTCTTTGTCATTTTGGGTGAGCTCACATGACAGATCGCTCATTGGTATTAAACTTCATCTTGTATTATCAATTGAACAAAACAAGAAGAAAACAAGGATCGCAGAGTACTTTTGTCGCCAGGCCGCCGAAGCCTACTTATCGCCAGACCGCCGAGCCCACCCCGCCGAGGATTACCCCGCCGGGAGGGAACGTTACTCGCTCAAAGTAATTAAAGTCAAAAAGCATATTGGCGGGATATTTATTTTATCCATTATTACCACAAATCAAACCATCCAACGGTTACAAACATTATGGAGGAGTAATGGGCCACGTGTCAAGACAAAGATTTATTCAGATTTAATCGTGGTTACCTCAATGTACGTGCAATGACAGCTTTCAACCACTCACTTGTCTATATAATCGACCGTTATACCAGCTTTCTCCACTTTCAATTTCGCTTTATCTCTCGCAAATTCTACATCGTGTGAACACAGATTTGAGAGCAATTTTTCTTCATCTTTTTCTTATTTCAATGGCAGAAAAGATTGAGGTTCAAATCGAATCAAGCCAAAGTGTAAGAGGCTATGTTGTTGATGCAAACAGAACGGAACTGGCCATTAATATAGGTCGAAGAATAAGGAGGTTTGCAGGCTTGGAGAATAAACTCAATATCATATTAGAAACAATCTCATACACCAATGTTATTGATTTCTGGAAGAACATGATCGTGGAAGAAGGAACTGAAGCATTCAAAACCACTGTGAATGCTGAGGAGCTTGTAATCTCCTCCAGTCTACTGAGAGAAGTGTTTGGTTTTGAAGAAGTTGTAGATGGTCCAAATCAATCCCGAAGCAATGGGATTGAACAAGATGGCATTTGTGGATCGATTAAGACAAATCAAGACACAAAATCGCCTCGGCATCAACCGCAGCATATTTGGCCCGAGTACAACTCCGCCGAGCAACCGATTGCAAAGAACATACTGGGGTTGGTTGGCAGTATGGATACTCTATCCGGACCCAAGATAGAGTTGATGATGATCATTTGCAGGAGTTTGAAGTTTGATTGGGCTGGTTACTTCATTTTTTATATGAAGAAAGTTGCCAAGGAAGAGAAAGCAGGGAAAAGGAAATCAAAGGCCTTAACCCTAGGTTTGATGGTCCAGACTCTGCTGAATCATCTGGAGGTTCCTGATCTTGAACCTGTAAACATAAATCAGTCCAGATACAAGAAGGAGATTGATTATACAATTCCTGGACTTGATGATGAAGAAGAGATTGCTGGAGAGGCTACTGATGATGATAATGATGATGATGATGGTGATGCTGGTGGTGAGCAGGTTCAGCAAACTAAGAAAATATCTATTAAACCTGCTGCACCAAAGAAAGCTGTTGTTAAGAGAAAGAGTGGAGATAAAAAGAAAACAACTGAAGCATCAAAACCCTCAAAGAAAACAAGGAAGGAAACAAAGACAGATCGCCGAGTCCGCCGAGGGTCAAGTGGAGGTTACTGACCCTGCTGTGGCTGCAAGAAGAACTGTTGTTGAAATTCTGACAAAGCAACAGAAAGAAGATAGTAGAAAGAGAAAGTCTACTGGACATGATGATGATGATGATGAACCCCTATCCAAGAGGATGAAAGAGGTTGCCAAAAAGAAAAAGTATGGCAAAGGAAAAGAACTGAGAATCTTGGAAAAACAAAAAGTTCAAGAAGAGGCATCAGTAGAAGAGGAAGAAGAGGTTGTTGAGGCTGAGCCCCTAACTATCATTCCACCAGTTGTAATCAGTGATTCCTCACCTGAAGAGGTTATCAAATCTACTGGAAGTGAACAGGTTGTTGTTGAGCAATCTGTTGAAGAATCACAGACAGTTCGTACCAGAGCCCGCTGTAGAAAATATTATTGGTGAATCTACTGAAGCTGCACAGGTTGTTGTTGAGCAATCTGTTGAAGATATACAAAGATCTACGAACCCGAGCTCGCCGTAGTATCAATCGAAGAACCACGAATCTACCGAACTCCGCCGTGGTAGTTGAAGAGGTGATTGAAGACTTGGTTGAAGACCCCGCAAGTTTGGCAATAGTTCGGGGGAAGAGCGATCTGCGTCGCTAACCCCGCCGATGAGCATGTAAGTCGGGGGAACCAAGTGTGATACGTATGGAAGCGTAGGTACAATTATACAATCACGGCAACTCCGCCGACTTTCAAACATCCGTAGAAGAGACCATGAGTCCGCTTGTTGGAACCTTTGGAGGTCAACAAGCTACCGGAGTCGCTCCCGGAGATCTTTCATGCCCTTTGAAAGGCATGTGAAAGAGAGGAAGAAAATCGAAGAATATGTGGATCCCAAACTTCGCAAATTGCCGATTATTTTCAATGGAAGTTTGGTTTCTACAAGAGACAAAAGCCACCGCCGAACCTATGACCGATTTTGAGGAATGGGCTTTTAACAAGTTGGGAGTAGAGAACTTGTCCGGATCTCGGTTGATACCACCCTGCTGCAATCCAGACTGATGGATCTATTTGATGAGCAACAGAAGGAGGAGGGTATTAAGTTTAGGGATCCAAGAGATGGAGATGATGATTCTTCCTCATCATCTGACTCCAGAGGAGATTTCCCCTCCGGACCAGGAGGAACCAGTGGGACTGCATTGATAAATGAACCTCCTGTACAACGCCCATCGATATCGGTAAGTCCGCCGAGGGCCGCGAGATCGGAGAAATGGATGAGGATCTACAGGATCTCACCATGGATGATCTTGAAGCACTGATCAATGAAGGAATCACTTTGAGTGCTGGTAAGCTGGCTGATGAACCAAGTACATTTCATGTTGTAGAGCCTGCTGCACAAAATGAAGATGAACAGAGTGAGGATTTGGATGGAGAAACAGTTACTGATTTTAATGAACCTAGTGCCAGCTCAGAAGAGTCCATTGAATATCAAGATGGATTTGACATTGGAGGCACTCTTACTAAAATCGCCATCATCCCGCACAAGATTGGTCATGCGCAAAGGTTTTCAAGTGGATAATGAGGTTATATTCAATCCACAGAGAATCGAAGAGGAGGTACAAGTTTGCCGGGATACAAACAAAGACTCGCACAAAGGTTGGAACAGAGGTACAGTGCCGCCGAGTCTCAAACAAAGACTCCTGGACACAGTTGGAACAAACTTTGGGTTTGGAGGAAACCCCCGTTATTGATGAGGCCGCCGTAGTGGAGCCGCCGGAGCCAAGGCCACCGTAGGGAAGGATAGTCGCAAGCCGCCGTTGTTAATCAAGAAGAACAAATTTCTGGACTATGACTACGATGATGAAGAATTTCAAATTTTTGGAGAAGAAGAAGTTGCGAGGAACCCGCACAAGATCCGGTTATGGAAGACATTCTTGGTGCAATGGTTGAGGAAGGACCTCCCCCGCCGGGAGAGATATGAGTAAAGCAATGGTCATCGCGGACAACGTGCACAATATAGAGTTGAGGAGCCCGCCGATGGACCTACCGCTAGTAGAATGACCAATGGAGCGCCGCTTGAAGTTTTCAATGAGTTAAGAACTCGTAAGAAATGATATGCAACAGCTTAAGAACTCAACCGGACAGCAAGAACAGAGATTTGAAGAACTAATGAAGATGGTAAATGATAACGGACAATTCTATCGATACAAGCTTGCTTCAAATTTTGCATCCACTCAAAATGCTATGAATGACTTGATACTAGATGTCAGGGGTATCAAGGTTGGAAATACTGCCAAAGACAAGTTTCTAAAAGACCAACTTATTTCTATCCATGAGAAACTTGACAAGCTTGCTGATACGCCTAAACCTGCTGAGCCTACTGTTGCTGCACAACAACCTGCTATGCCTGATCCCAAACTTACTGAAAGGATCAACAGACTGGAGGAGACATTGCAATCTAGGATCACTGCCATTGATACTAGAACTGGAACCATGGAAGGTCAATTGCATAGAGTGATTGTATCACAGGAGGGTATTCATGGCCTCATATCCCGTTTTGTTGATGATGTCACTAAGGGGGAAGAGGGTCAATCACCGCAAAGAAAGGAGGCCGCAAGACTCTTTGCACGTAAGAGATGGATTGATGATACCAATGCTTTCGGGAGACCCGCACTGCGCAGTTCAACTCACCGATGATCTCCCGTCACAATACAAGAAAGAGTATTATAACGTAAGGAGACCTTATCATGACATGGGATTTCATGAAGGTCTAAACTCTTTCTTGGGATTAAAATTTTGGGAAGCAAGAGTCAAAGCTTTAAGGGCAACTTACAGAGGAGGCAGAGGCGGAAGAAGTGGCAGAGGTGATAGAGTATTGCCTATCACAAGAGTAAAAGACTCACTTAATGAATTCAAGGATCTTTATATGTGGTTTGGATTCAGAGTGAATGACATCAATCTTGTCCTGCCTGAAGCATGGAACTGGTGGAAACAAGTCAATTCTTATATTGATTTTACACTAATTGAGAATGAATGGATGAGTCAAATGATAGAAGAGATCAGAGCCTATCAAGAGCAAGCTGAGAAGGCTAGACAAGAAAGAGAGAAGAGACAATAGATCAGCTACTTATCACTGTTTATCTTTGCTGTATCTAGTTGTAATAACTGTGAACAAATATTTATAATGAGAATTGACTGAATTTGTTCTGTTTTGTTTTTATCTTTTTGCTTTGCTGATTAGGTGAGGGTAGTGGCATCATCACCAAAAAGGGGGAAATTGTTGGACTTATTTCTTAGTTTTGATGATGAGTGCCATACTAGCTGTTATAGTGCAAAGGCAAAAAGATGTCTAGATAAAATGTATAGGTTTATTAGAGTTTGATTCATAAATAGATTTGATCAAACAAGCATCGTAAAGTGGCCGATTGATATCGCGACCGGGTCTAGGTCGCAGGGTAGATAGGTCGCAGACCGGTCGGAACCCGCCGAAGACCGAAGACCGAAGGTGAGGGTTCAAACTCGCTTAATGAAGGCTAAGGGATCAAACTTAGTATTTAAAGTCAAGGATATGGAATCGAATTTAGGCAAGTCCGTGATGACCTAAACCGATTACATATGCCTTGTGTAGAAGGTCTAAGTTCCACAAGTTGGATGATGTTTGGAACTTGGTTATAATTAAAATGGTGTAATCTAACTTCACAAATAAAAGTTAGATAAAGGTAATCACCGCATTATATTTTACGTACAAAAATATGATGTTCGAGACGATTGGTATTACGACGGATCGATGAACCCGCCGATATATACCTCGATTAATTCAAGATTATTGGAAGATTACATAGATAAGAACACCAACTACCTCTCGACTTATCAAGCAAATCAAAGGCTGAGATTAAAAAGACGTTGGGATGATTCACATTCTTATCCATTGGATACAAGTCAAAGGGGTGGACAGACTGCACTGTCAAAAAGTAATCCTGACAGTGTTAGTCCTATGAATAGTGACAGAATGCAGAACAGATAGGACAAAAACAAGGAACGGTCACATTTGAATTTCAAATTCAAGACACATACATTCCTACCTATAAATAGAGGACTTTCAACTCAGAAACAGGATGATGAATTTTGGGATAAACTTTAAGTGACAATACCGAGCCGAAAAACACCCCGCCGAACTTACCGAGCTTAAGGCCGCCGATCTAGTTATTTTCTTCAAGTGCATTCGTGTTCAAGCCGCATCAAGCATACACACTTGAAGACCGCAAGCCGCCGATTACATCATCCCAATCAAGCCGCCGCAACCGAATCATTTATTTGATTCATTCTTTATTTTATAAAGAACTCCGTCGAAGACAAGAAGCATCCGTTAGTGTGTGAAAGATCGTTGTTTGTGGTGGAGCCGGTGAAGAGGCAATCCTACCCTTCAAGGACCAAGTGGAAGACTCAAGAGCAAAGAATCTTACCTGTTCCCGCTTTTCGCTTAGTTGTGAAGCCATAGCTATTGGTGAAGGACAAACAACTTAGGAATCTTTGTAAAAGCTACATCAAAGATCTCTAGTGAATTTCCTCCAACATCACAGGAGAAGAGTGGACTGACAGGATTACATCACCTGGAACCACTATAAAATCGGGCCATTTACTTTCTGCATTTACTTTCTGCACTTAGTTTATTTCACTCATCAACCTGCTGAATCTAGCAACTGAAATCACACACTTGCACTACTGAGTATCTAATACATAGTATCATATTTAACAACAAGTATTAAGGCTTAATTTTGATATTATTCCGCGCACAAATTCAAAGAAAACTCAACTATCAGTAGACTACCGTTTATCGGCGGGCTACGAAGTCACAGCGAGACTACGAAGTATCGACGACCGCCGAAGTTGCAGAATTTGTTAACTCCAAAGTTTTAAGTGTTAAGTTTATTCACCCCCCCCTCTAAACTTAACCAAAGCCTTTTCAAGGGACCAACACACCTCCTCTCTTGAATATCCTGTTGGTTCTTCGATCCCTAATGGCATATTATCCTGATTTGAGTATTCAGTTGGTGTACTATTTTCTGAACTTTGGTTTTTGTTCGATTGTAGGCCATCAAATTTCCTACTCAAATTTTCTAAATGTGCTAGAACTTCCGTATTCGATGTACATTCTCCTGCAAAAGCTACTTTTCTGGTGCTAGAACCGGTTTCCCACATTCTCGTTATTTTTGGAAATCTTTTCTATAGCATCGTAAACTATTTGAGCTTCACTCATCATTAAAGAACCACCACATGCATGATCTACATACGCACGTGAATCTTTTCTTAATTTACGACGTAAAAAGTTGAATTTGCATATCTAAGGAATAACCATGATCGGGACAGGCTCTTAACAATTTTTTAAATCTTTCCCAGGCATTCCCGAGCGTTTCTTCAGATCCTTGTCTAAAATTAGCAACCTCGACTTTTAATTCCAAATTTCGTCCTGGAGTGAAATATTGTATCGAAATTCGGTTTGAATATCCTCCCAACTAGTAAGTGAATGATGTGGAAGAGACATAAACCAATCTCGGGCTCGTCCTTTTAAAGAAAAAGGAAACATAGTCATCCTCGTTAGTTCCTTATGAGCACCTTGACTTTTGGCTGTATTGCATAGTTCTTCAAAAAGATAGAGATGATGATGTGGATCTTCATCATCCTCTCCTAGAAATTGGGCTCTTGCGTCAATTAAACCAAAAAGATGAGATTTAATTTCGAAATTATTCGCTCCTTCATTGGGTAAAAGTATGGGATTATTAGTCTGGTTTCTTCTTATGGTTTGATCACAGATAGGTCTCGGGTTTGGTGGGTTATTACGATTATTCTGGTTCCGATCTTGATTATTTCTATTATTATGATTTTGATTATTATTAGGGTTAACAGGGTTTTGTCCATGCCCTAGAGCATGATCTAGCCTCTGTTCATTTGTTTCATCACTAGTTTCAGCCATTTCTGTATTTTTATTAGAAGATGATTCCGTTGGAGATTTTCCAAGGAGTCCTAAGCTGGTTTGACCACGTTTACTCTCTATTCGTAACTGCCTTTCGTAAGCGTTTATGTCAGGCTTATAAGGAGTAAGTGAGGTTTTACCGCTTCTGGTCATCAACTAACGAAAATAGAAAAATGCTCGAGTTTTATAGAAGAAGAAAATTGGTACTAAAAGAAAGTAGATACCAACGAAAAATAAAATAGAAATGAGATAAGAAAAAGTGTTGATTTATTCTCGAGAGTTTTGAGCTAATACAAGTAGTAACCATAGACACAAAGAAAGAAATTAGCGACGTGGTCCCCGGCAACGGCGCCAGAAAGCTGACGGACGTTTTCTAGTGCTATACAATCCTTACCGGCAGTGTACAGGGTCAAATCATAGTGCTAGTGTGGTGAGTCAGAGTGTCGAATCCTCAGGAAAAACGTGGTAATTCTTTTAAGTGTGGTTAAACACCAAAGAGCTGTCATTAACTCGATCTAAACCGCAATTTTATCACACAGATTACTACTATTCTACTTAACATAAAGTAAATGCGTAATTTAAAAGTTATTCTAATATAATATATATAGATATATAAATATATATAAATGTACATGGAATGCAAAATATATATATATATATATATATATATATATATATATATATATATATATATATAGATACCAATATATAGTTTATAATAATAGACTAGACGGATAATTTTATAGAACTAGCCAAAGTTTATATAATTGATTTATACGATCTTTTTCGGTAAACGGAATGTGCTCGATCTTTCCTTTTATATTAGGTCCAATTGAGTAAATGAAACGGTGCACTCCCGAGGTTAACAATTCCTCCTCACACGAGCGTATGAAATTGTCATATGTCAAATTGTCATCGCTTTAATCTTCACAAGCGCCCCATGCTAATCTCGGTTAGTCCGAACAGTACCGAGTACAAATCTACCCCGGATAAAAGAGGTTATTCCGTTTGTCGACGGCCGATGTTATTCAAAAGGCTCCGGTTGTCGGGCGGATCGATTTAACTTTCCGGTGTTAGTTTCAATTAAACCGTTGATTTTAACATTATTACGATCTTGAGCACAAATTTAATAAGATTCATCTTTCCCAAGACAAATCGCCCCCGGGTAGGAAATAGGATTCCGTTGTCACGCTTTCGCACGGCCAATTTTACCCTCCGGTTTTTCTATCTTTTATCTCATATCCTAACTTCTCCGGTCGGTTCATCGTTAGGTTATATGTTGCGATTCATCTTGGTTAATTACGTCAATCCGAATATTATCAATACGTTGCAAAATAGAAAAAGATTCAATTAACTCAATTTTAGTAAAATTTTACTTAGACAAAGATTCATTTACCAAAAAGATCGAAATAAAACGATTACATAACTTTGGCTAGTTATTAGATTTAGCCTAAAAACATTATAACGACTAAAAAGATAAAAACAAACATAACAAACGTAAATACTTTAGAAATTTTACCCGATTACAAATGCTGAATCAGAGGTCGTATTCTTCCGGATATTACAACGACTTCAACAACACCGAACTTCCGATAATTTCCCGAGCATTACAACAATACTACAGTATTATTATTTTTGGCGTAAGGCCTATTTACAACTACTAACTAAAAATAAAATAAGAAAGAGATATATATATATATATGCTATATGTATATATATATTGGTACACTCCTCTGGCTCTGCACTGATGCTCCTTATATAGAAATCTGGATAGAGGCCGGACCGGGCCGGGTTTGGGTCGGACTGGTCCGGGTTTCATCATTACATTCATCTCCCTTAATTATCCAAATTTTCGGATATAATTATATATTTTGGAATAAAACTTCTAAAATTCATATCTCGAGTTCTGGATCTCCAAACAACATGATTCAAGAGGCATCGGAAAGATCTCGGAAAAATCTACAACTTTCATGAAGAACTCTTCTTCAGAAAATGTCGTTTTGATGAGCCATTCGTTTGTCGAAGATATTTCTCGATTACCACTAAATCAAATCGATTAGCCACTTGACCACTTCGATTGACCACTTGACCACTTAAGCAATTCGATTGACCACTTAAGCTCGTGACCTTCTCTATATCCTTTCAGAGATATGATTATACGTCAAAATGTCGATTCTCGGGGTCTTGGCTTATACATCTGCAATAAAATACCACAAATACCCACGTAAATCTGACACGACACTCCGATTTACTAAAATCGGTACAAAATGATAACTTTTCACTATTATTACTAAGTTTTACTACTAACTACTCTAAATTATAAAGATTAACATTTCATATCATTTATATCATAATTTCATATATTTTATATAGAATTCGTTGATAAAACATAATAATATAACGTATATTTAATCATATAAAAGTAGTATATCAGTGGTGGATAAAAGGTAGGTGGTGGTGGATAACTCACATGAGGATGTGGATAGGCTACATTTACTTGCAGTGAATACACCTCGGTCACGGGAGGATGATACACCGAAGGAATATCACCTATGATAGTAACAAGAATGTGGCCATCAACAGGCTCAAGTGGACCATGATACTGAGGTGGTACCTGGTGTGGTGGAGGTTGTTCTTGATGAAACTGAGGTGGGGGCTGTTTTTGGTGAGGCACCTGATTCGGATGTGGTCTCGGCTGTTCAACCCCTTCCAACTGACCCACAACGGCCACTTGATCATCAATCTGATTCATCTTATTAACCTCTTGATGAGCCCTTAAACTTCATTCTCCGTTAACTCCCAAACCACGAGCACTACGACGGGTTCCTACCATAATGAAAGATCAAGAAGATCATAGTTACTAAGTGGTCTAAAGAAATATTATCTCAATGAATAGAAGCCTGGGACAGCAAAGAAGCTTCGCTCTGATACCAACTGTAACGCCCCGTTCTCGGATATCGAGTCCTTATCCATAAAAGAATGTTTGGCACGTAAAACATTAAATAAACCTAACATTATATGTAAGTCTCTACGTCATCGTATCGAGTTAAGTAACAAGGAAGCTAAAGAGACTCGGATAAAAACCGTATAAGATACTAGAATTACAATGCCAGCCAACTTTAAAAAGTAGAAAAGGAAACTTACAACAACGAAAAAGATTACATTGTACGATTATCTTACAAACAAAAAAGTAAACTTATTTTACAACTCATCTTAAAAGGAAAGTACAACAAGTCTTAAAAGAAAACAATATGTCTTGAAAGAAAGTACAACAAATCTTGAATACGTCATAATTTAAAAAGAAAGCATCAAGTTCTAAAATAGCATAGCATGATCAGATAACATTCTCAAGATCCTCCTCACAATCTGGATCAACCTGCATATCTTCTCACACAAAGCAAACATACAAACATGAAAAAATGTAAGTACAAACATACTTAGTAAAAGGTAGAATTAATTGAAGCTATTGAACAATTATGCTTTATAATGATAGGAGAACGTTTTATTGTTAATTAAGAGTTATCTTTATGATCACGACTCAAACTTTAGGATTCACTTCATGCTCATCAACATGTCGTGAGGTCCTACTTGTTTCTAGCTTAGCTTGTCTTTGTTACACCAAGTATTCAAGGGCACTACGCATGGTCCTGCTGCTCACCACGAAGCATATGGTTGCAACCTACTAGTGTTGCTACATTAGTAGCCACGGGCTAGTCCCGATAGTGTGTGTGTTCGGCGAAGTCTCTCCGTACTTAGGGTCTTAGTAACCTACAGAGTTATTCACTTAATCTGACCACACCACACATCACGATATTGTCTTGTGCCTTACCAAGAACATTGATGTGTAGGCTTTTAACTACACAAGTCTGTATGTTATTAATTGTTAACTAGCCATCCAAGTGTTTTCAAGGCGAAAAATCAGTTAACATTCTACCCCCTCACTTAGGTAACTAGACTCTAACAAGCCTATCACATACACAGACATTGGTGGATACTAATCCACCAATGCACAAGGCCATTTATGCTTTTCCGACGGTCCCGAACTTCAACTCTTAGAAAGAATCCATTCGGTGCCGGAATTAAACGCCTCAGAAGCATAATCATGGCTTTGTTAAGTTTATTTAAGTTTATTAGATCAAGAAATATCAATCAAAACACAAATCGGGGTCTTAGAAACCCAAAACTGCAAAACAGGGGGTCTTGGCGCGCGCTTGACCTCTTTAGCGCGCGCTGAACACAAACAGCAGACTGGACAGATTTCTGCTTCAGTTTTAGCGTGCGCTGAACCACTTCGGCGCGTGCTAAAACAGTACCAGAATACTATCTGGTTTTTATTCCTGGTTGGCGCGCGCTAAAACGCTCTGAACATTCTGCTTCACCCTTGGCGCGCGCTGAAGCCCTTTGGCACGGGCCAAAATGGTCGAACTCACCAAAATCTACACTTTTCAACACTTCACGATTTCTAACTCATTCCCAACACTTTTGTTAGCAAGTAAACACTCAAAACAACGGGAATTCAATACCAAAGTACTACGAACAAGTACCAAACATTATAAAACAGTAAGAGTTCAATATGAAGACCCTCTTACTTGAAATCCAAAGCAATTAAAACCAAAACTCCAAGCAAACTGCAACAACTCTTGTTCCTCAACCCAAAACTTTTTCAAAGCTTCAAACTTTTGGTACCAAAACGATGCTCTTCTCCTGGTGATTCCGTTTCTATACTTGATTCTGAAACCCAAGCCACAATTTAGAAGATACCTTGAAGATTGCTTTCTTTGCTTTTGGTTTCTGTTTCTCACAAGAATATCAAACTTCGAACTCTGAAGACCATGTTCTGACAACTCCCTTATTGTGGGGAGTTTTATTTTCCAAATAAAACCTCCCAACAATAACCATATTTATTTATTTTTCCCAAATTAAATAACTTCCAGTTATTTTTTATATTCTTTTAACTTTAATCCTTAAAAATAATAAATATAATATTCTGTTTTCGCAAAATGACACGTCCGTCCTTTCCTAAAAATGGAATATTACAATATATATATATATATATATATATATATATATATATATATATATATATATATATATATATATATATAAAAGCCAAATCTAAGCCGCCTTTGATTCTTAAAATAAGATGACAAATACTACCTCCATCCCAAAATATAAGTCACTCTATCTCTTTTTAATTGTCTCAAATTATAAGTCATTTTACATTACCAATAAAACATTTATTACTAATTTCTCAATCTTACCCCTAATTTATTAACAATCCAACTACTTTTCAATACTTTATAACCATTTCATTAATAATAGTCAAAAGATATTTTAGTCATTTCATATGAAAATTATGTCATTCAACCATTTTTTTAATTCGTGTGAAAACACCTGAAACGACTTATATTTTGAAACGGATTTAGTAGCAATTATCTGAAGGCAATGAAAAGAGTATTAATTACTTACTCATAGAATGCAAAATCAAAGTGATTGGCAAGTTGTTCAAGGTAACTCTTCTATCTTTGCTGCTTAGATCATTGATTAAATTTGACACGCACGCTACTACATCTGTCACAAAAAATTGTCATTTATTTTGCTTTTCGCTTATATAAAAAAATAAAATTAATACTCCCTCCGTTTTTTTAACTGTCACATTTCATAATTTGTTCTATTTTTATTTTTCTGTAATTTTACATTTTCAATGCATCATTTATTATTTTTATTTTTTTTACCAACAAAGTATTTACATATCCTATAAAAAAATACATTTATAATACTAAAAACTCATTTACTAACAAAGTATTTACATGTAATATTTCGATTTTCGGGAAAGGGCAAACGTGTCATTTTGCGAAAACGAAATATTGGGTTCGGTTCCTGTTATTCGGAGTTTAAGTATTTCATCAATTTTATACATATATTTTCGAGATATGTGTATACAATCAGGAAAAGGGAATCTGATTTTTAGTAAAAGGGCGATTAAGGAAAATCAGTGAATTAGGTAATTGTGGGGATTTTTCCAATTCAATGAAAAATAAACCTAATCGCTCCCTTAAGCTTTTAATCAGATTTTTCTTCCCCAAATTCGTATTTCGTGCGCACAAGAGCAAAGAGAAGGGGCTGAGAGACTTTCATTGATTTCTGAGTCAATTCTTAACCGTTCAGTTCCGAGAGAAGCATCGGAATCATCGTGAGAAGAGCGTCGTTTTAGTATCATAAAGTTGAAACTTTTCTCAAGGTAATTAATTCGACCTAACTGAGTTCTTGGTTGAGTTTTGAGGATCAAAACTCATACATTTTCGTAGTTTATTGTTTGGAATCGTGTGATCGGTTTTAATGCAACCTTTTCGTAGTTTATTGTTTGGAATCGTGTGATCGGTTTTAATGCGAATTCGAATTGATCATATAGGTTTGTTGTAGAAAAGAGATCATTTTAGCTGCTGTTTTTCTGAGTTTCTTGGTTTGGAATAGCTTGCTTAAGGTAAGAAGGTCTTCCTACAAGTTAATTACGGTTTCGTAGGATCCATGTTAGTTTTGGAGGAGATTTTATGCTAGAATTGTTACCTTCGTTTTGCCTAAGGATCTACAGATGTTATGATAGATAAAAGCTGTGTTTTTATGCCTTTTTCTTAGTATTATGATGTTGAACAAGTTTGAGAACGATTAGGGATCGGGTAGAGGTCAAAAAAACTGAACTTTTGGGTGTTCCTACGGTTGGTGCGGACGCACCAGGGCTTGGTGCGGACGCAACGGGCAACCAGATGTCGAAATTCACGTACAGTGACCTGGTGCAAGCGCACCAGAATCCAGTGCTGGCGCAACAGAGCCAGTGCAGGCACCAGAACCAGTGTTGGCGCACTGGAAGGCCTGTTTTCAGCTTTGTGCAATTTTGAGCACCGAATCTAGTTTTAATGTCAATCCTTTGATATAATAACATTAATTAAACATAAACAAGCATCGATTGACTTCTGATTCATTCAGTTAAAACACCGAATGTACTCTTAAAGGGATTTGAAGTTCGGATCCGTCGGAAGGGCATGAAAGGGCTTGTGCTTTGATGAACTAGAGTTCATCAATGTCTGTGTATTTTCTAGGTCCTGTCCGTGTCTAGAGGTCTAGGAAAGAGAGTTGAGTTTGTAAGGGAGCTTACTTGAAAACACATAGGTGGCTAGATAATAACCATTAATAATTACATACTTGCATAGTAATAAGATTAAACATCATGTCATCCTTCGTAAGGCACAAGTCTATATCGCAATGTGTAGGCCTTCGGATAACATTAGTAAACTTGCTGGCCTTTCTAGAGGCACCAGGAGTAGAGGGTACTCGTTGTGGATAACTTTGCTGGCCATTAGAGGGCACCAGGAGTAAAGGGACTTCACCGAACGCGTATACTATCAGGACTAGCTCGTGGCTATTGGTGAGACACAACAATAGGTTGCACTCAAATGTCTCATGGTGGGCAGCACCATGCGTAGTGTCCTTGAATGCTGATGTAACAGAGATAAGCTAAGTTAGAAGAAGTTTGTCATGAAGTGTCGATGGGCATGGAATGAACCTTAGATCGATTTGGTCTCATAAAGATATATAATATATTAAAAGTTGTTAAAGAGCCTAATTAAATTGTAGCTTCTACTTCTTATTGAGTACTTTGTACTTACCCCAAATGCATTGTTTTTATATGTGTTTGGGGGAGAGAAGATGAACAGGTTGGACAGGATTTCGAGGAAGACTTTGATGACGACGTTTAAGGACGCCAGAGTTGAAGCGTTTATTTATACTGTTTTATTTTATTTACATAGATACATTGTTCTTTGGGAACGTTGTATTTTATTTTAGTTTCGTTTGGAGGTTTTCGTACGTATTAGATTTCGTTTGGTTTTCCAATGTAATAAATGTCACATTCTATCTTTAGTATGTTGATTTCTATTCTTAGTAGCATTTTGTGAGGTTTTGCCGAGTCTTTTAGCTTCCGTTTGCTTTTACTCGATACGACGTAGTAGAGGCTTACGTGTAATATTAGATTTATTGAATATTATACGTGCCGAGCATTTCGTTTCCGGGTAAGGACTCGGTATCCGGGAGCGGGGGTTACAGTTGGTATTAGAAAGAAGCATCTTTTAGGCTTCCTTCCTTTTAAGATAAGATTTCTCTAGATCTTTTAGTAACGTTCTGGTTTTCTTTGATCATCAAGATGGTGTTCACTAGAACCAGAGCGGGTGCAGAATCTTCAGGAGTTCGTCGTGAGAGTCCGACGCCAGTTGTAGGAGGCGGCTTTGTGAGGTAGAATCCTTCACCTCATCCGAGCCCCACTCCATCCTCTCATACTGCAACCCCTACACCAGAGTCTCAGCAGAGCTTGTCACCACGACCACTTTAGAATCCTACACCGCAACCTCATAAGGAGCAACCTCCACAATGGCATGTGGGAAGTTCAGTTCAGTTTTCGATGGTAAGTGATATTCCAGCGGGTTTTGTACCACCACCAGTGACAGAAGTTTACCCGCCACCAGTAAGTTACCCTCCACACCAACAAACCTTTTACCCTGCACCGGTCAGTGTCTACCCGCCACCGGTGAGTCATCCTTCTCCACCAGTTTTCCATCAGCAGCATCAGACCTTTTATCCACCTCCAGTAGGTCACACCCCTCGACCTACCTTACCTACTTCACCACGTTTTGATCTTCAACAAGGCTTTGGTTACCCACCTTACGGTTTCTACCAACCTTATCACACTCAACAACTTCAGCGGAGTTACCACCCTCATCAGACTGAACCTCAAGTGATCCCTCCTCGGCAACCTCAACCACCACCTTATCAACAACAAGTACCTTTTGGATACCCTCTAGTGTACCCACTAGTTAGAGTGGCTTTCGAGCATGCACCACCAGTTGATTGGTACATAAGGCTAAGAAGGAACAAATTAAGTTCAAGATTTCTTTGGGAATGTGGAACACTCGAAAGCTGAAGAATGGTTAAGGAGCTTTGAAAAGGCGTGCAGGAACATAAACGTCCCTGAAACTGAGATTGCGCAGTTGGCAGTTGGTTTTCTTCTGGGCGCAGCTAAATCGTGGATTAATGCGATAGAAAGCAGTAACGGTAAAGTAACGGACTGGGAAGTTTTCAAAGCCATGTTCTACAACGAGTATTTCCCAGCAACTGTGCAAGCAGACAAGGCGAGCCAATTCTTAAAGCTTAAGCAGGGTGTTTATATGACGGTATCTTAGTACACCAACAAGTTCAACGAGTTGGGAAGATTCTACCCCGAGCTCATGAAGGTTGAAGAGAGGAAGATGGCACTTTACAAAGAAGGCTTAGTCTATGAAATACAATCTGGTATGTTGGGTTTCACGGCGAGAAACATGGCTGAACTGTTGAATAAGGCCTTGGAAGTTGAGACCTTCAGGAAGAAGGCCACCGTTGTCATTGGGGTAAAAAGAACTTTGGAGAATAGCCAAGTAGAAAACAAAGAAGCACCCCAGCAGCAAGATGAGAAAAGGATTACGGCACCTCTAGCGACTACGTCATCCGGCAACGTATTGGGTTGTCCAAAGTGCAAAAGGAATCACTCCGGGGAGTGTCGGGCAGATACGAATGGTTGTTATCATTGTGGAGACCCCGGACATTACGCAAGGCAGTGTCCTAGGAGGAACACGAAGGAAAGACAAGGAAATGGCAATGGAGGTGCAAGTCGAGCAACAAGGGTGTTTGCTTTGGATGCAGCCATACCAGGTACCTTTTAGTTCATTTGTTTTCTCAAAATATTCTTATGACATGAATTAAATTCACGTCGTAATTGTAGTTAAGTGAATGAACCAACTTTTAGGCACATTAATAACGGGTAACATAGCTAGTACAACATTAATTAATACAAGAGTGTCAAAACCTTTGTGTTAAGTAAGATAGCTAGTAAGTTAAGCCTACCCCTCGGCCTTTTAGGAAACCTTATGGACGTCATCCGGGTACAGTGAATTAGTTAAGGCCGCAGCGTTTGGTAGAAGATTGGTTAAGTGCGGTCCAGTGGTTTAGGAGTGTCTGGTCAGTTGGTTTCATGAGCAAGGATTTGACAATGAGGTTGGCAAGAGCAGTTTTGTTACCGTGGGAAACAAGTGAAGCTTCGGGTTGGTTTGTGTTGAAGAAGGAGTTGCTAAGGAATGTCATGGGTTTGAGTACGATCAAGTTTCGAAGACGAAACTCCTTTAAGGGGGAAGGAATGTAATATTCCAATTTTCGGGAAATGGCAGACGTGTCATTTTGCGAAAACGAAATATTGGGTTCGGTTCCTGTTATTCGGAGTTTAAGTATTTCATCAATTTTATACATATATTTTCGAGATATGTGTATACAATAAGGAAAAGGGAATCTGATTTTTAGTAAAAAGGCGATTAAGGAAAATAAGTGAATTAGGTAATTGTGGGGATTTTTCCTATTTAAGGAAAAATAAACCTAATCGCTCCCTTAAGCTTTTAATCAGATTTTTCTTCCCCAAATTTGTATTTCCTACGCACAAGAGCAAAGAGAAGGGGCTGAGAGACTTTCATTGATTTCTGAGTCAATTCTTAACCGTTTTCAGTTCCGAGAGAAGCATCGGAATCGCGTGAGAAGAGCGTCGTTTTAGTATCATAAAGTTAGAAATTTTCTCAAGGTAATTAATTCGACCTAACTGAGTTCTTGGTTGAGTTTTGAGGATCAAAACTCATTCCTTTTCGTAGTTTATTGTTTGGAATCGTGTGATCGGTTTTAATGAGAATTCGAATTGATCATATAGGTTTGTTGCAGAAAAGAGATCATTTTAGCTGCTGTTTTTCTGAGTTTCTTGGTTTGGAATAGCTTGCTTAAGGTAAGAAGGCCTTCCTACAAGTTAATTACGGTTTCGTAGGATCTATGTTAGTTTTGGAGGAGATTTTATGCTAGAATTGTTACCTTCGTTTTGCCTAAGGATCTACAGATGTTATGATAGATAAAAGCTGTGTTTTTATGCCTTTTTCTGAGTATTATGATGTTGAACAAGTTTGAGAACGATTAGGGATTGGGTAGAGGTCAAAATTTGAACTTTTGGGTGTTCCTACGGTTGGTGCGGACGCACCAGGGCTCGGTGTGGGCGCACGGGGCAACCAGAAGTCAAAATTCACGTATAGAGACCTGGTGCTAACGCACCAAAATCCAGTGCTGCGCACCAGAGCCAGTGCTGGCGCACTGGAAGGCCTGTTTTCAGCTTTGTGCAGTTTTGAGCCCCGAATCTAGTATTAATGTCAATCCTTTGATATAATAACATTAATTAAACATAAACAAGCTTCGATTGAGCTTCTGATTCGTTCAGTTAAAACACTGAATGTACTCTTAAAGGGAGTTGAAGTTCGGATCCGTCGGAAGGGCATGAAAGGGTTTGTGCTTTGATGAACCAGAGTTCATCAATGTCTGTGTATTTTCTAGGTCTTGTCCGTGTCTAGAGGTCTAGGAAAGAGAGTTGAGTTTCTGACGAGGCTTACTTGAAAACACGTAGGTGGCTAGATAATAATCATTAATAATTACATACTTGCATAGCAATTAGATTAAACATCATGTCATCCTTGGTAAGGCACAAGTCTATATCGCAATGTGTAGGCCTTCGGATAACACGAGTAAACTTGCTGGCCTTTCTAGAGGCACCAGGAGTAGAGGGTACTCGTTGTGGATAACTTTGCTGGCCATTAGAGGGCACCGGGAGTAGAGGGACTTCACCGAATGTGTATACTATCGGGACTAGCCCGTGGCTATTGGTGAGACACTCCAATAGGTTGCACCTATATGTCTCTTGGTGGGCAACACCATGCGTAGTGTCCTTGAATGCTAATGCAACAGAGATAAGCTAAGTTAGAAGCAGTTAGTCATGAAGTGTCGATGGGCATGGAATGAACCTTAGATCGAGTTGGTCTCATAAAGATATATAATATATTAAAACTTGTTAAAGAGCCTAATTAAATTGTAGCTTCTACTTCTTATTGAGTACTTTGTACTTACCCCAAATGCATTGTTTTTCTATGTGTTTGGGGGAGAGAAGATGAACAGGTTGGACAGGATTTCGAGGAAGACTTTGATGACGACGTTTGAGGACGCCAAAGTTGAAGCGTTTATTTATATTGTTTTATTTTATTTACATTAGATACGTTGTTCTTTGGGAACGTTGTATTTTCTTTTAGTTTCGTTTGGAGGTTTTCGTACGTTTTAGATTTCGTTTGGTTTTCCAATGTAATAAATATCACATTCTATCTTTATTATGTTGATTTCTATTCTTAGTAGCATTTTGTGAGGTTTTGCCGAGTCTTTTAGCTTCCGTTTGCTTTTACTCGATACGACGTAGTAGAGGTTTACGTGTAATATTAGATTTATTTAATATTATACGTACCGATCGTTTCGTTTCCGGGTAAGGACTCGGTATCCGGGAGCGGGGCGTTACATTACATCTCCAATAAAAAATATTTTCAATACTATATTTTAAACATATTAATTATTTTCTTAATTTGTGTGATTCTTCACTCTGTGATAAATAAAAAAAACGGATGAAGTATATTGTATTTTAAGTAGTGATGGATATATGTATCTTTGTAAAAAAAAAAAAAAAAGGCATAGATACCATATCTCATAATAAATGTTTGTTTAAGAATATATGAAATGAGCAAACAAACATTAAATGTTAAGATTATGAGTATGTTTACAAAATATACATTAAATGAAATATTGGTTTTCTCGTTCGACATATTACTTTTATTAAATTGACATTTTTTTATAGGATGTAATACTAATCCAAAACTATTATCATCACACTTCGAAAAAAAAAAAAAAAAAAAAACTACTATCATGTTTTTGTTGGATTCTTGACTATGGAAAGTCAAGCAAGTAAGCAACCGAAAGTTGGTACAACTGAGAGAGTCAAAGCACCCTTTTGTTGATTGCTTGCCTTATCTACAAAACTGAAATCATTTAATAAGAAATCACCTTTCTCGAGATCAGCCCTTTCTATTCTTGAGGACAACTGGAGTACATATCGAAGCATATTCGTGCAAGAAACGAATGTACTGTACTACTTAGACACACTAGCATTTAGTGTTGCGTGTCCTTGGTGTATTTTAATTTAGTGTTCTTTAACGAATAGATAATATTGATTTGATCCTCGTTATTTTAGGGGATAATTATTTGAATGATAGGATTAGTATAGTTATGAATTAGAATTGTTTTCGTGTTTATCTGATTTTAATGTGTACGCGGGGAATTTGGTCCGAGAAGGACTTAGGCCGACCTGTATGGTCGGGCTTCGAATAGGCTGATCTTGTACGTTGGCCGTCCTGCAGGGGTTGGAGAAAGTGGCCGAACCCGCCTGGCTCGGGTTCTGGAGATTCTGGGCCTTAAGGTGGACTTTCTCTATCTTCATTTATAGTTAGATTATTATGGGGATGACACGTGGCAAGATATTAATCCGACCTCCATCATAAGCCCCCCGGATCCGGGCCGAGCCGCGGAGGTCGGCCTCGGATCCGTTTAGGTTTCCGTTCGGCTCCGTCATCCGGACTCGTAGTTTTTTGAACTGAAAGTGCCAGGTGGCAGGAAACTGTTATGATACTGTAATAATTGTCCCGGGACTCGAGGCGTCGTTATCCACTATCTTAAATTGGGACTACTTCCCACGCGGGCCCTAGGGGCTTACACCTTATCACGTCAAACATCATTTCGTTAGTTGTCAATCTGTGTTACGTCCTTCTATTCTGCTTTTTCCTTTTCTTCTCTCACCGGGACATTCGTGAATGAGGGAATCAAATTCTTCTATCTGGAGATGAGCCACTCTCACCCAGGACTGAGGCTGCGATAAGAGAGTCCTGGACCAAGCCCGTTATTTTTGAAGAAGTTGCTTGGGTCCCTCCCCAGCCGGTTTCTGCCGTTTCTTCTTCTGGTCTTTTGTCAAGCACATTTGACCCCCTTTTGAGGCTCAAAATTCAACAGGCTACCCAAGCTATCATGGGTGGTCATGGAGTAGTCTCAGTTCTGACTCAGAGCGGTATGGAGTACATCTTCCGTGAATACGAGTTAAATCTGGAAGAGTTTGCGCCCTTGATTCCTGTTGACCCGCATCCTCTCGATGGGTATTCCGCCATTTATGAGGCCCGGCTAAAGGCCGGCTTGAGGTTACCTTTGTGCCAGGCTCTCTTGTCGGTGTTGTGTCATTATGGGATAGGTGCAGCTCAAGTGGCTCCTTCAGGCGTTAGAACCGTAATAGGGTTTACCATTTTGTGCCAAGTGGTCGGAGTACGCTTTTCGGTAGGCCTTTTCCGGGTCTTTCATCGCATTGCGTGGAGTCCGGGGCTCAAAGGATGGTACCACTTTTTCCGCCGGTCGGGGGTAAAGGAAATGCTTATGGATGGCCCTAAGTATAATGAGTGGCGAGGGTGCTTTTTCTATGTTAGAGACAATGGGAGATCTTGGTTGGGACGTTGGAAGACAAGCTCTTTCCAAAAGGATGAGCGTCCGACCCTTCTAGATTCTACCCCAGTGGACACTATTCAAAAGGCGGGGATTCTTATGAAGCTACGTGAGCTTTCTTCCGAGCTGATCAATGCAGCCCGATTAGCCGAGGCCGGACCTGACCCCCACGTTCCCTTAAGTAGCGACATTCGAGATGTTTGTAAGTGTTGTTACTTCCTTATTTATTTAGACTTCCAATTAACGTTAGTAGTTTTCTGAACTTTTCATGCTGGCAGTGGTCCTAACTGGCCTTCAAGCCCCCATCTGGAGGGGGGTAGAACATCAAGCTGAGAGAATGGTCACGGACAGAGATGACGTTGGTTATGGTCCGGCTACTCAGACCGCGGGTCTTCTCTTGGCGCCCACACAGTTCGTCTGTTATCCGAGCTGAAGGACGATGCCTTGATAGGGCCTTATTCTTCCGGGAGAGGCTCGGACGCCTATGTCAACGACGTTTCGTCTTCAAAATCCCCCGAGGTACCGGATGATGAAGAGGAGGAGGAGGAGCTGGAGACGCCTCTTATTCGAAGGTCCTCTAGCCATAGATCAGGACAAGTGGATGTCGAGGAAAGGCCAAAAAAGATGAGCAGGACCGAGCACAGATCGGGTCCGCCAATAGATGCTTTCGATCAGGGAGGTAGGGGCGAGCGAACGTCCGAGGCTCATCGAGTGGAAGGAGAGATCGAGGTCGATCTCAGTTCTTCACCTTCTTCGACTGATCCGGCGCAAGAGATTTCTCAAATGTCGGATATGGAGCTGCTCGATGCAGGCTTCGAGGCCATGAGATACATGAGTCCTATTTCTTTGTGCTTTAGGTATTTACCATATGGGATGTGATTTTCACCATAGGCTTCATGCCCACAGGGATCGGTCGTGGATCAAGATTTTCTGCCGACTTGTGCGTTCGTCCGCTGAGCAAGAGAAAAAGACTTCTGATCTAAAGTCCAAGGATGAGAAGATACGAGAGCTTGAGGAGCGGTGAAATTTCGGGAAAAAGAGACGGAGGATTTGAGGTCGGAGTATGCCATTCATCTTCAAGAGTTCATGAATGAGCATTTAGAGAAGGAGGCCGAACTGGATAGTCATATCATAAAGATCTGAGGAGAGCTCTCTGCTTTAGATGCGACTGTCTGAGCCTTCCCCGCTCGGCTACAAAAGGGTTCAGCCCAAGCCATTCAGATTACAAAGCTTCCTCTGACTTCTTCGGGTCTTTGATGCGGCTAGCCGAGTCCCGCCGTAAGAGCTAATGATGTGCTAGGAATGGATGACTGCAACACCCAGTTTCTTGAGCTTCCCATCAACAAACTGGCCTACAAGGATCAGTATGCCCCTGGCACGGACACGATGTACTCCGTCCGAGTGAAAGAGTTCCAAGCAGAGGTGGACCTCGTGGCTAGGTACCCTATAGTTGTGGTCCCTCGCCAACCTTCTGATGGGGGTGAACCCTCGGGCGGCCTCCTGTTTGCGAGCTGGTCGGACCCCCAACACCTAGGTTTATTTATGTATAGGATTGTTTATTAATGAAAGTTCTAGTTATGAACAACTTTCTTTAATTATTTACGTGTTTAATGAGGTATCTTCGCCCCCAGAATGCCATGCGTTAATGTTGGTCCCTTGAAAAGGCTTTGGTTAAGTTTAGAGGGGGGTGAATAAACTTAACACTTAAAATTTTTTGGAGTTAACAAACTCAGCAACTTCAGCAGCCTGCTGATAGCTCAGTGGTCTGCTGACACTCAGTAGTCTGCTGACTATTGACTTTACTGAATTTGTTGCAGCGGAATATATTTAAATTAAGCCTTATTCCTTGTTGTTAAAATATGATACCAAGTATTAGATACTCAGTAGTGTATGTGTGTGATTCAGTTGCTAGTTCAGTAGGTTGATGTATTAAAGTACTAAATACAGAATATAAGTGCAGAAAGTAAGTAGGCAGATTTTATAGTGGTTCCAGGTGGTGTAATCCTGTCAGTCAACTCTTCTCCTGTGATGTTGGAGGTAATTCACTAGAGATTCTTGAGGTAGCAGTTACAAAAATCCCTAAGTTGCTTGTCCTTCACCAATAACTATGGCTTCACAAATTGAACACTTGGAACATGTAGGATTGCTGCTCCAAAGTCTTCCACTGGTCCTTGAAGGGTAGGATTGCCTCTTCACCAGCTCCACCAAAAACAACAGTCCTTGACACCCAAAGATGCTTCTCTCGTCTTCGCGTATTTCTTGTAAAGGAAAGATTGAATCAAGTAAGTGATTCATCTTTCAGCAGCTTGATCAGGATGATATGATCAGCAGCTTGAGGTCTTCAAGTGTGTAAACTTGATGTAGCTTGAAAGCAGATTACACTTGAAGAGTTTTACTGGATCAGTAGCTTTATGCTCAGTAGGGTCAGCAGGGTGTTTGATCGATTTAAATTTGATAGCTCAAGATAGATCAATGTTCATCACTTTTAATCACTTGTATCTGAATTTGGAGTCCTCTATTTATAGGTAGGAATCCTTGTGACTTATGTTTGAAATTCAAACATAGCCGTTTCAGATTTGTCCCATTTGACTTGCTTTCTGTCACTGTTTATAGTACTGACACTGTCAGAATGCTTTTTGACAGTTTACAGTCTGTCCACCCTTTGACTTGTATCCATTGGATAAAGCTCTGTTTCTTTCCAACGTCCCTTTAATCTTAACCATTGATTTGTTTGATAAAATCAGAGGTTGTTAACTGTCCCTTTCTTTGTAATTTTCCAATGTATCCTTTGATTAATTCGAAATATACATCAGCAGGTTCCTGTGAATGTAAGTATGCTGAAATGCATATCAGTCAGCTGTACCAATGTTGCTGCGTTTGTAAAAACACTTCAGCGGACTTCTCTTATATCTAACTTTTTATAATGAAGTTAGATTACACCATTTTGAATATAACTAAGTTTCAATCACCACTTAACTTGTTGAACTTAGACCTTGTACACAAAGTATATGTAATCAGTTTAGGTCATCACAGACTTCCCTAAATTCTGATTCCATATCCTTGACTTTAAATACTAAGTTTGATCCCTTAGCCTTCGATGAATCGAGTTTGAGCCCTCGGCCTTCAAGAATCGAGTTTGAGCCCTCGGCCTTCGCCTCTTCGGCGGGTTCCTAAACTAGTTTACTAACCTAGGTACCCTACTGATAAAGACAAGTCTGCTGATGTAAGTCAGCTGACCTTTTACAGTGCTTGTTTGATCAAACCTATACAAGATCAAACTCTAATAAGCCTAAACATTTGATCTTGACATCTTTTTGTCTTTGCCCTATAACAGCTAATCTGGCACTCATCACTAAAACTTGAAAATAAGCCCAACAATTTCCCTTTTTTTGGTGATGATGCCAATACCCTCCTTACAGCAAAGCAAAAAGATTGAAAACAAAAACAGAACAAATATAGTCATTTCTCATTATAATCAGTTGTTCAAAAGTATTACAAGCTAGATTCAACAAAAATAAAATGCATGTGTAGGTATGCTGATCTAGTGTCTTCTTTCTCTTTCTTCTCTTTCCTTTTCTTGCTTCTCAGAATATGCTTTTATTTCTCTAACCATTTCTCTCATCCATTCATTTTCAATAAGAGAGAAATCAATGTGAGGATTCACTTCTTTCCACCATTTCCATGCCTCAGGTAGAGTAAGGTTGATCTGATGTACTCTAAAGCCTAAACGCATGTATACTTCTTTGAATTCATTCTGTGATTCCTTTGCTGATATGGTAGGAAGACTTCTTCCACCTCTACCACCTCTTCCACCTCTATGTGCAGATCTTAAAGCTTTAACCCTTGCTTCCCAAAACTTAAGTCCCAGAAAAGAATTTAGTCCCTCATGGAAACCCTTGTCATGGTAAGGTCTTCTCTTGTTGTTGTACATCTTCTTATATTCTCTGAGAAGATCATCAGTAAGTGGAAGTCTCAGGTGCAGGTTCTCTGAAAGAATTGGTGTCAGCTTCCCATCTCTTCTTTGCAAAAATCCTAGCAGCCTCTTTTGCTATTGCTGTTTGGCTCTCTTCCCCCTTATTGACATCATCAACAAAATGGGACAGCAGGCCATGAACACTTTCCTGTGTGATCACTAGATTGTTCAGTTGACCCTCCATAATTTCTGTTCTAGTGTCAACTGTTGTGATTCTTTCTTGCATTGTTTGCTCCAGTAGATTGATACTCTCAAAAAACTTAGGATCCAATGCAGCAAGGTTAAGTGTTCCAGCAGGCTCAGCCACAGCAGGCTTAGGTGCATAAGCAAGCTTGTCAAATTTCTGGTGAATAGATTCAAATTGGTCTTTCAGAAACTTGTCCTTCGGTGTATTACCTTGTTTAATCCCTCTCACATCTTGAGCAAGGTCGGCAAGAGCATACCGAGTTGAAGTAATATTGGAAGCAACGGCGGTAGTTCTTCCTCTATTCTCCACTAAATTCATCAAGTCTTCAAACCTCTCGCTCTTGCTCGTCAAGTTGAGTTCTTAAACTTGTAATGTCATTTCGACGGCACTCAACTCATCCACAATCTGTGCTGGTACTCCACCAGCCATTCCTCCAGCCATATGTCCAGCAGACACATCAGTAGGCTCATCTACATTATATTGTGCCCTTTTTCTGCTGACAACCATGGCCCAGCTCATATCCCTTCCAACAGGGTTAGGTCCTTGGAATTCCTCTAGAATTGGATCTAGGGCAGGTGTTGGAAATATTATTTATGTTTTGATGATGATTCTTCACGAAATTAGACAAATCACTTACAACCCATGATGATGAAGTCGTAACTAACTGTTATAGTGCATAATGAAAGAAGAAGCAAGAAATGGTCTAGAGATAAATGTATAAGTTCTATCTAGAGTCTGAACTTTGTATAGGTTGTTTCAGACAAGCATTGTAATAATATAGGAACTAGGCGAACAGCTGAGTCACAACAAGAAAACTGAGTTATAGCAAGAAAACTGAATATGCACAAGAACTGAGGGTTCAAACTCAGTTATGCTAGAACTAAAGAAGATAAGTTCGCTGAGGGACACAGACTCAGTTGGCTTATCTAGAAGACTAAAGAACTGAGGGACACAGACTCAGTTACAGAAGACTGAAGAACTGAGGTGGCAAACTCGGTTGGAAGTCGATTAAGTCATGACTATAAGTCGGGATTCGAGCAAGTCTGTGGTGACTCGAAACCGAGTTATAGATCATGTAAAACCGAATAATCTTAAGGACAAAGATTATCGCTGTTGCCCGGATAAGAAGAAACTGATTGGTGTACTCGACTTAGTCAATTGAAGTCGGATATTAAGTATACAAGGTACTCGCTTTTGAAGAAGAGTAGAAAAGCGAGTTAAGGCCTTGTTAAATTCAAACCGACTATACGACAAAAGATCGTACATGTGAACGTTGGCTAAATGACAAGTGTAACGGCTACAAGAGCTAGTGACCGTTACATCACCCCTATAAATACATAAGAGAATCACTCAAAGGAGACATAAGAGGATCAGAAAAAGAGCTTTACAAGCATATATTCAAAGATCCAAATCCAGATCCATAAAATCAGATCAGATATATCTAGAAAAGGGGAAGCCAACGAAATTGCCTTGAAGACTTCAAAGAAAGATCCAGTAACCCATTAAGGGGGAAAGAAGGCATCTTGGAGGTACAGAGTCATATCCAGAAGAATCAGACAGCTCACTGAATTAATCCTTGATTAATTCTAAACCTAACCTTTGTGAAAAAGGGTTGGATGTGCATAGTTTGAAGAAAGCAATTCTACCTTTCTTCATACGGTTGCAACTTGGTTGCCACATCTGTTAGTTCAGTCTACGGACTGTGTTGGTATCAGTGGTGAGCTGGTGAAGGAGCAATTCCACCTCCGAAAGATCAGTGTGCAGGATGAAGGGAGCAATCTCACCTTTCTTCATTTTGTGTAGACAGTGAAACTAGGGTGTCGTGAAGGACTGTCATAGTGCTAGGATTTTGTAATGGTTATCTCATTATTCTAGTGATACCTCCTACGTCACAGGAGAAGGGGAGACGTACGGGATTACACCACCCGGAACTTCCATAAACAAATCTTGTGTTGATTTACTTTATGCATTTGTGTTTGTTTTATTTATTGCATTATCACTCAGCAAACACTTGACACTAAGTCAGCACAGAACTGATACATAGAAGGTCTAGATTTCTATTCACACATCTATTGCACTAAAGGCTAGTTTTATCCGCTTCCAGTTAACAAAGACTAAATATAAGTCAGCATTGACTTATATTCAGTTGAGCTAACTGAACTCCGCACAAGTTAAGGGACAGGAACAAAACTGACCTGAATATCAGTTTGAGTTTCAGAGAAACTCAGTTCCTGGGGCTTTTCCAGCTCAGGATTAGTTTTTGGTGACAAGTTTATTCACCCCCCCTCTCTAAACTTGTGTTAGCCTTTCCAAGGGACCAACAATTGGTATCGGAGCAAGTCTTCCTTTTGGAAGAGATCCAATCAGTTACTGCTCAAGGAGATAAATGTGCATCAGTGATTTGTTCGAAGCATCCAGTTGTTGAAGATTCCTCACTGTGTCAGTTCACTTAGTTTCAATGTCTACATCTAGAGCTAGAAGTTGGCTTATTCACCCCCTGACTAATTGCTTGCAAAATGTATCTGATTTTTAGGATCAAATGATCGAAAGGTTCAGTGCGACAAATTTATATACAAATCCAGAACCTCAACTCGGTGATGATGTGGATAAAAACTTCAATGTTCATATTAACGAATCCAGAGGAGTTCCATCACTAAGAGACCTCTCAAAAGAAGAAGGAAAGGAATTGTTGCAAATGGTTGTTGATATAGAAGATCCATCACAGCAACAAAAGAGTGTACATTCGAATCCTAAAACTGCATCAAATCATCAAGGAAAGGTACATTCTTCAAATCAGTTATCATTTGCTGAACTCAGTCTGGGAAACTTTGATCTTGTCAAGTTAACGAGAAACTTACGTTGGAACTAAAATTAAAAGACGAGAGAACTTGATAAAGCAAAAGATTGGAATGAGTTTCTTGAAACCGAGGTGTCAAATCTAGCGAAAGATTAATGTCTAGTAAATTTGACAAAAGCAATGATAATCCCCCACCCCTACCCAGTCTTGAGACTTCAAAAAGTATAAACTTTAGAAATCAAGATACTGGAAGAACTAGTGGATTACACAAGGAAACTAAAAATGTTAAATCTAAAAGAATCCTTGTGAAATCAACTAAGATTGAGCGTAATGGTTTATCCAGAAAAGAGATGAGAAGGTTTAATTCTCTCAACAAAGAAACTGAAAGTAATACTTCAGTAACTAACTCAGCCGGACCCAAAAAGGTATGGGTACCGAAGAAAACTTAAATTTTTTTGCAGGAAAAGTCAGTTCACATTGCAAAATCCTCAGAAAACTGACTTCTATACAAAACTGAGAAAGGCAAAGGCTGATGAAGGACAAATTGGTCAAAAGAAGTAAACTTTCCAGCTACCATCTGACGTTTGGGCTGACATAGCAAATCACTCGAAGCCACGTGTCAATCTGGGAGAAAAAGTAGACGTACATCCCTACATAATCCCATTGATTATGACACGACTCTTATTTGAAAATGATTGCAAGACAAAATCTTGACGAAATCCTGCTCACCCAAAATCAAGCATTCAAGGATCTCTAACTCAAAAATCAATGGAGCAATACAACATTGACGATGGAATCACCACCAACCTGGATAATTTCTGTCAAAAATTTTCAAACTCCAAGCTATCAACCCAGATTGTTAGCAATATCAAAAAGATTCGGGGACTCGAAAACCTGTTCGACACAAAGGTGGATTCTTTATGCCCAGAAACCATCAGAGACTTTTACAAGAATGCAGTAATCACCAACAAGGGAAAAAGCTTCAGGACAACTTTCAATGATCGCCTTCAAATTTTCAAGTTTTTCTTCAGTTGTCTCAGTTGGCTGTTGCTGAGATGATTCAGCTGCATGCTTGCTTGTGGATGCTACGGGGGTCTGAGATGAGGTGCTGGCCAAAAGGCTAACTCCAGTTCAAGCGAGACCATAAGGCTGGATGATAGAACTGTAAGAAGACAGAAAAGGTTGTGGAACAAACTTCAGGCGATGAAAACCGAACCTGGAGTGGTAATTGACATTGATGAAAGTGATGTTGAAACTGATGATGTTGAAGAATCGAAGGAAGTGAAGAAAACGAAGGAAGCAAGGCAGATGAAACTGAAGCTGATGAAGAAACTGAAAGAGAGATTGAAGAATCTAAAGAAACTAAAACTGATAAAGAATCTGAAGGGAGTGAATTTCCCACTACCATATACGGGGAGTACACTGAAGAGAAAAGTGAAGCCGTGGAAGATGCTGAATTCTGCCAGGCTGAGTATGAAAAGGAACTGACAGTTCCTGATGTTCATTTTATTATCGTGAGGCCAGCACCTCATCTCAGACCCCTGTAGCATCCACAAGCAAGCATGCAGCTGAATCATCTCAGCAACAGCCAACTGAGACAACTGAAGAAAAACTTGAAAATTTGAAGGCGATCATTGAAAGTGTAATACAGACTCTACAGCAGAAGCTTTTCGACCTACATGATTTCATTGGAAGATCACATTTCTCAGGTCTATTCGAATACTCTAACATCATCACCCTCCGTAAGTTATTTGAAGATTGCTATAGCTTATCTTCAAACAAGGGGGAAGATAAAGCTGGTGATGAAGTCAAAAATAAAGCTGAAGATGAAGTTGAAGGTGATGCTGTCAATACTGAAGAGGCCTATGCCAAACGGTTGATCAAAGAACAAGATGAACAAATAGACACCGATCTACAGACCATTGATCTTCTGTCTATTCAAAAGAATGAAGGAGCGATTGACATTCTGATTGAGGAATTAACTGCAGAAGAAATCTTCACAGAAACAAGGACTGAGGAAGAAGAAGAAACCGCAGTCAAAGTTGTGCTGAGTATCAGGAAGAAACTTGCAATCTGTATCAGATTGAAAGAAAATCTAAGAGCAGCAAAAGATAGTTGGACAAGAACAAAGGGGGAAGCTGAACCAGAAAGATAAGATGAAAAGGAACCAGAAAGAAAAGCTGAAAAGATTGAAAGAAAGGAATCTAATCTCATATCAGAAGAAGAAGAGAAGCTGATGAACGAAGAGATCAAAGAAATAATGATCAAGCTCAGAAACAACAACAATGAAGAAGCAAATCAATTGATCAGTGAATATCTGGAGATCAAGCCTAGAGATGGCGAATCAGTTGAAGAAGGAAAACAAAGAAGGGTTATGGAAACAAAAAGGAGCATTTTTCTTGGAGAAAAGATAATAGCACTGGAAAAAGAAAAGATGTAATCTATTCAGTTTTTAACTCAGTTTGTTTTTGAATCTTGTAATAAACTTGGCTGTTCTAGTTTGCTATCTTAATTTGTTTTGTTATGATTTCTTGCACTATTCTTTTATTATTGCTTTTAGGGAGGGTTATGATACATCATCAAAAAGGGGGAAATTGTTGGAAATATTATTTATGTTTTGATGATGATTCGTCACGAAATTAGACAAATCACTTACAACCCATGATGATGAAGTCGTAACTAACTGTTATAGTGCATAATGAAAGAAGAAGCAAGAAATGGTCTAGAGATAAATGTATAAGTTCTATCTAGAGTCTGAACTTTGTATAGGTTATTTCAGACAAGCATTGTAATAGAATAGGAACTAGGCGAACAGTGAGTCACAACAAGAAAACCGAGTTATAGCAAGAAAAGCTGAATATGCTCGCGAAGAACCGAGGGTTCAAACTCGGTTATGCTAGAACCGAAGAAGATAAGTTCGCCGAGGGACACGGACTCGGTTGGCTTATCTAGAAGATCGAAGAACGAGGGACACGGACTCGGTGAAGACCAAGAACCGAGGTGGCAAACTCAGTTGGAAGCTGATTAAGTCGTGACTATAAGTTAGGATTCAGGCAAGTCTGTGGTAACCTGAAACTGAGTTATAGATCATGTAAAACTGAATAATCTTAAGGACAAAGATTATCAGTTGCCTGGATAAGAAGAAACTGATTGGTGTACTCTAACTTAGTCAATTGAAGTCAGATATTAAGTTTACAAGGTACTCAGTTTTGAAGAAGAGTAGAAAACTGAGTTAAGGCCTTGTTAAATTCAAACTGACTATACGACAAAAGATCGTACATGTGAACGTTGGCTAAATGACAAGTGTAACGGTTACAAGAGCTAGTGACCGTTACATCACCCCTATAAATACACAAGAGAATCACTCAAAGGAGACAGAAGAGGATCAGAAAAAGAGCTTTACAAGATATATTCAAAGAACCAAATCCAGATCCATAAAATCATATCAGATATATCTAGAAAAGGGGAAGCCAACGAAATTGCCTTGAAGACTTCAAAGAAAGATCCAGTAACCCATTAAGGGGGAAAGAAGGCATCTTGGAGCTACAGAGTCAGATCTAGAAGAATCAGACAGCTCACTGAATTAATCCTTGATTAATTCTAAACCTAACCTTTGTGAAAAAGGGTTAGCTGTGCATAGTTTGAAGAAAGCAATTATACCTTTCTTCATACGGTTGCAACTTGGTTGCCACAACAGTTGGTTCAGTCTGCGGACTGTGTTGGTATCAGTGGTGAGTTGGTGAAGGAGCAATTCCACCTCCGAAAGATCAGTGTGCAGGATGAAGGGAGCAATCTCACCTTTCTTCATTTTGTGTAGACAGTGAAACTAGGGTGTCGTGAAGGACTGTCATAGTGCTAGGATTTTGTAACGGTTATCTCATTATTCTAGTGATACCTCCTACGCCACAGGAGAAGGGGAGACGTACGGGATTACACCACCCGGAACTTCCATAAACAAATCTTGTGTTGATTTACTTTATGCATTTGTGTTAGTTTTATTTATTGCATTATCACTCAGCAAACACTTGACACTAAGTCAGCACAGAACTGATACATAGAAGGTCTAGATTTCTATTCACACATCTATTGCACTAAAGGCTAGTTTTATCCGCTGCCAGTTAACAAAGACTAAATATAAGTCAGCATTGACTTATATTCAGTTGAGCTAACTGAACTCCGCACAAGTTAAGGGACAAGAACAAAACTGAACTGAATATCAGTTTGAGTTTCAGAGAAACTCAGTTCCTGGGGCTTTTCCAGCTCAGGATTGGTTTTTGGTGACAAGTTTATTCACCCCCCCCCCCCCTCTAAACTTGTGTTAGCCTTTCCAATGGACCAACAGCAGGTTCCTCAAAAATAGGTAGAAATGCCTGTTGAGGTTCGGATCTATAGGTTCTTCCTCGGGCACTTGAAACTCCTCATCACCGTAATCATAGTCCCGCAGCTGTTCATCCTCATCAACAACAACAGTCTGCTGTCTACCCTTACCCTCAGTGATCTTTCCTCCAAAGCGGCTCTCTACGGCGGCTTGTTCTCCAACAACGACGGGGGGTTTTCTCCAAACCCATTTCTGGTTCCAACATGTGTTCAGGTGCTGTCTGATCCTCAGCAGCCTCAACAATCAATGGTGATCCTTCAAATCCCATCACCATATCCAATCTCTGTGCTACCACTATTTGTTCCTCAGTGATCAGCACTCTCTGTACAAGAATTGCAGGGAATTCAGCCATATTATCTCTTTGAAATTCCCTAACATCAGCAATCCTTCATAGAAAATTGGCAGTTTTGGATAGAGTGTCATGAGTATCAATCCAGTCTTGATATTGAGCTGAATCCTCAGAACTGATATCAGGTTCACTATGATCAGTAACCCTTTCTTCATCCAAATATTCAGTCTGCTGATCATCAGTATGTGCAGCAGATTCATTAACGAAGACAGTATCTAACTCACCAACCAGCCTGTTTCCTCCAAGATTTATCCTATCATTTATTAAGGCTTCCAAACCATCTATGGTTAAATCTTCCAAATCTTCATCCATCTGTTCAGTTTGTTGCCTCTCAGTGGACTGCCTAGCATCAGTAGACTGCTCTACTCTTGGTTCATTTATCAATGCAGTGCCACTGGTCTCTCCTTGATGTGAGGGATGACCATCATCAGAGTCAGATGATGAAGAATCACTGTCTGATCCATCTCTTGGATCCCTGAATTTGATTCCCTCTTCTTTCTTTTGCTCATCAATAAGATCCATCAATCTTGCTTCCAACAAAGAGGTATCAACCAGATCAAGTAAATTCTCCACTCTCAACTTCTCAAAAGCCCATTCCTCAAAATCTGTCATTGGTTCTGCAGCTGGATTTTGTCTTTTATAAAACCCAAACTTCCATTGAAAGTAGTTTGCAACCAGTAGGAGTTTAGGATCAACATATCCTTCTTTCTTCTTCTTCTCCTTCCTTTCAAAATGGCATGGTTGGCCTTCTGGGAGAAGTTTGAGAACCTTGCTAACCTCCAAAGGTCTCAACAAGTAAGTTAAGAGTTTCTTCAACAGATGCTTCTAGGTCAGTAGGTTGCTCAGATTGTAAATTTGTACCTACCACCTCCATCTGCTCCACACTTAGTTCTCCCTGACTTACATGCTCATCAGTAGGGTTAGCAACAGGTTGCTCTTCCCCCTAA
The DNA here is from genome assembly GCA_036785695.1 of Gentiana straminea. Taxonomy (NCBI): domain Eukaryota; kingdom Viridiplantae; phylum Streptophyta; class Magnoliopsida; order Gentianales; family Gentianaceae; genus Gentiana; species Gentiana straminea. The sequence goes on along the minus strand of JAVUPR010000515.1, from coordinate 319,799 downwards.
ACTATTGCAGAACTTGCAAGGTCTTGTACCAACTTTTCAACTTCTACAGCAGGTGCAGACTCAGTAGATTGATGTGGTTCTTCAGGAAGTTGCTCAACAAATTCTGCAGCTTCAGTAGGCTCAGCAGCCTTTACTGGGGAGGATTCAACAACTTCTACAGCAAGCTCAGGTTCAGCAGTCTGCTGTGTTTCTCCAGTAGGTTGCTCAATAACAACCTGTTTTTTCTCAGTAGGCTTGATAATTGTTAGGGGCTCAGCCTCAATAGCCTCTTCTTCCTCTTCTTCCCTCTGAGCCTCCAGAATCCTTAACTGTTTTCCTTTGCCATGTTTCTTTTTCTTGGCAATTCCCTTCATTCTCTTAGAAAGTTGCTTTGATTCAACTTCAGCAGCTTTCCTCTTTCGACTATCTTCCTTTTGTTGCTCTCTTAAAATTTCAGTAGCAGACTTCTTCTTTGCAACTACAGCAGGGTCAGTAACTTCAATTTCAGCTGGACCCTCAGCAGACTCAGCAGTCTCTACTGTTTACTTCCTTGTCTTTCTAGGCTTTAACATTTCTTTAATCTTTCTTGTGTCAGCAGCCTTTCTCTTCTCAACAACCTTTTTAGGTGCAGCAGACTTAGGAACTTTCTTAATCTGCTCACCACCGGCATCATCATCTCCACCATCATTATCACTTTGTGTAGCCTCAGCATCCACATCTTCATCATCATCCAAACCAGGGAAGAGATACTCGATCTCTTTCTTGTATCTGGATTTATTTAACTTTTCAGGTGCAATATCAACAATTCCCAAATGATTCAGCAGGGCCTGAACCAACAATGCCAAAGGTAAAGCCTTGGATTTCCTTGTCCCTTCTCTTTCTTCTGTTATCACTTTCTTCATGTAGTGGACAAAGAATCCAGCCCAATCAAACTTCATGCTTCTGCAGATGATCATCAACAGTTCTATTTTGGGTCCTGATAAGGTATCCAGGCTTCCACTGAGTCCTAAGATGTTCTTTGCAATAATCTTGCTCAGCAGGTTGTACTCCATCCTATATACTTCACATTGATGCCCATTGTTAATTTGATGGCATCATTAGTCTTGATTCTGTCAACAAAATCCAGTTTTGACAGTCCCATTTCCTCAGGATTGGTTGGAGCATCGATTACTGGTGAAAACCCAAAAGCTTCCCTCAACAGGTTTGAGGAAACTTCAATCTCCTGGCCATTCACCGTTGTAGTAAATGCCTCTCTATTGTCTCTTATCACAATGTTTCTCCAGAAACTAACAACATTTGTATATTATATTCTTTCCAAACTTATATTGAGCACATTTTCCAAACCTTCATATCTTCTGATTCTACGACCAATATAGATACCTAATTCTGTTTTGTTAGCATCAACAACAAAGCCTCGCACACTTTGACTTGTTCCGATGTGAACATCATCCTTATCCGCCATTGATTAAGAATAAGATGAAGAAGATAGCTTACAAATCTGTGTTCACACGGTGTATACGCAGAGAAAATCAATCTGAGTGTTTGAAAGTAACTTCTGTGTATAGGTATGTATATATAACAGAGAGTAGTGGTTGGAAACTGTCAGATCGTGTACTGTAGCATTAACCACGATTAATTTTGAATAAATGAGATTTTGACATGTGGCCCATAACTAATCCATAAAGATTTGTAACCGCTCGATCGTGTAACCACAGTTATAAAGATAAGATAAATATCCCGCTATTTTGCTTTTTGACTTTAGTAAAGTTTGACTGTAACGTATCCTTCAACAGCCTTGTCATCAGTAGATTTGGCTCAGCAGTTTGCTGACATAATGTCTCAGCAGCCTGCTGATAAAGTTACTCTGCTGATTGTCACGGATTTTTTGCAATGAAAATAAACAAGTAATAAATATTTATAAATCCGGTATTCCCTAAGTGTATGGATCGTAGTATAGCAATTAATACCGGAGTCGATCTCAGGGAATCGAGGTTGTTTAATCTAGTTCTTATTAATTCTTCTAAAATTGTCACTACTATTTATTACTAAACCTAAACTAAAACGGAAAATAAACTGGACAGAGGATTGTCAGTCCAAAGCCAGGAAGGAAAGTTACGAACTTAACTAATGAAAATAAAATCTATTCTAAAAACTAAAACGAAAATAAAATTCTAACTAAGCAACGAAGAACAAGGCACAAAGGTTTTCAATTAATTCAACGACGAACAAGCTATGATCCACCTATCTCACAACTCTGAATTTCTACCCTAGATCGTTTAGTAAAGATTTAATAAAGGTTGTGGTTCACCTATCAAAGGTATGAACTTCTACTCTCGTAGATAATTCGCCTATCAGTCTTCTATCTCTCGATCTTAAAGATTGACGCTTTCAAAACAATGTGCAAGATTTGTTCAATCTAGCAACCTAGAAATCTAACCTAGCAACTCTCGTTATTTTTTAGGTTAAAAGTCCAAACTTTATTATGGTGATCTAAGTCTAACAACGATTTTCATCAACGTTAAACATCAAATAGCAACTATCTCTCGATATAAATTGCATAGCAAAATAAACACATAATAAAGAAACAAACTTTATAAAAACTCACAAAAACAAGTCCAAAGTCGAAAGCAAGATGATGTTGAGATGGTTTCACATGCTTGTTCAATCGCCTAGCCTTAGCTCATCGTTGTTATAGAAATTATATAAATAAAAAGAAGAAGAAATTGTGTTTATAGGAGGTAAAAATCGCAGCAGAGCCACCCCCAAAGGGGCTGGGGCGGCCAGGGATCGAATTGTGGTGGTTAGGGTTGAAAATAACGCGTCCTTATATAGATTTTTAGGTCGGTTTCGCTGAGGCGGTGCCGTGGACGCCCGTCCAAGGATTCTGGACGCCAGTTTGGCCTTCAATAAAAACTTCGAGTCGGGCCGAGCTGGATCAGACGCCCGTCCTATAGGTTTTTGAACGCTCGTCCACAGAAAATCTGAACATCCTGATCCAACTTCTCCTCCTGGACGCCAGTCCACTCTTCTGGACGCCCGTTTGGGTAAAAATCATGCTTTCCTGAATTGAGCAGTGTTCGGTAAAAACTAGTTTTATAATTTATAAACCGAAACACCCCAAGTATAAGGATCGTAGTATAGGGTGTTTACGGGTCGTCCTAAGGGAGTGGAATGTTTATCGGATTCAAATATAAATCTATATCAATTATGTCACAATTATCTATCTAAACTAAAGTGAAACTAACTAAAACCTAAACCTAAGAATTAAAACTAAAACAGGAATAAAAACAAGCTAGAAAATAAGAAAACAAAAAGACGGACGAGCGTTCACTAAAGTGAACGAGCGTCTGGAAACGAAATCTAATGGACGAGCGTCTGCTATTGCGGACGAGCGTCTGATTATGAACTGAAGCAGAAAAGTGCAGGAAAACAGCAGGAAACTAGGGTTTAAAAACTAAAACTTAACTAAAGATTAAACTAATGATTCGATTAATAAACAATAAAGGAAAACACAGCGAGGCGATCAGATTCCACCCATCAACCAACAACTCAACTAGATGATGAGTTAGAACATAGTTTTTAGTAGTGATTTATTCACGAATTCAATTAGATATCTCTAACCAAACTCTAGGGTTTCGTTTATCTTTTTCAAGTAAACTAAACATGCAATCAAAACAAAATCACGAGATTGTTTCCAAACTCTTACTCAACTAATCATGCATAATCTCTTAAAACACAATTAGATGCATTACTTTGAATAAAAGAGAACTCAAATAAACATATTTTCATAAATTTATTCAAGCATAAATTAAGCATAGATCGTTTCATCAAATCCTAATTCAATAAAACTTAAACAATATAAAACAAATCCAAAGTAATGAAAAACTATGAAATAAACTCACTACACATAAGCATCGAACTCTCTAGTTGGTTGTGTTGTTGATGAGCTTCCTCCGTCGACTCACTGCAAGGTTTCTAGCCAACAATCATGTTGAAGATGATTGTTGGGTTGGAGAAGTTCATCTCTGTGTAAAAAGGCTTATGGCCGCAGCTTTTTGGTGTAAAAGTGCGATCTCAATGATTTTTTGGTATCAATTAGGGTTAAGAGGCTGCTGCTATATATAGAGTTTTGAGTCGGTTATGACTAAGTCGGCAACGGACCCTCGTCTGCTTCAATGGACGTTCGTTCACTCGGCTTGGACGCTAATCAAACGCTCGTTCATCCTCCGTCTGAACTCTCTGAATGTAAAATACGATTCTGGACGCTGCATGGACGCCAGTTCACTTCTGGACGCTCGTTCAAGATCAGTAGACGCCCGTTTGAACTGCTGAGGATCGGATCTCTTCATCTTTATCCAATTTCTTCAAGCCAATTCCAACTCTATCTCTTATAATTCGACTTGAGCTTCATTTATCCTCATTATATGCACGAAAATTAACTCCTACATGATAAATAAACAATGCAAAAACGTAATAAAATCCAAATAATAATAATTCCATTAAATCAACACTTAAAATCATCAATTTTGCATACAACCATATTAAAATGACATTTACCTAATAATTACACTTAAACCCTTAATTCTTATGTAAATTATGCAAATGTAGGGAAAATAATAATGAAATAAACCCTTAATAATCATATAAATATGGCCTTAACAACTCCCCCACACTTAACTTTTTGTACGTCCTCGGACAAAACGATCAAAACTATAGCTCAACTTTATAAATAATCCACATAGATCTCTAACTCACGTAACAAAAGATACAACAACTATAGCAAATGATACCAACACAGAGATAGATTCGGTGTAAGTGTGACAAGCCATTCTCAATCCAACAAGCCTTTCAAAGAAATATCCTCTCAAAAATTCCAATGACTATCCTAGGTACAAACAGTAATAGCTCCACTCAAAGCCTTCCCACGCACTCAGTAGGATAATCCCTACAACATATCATGCGGTTCTACTGGGTATAAGATCCATGATAACAAAGACTTCACTTTATTTTTACTCATCAGTTCCAAAATTTTCAAATTTGACGCATATCAGAATGAGCTCTTACCCATCATAGTAGAATAGGATGTTTCGTGATAATCCCCTACCTACTCAAATCATAAGGTAGCTTCTTCTAACTGTCGTGAGCTTCTGGTCATCATAGTGGTATAGGACATACGTGGTACACCCTACCTCACTCAAATCATAAACCAGCTTTTGACAAACGCATTTATTAATAATTGCTCACTCACTTTATTTATTCACTTTTCAAAGTCATAAGTTACATCTCACTTATCACATTCAAACTTTATGATATTCACAGTACACGGTCTAACTCAGGTGTAACTATACTGACCTTCCTAAGATAAATCATTAAAAATAATGAAAGGATATAGTTCAAAAGTCATGCTTCAAAATCAAAGGCTCTCGTGAGTGAAAAACGAAACTATCTCCATAAAAGTAAAACATGCTATAATTATCTCACTAAGTCACATACTATCATCGTTAGAAAACTACAACTAGCAAGCATTCAGTTCCAATTATATGCTCGAGACTCACAAAAAATTTTAAATTTCGCAGAAATTTAACATTCACTCATATTTCAAAGGATATAGCATAAAAACATACCCAATTTACCCCCCCACACTTAAATCACATTATGTCCTCAGAATGTGCAGAATAAAAGAAAAAGAAAACTTAGTTTGGTTTCAACGGTGGTTGTCGGATGAAAGTTGGCGAGAGTCGGGCCGGAGCATGAACATACCGCGACAACTCGAATAGACAACACCGGACATAAAAGCTTGTGAACTCCGCTCAAAAGTATCCGCCACACTCGACATACCATATAATCTCGGGGTACACGGGGTATATGAGCAACACATAACACAAAACACTCACAATGAACGTAGGAGGAATAACCATCAACACAAAATCAACTAAAGTAGTATTTCTAAAACAATCAAACAAAACAACCTAAGAAAAGGAAACGAACAAAGAAAACTAGGTTGCCTCCTAGGAGCGCTCTTTTAATGTCAATAGCTTGACACAGATTCCAAAAGATCAACCCGGATCGGGCCACTTTGGTTTGACTACCGCCACCTCGCATCGAATCGGAGCACCTTTGGGCGGAAATGATTTTCACCACAACAACAAGTCAAGTGTGCTATAAGATCATTAAACTTTTCTCTCCAAACTACACCGACTCTCTTCTTCTTGTTCTTGCGCACGATAGGCATAGACATAGTGGTATGATCGAAGTCTCAACGAAGGTACCTTACGGGTGGATATAGGAACGTCATCATCATCGACTCAAAGAAATAAGATGGAATCTCTTCACAAATCGGGACATCCGTACTCTCATCTCCTCTTTGGAAATAAAGAATCTCGGGCTTTTCCTTTGGTTGCCCAAAATATTTCTTAAGTCTATGACCATTCACTTTGAAAGCTTGATTACCATACCCGTTCAAAGTAATTACTCCACTTGGATTAACCTCGAGAATCTCAAAGGGACCGGACCATCTAGACTTTAGCTTACCAGGGAAACAAATGAAGTCGGTATTATAGAGTAAAGCCATTTCACCAACTTTGAATTCTCGGTCCTTGATCTTAGCGTCATGGAGTATCTTAGTTCTCTCCTTGCTGATTTTAGCATTCTCGTATGCTCTGAGTCTGAATTCGTCGAGCTCGTTCAACTGTAACAACCTTTTCTCCCCACAGAGTTGGCTATCAAAATTTAAGAATTTAATTGCCCGTAAAGCTCGTGTTCAAGTTCGACGGGTAAATGACAAGCTTTGCCATAAACCATTTGGAAGGGTGACGTGCCCATCGGGGTCTTGAATGCAGTACGATAAGCCCACAATGCGTCATCCAGCTTAAGACTCCAATTAGATCTATTATTGTTCACGGTCTTCTCCAAAATTCTTTTCAGGCTCCGGTTGCTTACCTCGACTTGGCCACTAGTTTGAGGATGATATGGTGTACCAATCTTATGTTTGACACCATACTTCTCAAGGATCTTGTCAAGCGGCGCATTGCAAAAGTGAGTACCTTCATCACTAATGAGTGCTCTCGGACGACCGAATCTAGTAAAGATATTCTTTTGCAAGAATTTCTTCACGACTTTATGATCATTAGTTTGAGTGGCTATGGCTTCAACCCACTTGGAAACATAGTCGACACAGACGAGGATATATTTATTACCGCACGAAGATGGAAAGGGTCCCATAAAATCTATGCCCCAAACGTCGAAAACTTCACATTCAAGAATGGGCTTAAGTGGCATTTCCATCCTACTACTCGCCGTCCGAGTTCTGCGGCACCTATCACAACCTTTACAAAAGGCTTCGCATCTTTAAACGAGTCGGCCGGTAGAATCCGGCTTGAAGGATCTTTGCAACCGTCTTTGGTGTTCCATAGTGACCTCCGGTAGGACCGTGTGGCATTGTTCTAGGATATCCCACCGATCATGCTCGGGAACACACCGTCGAAGCAAACCATCCTTACGGACCTTGAACAAATAAGGATCTTCCCATACGAGATATTTAAGATCGAAAAGAACTTTTCTTCTCCGATACGTCATATCCTCTAAATGACCACTCGCTAAATAGTTGACGTAGTCGCATACCACGGCCTAACCGTTTCAAGCTTCATCAATTGCTCGGTCGGAAAATCAATGCCTATATCATTGTGATTCTCTCGCACCCTCATTTACTAAGCGAGATAAATGATCACCACAATATTCTCACTACCTTTTTTATCTTTAATCACAAGGTCAAACTCTTGTAAAATTAGAATCCATCGAAGTAACCTTGGTTTTGCATCTGCTTTGTCCATAAGGTAGCGCAAGGCCGCATGGTCGGTCCAAACAACAACTTGAGACCCTAGAAGATAACTTCTAAACTTGTCAATGGCAAAAACAACGGCTAAGAATTCCTTCTCGGTTGTGGTATAATTGCATTGAGCCGGGTTCAAGGTGCGGCTCGCATAATAAATGGGCCGAACCTTTTATCAACTCTTTGACCTAAGGCTTGCGCCTACGGCGTAATTAGAGGCATCGCACATCAACTCGAAAGGCTTGGTCCAGTCAGGTGCAACTAAAATAGGGGCACTGATAAGCTTGTCTTTCAGAAAATTGAAAGCTTCTTTGCACTTTGCATCGAACAAGAAATCTACATCATCTTTCAAAAGATTTGATAAAGGCTTGGCAATAGTAGAAAAGTCTCTAATGAAATGCCGGTAGAAGCCAACGTGTCCTAGAAAACCTCGTACCTCTTTCACTGTCTTAGGGTACGTCATCCTTTCGATGGCTTCGACCTTAGCCTTATCAACTTGAATACCAGCATTGGACACCTTATGTCCCAAAACGATTCCTTCGTCTACTAGAAAATGGCATTTTTCCCGCTTAAGCACCGATTCTTCTCAACGCAACGTTGGAGTACCATATCTAGGTTCTCTAAGATTTCATCAAAACTATCGCCGTAGACTGAGAAGTCGTCCATGAAGACTTCCATGCATTTCTCAACAAGTCCATCAAAAATGGCCAACATACACCGTTGAAAAGTCGCGGGTGCATTGCATAGACCGAATGGCATTCTACGAAAAGCAAAAGTACCAGATGGACATGTAAACGTGGTCTTCTCTTGGTCATTGGGGTCGATGGCTATCTGGAAGTAACCAGAGTATCCATCAAGGAAACAATAATACTTATGACCACTCAGTCGTTCAATAAGCTGGTCAATGAAGGGTAGGGGAAAGTGGTCCTTGGCAGTAACCTCATTAAGTCTACGATAGTCGATACAGACTCTGTAGCCAGTCACGAGACGTAGGGCAACTTCCTCCCCTTTTTCATTCTTTTCAACCGTAATACCGCCCTTCTTTGGCACAACTTGAGTAGGGCTGACCCACTCGCTATCGGCGATTGCGTAGATGATTCCCATGTCAAGCCACTTTATAACCTCCTTCTTGACAACCTCTTGCATATGCGGATTCAGCCTTCGCTGAGGTTGTCTTACCTTTTTAGCTCCCTCCTCCGTTCGGATTTTATGCATGCATACATCTGGGCTGATTCCTCGGATATCACCCACTTGCCATCCGAACGCGAGGATATTCTTTTTAAGCACTTCTATCAGCTGTGCTTCTTGCTCAGGGTCGAGTTTCGAAGAAATGATCAAAGGCAATTTATCTCCATCCTTAAGAAAGATATACTTAAGGTGTTTCGGAAGCGGTTTGAGCTCTAAATCGAGGTGGTTGCTCAATACTAGACTTTAACGGGCCACCTTTCTCTTTATGAGCTTGGAGTGGTTGACTAAAGAATAACTCATCTTCCCGAGGCTCAACCCCGGAAAGGTGCTTGGATCAAATCATCCATCGGAATCCTCCGGTCAACACTTGCTTCCTTTTTCTTGTGATCGATCATTTTTCTTAACTCTTCATCTTTAAGCTCTTCTCGCGACTCTTCCCGGTCATCTACTTCCCAATGAGTAGCTTCTCTCCAAAACTCTACCTCGTCCCAACTACCCATCGAGCTTCTTCTTCACCGGGGATGAAGTCTTCCCGACTCGGTTCTTTGAAATCATCGTTTGTTGCTTGGGCATCTCCATGCTTCTAACTCAATAACGAGCCCGGTGTGAGCGAGTGAAGATGACTCGTCAATGCCTACGGCTTGAAATGAATTAGAAGATGGTCCGCGATCGGCCGGATCCTCAATGTCCAAGACTTCAAAAACACCTATCTCTGTCAACTCCTCTCGTTTCTTCAAAGTAGGCATCTTTTTCGTCCTCATAGATAGCTTCGACAAACGATATTTCATCAATTACGGCTCTTTCGGGATGTGTCCCTCGTGTGAAGGTGACGGATGTGTCACCGACTCTAAGAGTAATCTGTCCTTTGCAGAAGTCGATGAGAGCGTTAGAAGTGTCTAAAAAGGTTCGGCCTAGAATTAGAGGCATCTCCTTATCAGGTGGATAGTCTAGAATAACCCAATCGGTAGGGAAGACTAGATGTTCAATTTGAAGGAGAACATTAGCTACACAACCGGCTGCAGTCCGGCTAGATTTATCTATCATCTGAAGAGAAATCGGACGTTCCCGCATCCTTTTATCTAACCCGAGCTTTTTGCATACGTTTAATGGCATCACATTAATAGAGGCCCCTGAGTCGCATAAGACGTTTTCGAATAAATGGCCTTCGATCTCACAGGAGATTGAAGGTCTGCCAGGGTCACCTCGCTTAACAGCAATTTTCTGTGAAACCATCGCGCAATCCTCGCGAAACACTTCTTCGCCATCCCCTGAAGCTTTCTCTTGCTCCCACGAATTCTTTAAGATACTTAGTACATTTAGGCATTTCAGACAATACCTCAGCTAAGGGCATACTCACTTTAGTGTCCCTAAGTATCCTCCTCACCCCATCATACTGCTTGTCTTTGGCGAGGGTTCTCTCCTTGCTCTTCGGTGGATAAGGAAGGGCTTTATCATTCTTCGTGGCCTGATTCTTTATCGCCTCATCCTCCTTATCCTTCCATCTCACAAACTTTTCTTCCTTTTTCTTAGTCAGGGGTACCGCCCCTTGACTTTCCTTTCTTTCCTCGTCATCAGAATTATTTTCATCCTCCGAAGAATTGTCACTAAGCTCCTCATCGTTGCTTTCTTCGGCATGTGGTTTCTGATTTCCCCCTCCTGAACTCATGGCGTCAGGAGGGGCTACTCGTTTCCCGACATCTTGCCGGGTCCAGCCTGTTTACCACTTCTCAACGTTACTTCATTCAACTCCTCTTCTTGCCCATACTCCCACTGAGGTGTAATGGCAGTGCAAACATTCACATCAGCTTTCGGATTTCTCTCGGTATAACTCGGGAGTTTACCGTGAGGTCTGCTTGCTTGCTGGTCTGCCATTTGACCTACTTGTCTCTCAATAGCTTTAACACTAGTAGACGAGTCTTCACCATGTCTACCACTCATCGAATTTGTGTTGAGGGACACATGAGGTGGTATGATCGTTGTTCTGAGTTTGATTCCAGCCACCTTGAGGCCTTTGGGAGTTCTGAACTGGCCTTTGATAGTTCGAGTTGAAAGAATTCGAATTTGAAGGGCCAGGTGGTAACTTGGCTTGATTGAAGTTTTGTCGTTGAAATCCTGAGTAGTTCTGGCTTTGATTGAAGTTTCGGAAGGGTTGGTTTTGATTATCCATTAAATTTACTTCTTCCGTCATCTCCGTTCCTACCTGCATTCCCAGATCAGAAGGCTGCGTCTGAAGATTGGCCAGCTGCTTGCTTATCAATTCCATCTGAGCAACCAACAGCTTTGTATCAGGATTGCTTGCAGTACCTTCTTTCTTAACAACATTGGTCTTCTTGGGAGTCGACCACATATTGTTCTTGGCGATGGTCTCAGCCACTCTGTAGGCAGTCTCATCACCTCCCCCTAAGAAGGATCCATGAGCTGTGGAGTCAAGATAGTCTCTATTAGGTTGAGAGACACCTCTATAGAACAGTTCCAGCAACTCATGTCTGTCATATCCGTGATTGGGGCATTTCCTCATCAAGAGATTCAATCTCTCCCAAGCTTTGCCAACAGCCTCATCCTCCAACTTGCTCAAACGTAGCTATTTCCCGTTTCATCTCCATAATCTTGCCTGGTGAAACCCACTTAAGAGCGAAGGCTCTTTTGACATCATTCCATGTATGGAGGGAATGATGTGCTAACGACTTAAACCATCTCGCTTGCTTCACCTTTTAAAGCAAAAGGAAATAGCTTCAACTTTACGATCTCGGAATCAACACCAGGATAATGGCCCTCGCTTCACGATTTGTACGAATGTGGACAAGAAGTCGTGCGGGTCTTCTTGAGCGATGCCATGGAAAGAGCTATTTTGGACTAGTGCAACTACTCCATTTTTAAGGTCGAAATTTACTCCCCCCATATCGGGTGGACGAATAGGTCTATGTCCCTCGAGAAAATCTTGATTAAGATATGGAGTGTAGGGGTCTGGTTCAACGATTAAGCCGGTTTTGGCGGAATTGTTGAAGTTGTTGATTTATGCCGGCTTGCGATTCTCGCATTGCTTCGCTGAGCTTGCATTTGTTGAAGGAGTAAATTCAATCGAGCTTGGGGATCGGGATTTGGAATTGGTGGATCTTGATCCGCCATTTTGTCCAAATCAGGGAGAATCCTTCTTCTAAGGATAGATCGTTCAGGCTCAGGATCGAAGATTAGAGGTCCCTTCTTACTTCTCGTTTGCATAAACCAGAGAAGCAGAACAGGAAGAAATCAACCTTAGGTTTGATGAGAACGAGTTTAGAGAAGATTGGAGGATTTAGAAGTGTAGAAAGATAGAAGAGCAGAGAAAAGAAAAGTTGAATTTTCAGGGACTGAACTGGCGTTCAGTGTACGTGGACGCTAGTCCAGAGAGGATTCAGGAAGTGAACGCTCGTTCGAGCACTGAACTGGCGTTCAGAAGACAGATGGGGGCAGACGGGCGTTCAGTATGGGTGAACGCTCGTTCAAAAGGATTTTAGTATCTTTTTTTTATTTATTTTTTTTTTTCTTTTTTATTTTTTTTATTTTTTTTTATTTTTTTATTTTTATAATTTTTTTTATTTTAGAAAATATATAGAAACCGAAACTGGAAAAGAAACCTACCTACGAAAAGTTTAAAAACAAGAAAAACACTAAGACGGTAAAAAAAAAACGTGAAGAAACCTTCTAGGGCCAAAATGGAGGGGAAAACAGTGGATTTTGACCTCGAAAACGCACTGAACGGCCTATGGCCGTTCACCACGTCGTCGGCATCGGAACGAGCTTTCCGAATTGGGGTCCTGCGTTCCAAACGGACACTCGAGCCGAAAGTTACGGTCAAAATACTACCGCGTGCCCTAACGACCCCTTTTTGACTCAGAAAATTGTCCTAAATAGAATCCGACAACCGTTACCGACTCCCCGGCAACGGCGCCAAAAACTTGTTCGGTAAAAACTAGTTTTATAATTTATAAACCGAAACACCCCAAGTATAAGGATCGTAGTATAGGGTGTTTACGGGTCGTCCTAAGGGAGTGGAATGTTTATCGGATTCAAATATAAATCTATATCAATTATGTCACAATTATCTATCTAAACTAAAGCTGAAACTAACTAAAACCTAAACCTAAGAATTAAAACTAAAACAGGAAATAAAAACAAACAGAAAATAAGAAAACAAAAAGACGGACGAGCGTTCACTAAAGTGAACGAGCGTCTGGAAACGAAATCTAATGGACGAGCGTCTGCTATTGCGGACGAGCGTCTGATTATGAACTGAAGCAGAAAAGTGCAGGAAAACAGCAGGAAACTAGGGTTTAAAAACTAAAACTTAACTAAAGATTAAACTAATGATTCGATTAATAAACAATAAAGGAAAACACGAGAGGCGATCGATTCCACCCATCAACCAACAACTCAACTAGATGATGAGTTAGAACATAGTTTTTAGTAGTGATTTATTCACAAATTCAATTAGATATCTCTAACCAAACTCTGGGTTTCGTTTATCTTTTTCAAGTAAACTAAACATGCAATCAAAACAAAATCACGAGATTGTTTCCAAACTCTTACTCAACTAATCATGCATAATCTCTTAAAACACAATTAGATGCATTACTTTGAATAAAAGAGAACTCAAATAAACATATTTTCATAAATTTATTCAAGCATAAATTAAGCATAGATCGTTTCATCAAATCCTAATTCAATAAAACTTAAACAATATAAAACAGATCCAAAGTAATGAAAAACTATGAAATAAACTCACTACACATAAGCATCGAACTCTCTAGTTGGTTGTGTTGTTGATGAGCTTCCTCCGTCGACTCACTGCAAGGTTTCTAGCCAACAATCATGTTGAAGATGATTGTTGGGTTGGAGAAGTTCATCTCTGTGTAAAAAGGCTTATGGCCGCAGCTTTTTGGTGTAAAAGTGCGATCTCAATGATTTTTTGGTATCAATTAGGGTTAAGAGGCTGCTGCTATATATAGAGTTTTGAGTCGGTTATGACTAAGTCGGCAACGGACGCTCGTCTGCTTCAATGGACGTTCGTTCACTCGGCTTGGACGCTAATCAAACGCTCGTTCATCCTCCGTCTGAACTCTCTGAATGTAAAATACGATTCTGGACGCTGCATGGACGCCAGTTCACTTCTGGACGCTCGTTCAAGATCAGTAGACGCCCGTTTGAACTGCTGAGGATCGGATCTCTTCATCTTTATCCAATTTCTTCAAGCCAATTCCAACTCTATCTCTTATAATTCGACTTGAGCTTCATTTATCCTCATTATATGCACGAAAATTAACTCCTACATGATAAATAAACAATGCAAAAACGTAATAAAATCCAAATAATAATAATTCCATTAAATCAACACTTAAAATCATCAATTTTGCATACAACCATATTAAAATGACATTTACCTAATAATTACACTTAAACCCTTAATTCTTATGTAAATTATGCAAATGTAGGGAAAATAATAATGAAATAAACCCTTAATAATCATATAAATATGGCCTTAACAAGCAGCTCCAGTGGACGCCAGTCCATGCTTCTGGACGCCAGTCCAGGTTGGACGGATGGCAAACGTGCGTTCAGTCTTCAATGCTTCCTTATCTTCACTCCAAGTTCAATATGCATCTTTCTCTCCACCTAATCTTCAGTTGGACATCCTTTAAGCTCATTCATTGCCATGCAAACGCACCTACAAGTTGATAGAAAAGTGCAAAGTGTAAAACCATACAAAAATCACCAATAAAACCACGTAATAAGCTCGATTTTGCACTTTAATGATTTCCACACCCATTCTTTCAATATTTCATTTAAACACTTAATTTTCTATAAAAAGTAATAAAACACGAAGGAAATTGCTACGAAATAATATCATATAAACCGTAAAAATCACCGTTAACACTGATCTTCAATTTTCCTTGTTTTGTCCAACTGATAATACAAGATGAAGTTTAATACCAATGACTGATCTGTCAAGTGAGCTCACCCAACATGACAAAGACCAATCCCCTTGGCAACTTCATTTGCTCAATTGTCCAAACATAAGTACATGGAATTGTTGATACCAATGACTAATCTGCTAAGTGAGCTCACCCAACATAGCAAAGACTAATCCCCTTGGTGAATTCCAGTACATTGCTGATCATAGGTGTATCAGTCAACTTTTATAATTCCAAGTTCAGTCCTTAACTTAGCAAATCTTTCACTATCCAATGGTTTTGTGAAAATAACAGCAAGTTGATCTTCAGTAGGGATGTAAAGAACCACCACATCCTTCTTCTCAACATGATGTCTTATAAAATGATGTCTCACATCAATGTGCTTGGTTCTTGAGTGCAAAACAGGATTTTCTGTGATTGTAATTGCACTTGTGTTATCACACATTATAGGAATTTCTCTTTCTTCAATCCCACAATCCCTTAACTGTTGTCTTAACCACGATTTGTGCACAAGACGACTTCCAAGCGGCAATATATTCGGCTTTCGAAGAGTGAAGATGATATTGAATTCTGTTTCTTACTAAACCAGGAAACCAGTCTATTTCCCATTAACTGACAGGTCCCTGTGGTGCTTTTTCTATCAATCTTGCATCCATCATAATCAGAATCTGAGTAGGATATAACTTTGAAGGTTCCATCTTTTGAATACCAAATCCCTACATCCAAAGTCTCTGTTAGCATATTACACTTGAAGAGTTTGAAAGCAGTAGCTTGAAAGCAGATTACACTTTAAGTCTGCTAAAAGAGACTTTGGATGTAGGGATTTGGTAGTCAAAAGAGTTTTACTGGATCAGTAGCTTGAAAGCAGATTACACTTGAAGAGTTTTACTGGATCAGTAGCTTTATGCTCAGTAGGGTCAGCAGGGTGTTTGATCGATTTAAATCTGATAGCTCAAGATAGATCAATGTTCATCACTTTTAATCACTTGTATCTGAATTTGGAGTCCTCTATTAATAGGTAAGAATCCTTGTTACTTATGTTTGAAATTCAAACATAGCCGTTTCAGATTTGTCCCATTTGACTTGCTTTCTGTCACTGTTCATAGTACCGACACCGTCGAAATGCTTTTTGACGATTCGATCCGTCCACCCTTTGACTTGTATCCATTGGATAAAGCTCGTTTCTTTCCAACGTCCCTTTAATCTTAACCATTGATTTGTTTGATAAAATCGAGAGGTTGTTAGTTTGTCCCTTTCTTTGTAATTTTTCAATGTATCCTTTGATTAATTCGAAATATACATCAGCAGGTTCCTGTGAATGTAAGTCTGCTGAAATGCATATCAGTTAGCTGTTCCAATGTTGTTGTGTTTGTAAAAACACTTCAGCTGACTTCTCTTATATCTAACTTTTTATTATGAAGTTAGATTACACCATTTTGAATATAACTAAGTTCCAATCACCACTTAACTTGAGGAACTTAGACCTTGTACACAAGGTATATGTAATCGCTTTAGGTCATCACGACTTCCCTAAATTCGATTCCATATCCTTGACTTTAAATACTAAGTTTGATCCCTTAGCCTTCGAGAATCGAGTTTGAGCCCTCGACCTTCGATGCGAGTTTGAGCCATCGCCTTCGCCTTCGGCGGGTTCCTAAACTAGTCTACCGACCTAGGTACCCTCGATAAAGACAAGTCCGCGATGTAAGTCGGACCTTTTACGGTGCTTGTTTGATCAAATCTATACAAGATCAAACTCTAATAAGCCTATACATTTGATCTAGACATCTTTTTGCCTTTGCTCTATAACAGCTAGTATGGCACTCATCACTAAAACTTGAAAATAAGTCCAACAGTTAAGCTGTGTTTCGGATGGCATACTTCTATTGTATTTAAGAGCCGAGCCTGGCGCACGTGGCCTAGAGTTCATCGTCATCGTTTCTCGTTAGGTTTTTGGTGAGCTTTGTCAGAACTGACTTCTCGCGTAAAAAAGTTGTATGAACAGGGCCAGGCTAGGCTGACTTTGTTTTTAGTTTACAGCGAGCTGGGCCAAGTTGGACTGACTTCTCACGTGAAAATGTTGTACGAGCAGGTCCAGGCTAGGCTGACTTCTCGTTTTTAGTTTACGGAGAGCTCGGTCAGGTCGGACTGACTTCTCGTGTGAAAAAGTTGTACGAGCTGGCAAGGCTAGGCTGACTTCTCGTTTTTAGTTTACAGCGAGTTGGGCAAGGTCGGACTGACTTATAGTGTGAAAAAGTTGTACGAGCGGGGCCAGGCTAGGCTGACTTCTCATTTTTAGTTTACGGTGAGCTGGGCCAGGTCGAACTGACCTCTCGCGTGAAAAAGATGACGAGCGGGGCCAGGCTAGGCTGACTTCTCGTTTTTAGTTTACGGCGAGCTGGGCCAGGTCAGACTGACTTCTCGCGTGAAAAAGTTGTACGAGCGGGGCCAGGCTAAGCTGACTTCTCATTTTTAGTTTGCGGCGATTTGGGCCAGGTCGGACTTACTTCTTGCATGAAAAATTTGTACGTGCGGGGCCAGGCTAGGCTGACTTCTCGTGTTTAGTTTACTGCGAGCTAGGATAGGTCGAATTGACTTCTCACGTGAAAAAGTTGTACGAGCGGGGCCAGGCTAGCTGACTTCTCATCATTAGTTTGCGGCGAGCTGGGTCAGGTCTGACTGATTTCTCGCATGTTTGTATGAAGCGCCGATAAAACATTGTAATTATACTTAAAATTACCGGTGGGATCAAAATATTTTTATTTAGAGCTATAGAGTTGGCAAAGAAAAAATCAACATAATAATAACAAACAAGGTGCGTTCTTGGAACCTGGTTCAGGGATAAAAATTTCGCAGGTTGTTGGCATGCCAGCTCCTAGGGACGGTCTTGCAATTGGAGTCGGCCAACTGATACATGCCCTTTACGTGCACCTTGACTAGTTTGTAGGGAACTTTCCAGTTTGGGTCATGTTTACCATGTGGGCCCCGCCTGCTGACCTCACTTCTTCTGAGCACCAGATCCCCTTCTCTAAAGTAAGTGTGTTTTACTTTGTTATTGTAGTACTGGGAGATATTTTTTTATACCTGACCATTCGGATGAAGGCCACCTATTGGGCTTCTTCTAGATCGTCTTTTGAATGTCTGAGCTCGGTTTCCCTATCTGCTTCTTCGTACAGCTCGGCTCTTGGTGAAGGCAGCCCGATTTCAGCAGGTATGACTAACTCGCTTCCATATGCCAAGGAGAAAGGTGTTTCTCCGGTTGCCGAGTTCGGCGTTGTCCGATATGCCTACAGGATGTTGGGCAGATGTTCTACCCGGATCTCTCCTTCTTCTTCAAGTCTTTTCTTTAGGCCAACTTTGATTTGTCGATTAGTTTGTTCCACCTGCCCGTTTGCTTGCAGGTGACCAACTGACGTGAAGGGTTGGGATATCCCTAGCTCGGCACACCATGACCAGACTCCTTTGTCTTCGAATTACGTGCCGTTATCGGAAATCAATGTTTTGGGTATCCCATATCGGCACACTATATTCTTCCAGAGAAACTTCTGGATGGGTTTATCCGTGATCGTGGTAAGGGCCTCGTCTTCAATCCACTTGGTGAAGCAATCTACTGCAACAACCATAAATCTGAGGTTTCCCAAAGCTCGTGGTAAGGGCCCGATCAGGTCGACCCCCCACTAATCAAAAGGCCATGCTGCAACTATAAGGACCATATGTTGAGAAGCTTGATGTGATATGTTATCGTGTACTTGGCATGGTTTACATATGCGGACAAGATCTTCGACATCTTGCTACATGGTAGGCCAGTAGTAGCCGAACAAGCAATATTTCCGAGCTAACATCGGAGCCCCGACGTGATTTCCGCATATCTCTAAGTGAATTTCTCGGAGTAGATAGTTCCCTTCGTCTTCTGATGCACACCTAAGCCAATGTACCAAAAAGGACTTTTTATAAAGTATATTGTCAAAAAAAGAGTACCTGGTCGTTCTGAACTTCAATTTTCTGGCCAGTGTTCTATCCTCGGGTAGCATCCAATTTCTAAGGTATGATACTATGAGATCCATTCAAGTGTCTTTCTGTGTGACGGGCTGAACTTCCTTAGTCTCGTAGCTTCTTTCTTGCAGTAGCTCTACCAGCACTTTTTTGTTGGAGACAAAGTTAGATGCAAACTTAGCAAGAGCGTCGGCTTCCCGGTTCTGAGATCAGGAGACTTGCTTGATATGCACGGTTTTTAAGGACTGTAGCCGGGCACGAGCTACTGACATATACTTTTTCATTGGCTCTTCTTTAACCTCATATTCTCCTTTAATATGGTTGACGATTAGCTGAGAGACACTATAGACCTGCAAATTTTGTGCTCCTAGCCTAGCTGCTAAATTGAGCCTGGTGAATAACACTTCATACTCGGCTTCACTGTTGGTGGCCTGGAAACTAAATCGAAGAGCATACGGGTGCCTCGCCCTTAGGGCTGACAAGTAGGAGTCCTGCTCTGGCACCGTCTTTGTTCGAGGCTTTATCGACGTACAAGGTCCATTGTTCGGCTTCACAGCTTGGCTGACTCTGGTCGACGGTTATAGCCATTTTTTCTGCCAAGAAATCTGCTAATGCCTGAGCTTTTACTACAGTTCGAGGGCGGAAGTCCAAATCATACTCCGCTAGCTCAACTATCCATTTTTCTAATCGGCCAGATGTTTCTGGTTGGGCTAATATCTGCCAAAGTGGCTGATCTGTAATCACGACTATCGGATAAGCTTGAAATAAGGTCTTAACTTTCGAGAGGCGTGGGCTAATGCAAGTGCTAATTTTTCAGCATTAGAATATCTGACCTCCGGACTGTAGAGTGCTTTGCTGACATAGAAGATCAGCCTCTGTACATTATCTTGCTCTCTGACGAGGACAACGCTAATGGCTTCATCACATACTGATAAATAAGCCAGCAACGTATCTTCTTCCTGCGGAGAAGTGAGCGTAGGTGGCTCGGCCAGGTAGGTTTTTACGTCTTTGAAGGCCTGTTGGCATTCCACATCCTATTTGAACGGATTGGATTGCCTTAGAATTTTGAAAAAATGTGAGAGCTCATTGTGCCGATCTAGATATAAACCGGCCGAGGGCAGCCATCCTGTCCGTCAACCATTGAAATTCTTTAATACTCCTTGGTGGAGGTATAGTCCTCAATGCTTCGATTTTATCTAGATTGGCCCTGATGCCTTCCTTGGAGATCATGTATCCTAAGAACTTTCCGGTCCTGATTCCCAACATATACTTCTTGGGATTAAGCTTCATCTGTGTCTTACTAAGTACTTCAAAGATTTTCGTTACATCGATCAAGTATTGTTCTAGAGACTTACTCTTGATTAAGAGATCATCCACGTATACTCCCATACACCTTCCGATCTGATCTTTAAAGATTGTGTTAACTGCCCTTTGGTAGGTCATCCCAGCATTCTTGAGGCCAAATGGCATGGTTTTATAGCGGTATGTGCCAAACTCAGTGATGAACAAGGTCTTCTCTGCGTCCTAAGGGTCCATGGCTATTTGATGATAGCCTTTGTAGGCGTCCAAGAAGCCGAACACCTCGAAGCCTATTGTTGATTCCACCATACGGTCTATCTTGGGCAACAGATAACAGTCCTTGAGGCAGGCTTGGTTGAGGTCGGGAAGTCTACGCACATCCTCCAACAGCCGTCCGGTTTTTTTGACTAAGTCTGGATTCGCCAACCAGTCAGGATAGTTTACTTCACGGATAATGTAGGCATGGAGCAGTTTTGCTACTTCTTTCTCGATAGCGTCCATTCGTTCCTTGGCGAAATGTCTCTTCTTTTGCTGAACAGGTTTCCGGCTCGGGTCGACATTCAGCTTATGCAAAGCCAGCGTAGGGGACAGGCCAGGCATTTCTTCTGTCTTCCAAGCGAACACGTCCCTAAACTCTTTTAATACATCCACCAGATGTCTCTTGCATCGATCGGGGATCCAAGAACCTATCCTTACGGTCGGATCCACTTGAATTTCCCATAGGCAGACCTCCATTGCCGTGTCATCGGAGGACCAGGTTTCTTCATCCTCGGGGATCAATTCCTCGATGATAACCAGTGTTGATGTGGTGTCCTTATTTGCGTTAGACGCATAGCAACTTCTAACCATATCAGTTCACCTCTGATTTCTACGGGGCCTTCGGTGGTAGGGAACCTTAAGCTGTTATGTGCGGGTGTGACCACAACTCATAAGTTGATCAGGGGAGGTCGGCCTATAATGAAATTATAGGGGGATGAAGCCTTGACCACTACATACTTGACTGAGAGAGTTCGGCCCTTGGGTGGTCGGCCGAATGTAGTGGCAAGGACAATCGTACCTTCAGAATGGACTGGAGGCCAGGCGAAGCCGAACAGAGAGGTCTCTATTGGCGTCATCTTAGAGTTTTCTAGATGTATCAATTGGAATATAGAGTAGTATAGGACACTAACCGTGCTTCCTGTGTCGATGCAAATTCGTCTTACCAAACTCTTGCCCACCACGGCTTCAATCACCAGACCATCGTTGTTAACCGCCAAGAGGATGGGATCCCTGGCACTATAAGCTACTTCTTCAAAAAAATCACCGTCTTTTGTAAGGTACTGGAGTGCTGGCACGTGTGTCATATTCTTCTTCCAGGATCCGGTTTCCAGATCCTCCGGAGATAATGTTTACGCTCTGGATTTGATTGCTTGCCATTGTGATATCCTTGAACAAATTGCCAATGAATTGGTAGCTCCTTAGGATTGTTTATATAGAGGGGCTTGTGCCCTAGCAGTTACGTGTGGCGTGTCCTTGATGGATTCCAGTTTCGTGTTCCCTAAGGAATATATAATGATGATTTGATCCCCGTGATTTTAGGGGATAATTATGGATGTATTTGAATGATAGGATTAGTGTAGTTATGAATTGGGATTCTTTCCGTGTTTATTTGATTTTAATGAGTACGCAGGGAATTTGATTCGATGAGGACATAGGCCGACCTGTAGGGTCGGGCTTCGAGTAGGCTGATCTTGTACGTTGGCCGTCCTGCAGGGGTCGGGAGAAAGTGGCCGAGCCCGCCTGGCTCGGGTTCTGGAGATTCTGGCCCGTAAGGTGGATTTTATCTATCTTCATTTATAGTTAGATTATTATGGGGATGACACGTAGCGATGTGCTAATCCGACCACTGTCAATTATAATTTGAAAACTTGGCAATAGTAAAAATTCATTGGCAAAATTGTTTTTTATTTATTTCATATTAGACCTGAGGTGTATAGGTAGAATGTGGGGCCTGAAACATAATAGGTGTGGTGTATCAAAAAAAAATTCCAATACATGGGGTGTATAAGTAGAATTGCCAGGGTGTAAATAAAGGGCTAAAAAAAAAGAAGGAGTATATTTTATCTATTCAAATATTTGTGTACAATTGGGGAATCATTATTCTATAAATTTATGAGGGAGTAGGGTTCAAAAGTACCAAATAAGTCTATAAATGGGAGAATATGAATCTAAAAAAATGAATGGGAGGATAGGACAATATCATTTTTTTCCACCGAAGACGAAAGTTTTATTACCACCGAAAAATTTACAACAAAAAACTAGCCAAAGCTAGACTACAACGCCGTCTAATGCCGCACTACAAACGCAGCCTAATGCCGCACTACAAACCGGCCAAAAGCCGTACAGAACAAACCTACACAGACCGGGAAAATAATAGAACGAAGTCAAATAATAGGTGGGTAAGAGGGTGTTGAACAAAGAGAAACAGTTCTCAAGATCACTGAGAGAAATGACGTTCAGACACATAGATCCTCTTGTGCAATCTATTACTCAACAAACACTGAAGAAACCAAAAAAAAAAACCAGAAACATGCTAATACAGCAAAATTATATTTTTTATTTTAAAATTCTTCTTCTTCCATGGCACCACCGCCGGAAAACTACCACGCCACCTACGCGCCGATGCAAGCCATCACCGGATTGTAAAGAACCCGAAGTAAAGCTTTCCCTTCCAACCAAATAAAAGACTAACAGAAAGCAACGAAGGTAGAACGGACATGGCTGCCTAGCCGCCGAAGACACCGAGCTGAAGAACTGACGATCCACTCCAGATCCATACAGGACGACTACAAATATGGCCACCACCACCGCATGCAAGCCAAGCTTGCATATAAAGGTTTGGGGTAGGCTAATCCTCCGGATGGGTTGAAGTCGAAACCCTCGATCTGCCCCAAAAATTGAAAGAAGAAATAGATCAAGAGAAAATGAGCTCATCCACACCCACCATCAGAGCCCCAGAACCTCGCCGGAAAAGCCGACTACGGCCAGTAGCGCACCGCTAAAGCATCGGATCTCGCTGGAAAGGTCCCAACAAAAGCATCAAATCTCGCAGGAAAGGCCCCAGCAAAAGCTCCAGAACCTCGCCGGAGAATCCGTCTCCGGCCAAAAAAAGTGGTGCTGAAAGAGCGCCAGGCAGTAGCACAAAATAAACATAAAGATCTACGAGAGATTCTATGGTGCAACGGTTGTAGGAAGGTTATACGAAGTGGCATACATTAGAGCCTCTCATTTTTACTCTCTTTCACATAATACACTTTTATCGTGTATGAGAGGTTAGAAATGAATGATTGTAATATATGTCATTTGGTAAAACCTTCCTACAACGGTTGTATTTTAAAATTTCATGGTGAAAGGAGTGGGAAAAGGGCAACCAAGGCTGAGAGACTTTTTAGAGCGAGAGAGTTTTAGAGTCAGAGTGAGAGGGTTTATATGGACGATATTCATTTTAATGTATCAGAATACCCTTTGATACTCTAAATTCATAAATTAAAAAACAAAAGAAAAACACTACCGAAAATTAGCATCCGATTCACACGACTTACCAAAAATAAATAAATTATCTTCAAACTGTCAAACCAAAAAATTAAAAGAATATCTTTCAAAAAAGTTAAATCAAAAGAAAATCAAATCAGATCATATCCAAAAAAAAAATAGTGAGAAAATGTATCTCACTATATGATTACAATATAAAATTTTTTTTTTTTTCTGAAATCCAATATCAATATAATTATATATCACTACAATATCACTATCATTAAATTTCTTACAAGACATTACGGATTACAATGTCACTCATGTCACTACAGTGCATCACAACAAAGTGACACTGTGGAAACTTTACCTTATTTCTTACAAAGTGACAATACGCGATATGATTATAATATCACTCATGTCACTACATCAGTGACATGGACGAAATTTTACATTACATTCACACCCAAACAAGAATCGCTTTACTGGTGTCACTATTTCATTACGTTGTCATCGTCCCTAAAATTTCTTACGATGATATTAAGCAACATGGTTTTTATAATGTCGTCAGTGTCACTGCAACATTACAATGTCATTGTTACAATATTTAACAAGTATTATTTTTACCAATGTCACTATATCACTACAATGTCATTGTTATAATTTTTAACAAGTATCATTTTGTTCCTTAAAAAAAAGAAAAAAACAAGTATCATTTTATCAATGTCACTATATCAACGATATAATTACAATGTCACCGTTGGAAAGGTGAACAATATATTCCAACGATAAGAAGGAAAAGATAGCCGGAAAAATATTCAAACAAAAGTTTTAAATATTCAAGTAAGAGATAATGTCAGCAAGCCTACAGTACGTGTTTGAAAAATATTTGAATTTATTAGGAAGTTGTAAACATAAAAAAAAATTGGATAAACTTTATCTTGTTATGAAATAATATCATTGATGGATTATCTATTATTCTGATTGATTTAAGTAGATTTGTGATTAATTCAGATTATTGTGTTCATATTGTAATCTCTACTATAAATACCCTCTTATATCATTGGAATAACACACAAGCAATTTTGCCTTCTTCTAGACTTGCATTTCCTCTTGTTCTTCCTCCATTATCTTCTTAGTTTTATAACACGTTATCGGCACGAGTCTCTAACCACGTCTCAAATCATCAAAATTGTTTTGATGAAGTTTGGCAACCTTCGGAAAAGAAAAAAAAAACCCCCACAAGAATCACCATTTATAGATTGCCAGAAGGACTCAAGTCGATCAATTGATATATTTTATATCTACACATCCCGATACAGGTAAAGATTAATGTAAAATTTTGATTTATTTAAATTATTTATCTTGATCAATTCTATTATTTTATAGATATATATAATATTGATACTAGTGGTATTGACATCATCAAATCATGATGGATCAAGTCAATTCCACGTAAGAAAAAGATATGAGTAATACTCATCGGTGATATGAAGCCTTGATGGCTATATTCCTTAGTCAAAGAGTTCGTCTTTTGTGCAAATTGGAAAAGGAGGTATGATCACATGAAGTTGATCAATGTTTGAAACGAGCATATAATGGATCAGAGTTCCATATAAAAATAGAAAGCTCGTAAAAGTGAATATAAAATTCACATAAGTGGGCATGTCAAAAAACCGATGAAAGTGAATATTAAATTCACATAGATGAATTTCGGACGTGTCAAAAATTAGTGAAAGTGAATTTGAAATTCACAGAGAAAAAAAAGTACAGACATGTCATTCATATAAATAAAAATTAGGACCCGATGTCCATAGAGAAAGACATGTTGCACGAGTGATCTGAAATTCAGAGATAAGAAATCTACTGAATATATCATGAGATTTCATGACCATAATCGATGAAAAATAAAATCACTTTTTATCATGATGATATGCTCCTGAAGTAGCAATATCGATCAAAGTAATTTATGATGTATATGAAATTGATTATGATTTCGTATCATGAATGAAAAATAATAATCCACTGAATGTGGAATTATATATGAAAGTAAATAACGAGTCACCATTGATATGACTAATGATTCCCAACCGAATTATGAGAGTTCATACTTTATAAATAACGTGACTCAATTTATAAATATTTGGTTACGGTAGTGGAGGAGGACATGGTTGATACAGTCCTCACAAAATTATTTTTATATGATTAAAACAATAATAATGACAAGAAACAAAGTAATCTTTTAGAAGATTACGCCACATGTCAGAGTTAGTGGCGATTTACAGAAATTGTTTATACGATGCATTTAAACTTAAGCATCGTTTATTAATAAATAAATTGTTTCTTGTCTTGGCCTTATTTTGATACGGCTAAAGTATTTTGTGATATATATAGTAGCTTTGGAATTTTATTTTATCGATTGTGTATAATTGTTACAGGTGGCTAGTTTTCTTCTAAAAGAAAAAAGCAAAAAAATTGTATCATCATGTATTTTTGGTAAGTAAATCTTGTTATTTGACCACAATAATAATATATGATTCTCAATCGCTGGATTAATCAACGTGTATATTACTTTTGCAATCATATTCATATTAATTAAAGTCATTTTAAATAGTTAAAATTAAATAGATTATATTTCACATGATTGTGTACGTAGTTGTGTGAATCACTTACGTTGTGCGCATATATGATCTTTATTTGATACGACGTGAGAATGTTTTATACGTTGCTTTATAATTTAGTAATATATTTCTCACTATAAAGTTGATATGATATGAAAAATAAGAACATGATGTTGTCATATCATTTAGCTAATTTGATTTATATTACCTATAACCTTACAATAATTGCATGATCATTGAGGCAATTAATGCATTCATTGAATTTTTTGGCAAAAGTGCTTGCATTGATTTTAATAAATAAAATCATATTTGGTTATTCAATGAAAAGATTTTATTTTGCATGATTATTGTAAGAGTAGTGATAATCATTAATGTGATTATTTATACTTATCTTTATTACAAAATATTCAACCTGCGTTTTTAAAAATGAATACCATGTATATGGTCTTTGATTGTAAGGCGCATTTGCTCTATGATATTATCATATTCAAAATTTGTTGTCTAGTTGTGATAAGAATGAATATGACAACATATTATGGTGCTTTATTGGTGAGTGAAATTATTCATAATGATTGATTTGGGAATTGTAATACTGGATAATTGTCTCTCGGATCCACTAGCATTTACAATATCGATTTGATTTGCTTGAATTGATACATAATATAATTTTCTATTTAAAATAATTAAACATTGTAATTCATTTATATTATATGACAATTGTTATATTTTTGGAAAAATTAATTGCTCATTTCGTTCTAAGGAAGAAATGGAGTCGGAACATGAGAGCAATTAAATTGCCTCATCAATAGTGCGACACGCGCGTTATATTGAGAAACAAGTTCTCAAAAGAATTAATGAAATATGCAAATGATAATGCAATATGCAAGTGCTATATTGAAACAAAATTGTTTGAAATAAAGCATTATGCTCTCTCAAGTCTCGATTTTTTTGAGTAATATGGGTGTTATATCGAGATTGAAATATTTGCTTTATATACTATTTCCCGATGAAATGTGTATAAACAATGTGTTTGAAAATAATGAGATGTGTCCATTCCATGAAGAGAATGTGACTGATACTACATGCATCATTTAAAACAATGATGTATGTATCATATTATATGGGATGCACCACAATCATTCTGTGAAATGAATGCGACAAAATTAAATATTTAAGATGCATATAGTGATTCTGAATATTGTGGTTATAAACATTCTTTATGTGAGAATCCCCCTAGAATTGGGATGGTGATTCAAGAACATTGGTATAACTCGATATACTGTATCCATAATTGTGAACAGATATAATATTTCTATATGAGACAAAATTTCTCCACAAATCGAAAAATATAGAAGAAATTTGTTGATATCCGTATAAGTGATGACGGTCAAATTATACCCGTAAAAGTCATCAACGTTGACCTTAAATCGAGATTAATAATGTATATTTCATATTAAATCACTCGTTTATATTTATTATTTAATGTTAAGTGATTATTAATATGATATTTGGTATTTAGCTATTTTTATTATTAAAAGACCGATTTATTGTGCGATAAATGCTGATTTTGCAGATCACGACAAATCGAGAGGATAAATGTCATTCAATCAATAAATCTCGAGATAATAAGGAAGAAAATCGGAGCATTAATCAAGAGATAAATCAGAGGAATCAGATCAGCACGGAAAGAATGCAGTGGGGAACAAGTCAGACAAAGAGACGCGTTTAACACGTGTAAAAAAGGGCTCGGTCGACCGAGCCTATCCATTCGGTCGACCGAGAGAGTCGGCTCGGTCACTTGATGTTTATCCGGCAGAAATCGCGTGTATATCTTCTAGATCCTCCCTAGGTCGGTTACAGCCTCTATATAAGCAGCAGCTACGAAATTTGTAAAACACACCTTAGACATACATACAATACCTTTTTACCAATTATATTCATAGCTTTGGTACGTTACAATGTAGGCGCCAAATGAGCTTTATTATGGCTGCAAATATGTAAGCCTTTATTTTCTGGTTTCTTTCTTTTCGTAATTAATTCCCCAATTATGCTTTATCGTTTGAGTTGATTATTCATAGCTAGATGATGTAGATCTAGGCTATGACGTTAGGGAGGTGGCGATACCTTGTCTATGAGGATCCCATAACCTACGTCATCTACTTAGTTTCTATTCATGAATCTACTTGATTTAATTAATGCGTATCTATGTTAGTTTATATGAATGCTTTACAAATTACTGTTTAATCCGTTGTGTATGATGAAACGCTGAGAGATATATTCAGGGATGCAATCTGGGGGAAAGGACCATTCGGTCGACCGAGTGTCTGTATTCGGTCGACCGAGCCCCTGTTCATCCGTTAGATAGCCATGTCTTTATGGTTAGGTTAACTTAATAGAAGTTATTATCTCAGTAGGTATGGCTATGGCTACGTCACTCGCTTAATTTAATTAAAACGTGTAAGAAGGAAATACCGATATAAAACTCTTAGGTAGGCTCATGAATTGATCTTCGGACGTTCAGCGTTATCTAGGTAGGTTTATATTAGGGAATTGCGCGCACCTTGTTATACGTAGATCGTAAACTAGCATGAGACTATAACTTGGTAATTGTTAGTTGGACGAGAGTTTGAGTGATCGTTTAGGAAGTACGCCTAACCATAGGAATGTTGCCTAGACGAGGTGTACGGTTAATATCGGCATCCTTAGAGTCGTAAGCGTGTGAGTTATATGAGATGGAGGCACTTAAAAGGCGAAGTCACGTAACAATACCACAGTGATCTAGTGACCTACCGGTGCTAAGTCAAGTTAAAGAGGATGACTCCCGTAGCCAATCTAAGATAGATACAAATGGATTGACGAGTTAATAAGTTCGGTTTATTATATAAATTATCTAGGTCCAAACGATAAAGACTATAATTGGGGAGGTTAATTACGTTGTGTCGAGTCGTGTCTTTACCTTTCTTGTCTTATGTTGGTCGTAGACCGCCTCATGTCCTTGACATGTTTAATTAATTGTTTGTATATAAGATGATCCACAATTGGTTCCCTGTGGGATCGACCTTGATTCACTATAGCTATGCTACGATGGGCCTAGTCCTCTTGCTAGTATTTCTTTATGGTGGTCAAGTATATTATAACCTGATTGACCCCGATCAATAAGAGGATCTCACATTAAAATATTGAATCCGTCGCGGGTTATTGCAAATTTTCGACATATCGATTATGAAAAAATGTTGTCCGAGAATGACGGGAGGAAAACCCAATATGAATTATATCTCGTGACAAACTTCGACATAAATGAACTATGAGTTCACATATCATTCATTGATATCAAACCCATGAAGGGTAGATTTTATGCACATTTTGCATACATCAAATATTTTCTGAGCAAAATGGAGAAATGAACCAAGAGTTCAATGTCTCATTCGAGTGATTTCTCTACATATGATGTATAATTTAAATGATTCTTGAAGAATCTGAAATCACATAGTGGTATATAAAGCGCAAGAGAGATAATATTTTCAACAATCTCATGAAACGAGATATTTAATGAAACCACTATATTTTAAATGTGTAAATCGCTTGAAGTGAATAAAAGAGCATCAAGTTATAGCTCGGTGCAACATGTTTGATGAAGATCGATTCTCGGCATTAGGGGGAGATAAAGAAAACCCCATGTTAGAATAAAAGAATGCCGGTAAACTTTAACAACATAAACGATCTTCCACGCATCAGTTTAAGTGAATTGCGAAAATAATTTACTTGTAGTATTTAACAAGTAATCCGCCAGATGCCGTTATTGAAATTAAATGAGTGACTATTTATAAAGGCACCAACAATATGACTGATGATATTTCTCTATGCCAGAAGCGTAGAATACCGATCGGTGTAAAAAATATCCGCGAAAAATAAATTCATATTCAGCCACTCATTAAATCTCTTAAAGAGATCCGTCTTCAAGACGAAAACCCCAAAAAAATAAAATTGCACGTGCGACAGATGATTAAATATTGGGGTTGCGGAACAACCAATCCATACATTGATAAGGATTTGGTTTATGCTAATATCAAATTAGAAATGAGTTTATGGGAAAATTTTATAATAAAATATAATAGTCGTTGACGACATATTCGCCTCTTTAATTGCTATTATAATATCTGGATCCAGTACCTAAGTCATCAGCAGAGTGTCAGAAACACTCAGACTAGGTAAAAATAAAATAAGCAATTGAGGTTGAGTTTGAATTGGAAATATTTGTTTGTTAATGATCAAATATATGCTCTCATAGATAATATTATGTTCCGATAATTAATATATTTGGCAGTAAATTTGAATTTCCATATGTCATGACCGCATATTTATGGGTCGTTGGACAAGAATATTGATATAAAAATCCTTGATGGATTTCAAAAATGAATTAATATGACAATCGCAACATGCATATGGCTAAGGTCGTTAACATTCATGTTGAATGTAGTATGACCAGTTGAGTAGATTCCTATTGAGAAAGGAATATATATAAGTAATGCATGGTTAATGTCATAAATTTTAAGGAATTACGATGCATGATAGTGGAAATATATGCATGCAAATTTCGATTAGATTACTTTCCCCATTATTTAGCTGATTACAGTGTTGATTGTGTTGCATGTGTTGCACAAGTGAGTAGTGGGAATGACACTTATTAGCCCCTACATTCGACTATCCAATAAACTCTAAAAGAGAGTGATATGCAAAAGTACGCTCTAGTGACAATCTAATAGATTTGTTCACTAAGATTATTCCTACATCGGTTTTGGATAATAATTATTTATAATAATGGAATGCGTACATTTGAAAGATTGTTGTCGTCATGAAGAGCGACAACTTCAAAACTTTTGTGTGGATTTGGTCTTAAAACCAATGATTGTACTCTTTTTCCCTTTAACCAAGTTTTTCCCAAAGGATTTTCTTAGTTAAAGGTTTTTAATGAGGCGATCAAGGTGCAACAAAGATATGGCATGAACTATTTACCTTGTCTAGTTTTTTTTCCCAGTGAGTTTTTATAACAAAGTTAATAGTACATGACATATATGTTATGCAATTACGATCGAGACAATCAATTCTACCATTTATTCATTGAGACATTGTCTAGATGAGAATGAAAATCATTTAACTGCACTATATGAAGACAATGCATCTTGCATATCTCAATTGAATTGGGCTATATTAATGGGGATAGAACAAAACATATTTCACCCAAGTTCTTCTTTACTCATGATTTGCAAAAGAATGGGGAGATTGATGTGCAACAGATCCGGTCAACCGATAATCTGCCAGAATTATTTATAAAGACATTGTCGACTACAACATTTGAAAGACTAGTGAAGAGCATTGGGATGCGGCAATTGAAATATCTAAATTGATGCTTAGTTCAGGGAGAGTAAATCAAACAGATAAATATGTACTCTTTTCCTTAACTAAGTTTTTTTCCCACTGGGGTTTCTCTTAGTAAGGTTTTAATGAGGCATATCATATCTGTTGTATTTTAAATAATAAATATCTAAGGGGGAGTGTTATGAAATAATATCATTGATGGATTATCTATTATTCTGATTGATTTAAGTAGATTTGTGATTAATTCAGATTATTGTGTTCATATTGTAATCTCTACTATAAATACCCTCTTATATCATTGGAATAATACACAAGAAATTTTCCCTTCTTCTATACTTGCATTTCCTCTTGTTCTTCCTCCATTATCTTCTTAGTTTTATAACATATCTATTTTAATTTGTATTCTATATGTATATATTTTCCTTGTATATATACTTCCATTTAAATTAAGAGGAAGGACACAAACATTTCATCAATTAAGATGAAGGACAATTTTTCGAAACTTTTGCATAAAGACAAAACTATTTTTTTTTAAATTTATATCCAGGCGCGTGTTTTTCCCAAAATAAAAAAAAAACCCAATATACTTTCTTTCTCAACCATCTTTTTTAAACACTTATATCTCTCAATCTAAAACTCTAAATTTGAAAAATATTTCACCAAATATTTTATTTTTCATGCTCTTTATTTTGATACCACATTCAACATATTCCGACGTGATTTCAGAAAATCCGCTGTCGAAATTCACTATTGTACGAAATTCACTGTCGATATTCACTGATTTTCAGGAATCACTGGGAAGATCCACTGAGTGAATTTCAACAATGAATCTCACGAAAAACGATGTAATTATATCGAACCAAGTCTCAAAAGCATCAAAAAATAAAAAATTCAGTGAAATTTGTATCGCGTTTGGATCTCTAGATCAAAAGATATAATCGTTCGAAAATCATAGAAGAAAGAGAAGAAAATTTTTAATAAAAAGGTTCCCAAGAAAAAACAAGTCCTAGATCTTGGGCGATGATTTTTTTTTTTAATTTTAAATTTCTATTTTTGGTTTTGTCATTTAGGCGATAAAAAATATAAAAAGTTGTTCTTCTCCCTATAAAAAAAATGTACTACAATTTTGTTACTCAAAAAAAATATTCTAAAAGCTGTCGTTATCCCTAATTCTCCATTAAATTAATGCGCATGTCCTGTTGATGCTTGTATCATGTCCGCGTTAATTGCTTCCTCAATTCTCGCTGTGTTTTTATTTTTTCCTTTCTAAATAAATAGAGTATTACCGGATCATCATCTTAATTTTGTCTTTATAAACCCTTGTCTTTTTACTAGGTCATTTTTACCATATTAAGTACTAAATTGATCATTATCAACCTTAATCAGATTTTTTTTAAAACTTGTTACCCACAATGAGTCATCATAAATGGTAATTTTGTGATTTATTAATCTATAAATGATCATATTGTGACTTATTAAGATTTCTCAATCATGAAATTATATGAGAAATGCATATTAAATCGGTCATAGTTTTATATGATTATGTCATATATAAATGTTACACTTAGATAACCAATATCGACATTCCAGATAAGACGGTCACGTCATAAAATGTTTCGGGCACATTAATGGTAGATTAATCAATAGACCCCACACTTTAACTAAATTCACCATGGACTAAACAATTCAAGTGTGTTACCATAAACTTAAACATTGTGACACACACTAAGTTATATGGTTATATGGATACGACTAAGGATTTTGAGTAGTGTATTACTTATACGCAGGGGCGGAACTAGCCTTATGGGGGGGAGTCGCCATATTCGGATCCGGAAAATACACTACTATACATGTTATGTATTTTTTTTTGCCCCCTTAAAATTTATATTCGCCCATATAATTTATAACAATTGGATAAAGTACACAGACATTACAAAAGCGATATAAACAAATATGATAGCATTCTACTTATAAAAATTAAAAATATTAATGTGTGAAATGTTTTTTTCTTCTGAAAAACATTGTTTTTAATGTGCAAATATTTATTTTGGAAGTATAATAGTTGATGTGTTCGGATAATACGATATATAGTAGTGTTTTATTCAATATATATCGCAACATGCAGTGGTGTTTATTTTCATCATTTAGTAGCGTTTCTCCTCGAATATAAATGGACATAAAAAATCACTAATATACAATTTGCTGATTGCGAAAAATTTGTACTATTATCGCCTCCTGTCATGCAAGATCCCGCGTCCGCCCCTGCTTATAAGCACAAAGTAAATAATAAGATGATATATAAATGTGTCATTTATTAATAATAAAAACAATTACCATAAATTGTCTTTCGGACACTACACCTGACAATCTCTCACTTGCTTGTAAGGACAACTACAATTGGTTTTAAAGCACACCGTTATCCTATGTACAACATTCTCTCACTTGCTTTAAAGCAGATAAAATATATCTCTCAATATCATACCCTTCAAGTTCTTGTCAATGACATTAGATGCCATCGTCTTGGTAAATGGGT
Source organism: Gentiana straminea (assembly GCA_036785695.1). Classification (NCBI taxonomy): domain Eukaryota; kingdom Viridiplantae; phylum Streptophyta; class Magnoliopsida; order Gentianales; family Gentianaceae; genus Gentiana; species Gentiana straminea. Next base: position 285,524 of record JAVUPR010000515.1, on the reverse strand, counting down.
CAACAAGATTGTCGATTGAAGCGATCCTTAGGACCGACACGTCGCTCTTTGATCATGGGGTATTTCCTCTCTATATGCTTTGACCTATTATGGTTGTGAGGATCCTTGGACTTCAACACTTTTGCTCTTTGTTGTCACAATAAAGAGGTATCGGCTTATCTAGATTTGGACTTCCAGATCACCAAAGAACTTCTTAAGCCATACCGTCTCTTTAGTTGTTATGTATTCGGCTTCCACAGTTGTATCGGCGATGCTGGATTGCTCAATGCTTCTCTAGACTATAGCTCTACAACCAAGAGTAAACACTTAGCCCAAGATTGACTTACGATCATCTTTATCCGACTGAAAGTCAAAATCAGTATAGCCAACGATATTCAGGTCTGCACCCAAATACACAAGCATATAATCCCCCGTTCTCTTAACATACTTGAGGAGATTCTTCGCTGCTGTCTAGTGCTCTATGCCTGAATTCGACTGAAATCGACCGACCAATCCAATGCCATAGCATATGTTTAGAATTGGTTATTGAGTGAGATTTTCAACTTAATTTTAACGTTTCTAAGAGATTAAATGCATGTTTGGTCAGCTAGATCCTTATGGTTGGACCGTTGAATCAAACATAGGACGCTATATTGCGGTATCAGTGGCTTGTTAGCCATAACTGGAAATCACACCCATAATCATAGCAAGAACAAGAATGGTAGGTTGGTGGCTTCATTCACTTCCGATTATTGACTGGGGCAATAAAATTGTTAGTTGGATAATAACTTCGGTTATATTCTCCATATTAGTGTTTTTATATACTTTATCTTGTTACCGTTTTTAGTAATAACAAACCACAGTTCTTAACTATTGATGGACCGTATTAAGATCTAAAAGGACTTAGTTAATCATGGGCTTATGGGATCATCTTGTACTCTTCGAAATACTTCGATGGACCTAGTGCATTTGCTAGTAAAATTGTGGTAGGTAAGTGACCATCATCACAATAAGCTACCAGTCCTTGTAGTTTAAATTGGTGCAGTCTCGACAGACTATCGATGTAACGACAAATCCATATTTTTTCAAGTCCATATTTTTTCAACTGATGTGATGATGTAATAATGTTTTAAGTTTTATATGTCAAAAGATAACTATTAGACGGTATGCTTTTAAACAAATGATCCAAATATTTGATCAAAATAATATAACATTTGATTTAATAAAATGACATTTTATGATAATGAAATACATTATCGTCTTTAATTTAAGATAATACATTTTTATTACGCGTAATATATTAGAAATGAATCGTTGTATTTTTTATTTTGTTTTGGGAAACGAAAGTTGTGTTTTAAGTTTTGTATGTCAAAAGCTAACTATTAGACGGTATGCTTTTAAACAAATGACTCAAATTTCTGAACGAAATAGTATAACATTTGATTTAATAAAGTGAGATTTTATGATAATATGGTCTTTAATTTAACATAATACACTTTTATTACGTGTATTGTATTAAAAATGAATTGTTGTTTTTTTTTTTTTTTTTTTTTTCTTTTCGGTAACAAAAGATTCATAGTGATAACCATTAGGGCTAATATCTTGTTGGTTAATGAATCGTTGTAATAATGCTAATTGATATTCATAAGAATTTTTTATTTAATTATTACCACAAATCATACTGCAATCCCATATATAGATGGACCCAAAATTGAGGACCTTTGAACGTAATATCGACAAAGCTCGTTTTCAGTTAATGGCGGGAGATAATTAAAGAAGGGATTAATCAAAAACTACTTTAATCTCCTTCTAATGACGTCTTCAAAACTTCAAACTTCAAATTGATAACTTCCTTCTCCCCTCTTCCCAACGACAACTCAAGAACCTTTACAATGATAAAGTTATTGCGATTATATCCCGTCTCTTTATTAGCTTTTTTTTTTTTGAAAAATGACACGTGCACTACACATTTATATGATACACATTTATATGCGTAAAAATGAATGTTTATTAACAACAAAAAAAAAATACTATAATCTTGATACGGCGTATCGTATCGTGTTTTGTGTCGGACACGAGTCGGTGCATCGTAGCATGTAACGAATATAATTGATTTGAATACAATATATCATTATCAACTACTACTTGATAGTACATATAAGTAATAAATAACAAAATAAAGACTAGACGGCATTCGATACACTTCTCTGTCATAAAATTGGAGCCGAGTTAACTCGTTCACCTCATTCAAACATAGAAGATCATCAGCAAGAAAAACGCAGCAGCAGTAAATAATTTCACATCAATTTCCACTTTCAATGTCGGATCCACGGAGACCAGATGGACGTTCTGTATACCAACCGGTGCCGGAACCGGAAGATATGAGTGTTTTTCTCCACAACCTTTTACATGCTTCTCCGGTTGGATTGACGACTACCGGTGGTTCTTCGACAGTTCTCGAGTACCGAGGCTCCGGTGCTAGCTTGAATTTCTCGGATCCTGGCTGTTTTTTCGAGAGCGAGGCGGGAGAGAGAGTCGACAAGGCATTTTATTCAGCTGCCAGTGGAGACTGTGATGCAGGAACCTCTTCTTCGAAGAGAGAAGAGCGTATAAGCACGAATAAGGTTGATTTTCTGTTTTTGAATATATATGTATTTATGCTTTTTATTTCTTTTCTCCTTTGATTACGCTCTCAGACTTCTTCCCCGTGGGTCGTGGGACCTAAGTCTGAGAGACCAAGAATTGGGCTACATAAGAAGTTTTAGAGGTGAATCTAGCTCTGCAAGATGAAATTTTGGAGCTCAAAGCAAGATGGAGAATCGAACTAACAACCTGCCATCGGACATGGTTGCCAGCGGAGTTGATATAGAGAGGCAATAATTGATTTAACAAACGGAAGATTACTACCATACTTTAATTTGCTTCGTATTGTTAGTAAACTGATTCTAGCAGGATTAAGGATTTTGGGTTTTATTTTGCAGTTTATATTTGCTAGCTGTGGACTTGTTAGTTTATGTGGTCTTTGTTTGAATTTCCAATTGGTCGGTTGATGTATCAGCAACTGAAAAGCTTTATACAGTTTATCTGGTGGTCGGTTTCTGTCTGTTTGGGATGATTTTTCTTTGTTTGATTCATAGGATGATGTTTAATAGTTTTCACTGATGTTACTTCGATAATACGAGTTCTTGGTGCTTCGTTTGTGATTGTAAGCCGGATATACTGTGATGGTTATTTCATAAGTTCTTCACTTGAACAGGAAAAGCTTGAATCTTTTACCATGTAGTAAGCATCCTTATTTTGTGAATTATGATTTGCTACCATGATATTTCATTTTCCTTTTGTTTTGTTTTTTTCTTCGATTCAAGGCATTTGAAGCTTCAGAGGACACAAGAAACCGGGTTCATCCAAGTTCCTCAAAGAGGATTAGATCTGCGGAGGTGCATAATATGTCTGAAAAGGTTTGCCTCTACTAGTAGTTTGGAATTTTTTTCAGTCAAAGTAACTTGGTCTTCGTTTGAGCTTGAAGTCATTTGGCTAACACTAGCGTTCCTGACAGAGGAGGCGGAGTAAAATCAATGAGAAATTGAAGGCTTTGCAGAATCTTGTCCCTAATTCCAATAAGGTGGTGCATGTTTGAACTTTTTTCCTTATCAGTGCCTTGCACATTATGTCTAAATGCTAGGAGGTAGTGTGTGGTGTTTGTGAACCTTAACAGTGTATCTTGTGTGCTTTTATTGAATAGACGGACAAGGCATCAATGCTGGATGAAGCCATTGAATATCTTAAACAGCTTCAACTACATGTCCAGGTGTCCAATTATTCCCATGCTCCCTTTTGGTGTTTTTTTACCAGTCATTATTTCTGGAATTCGGTATTTCAGATGATTCTAGTTCTTTCATTATGCATCATTGTTCCCTTCTTTCGGGATGAGCTTGCGATGTTCTGAACAAGAGGGGGTAAAAATGAAGCATATTTAAAGCCATAGTTAATTCTTCAACAATCTATCAAGAATGCTATTACTGTTCATATTCATTCTTCAATCATATGGATGCTAGATCCTCAAATCACCTCATTTTCTCTACTTCAATTGTTGTCAATTTTGAAAAACACCACAGAAAACCGAGGTTTGGGGATTATCAAAGGAGCTTTATTTGTGATCTGTAGGGTGGTAAACAAGGGCTCTTAGATGAAGAATGCTGGGCTAACGCTTCCGATTGATTAACTTTGAGGAGTTTTTCTTCAATCTTCAGCATGTGGAATTTAATACCGTACTTGCAGTTTCTCTGCTTTGTGTCCCTTAAGTTGTTGAATCTGCAGTTTTAGGCATTTATGCCTGCCGCATGCTGGATAGCATGTACATCCGTTCATGCTTGGGTGCTGTATAACTGCATTTCATCCTGCCTATGTCCATTTATTTGCCACTGAATCGTTCTTGCTTCTTGGGTTTCGTATGAAAATTCATTGTCTTGGATGGGGTGTGTGTGTGTGTGTGTGCGAGTATCCTGATTCTGTGAATATTAATTTATTTTCTGAAGTTATGTTTTGTTTTATCACAAGGTTATAGTCTTTTAGCAATTTGGCTGGGAACAGATTTAATCGCACATGCTATCTACCACGGAAGCTATGATAGTTTTGAAGTACTGTCAATTGCAATAAGCGATTTTTATTACTTAACTTTCGGTCATTGTCCTTCAGGTGAATATGATCCTTCTTTTTTCAAGAACAGTTCATAAAAATGCAGACCAATATTTAAAGCACTTCATTCCAGCTATTTGATTTAAATGGTCCAGCACATCACTCTAAAGCTAAAACAGTGGTCTTTTACTTTATTTTTCCTACCATGATTGTCAGTTTGGCTTCATAGATCTTCTTTAAGAAATGAACGGTAGGTTAGGAGTCGTGGAACAGTGTCCTCTCAGTGCTTCCTTCCCCTCATTCCATTGGATGCATTCTATGGTCTGATCGATGGTTCCTACATTTTAGCTGTGATTCTGGATTTTATTATGAACAGTAAAAAGAAGTTGGCTTTTATTTTTATTTATCATGTAGCGGATTTTCTTGCTTTCAGATGTTGACAATTAGAAATGGACTTAGTCTGCACCCAAATTATGTCCCGGGGGGATGTTTGCCGTCAATGCAACTGCCTGTAGACTTTGATGCTGGGATTGTATTAGCTAATACTAGCAGAGGAGTAGAGGCACTACCGGGAAATCAACAACCCGTCATGCAATCTGTATTTGGTACTCACAACCCCAAAATGCCTGGACATCAACTTGCTGTACCTTCAATGATAAATAACAGCAGTTCAGGGATGTCATTTGGAGCCGAATCATCATTACCTAGTCATTTTGGACTCTTTAATCATTTGCCATCATCTTCTAAGGTACATCTCCTTTGAAAGAATTACATTAGACTTCCAGCTACAATACCAAATGAGTCACATTTGGGAAACAAAGACCTGCCAAAAAACCATCTCTTATCTATTCGAATCTGTAATATACAAAATCCTTAAATTATGCGCTTTTTGTGGCGCAAAACAACATAATCTCTATCTAAATTATGATGGTAGGGGATTCGATGCCATTCACCCGAAGTAGAGATTTTGTAAAACGGAGGAAAAATGGTTTTTGAGTCTTAAAAGTAACGAATTTGTTAAAAGGTATTAATGCAAGTGTTCTTACCCTTAAACGTACAGGATCTATGCCGAGAGGAGACACAGCCAAACTTTACTTTAGACGCAAGCTGCTCGAGGAACAAGTCGACATCCGGTGTGTCGTCATAACAACAATGTGTATGCCAATTGTACTAGTGATCATGTCTACTACTTCCTATCTTTTCAAAGTTGTATTGATCAGAAAATAAGCGGGAAGATGAACACGGAAGTGCTAACACCTATCTAATTGGAATGGCTGAACCACCATGGGCAAATTGCTTAACTTACCTGTAACATTATGGAAACTCTGCTGATTTCGTGTTTTAAGTTACGACTCGGTCTTAATTCACCAGTGTTTGTAGTGAATATTGTAGATGTGACTGGAAACATTCGCTTAAAGAAATACGATAGCAGTAAATCCTTGAATCTCAATAAAAACTTGCTGTGAATTTTCTTCCTGCAATTTTTTGATTGCATTCTAATTTATGTATGTATGAAAAGCTATTATTTTTTCTTTTTCTTTTTCCCAACCGTTTATCATGCTAGATCTCATTTGTTTGCACTTTGCATACTAATTTAGCATCTTTGGCTCATCAAATTTTCTTTACGCCTAAGTACATAGTGGAGGTATAAATGAGACGAGCCGAACTGAATATATAATGTTTGAGTTTGTGGTTGTTTAAGACACGAACGAGTTCGGGTTTGTTTGTTTAATAAACAAATTTTGTTTTATGTTTGAGTTCTGTTTGTTAATCTATTGCTCGAGCTCGAGCTTGAGCCCAGCTCAAACGAGCTCATTTCCCTCTTTACAACTTATGCTAATGCTTTTCAACTCCCGCTTTCGTGTGAAACGACAAACGAGTTGAACACCATATTGCATTATTTAAGGAATATTGATGTAAAGATTGATGATGAGGTTGCAACTCTAATCTTGCTGGTAACACTGTCAGCATCATATGAGAAGTTTTTGCAATCGTTCATCATTGGGAAGGATATGGTGTCGTTGGAAGATGTTAGGTCATCTCTCCATACTCGAGAGTTACGCCATAAAGCAGCAGGTACATTTACAAAAAATCAGGCTTCTGGATTAATTGCCAATGGCAGCAGCAAATGACAATGAAACCCTGGAAAGAAGAAATCCAAGAAGGTCCAAAATAAAAGGATGTCTGTAATTACTGTAAGGAGCATGGACATTGGAATATCGAATGTCCAAAGAAGAAGCAGCAATATGAAGAGAAATCTGGCACTACTCCCATAACAGAACATGGCACCAATTATGAGGAAGATATCGCTCTCTTTGGTGGAGAATCAATACATCACAATGATGTGTGGATTTTGGATTCGGAACATCTTACAATATTTGTCCACGTAGGGAATGGTTCACAACTTATGAGCGATAGATGGAGGACATATTTCTATGAAAAACATCAATATATACAAGATAGTTGGAATTTGCTCAATTCAGATCATGACACATGATGGTAAATTCTGTACATTGAATGATGTGAGGCATGCTCCACTTATAACAAAGAACTTGATATCATTAAGTCAGCTGGACATCAAGGGTTTCAATTCAGGGGTGAAAGTGGAGTTTTGAATGTCTACAAGAGTTCAGATGTGATTTTGATAGCTGTCAAGAAAACGACTTTGTATTTTATACAAGGTTCCCCTGTATCAAGTTCTGCTGTTGTTGCATCATCAGAAGTTCACCAGAAGGATATAACTAAGTTATGGCATATGAGACTTGGCCATATGTGTGAGAGTGATGCAAATTCTGTCTAAAATTGATCTTCTCGAGGGACATAAGGTCAAGAATATGGACTTTTGTGAACAATGTGTATTTGATAATCTACATAGAAGCAAGTTCTCAAAAACAATTCACATCGAAAATAGACACTTGATTATGTTCATTTTGATTGATGGGGCCTTCTAGGGAGGAATCATTATGTGGTCACATATACTTTATGTCACTGATTGATGACTATTCAAGGATGACATGGGTGGTCGTAAGCATAAAAGTCAAGCATTTATGAAGTTCAAGTAGTGGACGGCATTGGTTGAGAATCGGACAGGTAAGGCTCCGAACAAATAATGGTCTGGAATTTTGTTTGTCTGAATTTGATGAGTTATGTATCATGTATTTATATAGGGGGAATGAGGGAGAAGGACAGAAATATTTCATCAATTGAGTAGAAGGACAGTCTTTTGGAAATTTTGCATAAAGGACAAAACTATTTATTCACTGTCGAAATTCACTTGTGTTCAAAATTCACTGTTTAAATTCACTGCCGAAATTCACTGTCGAAATTCACTAATTTTCAAAATTCTTTGTCGAAATTCACTAATTTTCGGGATTCACCGTCGAAATTCACTATCGAAATTCACCGATTTCGGGATTCACTTTGGGGAGATTCACGATTTTCGGGATTCACTTTGTTTGTCCTTCTCGCTATAAAAATTATGCGGTTGTCCTTCTCCCTATAAAAAATATGTAGTTGTCCCGTTACTTAATAATATTCCAGATTATGTCCTTATCCCTAATTTTCCAATTTATATATGCATTAAATCATCACACACACGAGCACACGTACACAAGCCACCCACACGACCGCACGCACACCGCAGAAGCATAAAAGTCGAGCATTTTAAGAATTTCAAGTAGTGGAAGGCATTGGTTGAGAATCGGACAGGCAAAGCTCCGAACAAATATTGGTCTGAAATTCTGTTTGTCTGAATTTGATGAGTTATGTATCATGTATTTTTATCTGCATTACTAGTGGTTATGATTACGCCGTGCAAGGCATGGCGTGCCCATTAAAGCCGTAAACATAGAAATGAATGATATTTTTACAATCATAGAGATGATACAATCATGATTTTTTTATTAACATGAAGTCATATAATTCAAAAAAACATTAGTTTGGCTATCATAAGTTACAAAAGATAGTGGAATACAATCATTGTAAACACTCCTAGTTATGTATATCACTACACCATTAAACATTATTGATGACAAAAGATAATGGTGGTAATATACTAACTATGTTCTCCACTACATCAAAGTTTTGCTTTTAAAAAGCTTACAAAACAACCATTATTGCATTATTAGTACATAAACATACACTAACTCTTAACTTGCCTTTTCCTTCACCATGTATCCGTTTAGGTTTCGGGGGGGGGGGGGGGGGGGGGGTTGCCCCCGAACCCCTACGAGTTGGCGCTGACCGGGCAGGTCGAACCCCGTTTCGTTGCGATAACATTAATTCGTACGACAACTTGTATGCAAACGATTATAAAAATATTATTTTATGAAAAAATACCTAACAACTTTTATTTCAATAAATCGATATCATAAAAGAACAACACAACACGAATCAATTAACGATTTGCAATCTCTAACTCTATGTTATCTTTGCTTTCTCAAGACCTGAGACGACACATCAATATTTTTCTAATATATGCCCAAAATAGTTACATTTCATCTATCTCACCGACTTACGGGAAATAATACGTTGATATTTCTCCTTGAAACTCACTGAAATACTATTTTGTCTTAAGTACGTTGTTATTTTTCTATGTTAATTATTCAATGATGTTATAGTTGGTAGTTTGTTAAGGAAGATGTTTGCTCGATATTAATAATGTGTCGGTGTTAAATGTTCATTGGTGAATTGAAATGAGAAAAATACGATTAGTTATTATCTTGACTAAGCCTACTTAAGAAATTCGGTGGTAGGTAACGCATGTGTTAATTTGATGATGGATGATGGATGATGGTTGAGAGTGGGGGGGGGGGGGGGGGTGTTTTGATTTTGGGATCCAATTTTAGGATTAGTATGAATTAGTTCAATATAGATAATTTTTTATATCATCTATTCGGGTTCAATCACATAGTAGTATTGATGTAGCATCTATATTACCATATTTTTATTTTGGATAAGTAGTCATTTTTAATCGATAATTTTATTTGTTCATGAAAAACCGAACAAAGTCATACCAAACCGGACCGAACAAATGGTTTTAGTCTAGCGATGTATTTTTTTTTTTTGTTTGTTGATAAGTAGTCATTTTAAATCGATAATTTTATTTGTGAATGAAAACCGTGAAAAATCGAAACAATGTGGAACCAAACCGGACCGAACAAATAGTTTTAGCCTAACGATGTTTTTTTTGGATAAGTAGTCATTTTAAATCGATAATTTTATTTGTTAATGAAAACTGTGAAAAGTCGATCCAAATTCGAACCAAACCGAACCGAACAAATGGTTTTAACCTAAAACCCGTTTCATTTTGGGTTGAAAATAAAGAAAAGAATGGAAAAAAAACGGCCAAACCGAATTATATTCACCTCTAGACGCTAGAACACTGAAAATGTTTTTGTTTAACAATATATATATATATATAATACGGTTTTTTTTTTTTAAACATTAAAACCACTTTTCAATTTTTTTTATATTATTAAAACCGTCTGCCACGTGTCAAGATCACAGCTTGCCACGTGGCAGTCTGAGAGCAAGCCAAAAGTTGAAGAAAGGGGAGACGTGGAAGCCTTTGGTGCTATGTTTTCTCATCTTATAAGATAAGATATAGAAATCATCACACGCACGAGCACATGAATGCACACCGCACGCCACCCACACGACCGTACACACACCACACAACTAGGGCCGTCCCTACCATTAGGCGGCCTAAACTCCAGTCATAGGCCCACCCAACTAGAAGGCCCCCAAATACTTGTTTTATTATAAAAATCTAATAGGTCCAACCCAATCATCCCAATGTTTTTATGTATTAAAAAATTCTAATACGCCCAATTAGCCCAATATCTATGTATTAAAAAATATACCAAACCATATTCTTGTGTCCTAAAAGTTAATTTTGATTTTGCATCTAAATATGCTAGAAAAAAAGCTGTTAGTACTACTTTATAGGTATGTTTTGTGGGTACCAATGAATTTGAATTTTATATCGATATATGTTATAAATGCGATGTTGAAGTACTATTTCGTAAGTGTGTTTTCGAAAAAAGCCTTCGAACTATGAAGGCCCCGTCACACAAACTTGTCTAGGGCCCGAAAACCTTAGAGCCGGCCCTGCGCACCCAGCACGCACAATACTCGACGCTCGCCCGTACGTAGCACACCCGCCGCATGCACGATGCCCACTATGTTATGTGTGTCTTTATGTAAAGCCCTATTCCCGGTCCCTAGGTCCACTGGGGCCATTTAAGGAGGGGATGTGATGCTTTAACCGCGGCTTTAATAACAAGACTAAAAATCCCAAATAATTAAATAATTTCACCATTACATATATGCTTATTCCTTAATATTTCCGTTGAAAATTAAATACCAAAAAAGGATACATTAACCCAAACTTAATATCCATAGCACAATCTAAATCTTTATCCATGATATCGCTCATACTATCCTTTCTGCCCATTGATCAATCACCTACGTTAATTTATATAGAGAAAACAAACGAAGAAAAGTGAGGCCTCAACAAAAATGCTGGTATGGGCTGTGTCAGTGTGTTGTATTATATACTTATTTTTATATGTTTATTGCACTAAAAATCAATTTAAACAGGACTTTGTAGAAAAAATCAATTTACACATGACTTTGAGTTTAGGGCCAACATAAACAAAAAGTTGATGCTGATGTATACAAAAATTGCTAAGAGATACTACAGAAGCTACTCCCCTTACGACTTTAATACGAGTCTCTATGTGGTAGTTAAGTATGTTACCGTAAAAACAATGCCAAACACAGCCATGTCCACAAGGACAATCAACTTCTATCGTTTTTTTTTTGTCAACATGAAATAGAAATATAGAACTAATAGAATTAAAAAGGAAATTACTAACTCATGCATGAATAGGTTAAATTTTAAATAGAAAATGATTGATGGATCAATGTAAAATCATGTTGATCCATAGTGATTATCACATATGCAAATATTTTCAGAATATGCATATTCTAAATATTAAAATTATGGTAAGATATATAAAATCTATACATATGAATGTTTGGTCACATACTCGCATTTGGAGCGTATATTAAGTAGATGAAGACCCAAATAATCTTAATAAGACGTCCTGATGAGTTGACCGATATCATCAGGATGTTGTGGACTAGGGCAGAGTAGTAAATCAAAAACATGACATTATATGTCGCCATCATATGCATTGTGGATATTCATTCCCTCATGATCCCTCCCAATATATATTTATGCCAATTGATTTGCATTATTTCAAAAGCAGTTTTCACTACAATATTATACTCTATTACTTGTTGATCACATACTCTTACACATAGACATTGTGAAATTGCATTGACAAATGAAGAAAAAGTAAGGAAAGAATATTGGAAACTATTGTACCTGAAAGATTGTACAACTAATTAATTGTTTTTGCAACACTATTATCTGAAAAGAAATATCAAACTGTCCTTAACGCTATAAATATATAAAGTTGGACTATGTATTTGTGTATTTATATCTGCATTAAAACACACACTCATGAGCACAAGTGCGCACGCCGCACGTCACCTGCACGACTATACTATGCCGCACACCGTACGCACGATACTCGCCCGTACGCACACACCCTCCGTATGCATGGTGCCCACTATGTTATTTGTGTCTTTATGTAAAACCCTGCTCCCGACCCCTAGGCCCACTGAGGCCATTTTAGAAGGGGCTACGAAGCTCTCACCGCGACTTCAATAACAAGATTAAAAATCCCAAATAATCTCAATAAGACATCTTGATGAGTTGACCGATATCACCAGGATGATGTGGACTAAGGCAAAATAGTAAATCCAAAGCATGGTATTAAATATCGCCATCACAAGCATTGTCGATTTTAATTCTCTCGTGGATCCCTCCCTATATATGTATGTCAGTTGGTCTCGATCATTTCAAAAGCAATTTTCATTACTATAAAATACTCAATTAGTTGTTGATCACATACTCCTATACCTAGACATTATGAAAATGCATCGAGAAATGAAGAAAATGTAAGGAAAGAAAATTCTCACATTGGTGTGAGATATAGGATAATGGAAACTATTGTACCTGAAATTTTGAACACAAGACAAACTCCGTAAAGACTATTGTTTTGCAATATTGTATAAAGATACAGTAGGGGAAAACTTACCCACAACCTTAATGATATACTACCAGACGTTGTCAATGGAAGTGGGAAGCAACTTGTAATCCATCCTTGTTATAAGTATTTAATTTTGGTTTGTCGAATCGTTTGGTAGCCTTTCGATGGTGCTTTATTTCTTGGCCCCTATTTGGGGAAGTGGATAAAATTTATAAGAGAATAATATGATAAAATTGACTGAAGTGTAAAGAGAATGACTATAGATATTTATAGTGTATTATATTAAACTGGATAGAAAAGAATAGTATATATATATATATATATATATATATATATATATATATATATATATATATATATATATATATATATATATATACAGTGTGTAATGATTTTCCATTTTATAATTTAGATAACGCAACAAAGGAATATCTAAGAAATGCCAAACAAATTTGTTTTGGGTGAACAAAATGTTTGATTGTGAAAAATTAATTCAAACGTTAAAATTTGTCCGCTACATGAGTATGCCATATTAAAACAACTCTGGTGTTCATAATAACTTCGTAGACATTAGCTATTCCACCTATATCCGTGGAAAGTGTAGAGCTACAAAACGGAGGTCGGACTGCACCTCTCCACGTGTCACCCTCACATCGATCAAGCATTAAATCAAAACATAACATTCAGAGTCAGGAGCCTTACTCTAAGCCTAAGGGCAGATCTAAACCCCAGGTGGGAGATCGGCCTGACTCACTTCTTAGTCCACCGCAGATCGGTCAGAGCGCAATGGAGTTGGGTCAGCACAGTTCAGGCCATAACGGCCTCGGGGATCGACGCAGGTTGGCCAGAGCTCTCCCAATAATTATCCACGTGCATAATATAAAAGATAACTATAGAAAGAATCCTCAACCATAAAGGGCTCTGATCCTATTAATCAAATACCTTGATTATCTCTTAGAATCAAGGAGATTAACACGGGAAAATCCAATCCTTGGAGGATATGAAATAGAGTCCATAATGGACACGACACAAGCACACAAAGGACAAAGCGTCCTCTGTATAAATGATGAGAGACAAATTAATGATCATTATTACGACATTTTACCCCAATATTGATACCACTTTGAGCATTATTGTACCAATTTAAGTCAATAATTACTTAATTTTATCCAAATATATAAATAGTGGTTATTATATAAATTATCGTATTTTTATAAGTTTTTATAAGTTTTGTACCGGTTTAGTAACCGGAGTGTCGTGTCAGATTTACACGGTATTTGTGGTATTTTTATTGCGTATTTATGATAAACCAAGACCCCGAGTAACGACATTTTTGAAGTCATAATCATATCTTTGGAAGGATATAGGAAGTGTCACTAGGCTTAAGTGGTTAAGTGGTCAATTGATTCGATTTAGTGGAAATCGAGAAATATCTTCGACGAACGAATGGCCCATCAAAAAGACATTTTCTGAAGAAGAGTCCTTCATGAAAGTTGTAGATCATTCAACGAGCTTTCCAATGCCTCTTGAATCATGTCATTTGGAGATCTAGAACTCAAGATATGAATTTTAGAAGTTTTATTTCAAAATATAAAATTATATCCGGAAATTGGATAATTAAGGGGGATGAATGCAATCATTAGCCGGGTCCGGCCGGTCCGGCCCTTACCCGGCCCAGTCCGGCCCCCCTTTGTAGCCTATATATACATGTTTCATTAGTACTAAATGAAGGCCCTCTTCTTTCCTATTTCTTTCTTTCTTCTCGTCAATCTTCTTCTCTTTCATTTTTTATTTTGTAAACACTTTATATATATATATATATATATATATATATATATATATATATATACACACACACGTCCCAAAATATATATATACATCCATATATATATATATATTTCATCTATCTTATTTTCTTTTTTTCTTTCGTGCTATACGTATATATACATATGTCTATGTATGTATATATATGTTTTTATATATATAAATGAAGTAGTTATAGTACCGTTGTAATGGCGAGAATAATTATCGAAGATTGTTAAAATCGAAGCTTTGTTATACTACATCCGGTGGAAACGACCCCGATTCAAATAGCTTGTAATCGGTAATATATTCTAATATTATTATGTTTACTATTTCTATTTCTATTTATATATTATATATGTTAATTATGTTAAGCTAAAAATATATCTAGCCAAGATATGAATCAATTAGTTAATCTTTTTGGTAAAATGAATGATCGACTCTGGTAATAATGATTAAAACCAATTATAATGAATCTCTTTCTATTTGCACTTAATGAAAGTAAAAATTGAATTAGCCACTCGATTTTTACTAGAAACGTAATCTAATGAATTGACAACTCACGATTAGAATACGAGATCGTAATAGAAAGACCGAAGGGTAAAATTGGCCGAGTGAAAACGTGACAACGGAATCCGATTTCCTACCCGGGGGCAGATTTGTCGTGGGAGAGATAAATCTTATTAAAATTGTGCTCACGATATTATTACGTTAAATCACCTGTTTAATTGATATCTTAAAACTGGCCGTATGACAAAACGGGAGTGACCCATGCTTAAGATGACATTGGACAGAGGACTAGACATATGACAATTTTATACGCTCGTGTAAGGAGGAGTTGTCTAGTTTAGAGTACACCGGTTCATACATAATTGACCTCCTTGCATCAAGGAAAAGATCTGTCTCATTCAATTTCAATACAAAAAGATATTGATTCAAGAAAGTATTCTTGGCTAGATCCAAAAATATATATATTATCTATTTTTATATTTATATATTTATTTATCGCTTTACTAACAATCTAACTAATCTAACTATCTAACCCGAGGAAAATGGTAAAACTGTGACTTAGATCGAGTTAATAATAGTTTCTTGGTGTTTAACCACACTTTGAATTATGCCTTCATTTCCCTGAGGATACGACCTGACTCACCAGACTAGCACTACAACTTGACCCGGTACACTGCCGGTAAGGATTGATAGCCTAGAAAAGGCCACGTCAGCTTTCTGGCGCCGTTGCCGGGGAAACGACGCTAATTCATTGTGTCTATGGTTACTACTTGTATTAGCTCAAAATTCTCGAGGATAAGTCAACACTCTTCTTATCACATTTCTATTTTTATTTTCCGTTGGTATCTACCTTCTTTTAGTTACCAATTTTCTTCTTCTACCAATTTCGAGTTATTTTCTATTTTCGATAGTAGAAAGTAAACGCGGTTCGTTTATTTTTGTTGGTACCTACCTATTGGTAAGATACCAATTAAAAAATAAATAAAAAAAATACACTCGGTAAATACCGAGTGGATTCGGTAATTACCGAGAGAAGAAAAAAATGTGGTTTTTTTTTTTATCGATTTCGTGTTATTTTCTATTTGATATTTTCTATTCCACAAGAATTGTCAAATCGAGTTACGAAAATGGTCGAAACCGTTGGTGAAACACCTGAACAAGGGATTGCTCATGCTCAAGGGCATGGCCAGTACCTTAATCAGAATTTACCTCAACCTAATAACCAGAATCAGAATAATAGAAATAATTAGAATCGGAATAAGCATAATCAGAACTTGCCTAACCCGAGACCTATATGTGATCAGACCGTAAGAAGGTACCAGATTAATAATCCAATTCGTTTACCCAATAAAGGAGCAATTAATTTCGAAATAAAATCTCATCTTTTTGGTTTAATTGACACAAGAGCCCAATTTCTAGGAGAGGATGATGAGGATCCACATCATCATCTCTATCTTTTCGAAGAATTGTGTAATACAGCCAAAAGTCATGGTGCTAATCGGGAATTAACGAGGATGTCTATGTTTCCTTTTTCTTTAAAAGGAAGAGCACGAGATTGGTTTCTGTTACTTCCACATCATTCATTGACTAGTTGGGAGGATATTCAAACCGAGTTCTTAAAGCAGTATTTTACTCCTGGTAGAAAATTGGAATTAATAGTCGAAATTGCTAACTTTAGACAAGGATCTGAAGAAACGCTTGGGAATGCTTGGGGAAGATTTAAAAAGCTACTAAGAGCTTGTCCCGATCATGGTTATTCCTTAGAAATGCAAATCCAACTTTTTTGTCGTAAATTAAGGAAAAACTTACGTGCAGATGTTGATCATGCATGTGGTGGTTCGTTAATGATGAGTGAAGCTCAAATAGTTTACGATGCTATAGAACAGATTTCCAAAAATAACAGAATGTGGGAAACCGGTTCTAACACAAGAAAAGTAACATTTGCAGGAGAATGTACATCGATACGGAAGTTCTAGCACACTTGGAGAATTTGAGTAGGAAATTTGACGGCTTATTAGCTAGTAAAACTATAAACTCGTAAAATATCTTACCAAATGAATACTCAAGTCATGATAATGTGTCATTAGGGATGGAAGAACCGAAAGGATATTCAAGGGAAAAGGTGAGTTTTTTTACAAGAACATAGGAATTTGAACAATGCATATTCAAACTCATTTAATGCTATTAGAAGAGCTCACCCTACTTTTTGTTGGTCCGAAACCCCTAGTAAGCAAGGACAACCACCGTATCCAATCCAAAGATGAGAATCCATATAATAATCAAGTTTATCAAGGAGATACCTCGAATCGAACCTATAATCATTACCTAGACCGTATCCACAACATACCACTCAAAGCATACCAGTCACCCAAAGTTCAACTCAACCTGAAGGAGTTAACAAATGGGAGAAATTAATGGAAAATCTGATAGGTATGATATCTACTCAAGCTCAGAATATGGAAATTATGATAAATTCTATAGGTACAGTCACTAAGGATATGAGTACGTTAAAAACATCTATAAGTGGACATGATACCAGAATGAGAATTGTAGAAGCTTCATTACGGAATTTGGAATATCATTTGAGTAGAGAAGAGGAACGTAAAAACAGTAGACCCCAAGGAGGACTACCAAGTAATACTGAAAGAAACCCGAAAGAGGTAACTGCTGTTATTACTAGAAGTGGAAGGATCTATGGAAGTAATGGATTAGAAAACATCGAATTAATGAAGTAGAGAATGATTTAGATGGTACATATGAGAAAAACATGGAATCTAAAGAGGAAGAGGACATTATTGAAGATTTCCTAAGACGAACGTATATATTGAACCCGGAAGTAAGGATGAGGAATGGGTCAAGGTTCTTAGAATATTGAAAAATCCAAGAATGAGTAGGACCTTGACCAATGATCATGTTGAGAATGAATCAAGTTTGGAAAGGCCAATTCAAACCGAACCTTATCCGGCTCAACCCAAATTCACCTCGATTCAATCGATAGGGCGACCATATCCAAGGTGCATATTTTGAAGAAAAAGGTACGTAATGATGACACACGGTGTCCTCAAAAGGCACAATCATTCCAGGAAGCTTTACCATCTTCATTTAACGACAAGGGTAAGGGAGGTATACATTCTAACCCTACTTTAATTGATCTTGAATTACTCCCCCATTCCCTGAAAAAGGAAATCAAAAAGATGAAGTTGGATAAGAGGTATGCATGTTTTCTTGACACTTTTCGGCACTTAACTATTAATACCCCTTTGATCGATGTTCGTAAGGGAGAGCTTAGTTTGGGAGTGAATGATGAGCGCGTTATCTTCAACATTTACATTCCATTGAAATATCCATGCACTACACTAGAATCTTGTTCTTGTGTGAACACTTTGTGTTCCCTTGTTTTGGATCGTACTAACACGCATGTAATTGAAGAAGATGACTTCAGCAATAATGTGAAAGCTCGCAAACCCAAAGCTCGAAAATCAAAGGAAAAGGTCAAGAATCATTTGGATTGTTGGAAATTGTCTAATCTCTGTTGGAGACCGGTATTAAAGACGGATGCGGTGCGTGAGGATGACCCACCACCTGTGCATTAAAAACTGAAGAAGGAAAAGTCTAGCTATAGACTATAAATATAGTGAAATCACGGGTACTATCCTTCCTATTTACTCATTAAGCATTTATTTCTAGTTGGTTTGTGTGCTTAGTTGCTACATGCTTTGGTGAGTAATTTTTAGAAGTATCCCATTTAGTTTAGTATATTATATTAGTTGCTTAAGTTTGTCGAGCAAACGACGTTAACCAAAAGCGCTACCGGGAGGCAGCCCGCAAAAATGTTAAATATAATAATTACTCATACTTTGGATGATACTTTGCGAATACTTCGGATTGATTTTCATTTTGTTTCACCAAGTCTTAGGATGAATGTTTGAATGTCATTAAAAAAGAGAATGATTAGGTGGTTATCCGAAAATCCCGATGGAGAAAAAAGAGAAAAATTCAAATGCGTCATTTCTTGGACTTAGGTTGTTCGAACGATTTGAAATAACCCTCGAGGATCCGGGTATAAAAGACTCGTAGTTAATACTTTGCCATACGTTACATTTCATGATCTAGTCTCGTTTTAAATTTCAAATAACGTGTGACATGTATTAGTTCAAATACTATGGAATTGAGGAGGTCATAACTTTAACCCACCCACCCACCCTTTAATATCATCCGAGTATTTGTTTTGACTTGTTTTAGTGCACCATTGCTTTCCCAACAACTTATTTACACTCACTTTACATTGAGGGCAATGTAAGTTCGTAAGTGGGGAGTGGAGTCGTTGGTCTAGCAATGGAATTAATGTTTATTTTGTATCAATAAATCCCTTAGTTTTCAAATTTTTTTCGAGCATTATTTAGTTGATTAAAATAAATTGTATAAGGTATATATTTCATGGATTTGAAGATATAATGATCAATTTGGATGTGTATAACCAACGTGAACCGTAAGTGCATTGTAATTCCAAATATATTTGTGTAACATGAATTCCTTCACGTAAAGCCTTTGATATTGAAGCGAAAATTTTAAACTGTATCAATTCGGTATCCTAGTGGTTATTCTGAGAGATTTGCGGTAACTTAGTACCTAACTTTTGAACGTATACTGTGAATATTTGAAGGTTTGAATGTGATAGAAAGGATATAAGTTAAGTGGAATGAAAGGAAGAATAAAAAATAAAAATAAAAATAAAAATAAAAATAAAGATGAACTATCTATATGTCGGATGTAGCTACCAATGATTTGAGTGCAGTAGGGCGTTATCACGAAACGTCCTATATCACTATGAGGTTTAAAAACTCCCGACTGCCTGATGATAGTAGTCCAGCTAGGGTGTTATCACGAAACATCCTATTGTTGGGAATGAGGGCATATGCTACAAATGTGAAATTAAAAAAGAAAAAAATGACAATGGTTGAAAACTTAGTTATCTTCTGACTATCCCCAGTATAAACTGAATGATATGCTTTAGGGATTATCCTAATAAGTACACGGGAGAACTTTGTGTGGAACTGTTTACGCCTATACCTAGAAAAGTCATTAGGATTGTCTGAATGGATATTTGTGCGTTTGCTTGAATTATTCAAGAGAGGATAGTGGAAATTGAAAAGGCTTGTCACACACACACACACTCTGTTATACATTTATATTGAGGTTAACGCCTGGTTGTAATTCTAATGGTTGCGATCTCGGTTGTCCCTTATATCTTATATCTTCATGAATTTATCCCTCATTCATTTTGTTTTATCGCTTGTTTTGCTCGAGGACGACCAAAAGCTAAGTGGGGAGTTGTGATGAGAGACAAATTAATGATCATTATTACGACATTTTACCCCAATATTGATACCACTTTGAGCATTATTGTACCAATTTAAGTCAATAATTACTTAATTTTATCCAAATATATAAATAGTGTTTATTATATAAATTATCGTATTTTTATAAGTTTTTATAAGTTTTGTACCGGTTTAGTAACCGGAGTGTCGTGTCAGATTTACACGGGTATTTGTGGTATTTTTATTGCAGATTTATGATAAACCAAGACCCCGAGTAACGACATTTTTGAAGTCATAATCATATCTTTGGAAGGATATAGGAAGTGTCACTAGCTTAAGTGGTTAAGTGGTCAATTGATTCGATTTAGTGGAAATCGAGAAATATCTTCGACGAACGAATGGCCCATCAAAAAGACATTTTCTGAAGAAGAGTCCTTCATGAAAGTTGTAGATCATTCAACGAACTTTCCAATGCCTCTTGAATCATGTCATTTGGAGATCTAGAACTCAAGATATGAATTTTAGAAGTTTTATTTCAAAATATAAAATTATATCCGGAAATTGGATAATTAAGGGGGATGAATGCAATCATTAGCCCGGCCCAGTCCGGCCCTTACCCGGCCCAGTCCGGCCCCCCTTTTGTAGCTTATATATACATGCTTCATTAGACTAAATGAAGGACCCCTCTTCTTTCCTATTTCTTTCTTTCTTCTCGTCAATCTTCTTCTCTTTCATTTTTTATTTTGTAAACACTTTATATATATATATATATATATATATATATATATATATATATATATATATATATATATATATATATATATATATATACATACACACACACACACACGTCCCAAAATATATATATACATCCATATATATATATTTCATCTATCTTATTTTCTTTTTTACTTTGGGGCCTTTATATATACATATGTCTATGTATGTATATATATGTTTTTATATATATAAATAAAGTAGTTATAGTACCATTGTAATGGTAGAATAATTATCGAAGATTGTTAAAATCGAAGTTTTGTTATACTACATCCGGTGAAAACGACCCCGATTCAGCAGTTGTAATCGGTAATATATTCTAATATTATTATGTTTACTATTTCTATTTCTATTTATATATTATATATGTTAATTATGTTAAGCTAAAAATATATCTAGCCAAGATATGAATCTGAATTAGTTAATCTTTTTGATAAAATGAATGATCGACTCTGGTAATAATGATTAAAACCAATTATAATGAATCTCTTTCTATTTGCATTTAATGAAAGTAAAAATTGAATTAGCCACTCGATTTTTACTAGAAACGTAATCTAATGAATTGACAACTCACGATTAGAATACGAGATCGTAATAGAAAGACCGGAGGGTAAAATTGGCCGAGTGAAAACGTGACAACGGAATCCGATTTCCTACCCGGGGGTAGATTTGTCTTGGGAGAGAGAAATCTTATTAAAATTGTGCTCACGATATTATTACATTAAATCACATGTTTAATTGATATCTTAAAACTGGCCGTATGACAAAACGGGAGTGACCCATGCTTAAGATGACATTGGACAGAGGACTAGACATATGACAATTTCATACGCTTGTCTAAGGAGGAGTTGTCTAGTTTAGGAGTACACCGGTTCATACATAATTGACCTCCTTGCATCAAGGAAAAGATCTGTCTCACTCAATTTCAATACAAAAAGATATTGATTCAGTAAAGTATTCTTGGCTAGATCCAAAAATATATATATTATCTATTTTTATATTTATATATTTATTTACTGCTTTACTAACAATCTAACTAATCTAACTATCTAACCCGAGGAAAATGGTAAAACTGCGACTTAGATCGAGTTAATAATAGCTTCTTGGTGTTTAACCACACTTTGAATTATGCCTTCATTTCCATGAGGATACAACCTGACTCACCAGACTAGCACTACAATTTGACCCGGTACACTGCCGGTAAGGATTGATAGCCTAGAAAAAGTCCGTCAATAAACGATCCCAAGAAATACGAAAAGACTTGATTCCTGACTAATATACAGGATACGTAGGCAACTTGAGATTCATAATCTTAGGCTCAATCTATAACACTTAAACACCACCCCCATTTCATCTTTTTCTAAGGTTTTTTGGTCTTGAATAGATTGTAACTAGGTTATTACGGCCCGTATTTGATCACAGACGATATCCAGTATCATCATACATTTTCAAGCTACTCCACCTATATTACAGTATAAAGGCAAATGTATCGCTACGTTTTCAAGACAAAGACAACAACATCAAGCATCTTAGAGAACTACATCCAACATTGTGTTTGATGGTAGTTATAGTTAGTTAGCTAGTTATAAATTTTAAGGTCAAGATCTTAAATTTTGGACTTAGGCATTAAGCATCTTAGTGAGCTTATGGTTTTAAATTTTGGACTCAATCACTCCTCAATTAATCACTCCTCAATATAAATATGACACGTGGCGACGCTTATATACAATCTCCTGGTATATTTTATTGATTATATTTTCTGAATGGAAATTTTACAATATTGTCTTTAGATACGACAATGGAGACGTTGGGAGGATTCGCTTGCAAATGAAATCTCCAACAGTACCGAAGAAGGTGTGTGCTAATTGTCTTGTGCTACTTTGTTGTTTTATAAGTTTTTTTTTTATGATGGTGTGTTCTGTATATCGAAAAACCAAGAGGTGAGAAATAATGTTGTAATCTATTAGATATAAAGGGCATGTTAGGAAATCTACGCGGGAACGCAGCGGAATTTAAAATTTTGATTTCCTTTTACCCAAGATCGACTTCGTTTAAGCAATAAACAAATAGATAGTAGACGGTGGTTACCTTGGTTGATCTAAAAGATCGACGCTTTGACCGTCTAAGGAGAGTAGTTCGCATGAGCCGCCCAAGTGTTCGGCCTCTACCGCTAGTCCACACGAACACCCGCCGGAATCCCATCATGGATTGCTATTGGAAAACTCCGGTTGCTAGACCGGCCCTTTTCCCCTCTCTCCAACTCTCTATAGGATGCTCTCTATTTTACACAAGAACTATTAGTTCTTGGAATTATGATGTACAAAAGAGCTTGACACCCACCTCCTATTTATAGTGGTTGGGGCGCCCCTATGTAGTGTGGAGAAGAAGAAAACCTTTTTCCAATAAAATAAGGAAAATATAATTGATTGATTTATCTCATTTATTATAATATCTCATATTAAATAAATCTAGGATTTTGTCAATATCTTATATTGAATATTCCCAAGATATTGTCAATATCTAATATTGACTATCTTTATTTTATTACCATAAATCAATTTACACATATGTATATATCACATATATATATTACATGCATAAATCTCTATATATATTATATATACATACTACACTTAGTAATGCGCATCACATATGCACACCACACACGCATATATGCACAATATATCTAGTTTATTTTATTTATTAATATCTAATATTAATAATAGGTAATACCATTAATTAAATTGCACAATCCAAGTGTATCTTATACACTTCAATGTGGCGCCCCATATTGCCAAATATTGGCTTCCGGAATATTTTTTAATTAATATAATTATTATTAATATCTTGTATTTAATTTATTCATAATAAATAAATACCACCATATTAATTTACCACTATAACCTTTATAGTCTCGAGATAAACTTTCCTTATTTGGTTATCATCTATAACCACATTTTAATCCGGCTAGATGTTCATATGTGTGTGACCCGATAGGCTTCCGAATATGTTGGCCGTAGACACAAAGTGCAAATTACGAAAATGCCCTTCATGCCTAACGATCACGGGATAGCGTCTAGCAACACACCGTGACCCCCAATCATCGGAAGAGTCAAATGCAATGACTACTACCTTTCATGTGAAACAGTTACCGTGTAACTTACAATCCTATCGCTGTAATAATATCCATACGGTCGTTAGTCGAGTGTCAAACCATCAACGACCGTATCTTATAATCTGGATATCATGCTCTCTCGAAGTAACTCATTTACTCCCACTTTGCAAAGATTCACGAGAGTAAGACATTCCTTATAAGAAGGCCATTTCGGATATTCGATCCCAATCATAGGACACGCGATTTCCGGACGACCAAACATGTATACTCCGCATGCTTCAGTATCATACCCAATCACTACCACATGATCGCCCCGTGGCTAGGGGAAACCTCAATAGTGTCAAAGCATGACAATCCACACCGTGATGCCATGAAGACTCCGGTCTTAAGGATAATTACACAACCGTCACATAGTGTGACACTTATCCGTGTAAGTGGGTCAGTCTAACGTACGCATTCTCTAATACACGTCCACGTACAGTCCAAGTGTCTCTACACTTCGATAGACGAGATCTATCCCTGCCCTAAAGACAGAAGACATCTAATACGTGCTAGCCTGTTCATACTATCAATGCCCTGTTTAATAGTACATCAGCCTAGAGACATTTAAGTATCAAACTTATTAAAGTGATTAGAGATCTCATCAACCATAATCGCCTATCATGGTTTCTCTATCACAGTTTAATACTAAGGACGTTGTCATATAATAATTCATAATTGGTTCACTAAAAGAACAAATATATGACAACAGAAAAGCCATTTTATATATGTATAAACATAAAGAAATAGTAGAAATGATCCGACCCGGTCGGATCCGGTCCAACCCGATTGGGTTTAGGACACTATTCCAACAATCTCCCACTTGGCCTAAAACCAATCACTCGCACACACAAGACCAAGTTGAAACACAAGAATCTCATGCAATACTCGCAACTAGCCCTAGCCATAAACGGATCGCCATCCGTGGGGACTCAGACTATCTTCATACCATGCTCCAAATGACCAAGTCAAAAGGAACCGCCTCAACACACACATGAATCTCTGACGAGACCCTGGTCCTTGCTTCAAGCAATAAATCCACTTACTGTATCAGCTATATAGAAAAGGTGGAAGAACCGTACAAGGTTCAAGAATGAACCTTCTAGATCCATGTACTGCTCCCGCTGCGCCTCTAAGGCACTACTGTGTTTTGGCCTAGTTGTAGAATTTACAGTGACCCATATGCTAGAACATTTCCATCTCACTGTATCACTTAATCAAAGTGATTGCAAACCCAGAACGTAGCTCCCACTTGCCTTCGTAAGACTCAGGATATACGTACCGTACAACTATGTTTATTTAATTCCAAGTTTCAATAAACTAGGAAACTTTCCTTAACTTGTTTAAGGATATTCTCGACATTCACCAGATTTACTTTCATACTTGCTCATGACTATTCATGGACTATGAACATCCGGCATTACCTTTATGATGGTTCCAATCGCCGTAGCGAAAGAAACCTTCCATAAGCATCATCTTTCACCTTATCTTTAGGACGAACGTCCTAACATAGATAGATCTTGAGAACACTGGCTAGCAGTATCCCCGTCGTGATCTATGCTAAACTCTTTTAGCATCACATCTATATAGGTAAACTATAATCTAACAGCAGTTAAATCTATCGCTATAGATTCTTATTTCCAAAAATAAGAACTGCTAATCCAAGTGCTTTCGTAAAGATCTTGAATTACCAAACATTAATTGACTGTGACATAGGGTGACAATTCTTGAGAGATATATCCAATACCTTACTCAAAAATCGTAACACACTCCCACTATCCAACTTGCACATTGGGCATATCCTTCTTTTGACTAAATCAAACTCCTTTGATTATCAAACAAAGAAATCGTCTAGAGAAACTTGTTTGAGTCCATAAATGAATCTCGTGGGCTTACATATCATGTCATCGTCTATGAACATTGAGCTGTTTGCCCAACGTCTTCAACACTATCATATAGCCATGATACGAAGTTATAACAAGCATAATCTGAATAGAATTGGGCTCAGCCTTACAGGGACATTCCCTCTAGGTAAGACAGACTAGGTTCATAACCTGGTTGTCACTGATGGAATCTAGTTCAGATATTATGGCTCCTGGCCATATCTCTCAATCTTGCCTTTCAAACATTCTTTCATAAGTCGTGAGATATTCATTCTTCAAGATGAATATACCAGCAGCCTTTTCAGGCTTAAGGTCATCCACAGACTTACAGAACTTTTGTGTGCTCTGAGCAGTGTTCTACACCTCATCGCTATGTGGCGTCCGCTCACGTTCCTATGGTTGAATATATCTTTGTGGTTCTCAAACTCTTTTGAGATCTGATTCACTCCCACTGTTTCTCTTGGAAGAAACACTTCCTTTAGAGGACAACATGTTTGGAGACAAACATTTTGCTCCGCGGACAGGTAAATAATATCTAGCGTACTTGCTAAGATATTCCACAAAGTTGCATATGTCGTACCAGGCTCCAAGCCTTTCTGACTTTGCCTATGACAACTTCAAATCATCGTTTAAGATAGATTCGACATTATCTTCTTCCATATCTAATATGGAATTTATTCAACCTTTATTCTTTGGAACTCGGTTAAGTATAAGGGCACTATCCCGAAGCGGGTAAGGGATACTTCGCATGGCTTGCGTCACACCTTTATCATATAAAGTGTTATTTCCATTTTGGGAACACAATCTAATTGCGTATCCCAAAGATGGTATCCTTCAAGGGAAGAATCTTATTCCTTTTCAGACGACTTCGAAACACCCTTCGTATTAATTACTTCAATCCAATTGAAGATTAATTCCTAAGTAGCTCATCAATCTCATATTCGTACTAGCTCGAACTTTTCGGGCTTCCGAATTTTTCACTTCACTCGAGTACACTTGACTATTTCTAAAAATAGTCATAGAGATTTAACGAACAATTATTTGTGGCATTAATTGTCACAAGCCAACAAACATCGGTATGTTTAGGCTTCAGACAATTTTTCTAGATTTTACAACCTTTTCATAAAAGGGTATTTTAGTCATCTTTAGGTAAGATACGTATTACCCACATGATTCATAATCATATGGTTCAACATCATCAGAATGACGTTTAATTACACGCTTCCCTCCCAGAGAGACTATTTCTAGAGTAACCACAAATCAAGGATAATAACCATACAAATATTTAGTTGAGATCTCATCACATATATCAACTATATAGTGACATCAATCTAGTATGTTAGATTCAGTGACCTTTCAACTTTATCGGAATAACATTTATTCTTTACAATTGAATGTGTCTACTAAATCCTAACAAATAACTGAACTTGTGTCCTTCATAAGAACCGGAACATAATAACATTTATTTAGTTCCCTTATCAGTTTACTAGATCCAGAATGTGGTAAGTGTTACAACGTTTGCTTCACCTTCCCATATCTGTATTTAATCTTTCTAATTTAATCACACTCGCAAGATATCATATATCTAAGAGTTGACTTGAACTTAGATAGATTTATCTCAACTCACTTGCCTATAATAGAAACTTCAATAAGTTCTCTATTTAAGCACATGCCCTAAATTTCCTTTTTAATCCTTCAAGCACTTGTAAATATTTCTTGGTGTAGTCTTCATAAGACTTAAGAAAGATCACAAGAGCTATGTCTTTGATTTCCTTTCATAAAGAAAATCTAAAGTTTATTAAATAGTTTATCTAACCTTTTAAATCGTATTTAAAACATTAACTATTTAATTAACCTTTAGGCAATGATAGAATTAAGTCGATACTTAAATCTTACAATTTGAAAACATCATTTCCAAAATTTGGTCTAGTCATCCTTATCCAACGTTTGAATAACTCGTCATCGTATGACCGAATGATTATATTGGATCGTATCCACTATCACGAGCTTCCGTTTTTCTTTAATAATTAAAATCTTGGATTACTGCATCAGATATGTAGTCTCCTTGTCTCTAACTACTATAACGGGATTGCTCATGTCATTGCTTATTTTAAAAGGATTAATATTACTTAACCATATTTGAGAACGTTTCTCAAAAGGTAACAGTCATAATTTGGTTTTACTAATCGAGAATAAAACATAAATATAAAGTTTGCTAAAACTACAACATAAAATGAAAATAAAAGAGTGTTGTTGTTTATACACGCAAAATCAAAAATGGTCTTTTGGTTTATGATTTTGCTCCCACTAGTCAACTACTTCCAATTGACTTTCAAGAATTTTTCAAAATTCTTTAGTG
The DNA here is from genome assembly GCA_036785695.1 of Gentiana straminea. Lineage (NCBI taxonomy): Eukaryota > Viridiplantae > Streptophyta > Magnoliopsida > Gentianales > Gentianaceae > Gentiana > Gentiana straminea. The sequence continues at coordinate 256,980 of JAVUPR010000515.1, read as the reverse complement.
GCTGAGATCCCATCTAGTTACCTCGATTCCCGGCGGTGGTCGATCAACCAAGATAATTTCGATAGGTAGGTAACTCTTTACCATTCACTTCTCTATGTGATTCTCAGTGGTTGACTAGTCAACTCTTTGGCGATACACATCACTATGTGTTAGTCAACCCCTTGTCTCTAAAGTCAGACGGCCCTGACGGTGGCCAATCACCGAAAGACTCTAGTCAAGTCATAACCCAATATTCACGAGATCTCATACGATCATATCTCAATAACGACGATATACCCGAGGTAGGTCAACTCCCGGCGGTGGTCGATCAGTTGGATCCGAACACAGGCTCTTCACCGTCGTTATAATATTGGGAGACAATATTTCGACTTGATTTTTGTTGTGGAAGTATTTTCGTAAATTAATTCACTTAATTAATTTAATCATGGTCTCATCAAATACATATATCTCTATAGATACAAATCCTACACATTTATCTAGATCGTGCCTAGTCATGCATCTATCGTATCATATAAAATAAATACAAGCACAAAATAAATAAATGCGTAAAGTAACCGGTATGATCATGGACTTTTCCTAGGTGCGGTTTCGAATACAAACTGACGAAACCGCGGGTCACAATCTAAGGGTAGTTTCAACCGCCAATAGGATCTTTAATGCGCCATTCTCCAATGGGATCTTTATTCTTCTTTCTTTGGTCTCCATCTTCTGCTCCATTCTTGTTACATTTAATTCTATCTAATAAAATAAATACACCCGCCGCACACGGGGGGAGCTAACGGAATGGGATGAATGCGAAAAATAAACTAGGTCACGTTCTTCATAACGGCCTAGGACAATTTTTAAACCAACGGAAAAATTAAATCATTCACATCTATCCTATCGGTCGAGTCCGATCAATCGGGGTCCATATAATCATATTATATCTACTATATCTAATTCATACAATAAAATCTTATGAAAAAGATAAAATTAAAATTTAACTACTTGCGTCTTAATTAATCAATTAACATTTAATCTATTAAATAATTTTATCCAATCAATTAACTAATTAACATTTAATTAATTAAATGATTTTAATCGAAATAAAATTAAATATTAATTTTAAACCGATTTTAATTTTAATTTTAATTAATTAGAACTATTCCAAAATAAATCAAAATTAAAATTATTTCTCTTTTGTTTTTTTCCTTTTGATTCGTAATCAAAAGGGATGCCTTTGGTTTCCTAAACCAAATTTGGCTTAAGCTCGACCACTTTCCAAAATCAAAATTTTGGAGGTGGCCTAGCTGCGCTTTTTACAAATCAAATATTTGAAAAGGGCCACAGCTATTCCAAATCAAATATTTGGAAAGGCCAAATAATTTTGGTTAGGCTCGACTCACTTTCCAAAATCAAAATTTTGGAAGTGGCTAGCAGCTGCTGCCTTTTACAAATCAAATATTTGAAAAGGGCCTGGCCTATTCCAAATCAAATATTTGGAAAGGCCAAATAATTTTGGTCTAGGCTAGCTGCCACTTTCCAAAATCAAAATTTTGGAAGTGGCGCAAGCTTGCGCTTTTTTCCAAATCAAATATTTGGAAAGGGCCTAGCTTTCCAAACAAAGTTTGGAAAGACCATTATTATTTTAATGCCATGTGGCATCCCAATGGCCCAAACTATTTTTGAACCATTGGTTAGCCACATGACACAACTAAACAAAAGAGATTTTAATCACAACTATGAACAATATTGAAACACAAAATACACAAAACAAAATTTAGGGATCCACCAAAAAGATGCACCAGCCGACGTCGACCGCCCCAAGGGGGAGCCGCCGCCGCCGGCGCAATTTCCGGTGGGGGTGCCGCCGCCGATCGGCCGAGCACCCCAAAAGCCGCCCCTTTATTTTTTTTTTTTTTCTTTTCGTGTATCGATTTGCGAATCAAAAATCTTTCATCTTTTAATTACGTGATTTAAACGATAAAATTAACTACGCAAAATAACATGCTTATTGCTTAAGCTCGAAACTCTCTCTGATACCACTGTTAGGAAATCTACGCGGGAACGCAGCGGAATTTAAAATTTTGATTTCCTTTTACCCAAGATCGACTTCGTTTAAGCAATAAACAAATAGATAGTAGACGGTGGTTACCTTGGTTGATCTAAAAGATCGACGCTTTGACCGTCTAAGGAGAGTAGTTCGCATGTAGCCGCCCAAGTGTTCGGCCTCTACCGCTAGTCCACACGAACGACCCGCCGAAATCCCATCATGGATTGCTATTGGAAAACTCCGGTTGCTAGACCGGCCCTTTTCCCCTCTCTCCAACTCTCTATAGGATGCTCTCTATTTTACACAAGAACTATTAGTTCTTGGAATTATGTTGTACAAAAGAGCTTGACACCCACCTCCTATTTATAGTGGTTGGGGCGCCCCTATGTAGTGTGGAGAAGAAGAAAACATTTTTCCAATAAAAGAATGAAAATATAATTGATTGATTTATCTCATTTATTATAATATCTCATATTAAATAAATCTAGGATTTTGTCAATATCTTATATTGAATATTCCCAAGATATTGTCAATATCTAATATTGACTATCTTTATTTTATTACCATAAATCAATTTACACATATGTATATATCACATATATATATATTACATGCATAAATCTCTATATATATTATATATACATACTACACTTAGTAATGCGCATCACATATGCACACCACACACGCATATATATATGCACAATATATCTAGTTTATTTTATTTATTAATATCTAATATTAATAATAGGTAATACCATTAATTAAATTGCACAATCCAAGTGTATCTTATACACTTCAATGTGGCGCCCCATATTGCCAAATATTGGCTTCCGGAATATTCTTTAATTAATATAATTATTATTAATATCTTGTATTTAATTTATTCATAATAAATAAATACCACCATATTAATTTACCACTATAACCTTTATAGTCTCGAGATAAACTTTCCTTATTTGGTTATCATCTATAACCACATTTTAATCCGGCTAGATGTTCATATGTGTGTGACCCGATAGGCTTCCGAATATGTTGGCCGTAGACACAAAGTGCAAATTACGAAAATGCCCTTCATGCCTAACGATCACGGGATAGCGTCTAGCAACACACCGTGACCCCCAATCATCGGAAGAGTCAAATGCAATGACTACTACCTTTCATGTGAAACAGTTACCATGTAACTTACAATCCTATCGCTGTAATAATATCCATACGGTCGTTAGTCGAGTGTCAAACCATCAACGACCGTATCTTATAATCTGGATATCATGCTCTCTCGAAGTAACTCATTTACTCCCACTTTGCAAAGATTCACGAGAGTAAGACATTCCTTATAAGAAGGTCATTTCGGATATTCGATCCCAATCATAGGACACGCGATTCCCGGACGACCAAACATGTATACTCCGCATGCTTCAGTATCATACCCAATCACTACCGCATGATCGCCCCGTGGCTGGGAAACCTCAATAGTGTCAAAGCATGACAATCCACACCGTGATGCCATGAAGACTCCGGTCTTAAGGATAATTACACAACCGTCACATAGTGTGACACTTATCCGTGTAAGTGGGTCGATCCTAACGTACGCATTCTCTAATACACGTCCACGTACGGTCAAGTGTCTCTACACTTCGATAGACGAGATCTATCCCCGCCCTAAAGACAAAGACATCTAATACGTGCTAGCCGTTCATACTATCAATGCCCCGTTTAATAGTACATCGGCCTAGAGACATTTAAGTATCAAACTTATTAAAGTGATTAGAGATCTCATCAACCATAATCGCCTATCATGGTTTCTCTATCACAGTTTAATACTAAGGACGTTGTCATATAATAATTCATAATTGGTTCACTAAAAGAACAAATATATGACAACAAAAAGGCCATTTTATATATGTATAAACATAAAGAAATAGTAGAAATGATCCGACCCAGTCGGATCCGGTCCAACCCGATTGGGTTTAGGACACTATTCCAACAGGGCAATGGCCTTGAAATCTTGGTCGACGTGTAGAATGATCTGCTTTTCACGTTTGACAAATATCTATCTGTTTTCAGGACCAAAGATCATGCTTGTTCGGTATCATGATTTCATCAAGCGTCGATTTACTGGGATTGAAAAGTATTCCACCTTCATATGTTTTATCTTCGCTGCATTTTCTTGTTACAGACACATTGTAGGGAAAATCCGAAATTTAATTTTAACAAGTACATGCTACGTGCGTTGGAAGATGATTTCGAGACGGTTGTTGGCATAAGGCAAGTTCAATTCTTGTTTCTAAATAAACTCTTTTATTTTGTATTTGTGTTACTATAACTCGTAATGAATCATGACATTGTTTTTCTTGATGCAATTGGTATTTGTAGGTGATTGTGGTCATATTTTTGTTGCTTAATATTTAAAGTATATGCCTTTTATTTATAATTCTTACATTATATTTATCATATCCCATAACCATCAAAATATTATTCTTTTTATTTATTTTATAGACCTTAAAAACTACGTCTGTTTTACATTTGTTGTGTGTGCGTGTGCAGGTTGGCACACTTATGTTTGGATAGCTTTTATTCCTTTCATTGTAAGTGGGACTTATATGTGTGTCTCGGTGCATACATTTATGTGGTTAGTTGTTAGTTACTCACTGACGGGAAGTTTGAACGATTTGGTTAGCTTCTGGTAGCCGTAGGCACGAAATTGGAGCATGTAATCACACGGTTGGCTCATGGTGTGGCGGAGAGACATATAGTTATAGAAGGTGAATTGGTGGTAAAGCTTATGATGATCACTTTTGGTTTCATCGGCCTCAAATTATCCGTTTCTTGATCCACTTCATTCTCTTTCCAAATGCATTCAAGATTACATATTTATTTTGGTATCTCATTCAATCTAGTTTCGACTCGTGCAATATAACGCATCCAATTCATTTCATTGTCAGGCTTATCATTGGGTAAGACCAAAGAGTCTCTAGTTTTAGCCATTTGCTTATTTTTATCGGGGGTGTTTTTCTAAAATGCGGTTAATTTCGGGTGATTCTTCGGCTTCTTTGTAGTTATAGCACATTGCCTCTGTATGCTCTTGTCACTCAGGTAATTATTTACAATATAAATGTTTTTGGTCCTTTGTAGAAAACCATATTTAATTTATTTGTTGTGAACTAACTAAATTAATAATAAAACAGATGGCTACCCACTTCAAGAAATCAATATTCGATAAACATGTGCAAGGTGAGATTGTTGGTGATGGTTCAACCGTTGGTTTAGCTCTTGAAGAATTACGGATGAGAGATATAGGTAGATCCAACCTTGACGGAGGAAACACACCACCCGAGATTGTTGAAGCTGATTGATTTTTGTATTTAATAATTTTAATCATTTATTGTGTTGTTATCTGTAATAAGATTATAAATAATCATACACTTTTTTTTGAGTGGATCATACACTTTCTTAAATAATCAAATATGAGCAATATCATTTCTTTTCATTTTTTTCCTTCACTTCTTTCCTACTTATTATTATTATTATTATTATTATTATTATTATTATTATTATTATTATTATTATTATTATTATTTTACAGTTTTACAAGGCGTTATTACCCCAAATAGTATTTCCTACAACTTCTAATATTCATATTTTCTAGGAGTGAACAAAAAATGAATACCCTTCTTTTCATTTTCACAGTTACAAGAAACCTCAGCAATCAAATTCAATTAAATTAGGCAAGGCCGGCCCTAATGTAAGGTGGGTTAGGCGCGCCGAAAGCCTAACCGTCAAGGGGTGCCCGAAATTACATGTCTTGCAAAAAAAAATCGTGTAAATCCATGCATCTGTTCAGGTAGGGGTGTTTAGCTTTCGGGGGCGTTGCCCCGAGCCCTCGTGAGTTGGCTCGCCCCCGATCTCTCGTGTGTGTATACGGGCACGAGCGGGAGGACGGGCGGTCCGGAATGCGTGCGTGCATCGTACGGACGGGCCGTGCGTGTTGTGTGCGCCGTGCGTGCGGTCGTCATGCGTATTTGTGTGTGAGTTTTTTAATGAAGATATAAATACTACATATATACATACATACATACATACATACATACATACATACATAGATACCTATATTCGTGTCGATCCCCGTTTTGTTACGGCAATCCAAATGTAAACGATAACAATATATGAAAACATATCTAACATCAATGAATTTGAATTTTATATCTACAAATTTTAGAAACGCGATGTTGAAATGACATTTTGTAAACATGTTTTTACAGAAAAAAAACCCTAATTCGGCAACTTCGCCGAAGTCCCAAAAATTTCCAGAGCTCTCCGCAAATCACTCCTCAATTAATCTCCTGGTATAAAATGCCTAAGTCCAAAATTTAAGCATCTTAGAGAGCTTATAAAAAACAGTTAAACCCTAACCGAAAGGGTTCCCAATCCCCTATCCCACAGAATGAGTGGAGATGTTAATCGGGTAACCTAGTGGCTCAGAGTCAAGGGCTGCCATTATACCATGATACTGGAAAGAAGTCGTTCATAGGGGAATCGAACCTCCAACCTCCAGCTCTCGGTCCGGCTGTCACTATAACACCCAAGCCCTTTACCACTAGGCCATGTTCTGGGGAGCTTATATAACTAATGCCTAAGAGAGCTTATGCAATCTTAGAGAGCATAAGCATCTTAGAGATATGGTTTTAAATTTTTGGACTTAGGCATTAAGTCTCGACTTTAAGGTCAAGATCTTAAACACCATTAGTTGTTGTCGTCACTATATATATATATATATATATATATATATATATATATATATATATATATATATATATATATATATATATATATATATATATTCAAACCGAGTATTATTTCGGTGAATTATTTAACCGTTAAAATATATATATTTTCTAAAATACCCGAAAAGACGTAAATACCCTTAATTATAGAAACGGGTCTTTACACATATTATGGAAGTTATCGAAGTTATCGCTTAATATGAGAATAAAGAAAACAAAAGAGAGATGAATATTAGGAAACAATGTTTTTGTATTCTTGGTTAAATAGTGAATGAATAAATATAGGAGGCTTCTATCGGCACCACGATTACTTCTGGTACATTATAAATTACTTTTGGGACCACACTGAATATTTTTATTATTTATGTACTCCAAGCACCACCAAAAAAATGAAAAACTTCTCATACCACAAATCTTATAAAATACAATTTAGTTTTTTGATTATTAAAATGAAACATTATAATCCCCAACTTATTTTCACCCAAATCATCATCAAGATCCACAAATTCATCTTCATCATCAAAAAATCATCTTCATCTTTATCTTCTTCAACCTTGTTCTTCATCATCTTCAGTCTTCTTTTTCATCATCAAAATCTTCTTCAACTGTTAAGATCAAGCGCTTAGCGTTATAGTAAAATCAATTGGTGGTAGTAAATGTGATATTATATTTCTTTATACATTAAGAGTGTGAGCAATCTGTCTCAACCCCCCTCCCCCAAGTGTTGACGATCTGTGCGTACAAATTTTTTCAAGAGTATGGGCAATATATCCCAACACCCCCTCAAGTACAATCTGTCCACACACTTGCATAATTTTTATTTTTTAAAATAATGTTCCAACCAGGATTCGATCTCGTGACCTCTGGCTCTGATACCATGTTAACATCAAGCGCTTACCGTTGTACTAAAACCAATTGGTGGTAGTAAATGTGCTACTATATTACTCTATACATTAAGAGTGTGGGAAACCTGTCTCAACACCCCCTCAAGTATTGACAATCTGTGCAACACTTGAACAATTTTTTTTCAAGAGTGTGGGCAATATCTCCCAACATCAGCCTTCTTCTTCTTCATCAAAATCCTTCCTCATCAAAATTATTCTTCATCTTCTTCATTTTGGATTTTCATAAGATAACACTGAAACACATGCTCAATGAGTTGAAACACCATTAATTATGGAAAAAAATAAAGTTTTTTGAGTTTTCCGACCGGCTACTGGATTTTCCGGCCGGCAACCCACCAAACGTCAGCAGGACTGACGTTTGTTTACACTAACAACGTCAGATCCCGTGACGTTTTGGACACCAGAACTGAATATCTTTCGTTTCCAAAACGCCTACGAAAATGACGTTGTTATTAGAATTAGACGTTAGATACGGTGACGTTTTGGACAGCAGACAGAATCTCCTTTGTTTAAAAAAACGTCAACAAATCTCATGTTTTTTAAGTAAACCAAACGTCAAGCATGATGACATTACGCACTCCAGGACTAGATGAGTTTTTGTTTAAGACACGACAGCCATTTCGACGTTGGTTTTGTAAACTAACGTCATGTATGTTGACGTTTGTGTTTGACGTCAGCGTGCCTGGATAGGTCTTGCTATATAAATGTCAGATATAGTGATGTTCTGGATCCCAGTCCTGAAAATATTTGTGTTGGTGTTTTTGCGTTATCCAAACATGGTACAAACTATCATGCAAACAAAAATACAACGGTTCAAAACGATAAATAAAACGTAATTCAAATAACGCCATTCAAACGGTTTAAAATTATCAAAACAAAAATGCTGAAAAATAATCCAAACGTTAAAAATCCAAACAATAATAATTCAACGTCCCTAAATAAACGTTCTTCAATGTTTAGTATTCACCACATTAAACACGACATGATTTTCTCTAGGCTGATCAACGACTTCAAAGCTGCATTCATCTCCAACATTTAGGTCATTGTCCGTAACGAAATCATTCAAATCGCTTAAACGAACAGCAACGAAAGCTACAATTCTAGCAGGCCATGATTACGAAGAGGCACTTCGCAGTTTCACAGTCTTGTTTCGCAACATGTTGTATGTTCTAGAAAATAGCATTGGAATATTCTACCAATCTCAAACAAATTTAAATAGTGTTAGAAACTGCAATGATGAAAAAAGATAAAAAAACGAAAACAACTAAAAAGATTTTAACATATCTCACCACATAACCATGTGAAAATGCCCAGTTTGCCAGCGTCGTCTCAAAACAGGGATTTTGGTTCCCGTTTTTTTCTCCTCCTGCATCATCATCTGCATCCTCTTCTTCATTCTCGGACTCAGAAAAATTCTTCTGACGGGAATTGTTACCCAGCACAATAGTGTCGAAAATGAAATCCCTCTCTGTGTTCAAACATTACGAACTCCCCCACATTCAAGTGATGAGCAGCCACATACGCTCCCAACCTTCCCTAAAGAAATGAAGAATTCCATTGTTTGTCGGTCCAACCCTCACTTCCCATGTCCCTATTCGGCTATTGAGAACAACCCTATCAAGGTTCCGCAGCGTGTCGTTCAAATTATCAACGTATATTTGTGGTAGTGTCTATGAAGAGAGAAGCATATCACATTAGTTCAATCATAATATAAGCAATAAAATTGTAAGTTAATTAATAATTACATACCAAACTTGTTGCGAAACCACCCATAAGAACTTTGAAGAAACGATCAATATCCATTTCATCACTGTAGATTAAAAAGGAATGATGAATCATAATTTGGATCCTTAAACTTATGGGAGATATTAACAAATGGATATCATTGGTCATTTCTTAATGGAGCTTATTCAGGTAACACAATCTACAAAAACAGCAAATGGATCCTTAAGGGTTTGTAAGAGATCCCAATCTGTTAAAGCAAAGAGATCTCACGGCTAATATTATCGGGTCCACACAACACACATAATGGGCAAAACACATCTAAGTATACTTTTAACTAACACACTTACATTGCAATGAAATCTAAGTATGCTTTTTATGAGAGGTATCTAAGTATGCTTTTAACTAACACAATTTTCATAGTTGGGAGTACACTAATTCATTGGTGGAAAATTGTTTACAAAGTTGTTTACAATGTCAAGAAACACACTAATTCAAAGTTGATATATGCACATTAATTATGTCATTATAACAAATTCCAGAATATAACGTCAGCGTTTGTGACGTTACATTAAAACAGTAACATCAATATCACTGTCGTTCCTTGAAACGTCAGCCATGTCAACGTTCTGAAGCAATCTAAACGTCACCCACACTGACGGATAACTGGGTAACCATAATGGACTTTTATGATCTAAACGTCATCCTAACTGACGTAATATTTTAACAAAAACGTCCATATAGCCGACGTTTCAAGCACCAGTCATCTTCCCCAACCCTCCGATCGGAAAACGGCCGGGTTATCAAAAAAAGGCCAAAAAAACCCTCCGATTTCAACCCTATTTCCATCCGATTTCAACCAAAAACGAATACACATTACAATGAAACAAACATTCGATCAAAACCTTCGATTTCTAGGAGCATTTCATTTGAAAAACATTGAATCTACCATTAAAACTAGATTGACGTTTCCGGCAATTTTATTCAAAAAAACGTTGAATATACCATTCAATTTCTACCAATTTACAACCGAAATGCACACAAAGTAGATACTTACATGATTTGGATCAAAGTGGTGTTTAATCTTGTGGTTTCGGGCAATGTTTTATCTTCTCCAGCGAGATCTCCGGCGAATTTCTTAGCTTGTTGAATCTACCGTGTCAAATGAAAATTAAGGAGAGAAGTAATGAATTAGTGTTAGGGTTAAAGGTTTTTTAAAAAGTGAAGGGGTAGAAGTTAAAAAGCGAGGGACTAAAGTGTTTAATTCTTAAACTTGATGGACTAAAGCGTATAGTTTTGAAAAGTTATTAAATGAATTATTTTCAAGTAGTGCCTTGAGTGATTAGGTGGTGTAGTAAAGTAAATGAAATAATAAATTAAAGTGTGTCGAGAGTATTTTCGTGGTGCCGATAGAAGCCGCATAAATATAAGGATGTAATAAAAGTTTTGTGTATATAGACACTATGACAAATAACGAGATAAGAAAATTAGAAAAGTTTTATCAAACTATTTTAATAAGATAATGAGAAACATAAATTACAAACACTAGAAAAGAAAACATGAATAAGGAAGTAAAAAAGGTTAGGAAGAATTTTGTTGCCGGGTTTTGATTCAAGGACAGTGAGACCAATGATAAGGAATTTCACCCAATGAAATAAAAGGAACAATTTCATCAAAAAATATTCGGAATAATATGCATACACAATTTTTAATATTATTAGAAAAATATATTAGTTATTTCGTATAGAAATTTCTATCAGGGCTATGGCCTCCTGGCCCTATGTGAGTCCGCCTTGGAGGGACTATAAGTCGTATATTTAATCACATGCCTTCTTCGCTTGGGCTAAGATAAGGGCGGCGCCACCTTGTGCAATATGGGTACATAAATTTATATTTATATTTATTTTTTCGCTATTTAAAATTTTTATGTAATAATATCTATTAATGGATACACTAAAATTTTCAAATATTCCTTGATCCATAATTATACATATATTTCGTATCGTATATAATACATTAGAAACTTGTAATACAGTGTATCGTTCTCGATTCCGACATGTGTCACACAATTCTTGCTGCCCGGTCGCAGGCTGAGATTGGCAATATAGTTCCGGTTGGAGCTTTTCGCTTTAAAGGCTAGTTCTCTTGGGGATATTTCTTTTGGGTAGAAAAGTTTCTTGCGTTCTGAAGTTTTCCTGTTGGGAAGGCATTTTATTTGGTTATAGCAAATGAATGGATACTTTTGGATGCTAAATATTAGAAAATATTAAGGAAAACTCTCTGGACGGGTTATCTATAAGAACCTAGCTAGATGATCGAACGATGCATTCTTCTTGGATAAATCCATGGTCTCCGATAATATGTGTTCTTTCTTGTGATGGTTCTAGTACTTGGGGGTCATATGTTATGAGGTGGTGTTCTGGACTTCACTCAAACCGTGCAAATTTTGTTGGGTGTGATAATCATAATGTTTCGGTGCATTGCTGTTTTTATAATAAATTTAACTTTGATGTTGAAAAAAAAAAATTTACTCTAAATGTTCTTCTCATTCACATACCATTGTCCAAACACATTCAATTTGAGGAAATATATTGAAACTTAAAATTAACCAACACCACCACGCGTCATCAACCACAAATAACGTGGATTTTCCCTTACCACGAGGTCTTAACTCTTAAGTATGGTTCTGTAATGTATATGTTCTCAGTATTCATTTTAAGTCGATAATATATATCAAGAACTTTTCATTGATATGAAATTCATAAAATTGACATTTGTTATAGTTTTATTTGGCGTGGGGATAACCCGACATCATACACGTGTCACTCAAAGACGCAATTCGGGTCTTTTAAGAAAACAGATCTAATCATCTCAAAAGCACGACTGGCCTCGGACATGCATTGACGTTAGTAGAAAGGCTGCCACGATATGCAGGACTCTCATAAGTTATTGACATGATGCGGGCCGTCATCTGTCTCATGTTGTCAGTTTGAAGAAAGATATATAATTACCAGCTCATACCACCGACATGGTTTAGGCTCACCTCGGTTCGGGACACATATCTTGTTATAAGTCTTCAATGAACACATACTATAGGTGTAATGTCCCACATAGGAAAAAAAGTAGAATGATCACCCTCATATAAGTGTGAGACATAAATATCTTGTCAACTCGGATTAGCCTTTTTAGACCAAGCGAGGACGGCGGTCTAAGTAGTTGACCGGAGCATTTATAAATCATTTAGCGCTACCAACCCGGAGTCGGAAGGCGTTACAATAGGTAATTAAATAGTCAACATGACTTTAACCCATGATCAGGGACGGAACCATATTTTTTTTCCGGATGGGTTATGATTAAAGTATTCGGAAATATAAATTTTTTGCAATGGAAGTGCAGGTGGTTGTTTTTTTTTTTTTTTCAAAGAAAAGATAACAATTGGTCTGAGCAACATGTCAACATATATAAAATTTGATCATATGATATACTAATATACATACATAATCAGTGGCGGACCCAGAAAATTTTTCCAGTGGGGGTCAAATTAAAAAAAAAGCGTGAAAAAAAAACTCAAAAGCCAAGATTCAAACATTTGACCTAAGAATAGGTAATTAAGCTTCTAACCAATTGAGATAAATGGATATTTATGCTAGATATTGTCTGAAATAATATACATACACAATTTTAATATTACTAGAGGGGTATAATAGTAACTTCGTCCGAAAATTGAGGTGGGATCCATGCACCCCACCCCTATAAGGCTGGGTAATACATAAACAAAACAAAAACACTAGAATATCCAAGTAGAAGCAGGGAAAAAAAGGAAATCGGTATCTCTATTCTCAAATCTTTAAATTAAATCACAAATTCACATTAATTTAACAAACATTATGCATACGGCATTCTAATCTACAGGAGATCAGGAGACCTAATTAATTTAGGAACAAACAGTGAGACGGACCGGCAAAAACAAAATTTTTTTCTCTATATATAAGTTTATAACAAACACAACTTTGTCAATCAGTATTTAACAAAAAAATTCAAGAAAACACAGAAGAAAATCGTGCAAAAATGATGTTGATTTAAAAGAAATTGAAAAATTAAATCCAACCAATCATATAATTAAACTACTTAGAAAAATTGTAATCGAAATCGGAAGTGGTGAGAAGCCGAGAAGCCGGAAGCGTGACTGCGTGAATGGTGAATTATCAGCCGCAGACGAGAGACCTGTTCGACTGTTCTGTTCTGTTCTTTTCTTTCTTTTCTTCTTTAAATTTTTTTTTATAAGTGATAAGCATAAGCTGTGGTAATTGGTAAATGTCATGCAGAATATAAAGGATAAAGTATAAGTTTTGTTGGACTTGGACAATTATAGAAATGAGCTAGACTTTTGCTGGTTGGCTGAGCTAATTTTTTTGGGATGGGCTGAGTTTGATTAATGTTATATACTAAAAAAAAAAAAGTTGGGTGGGCATAGCACCCCCAAGCCCAATGCCAGGTCCGTCCATGCCCATGATGTAATAATTGTTCCATGATTCATGCAAATAGTGCCATGATTACATCATTACTATCCTTATAACTGCTACATGCCATTCACTACTATTCAATGGCCGCATAATCAACTCTACACGAGGAAGCATTATAAAAGGACTATTATCCTCAATTATTCAGAACTAGGTTAATAAATTGATCTCCTACTATACAAGGATACATATGCAGTCAATCCTGCATTAGCTCATCTCATCAACAAGACCACCCGTTATATAGTATTTTGATTATTGATATCCTCACGAATTACAGTTACCCGGTTTTTAAAAACGATTTCATTTGTGACGAGTTTGAGTATCGTCGTTATCGTAACGCACACAATCATATCTTATACAAATTATTGAATTTCTACAAGGTAACTTAACTTTTGCATGAGGTCCACACTATTTCACCTTGCTATAATTCTGAATGGTGACATTCTTGCAGGGCAAAAATAATAATATAAAATGTTTGTATCCTCTTTGCCGGAAGTTTCATGTGAAGGGTACAGCAACATTATGCTTTAAATATTTGAGTGATTAAAAAAATAATCTAAGGTTGGATAATTTTCGTATTGTCAATGTACCGTTAGCTCTCTCAAGTGTATCATTCCATTGTTAAAAAATACAAGAGGGGATCTCTGGGAAAAATTTAATAATTATATACAAGTAACAAAAGTTTCTATTCGATACATTATTATACTTATGTATTTTTTAGCATATCATGTTAGACCTTAATACAGACATTAAACTATTTATCATTCTTTATGAAACGACAAGATACATTCATTATTACTATATATATATATATATATATATATATATATTAAGATTATAACAAATTGTCAATTGTTGTACATTTTGTAAATATCACATGGTTGTGGATTCAAAATATCACAAGTTTCTTGTCTCGATCATACTTTGTCAATGTGCATAATGGCGTTCGGACAAAATAGGTCCATCTTTTTCTTGTACACTTTGAAATCCTTCCAAGAGAAAATTCATAAACATAATTATTTTGTTTTGACATTTAGCGCGCATCTAAAATATGAATTTATGACCCACTCTTACACGCACACGTATATACATCACGTTGAAGATACAGTTATTGCAAATACCGCCAATAATAATAAATGATTGAATCTCGTTATTTTCATATTAATGCTGATTGATTGTTTAATTATTGTGTCCACACAATATTGTAATTTTGCATTAACCTCCTACCGAGTATCTGCAACTATAAATTAGAGTGATTGTAATATTCTAAATCAATTAAATGAAAATTATCTTTCTTTTACTGTTTTATATGGTATCAGAGCTAATGATCCTCATCCCCATAAACTCTCTCCTTCTTCTTCTTCCTCCCACCCCAACTCGTCTCTCCTTCAGCCATGACCGGTCAAAAAGACTCGACCTCTCAACTCACCACCGGTGAAAATACTCCATCTCCTTATCCCACTTTCAATCTGATGTTGTTTGAATGTTACAATCGGATAATTGGGTAATTCTAATTAGGAAAACAATATAAGAACAAAGAGATTTGTGTATAATTTTAGACTGAACTCCTTGAGAGAGCTGCCTACGTATCCAATTTATAGAATAAACTGGAATCAAGTCTCACTCGTAGTTCAGGGTGTTATTTATATAGTAGTAGATCGTGAATCTCTTCCTGGTTGTGCTGGGAAGTTATTATCGATTATCTTCCGGACGTGGGGTCTACCCACGTCCGTAAGCGGTTGAGACGTTGTTGACCCGGTCTTCACCACGTTCAGCCTATTATTCTGTCCAAAACCCTTCTGGCCAGAATACGGTGGAGTCCTGCACCTCTGACTATTCTGTCCAGCGTCTTGATCTGGTCAGCGCTTGGTAGTCTAGCTCGACTGGCTCATTTATCTTTATTTTCTAACTTTCATACTGGGCCCGGCCCAATTACGAATAATCCGACCCAGTGGGCCTACATATCATCATAAGTCCCCCCAGACTAGGGTGGGCTAGTCCAAGGCTGCCCTATTCTGAATCGCTTTAACTTCCGTTGTTATTATACCGTGAATCGAGGCCAAGTTACAACCAGTCATTATTATAACTGTGAAGTGAACCCTTACGTCGCTTCCGCTTCTTGTCAAATAACTCGTCTATCTCGAACCTTTGGAATCGCACCCCAGCAGTTACAAGTAAGTCTCTGCCCTTATGTCATTTTGCTATTTCTTTTGAATCTTCATTTCATTCATGAGTCTGAGAGCCGATACCGCCTCTAGCGATTCTATAGAAAAATTGTTTCAATCTCCGGAAAAAATTTCGATTGCCTTAGACGGTGAGGAAGTAAGTTCATCCAACCCTGTCCTGCACCCTGAAACTGCAATACCGGCCGATCATCCTTCCTCTCTGATTGATTTAGGGAATACTTCCACTTTTGAGGATAATCCTCTGTGCCTGTTACCTTCTCATCTTCTCCCTCCTGGGATTTTTACTCCCACTTCTATCGTCCATCAATATCCGGAAGATCACACTGCCTTCTTAAACACTTTAAAGAGGGAAATCAATCGATTTGATAAAACCAAGGCAATAATGTCTTGCCATGGTGTCTCTAGTAAAATGACTAAAACCGAAATGGCTAGTCTATTGAAAACCTATCAGATTCGTACCGACCCTTTTGCAGTTGTTCTTCCCAAACCTACTGAATATGCTTACAATCCCCCAAAGGTTTCGCACGATATGCCGATCGGCCTTCATAGTGGTTTAAGGTTTCCCTCTCTCCCGGATATATTGAGGTGATGAAGTACTACAAATTGGGGGTCGGTCAAATACATCCAAATAGCGTTAAATTTCTTGTAGGTTTTATGATTTGGTGTCGCCCGAACACCACTCTTTCTCTCGTAAAATTGTTTAGAACTTCTATCGTTGTAAATTGACACGGGGTAGTGGAGGATGGTTCCATTTTTGTCGTAGATCCGGTAAGTTAGCCCATATCATCCCTCTGTCCAGCAAAGATAAGACCAAGAAGAAATGGTCAGAGCGTTTCTTCTTTGTAAAGCAGAACACTGGTGTGGATCTTGGTCGTTGGAATTCATCTTCCATGAAGGACAAACTGGAAGACCATATAGATGCAACTTTGGTTAAATACCTTTCCAGCAATAACATCACTTTGACTTTGAACACTATTAGCTCAGCACTGGTGGATGTTGCGCAGCTTCTCACTGCGGGGCCTAGTGGTTATGTAGAATTTACCAAGAAACAATACCGAAAATGTATGTTTATCTTTACTTCTGCTTTTGCTTTATGAATATATTTTGACTATTCTTCCTTTTTGTAGTGGCCAATGTTGATGATTTGATAAACATTGATGTTGACGAGGAGGAGGAAACGGAACAAGGGCCAGAAGATTCTGAACGGACCTTGTCATTTATCCCTGAAGGTGGTGAGGCTTCTGGCCAGCAAGAAGTTGTGGAGGTTAGCCTTGACTCTGGCAATGCTGTTCAGGAGACTATTCCTACCACCATTACTTCTGACCATAATATTCTGAGCACTGCCAACCCTGTGGCGCTGTCTGTCGAAGAGGATCTCTCCAGTGGTCAGATTACTGGCTTGAATGTTGTGCCTCTCAGGAATGTTTCCCAAAGACAGAAAAAGAGGCACAGGTCCACCTCCTCTGGCAGTTCTGCAAGTGGTTCTTCCTTCAACTTTGAGGACATGTCTGCTGATGATTTTGCTGATTCTGTAAGTGGTTTTTTGAAGGCTTTCATTTTTCTTTTAATTTTTATCTTCTAAGACTTTTCTTTTTTGTAGTGCTACCGCCTGGGTAAAGCGTTGCATAAGAAAACCGCTAGCATGGCTGGGGACATTTCTGCGCCGCAACAGAAAGTTGCTCTCCTAGATGAGGCTAATGCTAAGGTGGCTAGTTTGGAGTCCTCAGAGGCTGCTGCTCGCCAGGAGATTGAACGATTGAAAGCCAGTCTTGCTAAAGCTGAGGGTCTGATTTTCACCAAAGAAGAACAAATAAAATTCAAAGACGAGCAGCTGAAGAAGATGAATGAGGAGCACCAACAACATCTTGCCACAGCAAATAAGATGAAAGCCGATTTTGACGAAACTTTGAGGCGGATGGAGGAAACTCCTGCCCAGAATGTTATCCAGAAAGTTGTTGCTGGGTATAAGGCTTCTCCTCAAACTTATGAGGAAATTCATATTATTTTGGCTCCGGCGCTGCGCAGAGAATACACCCTTGGTGTCGATGAGGCTAAACCGGCTGACTTAGTGATTAGCACCCTACCTAATCACAAGTTGTATGACAAGAAAGCGGGCGAAATCTTCACGAAGCGGTACGACGAGTACAAGAGTGGGGATGACATTGTCCGCAAGTGCCAAGAAGAAATCTGCTTAGCCTTCTACTACTACTTATGCCCAGCCTTCTGTTACTCCGTCCTCTTAATTTATGCCTTCTTGAAAACTTTGGATTTTTGCTGCCTTTTCGAGCAGCTTTTGATGTAATAACTTTGTCTGTTATTCTTTTGAATTTATGCCTTTGAATTTGATATTCTCTGGATTTAGAGCATTATCTTCTTGTTGCGCTGCAAAGAAGTTAGGATTTTTTATCCTTAGCTTCTTAATTCTTATTGTATTTGCTGCACAGAATTTACTTAATGCATAGAACATTACTGTTTTCTGTCAGGGTATTCTTGCGTTGCAAGTTTAACACTTGTGTGTTTTTTAATTGGGTCCTCTACCCAGAATGCCCTCGCACTGCAAGTTTGACATTTTTATATTTTTAATTGTGTGCTCTGCACAGAATTTTCTTGCGTTGCAAGTTTAACACTTGTGTGTTTTTTAATTGGGTCCTCTGCCCAGAATGCCCTCGCACTACAAGTTTGACATTTTTATATTTTTAATTGTGTGCACTGCACTGAATTTTCTTGTGCTGCAAGTTTAACACTTGTGTGTTTTTTAATTGGGTCCTCTACCCAGAATCACTTTGTGCTGCAGGTTTACTGTTAGTCAAAACATCTGTCTTTGATTCCTTGTTCCAGCACAAATTAAAATATTCACATGCATAATCACAAATTTAAAGCTAAAAAGAAAAAAGATAATAATTCAATGTAATTATCTTAAGGAAAATATTTCCTTAAATGAATAGCATTCCAGCTTCTAGGAATGGTTTTTCCAGAAGCATTAGCTAGTTGATAGGATCCTTTTCCATGTACTTTGATAATTTTATAAGGACCTTCCCAATTTGGGTCTAGCTTTCCAGTGAGACCTTGCTTGCTAGCATCATTTCGTCTCAGAACTAAATCGCCTTCTTTAAAATACGTACCTCTAACCCTGGAGTTGTGATACTGAGCGATTCTCTGCTTGTATTTGGCCATCTGTATCAATGCTATGTCCCTTTTGTGTTCTAACTCATCTTTAATGTGCATCATATCTACCTCTTGCGTTTCTGGACAGTATAATTCTGTCCTGGGAGACTTGTGTCCAATCTCTGCTGGTATTACTGCCTCACATCCATATGCTAAGGAGTATGGAGTTTCTTGTGTAGCAGCAAAGATTTGGGGTAGTTCTATATGCCCACAAGATGTTTGGAAGATGGTCTACCCAATGAGATCCCTCTTGTTCCAACCTTTTCTTCAATCCCTATTTTATCTGCCTGTTGGTCTGCTCTACCTGCCCATTAGCTTGGGGATAGGCCACTGATGTAAAGTGTTGGGAGATTCCTAGGTTTGCGCACCAGGTTTGCACTCCTTGATCCTCAAATTGTGTGCCATTATCAGAGATGAGTACTTTAGGAATTCCATATCTGCACAGAATATTTCTCCACAGGAATTTCTGTATTTTGTTGGCTGTGATGGTGGTTAAAGGTTCAGCTTCCACCCATTTGGTGAAATAATCTACTGCCACTACTAGAAACTTGAAATTTCCCGGTGCTCTGGGTAATGGTCCCACTAAGTCTACTCCCCATTGATCAAAAGGCCATGGAGATACAATTGGTATCATCTCCTGTACAGGATTATATGATAAATTGCTATGCACCTGGCATGTCCTGCAAGTTCCGACCGGGTTCTCTCGCGTCTTCTTGCATTTCGGCCGCAATACCCGTAAAGCCTGCATTTCCTGGCCAGAGCTCTTGCTCCCAAATGATTTCCACAAATTCCGAGATGGATTTCTCTCAGTACATAATCTCCCTCCTCTGGAGTAACGCATCTTAACCAAGGTGTTGCACAAGATTTTCTGTACAGAACATCATTGAATAGAGCATACCTGGCTGAGAGTCTTATCAGATTTCTGGCACGTACTTTATCTTCAGGAAGCCTTCCATCTCTCAGATATATCACAATTGGATCCATCCAGGTTTCTGCCTGTGTTATTGGTTGTACTTCAATTTCATCACAACTTTTCTGCTTCAGCTGTTCGACCAACACCTTTTTGTTGGACAAGAAATTTGATCCTAACTTTGATAAAGCATCTGCTCTGGTATTTTGGGCCCGAGTTATATGTTCCACTTCTACCATTAAGAAATTCTGCAATTTCCTTTGTGCCACTGCAAGGTACTTTTTCATGGGGCCTTCTTTTGCTTCATATTCTCCCTTGATATGATTTGTGACAAGTTGTGAGTCTGTGTAGACTTTCAGATTTTGCACCCCTATCTTCTGTGCTAGGTTTAATCCGGTTATCAAAGCTTCATATTCCGCTTCATTGTTTGTAGCCTGAAATTCAAAATGAAGAGCATATGGGAATTCTTCACCTTTTGGGCTAATGAGTAGGAGTCCTGCTCCTGCTCCTGCTCCTTCTTTGTTGGAGGCTCCATCCACATAAAGCTGCCACTGTTCACTTTCATTCTTCTCAGCCATGTTCTGCTCAGCCTTTGCTCTATAGCCAAGGCCTTTTCTTCTGCCAAGAAATCAGCTAATGCTTGAGCTTTAATTGCTGTTCTTGGTTTGTATTCGATATCAAATCCTGCCAATTCAACTACCCACTTTGCCAATCTTCCAGACTTGTCTGGTTTATCTAAGATTTGCTTTAAAGGTTGATTTGTCAACACAACCACTAGATGACTTTGGAAATATGGTCTTAACTTCCTTGTGGCATGTACTAGGGATAAAACCAATTTTTCCACCTCTGAATATCTGACCTCAGGTCCTTGTAGAGCTTTGCTTACAAAATATACAAGCCTTTGTATCATGCCGTGATGTTTCACCAACACAGCGCTTCCTGCTTCGTTGCAAAAATACAAGTATAGAAATAGTACCTCACCTTCCTGAGGAGGAGTTAGAGTTGGTAAGTGACTGATGTGATTCTTTAACTCCTGGAAAGCCTGTTTACATTCTTCATTCCACTCAAATGGGCTGGCCTTCCTGAGAATTTTAAAGAATGGCAATGACTTCTGTGCAGATTTTGATAGGAAGCGGTTTAGCGCTGCTAATCTTCCTATCAATCGTTGGACTTCTTTAATATTCTTCGGTTCGGGCATTGTTCTCAAAGCCTCCAATTTATCAGGGTTGGCCCTGACACCTTCTTTAGATATCATATAACCAAGGAATTTGCCTGATCTAACTCCAAAAGTACATTTTTTGGGGTTCAACTTCATCCTTGTTTGTCTTAATACTTGACAAACTTCTTCCACATCTTTCAAGTATTGATCAAGAGTCCTGCTCTTGATCAATAGATCATCTACATAAACCTCCATGGACTTGCCAATTTGTTGTTTGAAAATGGTGTTGATCGCCCTTCGTAGGTAGCCCCCGCATTCTTTAACCCGAAAGGCATAGACACATAGTAGTAGGAACAAAATTCAAGAATAAAAGCAGCTTTTACAAAGATCTACAAATGGGTCCATCATAATCCGATGATATCCCTTATAAGCATCTAAGAAAGCAAAAATTTCATAACCAACCGTAGAGTCTACTAGCCTGTCAATTCTAGGGGAAGTATAACTATCTTTAGGACAAGCTTTGTTCAGATCTGTAAAATCCACGCACATTCTTCAGCTGCCATCTGGCTTCTTGACTAGCACTGGATTTGCTAGCCACTATGGATAGATAACTTATTTAACCATGTTGGCCTGCAACAACTTTTCTACTTCTTGTTGGACAGCCTGTATCCTCTATGGTGCAAACGATCTTTTCTTTTGTTTCACTGGTTTCCTGGTTGGGTCGATGTTGAGCTTATGGACAGCCAACTCTGTTGACACCCCGTGCATGTCACTCGCTTTCCATGCAAACACATCTTTGTAATCTTTCAAAATTCTGACCAGCATCTATTTCTATTCAGCGGGTATCCATGATCCTATGCTGACTGTGGATTCAAGGTCCGATTCATTTATCATTATTGATTCCACATGATCGTTGGATTGCCAGCTCTTTTCTTCCTCTGGAACAAGATCTTCCATTGTCACCTGTTGCACCTTCATTTTTCCACTGATTGTGGCCGTATAGCAATTCTTGGCAGCATCCACATCTCCTTTAACGGTAGCTTCTCCTTCAAAAGTTGGGAATTTCATACGTTATGTGCCGGTGAAACCACTACCCTTAGATCAATCAATGCTGGTCTTCCCAGAATCACATTATAAGCTGATGGAGCTTTCACCACCACATAATTGACCATCGAGTCCTGCTCTGTGGTCCTTTGCCAAAAGTTGTTAATAACTTCAACATACCTATAGGATGTATGGGGGGTCTTGTAAATCCAAACAGAGGAGTTGACACAGGAGTCAGCTCCGAATCTGTCAGCTTTATGGATTGGAACGCACTGTGATACAACACGTTTACTGCGCTGCCGGTGTCTACGCAGATTCTTCTGACCAGGTTTTTCTGAATAACCGCTTTTATCACCAGTCCTTCGTTGCTCACGATGGCTGGTAGCGCATCTCTTGGACCATGCTGAACGGTTCCCATTACTTTCTGTTTTTTCGCTTCTCCGTCCTTTTCTGCGCAGCCACTTTTATCTTCCTGAGCAGCCTTATTACCTCTTCCTGGTCCACCCACAATCGTGTTCACAGTGTTGATTGGGGCATTTTCTCTATGCCCATCTGCATCCGGAGACGGATCTCTGTGTTTCCTCTGGTTGTACCTGTCATGACTGTTATTCTGTTTTTTGAATTCTCACCTTCCTCTAGGATTATCTCCCTGCCCTCGATCGATGCACTCATCGATTTTTCCTTCCATTGCTGCTGCATCTATATCTCTGATCAGATCCCTGTAGTGTTCAGAGTCGTGTCCAATATCTTTATGGTATTTACACCACATGGTGTGGTCTCTCTTATCCCTTGGACCCCTCAATGGAGGAGGAGTCTTGGCGATTCCTTTCTTTTCCATAATCGCCAGAATTTGATCACAAGATCTGTTCAGAGGAATAAGGTCTCTGTCCTACAAAGCACCTTTTTTTCCTAATCTTTCAGAAATGGGAGCGGTTACCCTATCCCGCATGCGTACTTCCTCTTCTTATCAGACCTATCCTCATTCTTTCCCTTTTTGGAATCCCTGTGGGATTCCTCTCTTTTGGCTCTGTTAGCCTCTTCTCCCTGACAATGTCTGTATGCGATTTCCAGACATTCTTCCATTGTGCTTGGATTTTTGCTGCTCAGTTTTACATGTAACCATCCTTCTCTAGGACCTGCCACGATGGATGCTACTAAGAATTTATCATCCAGATCTGTTATCTGGGATGATTCACCGTTGAATCTCTTGATAAACTGTAACACTGTTTCATCACTTTTTTGCCTAATGGTTAGCAAATATGTACGGTTTCTCTGGAAAGGCCTTGCTACGATGAATGCATGCATGAACTTTCTGGTCAGAGTTGGGAAATCTGGTATAGACCTGGGGTTCAACTTGTTGAACCAATCTCTTGCTTTTCCTGTTAGAAGAGTTGCAAATGCCATGCATTTCATCTCTTCTGGAGCGTTATATAAATTCATGTGTTGGATGTACTGATGCATATGGTCATATGTATCCTTTGTTCCATCATATGCCTGGATCTTTGGGATCTTAAATCCAGGAGGACAAGGAAATGCATCAATGTCCTCAGTGAAAGGAGATACCAGCCTAAACTCATCGTGCTTAGGCTTAAGAATAGCATCTAACTCCGCCTTGGCGTTATCATCACCTGGGTGAGTCGCTACCACTCTAATGCTAGATTATGCTTCATGTTTCTCTTTTTTAGCAGTTTGAAGCGGAGTAGGTGCTTTAGAGATATCATTGTCCTGATTTCTTGCTTTCAAAACTGCCTCAAATATGGCTTTTATCTCTTCTCCTTTGAGATTTGCCAGGTTTTCTACCAACATTTGTTTAACTGCGTCTGGGTTGCTTGTCTGTCCTTCTTCAAGAATTCTCTTTCCGGTATCTTGATCGTTTCGATCTGGGCTTTTTTCTCCGGTTTTTTCTTTCTCGGGTTGATTTTGTTGCTTCTTTGAATTTCCTTGATTTCTTGCCATTTTTTTTTAACAATCCCTCACTAACTAGAATTGGCCCTCCTTCTAGCGCCAAATGATGTTGGTTGAATGTTACAATCGGGTAATTGGGTAATTCTAATTAGGAAAACAATATAAGAACAAAGAGATTTGTGTATAATTTTGGTCTGAACTCCTTGAGAGAGCTGCCTACGTATCCAATTTATAGAATAAACTGGAATCAAGTCCCCCTCGTAGTTCTGGGTGTTCTTTATATAGTAGTAGATCATGAATCTCTTCCTGGTTGTGCTGGGAAGTTATTATCTATTATCTTCCGGACGTGGGGTCTACCCACGTCCGTAAGCAGTTGAGACGTTGTTGACCCGGTCTTCACCACGTTCAGGCTATTATTTTGTCCAGAAACCCTTCTGGCCAGAATACGGTGGAGTCCTGCTCCTCTGACTATTCTGTCCAGCGTCTTGATCTGGTCAGCGCTTGGTAGTCTAGCTCGACTGGCTCATTTATCTTTATTTTCTAACTTTCATACTGGGCCCGGCCCAATTACGAATAATCCGACCCAGTGGGCCTACATATCATCACAATCCTTCCTCCACGATTCACATTACTAAATTAACTCATACAAACTATCCTCTTTGGAAAGCTCAAATTCTGCCTTTTTTTAAAGGACAAAGTGTAGTCGATTATCTTGATGGAATGGTCAAACAGCCACTGGAAACAATCACCATCAACGGCGATGTCAAACCTAATCCCGATTTTGCGCATTGGACTAAGCAGGACAGTTTAATCTTGAGCACTATCACACCATCCCTCTCTGATGATGTTTTAGCGCAAGTATTCACAACTACAACTTCAGCAGAGATTTGGGCTGCTCTCACCACCTGTTTCTCATCCCAATCTCGAGCTCGGCTCGTCCAGATTCGAACGCAGCTTGCATCAACCAAAAAGGACACCATTTCAGCTGCGGATTATTTCATGCGTATCAAGCGCCTGAGTGATGAACTCGCTCTTGCCGGCCATCCTCTTCCACCAGACGACATTATTGCCTACCTTCTCGCCAGTCTCGGTTCAGATTATGATTCGCTTGCTGCAATGATTTCTACTCGTTCCACCATTAGTTCGGATGAGGTTTACTCTTATCTCCTCACAACCGAAGCCCGGATTCTCCATAACCAACCACCACCGTTGCCATCCTCCAACCTTCCGCCGCCGTCTGCACATTATTCTCAGTCCAACCAACGCAGCAGGCCTCCGGACCCTTCACAGCCACACAGAGGACGGGTTCGTGGCAATCAGAGAGGCCGTGGAAGAGGGCCGAACCCAAATGCAGGTATTACGTGTCAATTATGTCAAAAAAATGGTCATAGTGTTCTTCAGTGTTGGTACAGGTTCGATGAAACATTTCAGCCACCACCGCCCCGTCCACCACCTCAAGCTCACCATACAGCCGGCCCCTCTCAGCTGCAACCTGCTGCACCAAATCAATGGCTTCCTGACACCGGGGCTACTCATCACATCACCAACCGACTTCAAAATTTGAATCTCCAAGCCGAGCCATATGACGGCCCTGATAAAATCCACGTTGGTGACGGTACAGGTTTGGACATAACTCATCTTGGTTCTTCCACCCTCTCATTTCCGTCTTCCTCATTCATTTTAAAAAATGTCCTCGTTGCCCCTTCCCTTCGTACCGATCTTCTTTCTGTATCCCAATTTACTAGAGACAATAATGTATTTTTTGAATTTCATCATGATTACTTTCTTGTGAAGGACTACTCAGGCCACACCCTTAACCGAGGATTTGTGAAAGACGGTCTATATCAGTTCTCTCAGTCCCTTAGCTCACCTCCTCGCTCAAGCTTTTGTCACCACCCGCACATCCTTTAATCAATGGCATCAACGACTTGGACACTTTGTTCCTTCCCGTTCTTCGTCATGCTCTTCGTCAGCAAAATGTTACTTGTACTCCCCCCTCCCCTTTACCTGTTTGTGTTGCATGTCAAATGGCCAAAAGACATCGTCAAACTTTACCTCTGTCTGAATTTACTTCTTCCCGTCCCTTGGATTTAGTATACTCTGATGTGTGGGGGCCTTGCCTAGAATCTTCTATTTATGGTAATAAATATTATATAAGTTTTCTTGATGATTTCACAAAATTTATCTGGTTTTATCCCCTGCGCCTAAAATCTGATGTTGAATCTATATTTCCACAATTTAAAAGTCTCGTCGAACAACAATTTAATGCCACTATAAATTCAATGCAAACTGATTGGGAGGGGGTGAGTTCCGACGTCTAACTACTTCCTTTCAATCCCTGGGCATTCATCATCGACTCTCTTATCCCCACACTCATGAACAGATGGGCGCCATTGAGCATCGCCATCGTCAAATCGCTGAAGTTGGCTTATCCCTCCTAGCTCAATCCAATCCCCCTTACCTTATTGGGAAGATGCCTTCCTCACTGCCACCTATCTCGTTAACCGTCTCCCTACTCGTGTCCTGAATAACAAGTCTCCCTATGAAATGGTCTACCACCGCTCCCCGGACTACTCCTTTCTTTGTGTCTTTGGATGTTCCTGATCAACACAAAATGGATTTCCGCTCCAAAACCTGCTTATTCCTCGTGTATAGTGATCATCATCATGGTTACAAATGCTTAGATCTCACTTCCGGCCGTCTCTATCTTTCTCTCCATGTGGTCTTCGATGAATCTACCTTCCCCTACACGTAATCTTCTCCACCTCTTTCCTATGACACCCTCCTTGTCCCTCTCCCCACCACTATCACTCCACCCTCTCGGTTCACTCCTCCTTCCCCTCCCCCCTCTCCACCCGATTCCCCTCTTCCTCCTCCATCCCCTCCCTCCCCCTCTCATACTCTAGTCTCTCCCTCCTCCTCGGACACTTCCTCTTCCCCTACCCCTACGCCACCTCCACCCTATCAAATGATTACCCACTCAAAAACCAACACTCTCAAACCAAAAACAATGGCCCTCTGATTACATTCTTCCCAAAGCCTACCTTCTTGAACATCAACCCTCTGAACCCACCTCTTATTCCAGTGCCATTCACTCTCGAGAATGGAGAGATGCTACGCGGGATGAGATTAACGCTCTTGTTCAAATGACACTTGGGACCTTGTTCCCTACTCTCCTCATATGAATGTTCTTGGAAACAAATGGGTCTGTCGCATTAAGAAACATGCTAACGGTCAAGTGGAACGCTACAAAGCTCGACTCGTTGCCAAGGGCTTCCATCGTAAGGCCGGTGTTGATTACTCAGAAACATTTAGCCTGGTTGTGAAGCCGGTCACCATTCGGTTACTCTATATCTTGCTTTGACTAATGATTGGTGTATTCAACAGGTCGACGTACAGAATGCCTTCCTTCATGGCTATCTCTCAGAGGATGTTTATATGTCCCAACCACAGGGTTTAGTGCAACTGGACTATCCCAGTCACGTGTGCAAGCTTAAACGCAGTCTTTATGGGCTCCGTCAGGCCCCTCGGGCCTGGTTCTCACGATTCACTGATGTCCTTTTGTCTTATGGATTTACTGCATCACAGGCTGACACGTCCCTTTAGATGTATCGCTCTGGTTCTCACTGTGTCTATGTTCTCATTTATGTTGATGATGTAATTATCACAGGTTCCTCCTCTGTTCTAGTTCGACAGGTTATCACTCACTTGGGCTCTCATTTTCCGGTCAAGGATTTGGGTAACTTGTATTATTTTTTGGGCATTGAAGTCTTATCCACCTCTTATGGCCTGTTTCTCAGTCAACGGAAATATATTCTTAGTCTCCTTCAGCGAACTGGTATGGATAAATCCAAGCCGTGTCAAACTCCCATGGCCTCCAATACACGTCTTGGCCGCCTTGATGGCTCTCCCTTTTCGGATGTCACTCTTTACCGCAGTATAGTTGGTGGTTTACAATACTTGAATTTTACCCGGCCAGATATTGCCTTCGCCGTTCACAAAGTCAGCAAATACATGCATGCTCCTCGTGATGTTCATTGGGCTACGGTGAAACGAATTCTCCGCTATCTCAAATTCACTCTTGATCATGGCCTTCACCTTCATCGTCAATCCCCACTTCGGCTTCAGGCCTATTTGGATGCCGACTGGGCCAACTGCTTCATGAACTCGCCATCTCTCTTCCCGAGCCTCCTATCTTGTGGTGTGATAACATTGGAGCTACTTACCTTACCGCTAATACTATCTTCCATGCTCGCACCAAACATATTGAGATTGACTTCTATCATGTTCGTGAATTAGTGGCCATGAAAAAGCTTCAAGTGGTGTTCATCTCTTCCAACGACCAGCTCTCCAATCTTCTCACCAAACCTCTGAGTCATGCTCGATTTCATCTCCTCAAGGACAATCTCCACGTCGCTCCATTCCCGTGGGATTGCGGGGGCGTGTTGAAGATACACTTACCGCAAATACCGCCAATAATAATAATTGATTGACTCTCGGTTATTTTCACATTAATGCTGATTGATTGTGTAATCATTGTGTCCACACAATATTGTAATTTTGTATTAACCTCCTACTGAGTATCTGCAACTATAAATTAGAGTGATTGTAATATTCTAAATCAATTAAATGGAAAATATCTTTCTTTTACTGTTTTATACATCATATATATATATATATATATATATATATATATTGACACGTACAATTTGTTTTCAGAAAATATTTATTTAATGGCCACAAAAAACCAAGAAAACAGTCGTATCATGATCTTTCCTTATATACTACCTTATCGGAACATAGTCATATCTCCTTAAAACCTATCATAAAATTTTCGGGAAGAGAGAGAAGGAGAGTGGATAGAGAAAGTGTGAGAGAGTGGAGGGTTCTTCTTTCAGGAGGCATGCAAGGTAGGCTAAGAGCGGCGGAATGGGTGTAAAGAGCAGTTGGTTTAAGGATTGAAAAATATATCACATTCCTATTACTTTACAAACTTTCCTCGAGATTGTGGAGAGAAAAACTTGTGGAAATCTTTGAACATTTTGGTAAGTTTTTACACGTTTTTGTGTGCAAGCAAAAGAATGGTAAAGGAAAGAAGTTTGGTTTTGTAAGGTTTAAGAAGGATGGTCTCCATTCAATACTACACAAGAAACTGGAAACGTATGGATTGACTCGTATAAAGTCTTTCTACGGTTCCAAAGTGAATATCATGTCAAGAAGGCAACAGCAGCACCGAAGAGTAATAATAAGGTAGTTGGCGTTGGGGGGAATTTGAGATCGGAAATAACACCTGGGAAAACTTACGTTGAAGTTGCCCGAGTTAAGAGTGGTGAGATAATTTGTCAAAACCTACAAGTGGTATAAAGGTAGGAGGGAAAACCCTATCTTTTGTTGAAGCAGATCATGGTGCAGGAAACAAACAAGACTTATCAGATTATGCGTTGGAATTCTTCGCCAGTGATTTGGAAACACAATTGCTAGACAAATGCATTTTAGGTACTTTAAAATCCATGGACTCTGTTGAATCCATTCAGACGGTACTTTAAAACCTCGTGGAGGTATGCATGTGCTGCTGGAATGCGAAAGTTTTAGCCAACGTAATCGATTGCAGCTTAATGGAGGATCCTGTTTAGGTGATTGGTTTGATTGGGTAGGCCTGTGGCCAAAGGACTCATTTCAGAATGACAGATTTATTTGGCTGATCTGCAGAGGTGTCCTATTAAACGTATGGAATTGAAAACTTTTCATTCAATTGGAAGTCACTTTGGAGAGGTTATGGAGGTTGATCATAAAATAGAAGCAAGGACCTATCTGGTTTCAGGAAGAATTCAGGTTCGCTTGAATCACGGGGATATCCACAAAATTGAAGATTAATGTTGACGGGGATAAGGCCTGGCTTCAAGTGGAAGAAGAATGTCGTTTCTCCATCATGCTGATTCTCCTTTCGGCTATTCCTCATTGGAGATACTTAGTTCCGACGATGAGGAATTTGAAGCAGCTTCAGACAACTCATCAAAAGGATTTTTATTGCTCTCATTATTTACATTTTCACTCAATTCAAGAGACGAAAATGCTGGCGATTAACCGTAATTTGGTGAAGTCTTAATGGAAATATTCTGGCTTCGAATTTTTCTGTAAAGATGCAGTTGGCCTCTCAGAAGGATTATTAAGTGTGTGGGATAAGGAAGTGATCTATGCGGTGGAAAAATTTGAAGGATCCAGCTTCATTAGTGTTTAAAGGGTTGTGGAAAGATTCAGACCAAATATGTATTTTTATTAATGTGTATGCTCCACAATGTGTGGTTGCAAAAGAATTATTATGAATGAATTACTATGCTTTTTGCAGAATCAGAATGGCATAGTTTGCCTTCATGGTGATTTCGACTCGGTTCGATCTTCATCTTAGAGAAAAGGGTCGGATTTTTTTAATCATAAATATGCGGCAGCATTTAATGATTTTATCGAATTTCCAAAGCTTGAGGATCAAAAAATGGGCAGAAGGAAATATTCGTGCTATAATAGAGGTGGCTACAAGATGAGTAGGCTTGACAGAGTTCTAGTGTCGATAGCCTTCTATCTAAATAGGAAGATGTTTCCTTGGAAGCTCTTGACCGGAGACTATCGGACCATTGCCCTTTGTTGCTCTTTATAAAAAAATCGATTTCGGTCCTTCTCCATTTCGGGTGTTTGATCGTTGGTTGGAACATGATGGCTTAGAGGAAGTGGTGAAGAATTGTTGGCAACATGAGGAGGTGAATTCTTTTGTTCCAGGAATAAAATTAAAATTGAATTTGCTAAAGCCATTGAAAGAAATTTGAAAGACTGGGGTAAAGAGGTTGTTGGGAGCATATCTCTGTAAATTAAACAAGAAGAGAAATTGCTTGGACAGTTGGATTTGAAAGCTGATGAAAGAATTCTAAATGAGGAAGAAGAAAAACTTAGAGCGAATACTTCTGAGAAGGTTTTTCAAATAGGAGCTTTGATGGAGAATAATTTAAGGCAAAAATCAAGTGTCAAATGGTTGAAGGATGGTGATTCAAAGGCTAAATTCTTTCACAAGTGCGTTAAAGGAAGGGTAAGAAAAAGTGCTGTTCAAAATTCATTTATTGATTTGTAAAAGGAAAAGTTACATTCCATGCCTATTTTTAGTAGTAATCTTTTTGCTTAAATTTTGCCAGATCAATGTGTTTCGCTTAAAAGAAAAATAAGGGAAGAAGAATTTAAAGCAGCGGTGTGGTTGTGTGAAGGATCTAAAGCTCCCGGGCCGGATCGATTTAATTTTAATTTTATTAAAATATTTTGGGAAATCTTGAAAGCAGATTCTTGTGAAGCATTTTTGAGTTTAAGGAATCTACTAAGTTTCAAAATGAATGTACTTCGTATGCTTGGAGGTAATTATAATATTGTTGCAAAAATCTTAACGGAAAGGATGAAGGTGGTAATTTCTTCGGTGATTGGAGAGTCAGTCGGGTTTGTTAAGGGGGTCGGTAAATTCTAGATAGTGTTCTTATTCTGAATGAAGCAAAGGATTACCTTAAAAAGAAAAAAGTTGGTCGGTTTTATTTTTAAAGTGGATTTTGAAAGGGATTGCGTAAATTGGTCCTATTTGGATAATACCTTGAAAAATATGGGTTTTGGTTCAAAATGGAGAAGGTGGATCCAAGGTGTGTTTCTTCGGCTAGAGCATTGATATTGGTGGGTGGTAGTCTATCCAAGGAGTTCAACTTGCAAAGAGGTATAAGGAAGGGTGATCCTTTATCTCCCCATCTTTTTCTTATAGCGGCGGAAGGGTTGAATATTCTTATGAAGGAAGCAATTGTAAATGAAAAGTACATTGGGGTTAATACTGGAAATGAACAAATTCTGATTACTCATCTACAATATGCGGATGATGCGATTTTCATGGAGAAATGGAGCATGGAAAATTTGAGGAATCTTAAGTGGATATTTTCTTGTTTTGAGAAGATCTCGGGTCTGAAAATAAATATAAGGAAAAGCTCATTGGCGGGGATAAAAGGTTCCAGAACTAGACATTTTTAATGCGGCAATTTTTGTTACAAATGTAAGAGTGGTGCTTTACCTTTTAAATATTTGGGGCTTTGGGTGTGACAAAATATGAAAAAGAAAAAAGCTTGAGAAAACATTATCCTAAAATGTAAGGCAAAACTTTGTGCTTGGAAGTTGTCTTCTCTGTCGGAGGGTGGTAGGCTGGTTTTCAAAAAAGAGGTTCTAAGCGCTATTTCGCTCTTCTTCTTCTCCGTCTACAAGCCTCCTGAATGTGTGTTGAATTTGTTGGAAAGTGTGAGGTCTTCTTTCTTTTGGGGAAGGGATGGGTCTATACAAAGAAAAATTGCATGGGTTGAATGTAAAAAATTGCAAGCTCCTAAATCTTTGGGTTGCATCGGGGTGGGTAGTCTTAGGGTGCAGAATTTGTCTTTGTTTTGTAAATGGTGCTGGAGATTTCATTCAGAAACAAATTATTTTTTGAGGAAGGTGATTGTGTCAATTTATGGTGTCGAGGCTTCTCGGGAGGTGGATGGTTGTCGGTTGAGAGGTGGGGGTTTGGAAGGGGATAGTTAGTGATCTTAAGATTGCTAAAAGGGCGGGTGTATTTTTGGGAGGATAGTAGGGTGGTGGGTGACGGTAGTAGGGTGAGGTTTTGGGAGAATAATTAGCTTGGCCTTGGCCCGTTGAAATCAGCCTTCCTTAGGCTTTTCGTGCTTGCTATGTTCAAAGGAGTGGTTGTTGCAAGGGTGGTAGAGTGGGTAGATTGTAGGCGTTCTTCCTTTTGATCATGGTGGAGAAGGTTGAGGGGTTTTGAGGAGGAGGAAGTAGGTGAGTTGGAGAATTTAATTAAGTCTGTTGGAATAAACGGTTACCTTCGAAAGTAAATCTATTCATGTGGAAAGCAAGTCTCAAAAGAATTCCCACAAACCGAATTTTATCCATCGTGGAGATGCAATTAAGGATTCTTTGTGTCCTTTGTGTTACAAGTTTGAAGAAACTGTTAACCATCTTTTGTTCGCATGTGATGTGTCACTATTGATTTGATCACATGTTCAAAGTTGATGTAACATCATTGGCCTAAACTCTTTCTCGTTTAGTGATATTTGCTTTATTAAAGCCACGAATGATGGTAATGCTTTGTCAAAGTTGTCTTCTTGTCTATGGGTTTTTTTTTGTTGGGTGGATCACTCGTTTGTGGAGCCCACTAAAAATAGAAAATAAAATAAGGAAAAAAAATATATGTCAAATATTATTTAAGGGAACAAACTAGGTTAATTTTTCCCCTAATCTTCACAACTTTAAGGAGGAAAAAAGAGGAGAAAATTTGCAACATTATTTACAATAGAACTTTCCGGCGACGATCGGACATCGAACGAACTCCGACCGGCACGACATTTTGAACGGTGGAATTTTTGTTTCAACGGTTCAATTTTCCGTAATCGGCCGCCGACATGGTCGTGCGTTTCCGGTGATATTTTTCAACAACTCTTGTATTTTGCATTCTTAGTTTATGCTTTGGTGTAGTTGAGTTGGTTGATGTGTTTGGAACACTTTTGTATCATCTTTTGCTGATTAGTGGAGATTTTTTTGGGCCTCGGCCTCGTGGTTTTTACTCTCTCACATTGAGAAGGGTTTTCCACGTTAAAATTGTGGTGTTGTTTCTTTGTGCTTTCGTTTCGCTTTATTTGTGATTTAGCTTCATTGGGTCTGCCTCAATTAATTCCGTTGTGTGTCATTGGGTAGACTTTATGGTTAATTATGATACGTGTGGTATTGCGGTTGTTTGATTTCTCAACAAGTGGTATCTGAGCTCCGATTAGTTGATTTGGTTTTGAAGTGTTTTGGTGAACTTTTTTTTTGGTGAAATGCAAGCCAACTTGAATAGAATGATCACAAAAAATTTGAATGCAATTACTGTGGCAAGAAGGGACACATCAGGAAATTTTGCTTTAAATTGAAACAGGAGAAAAAGGAAAACAGTGAGAAGAAAAATGATGAGAAGAAGGAAGCTATAGTTAATGTAGCTTCTTCTGATGATTTCCTCATGTTTCAAGAGGTTGATGATGTTATTCTTGCTGATGATATGACTAGTTGGGTTGTTGACAGTAGTGCTTCGGTCTATGCTACTTCAAGAAGAGAGTTTTTCACATCTTACACTCCAGGTGACTTTGGTGATGTGAGAATGGCTCGACTTCTATCTTGAAGTGTGCAGTGTTAGAGATATTAGTTTGGAGACGTCTAATGGTACCAAACTCGATTCTTAGACGGGTTAAGCATGTTCTAGGGATCCGGTTGAATTTGATTTCTGTTGGCAGACAATGTGATGATGGTTATAATAGCTCATTTTCTTATGATAAGTGGAAGCTCACAAAGAGGTTTTCAGTTGTGGCTAAAGGTACAAAGAAACCTACACTTTTCTTGACTCAAGCTAAAGTTATTGTTGATGAGGCTCACGCAGTGGAGTCACGTGGTGAGACCGAGTTGTGGCACAAGAGGTTATGTCATATGAGCTTGAAAGGAATGAGTGTCTTATCCAAGAAAAAATTATTGTCTTGTTCTAACAGTTTGCATTTGGAGAAGTGTGCTCATTGTCTTGCAGGGAAGCGGAACAGAGTTCTTTTAAATCAAATCCACCTTCAAGAAAGTCAGAAGTAATTGAACTTGTTCATTCTGATCTTTGTGGTCATATAAAGAAAAGGGCGCTTGGTGGTTCCCGCTATTTTGTGACTTTTATTGACGATCACTCAAGAAAACTTTGGGTCTACATTTTGAAGACAAAAGATCAAGTGTTAGACATGTTCAAGCAGTTTCAAGTCTTAGTTGAGAGGAAAACTGGAAATAAGTTGAAGAATATTCAGACTAACAATTGAGGTGAATAGAAAGGTTCATTTCATTATTACTGTAAGCAGGAGGGCATCAGACATGAGAGAACTCCGCCAAAGACTCCGCAGTTGAATGGCTTGGAAGAGAGGATGAACAGAACATTAGTGGAGAGAGTCATATGCTTTCTTTCACAAGCCGGATTGCCTAATTCCTTTTGGGATGAAGCTTTGAGTACAGTGGTTCATGTACTAAATTTGTCTCCATGTGTTCCTTTGCAGAATGATGTTCCTCAGAAGGTATGGTCAGGTAAAGATGTATCTTACCATTATTTACGAGTTTTTGGTTGTAAAGCTTATGTTCACATTCTTAAAGATGAGAGGTCTAAGCTTGATGCGAAGACCAAACAGTGTATTTTTCTGGGTTATGGTCAAGATGAGTTTGGGTACAAATTTTATGATCTTGTTGACAAGAAAGTGATTAGAAGCCGAGATGTTGTATTTGCAGAGAATGAGACTTTACAAGATGATGATAAAAATCAGAGTTCAACACCTTAGGCTAGTGATGGTTCAGCTGACTTGGAGATAATTTCCCCTACACCCATAGAGGAGCATGGTGCAGTTGATGACCAGGGTAATCAGCAGGATGATGTAGATGATGCAGTTGATTTTGATCATAACGTTGATGATGATATGATTGAAGAACCAGTATGAGGCTCCACCAGTTATTCCAAGGATATATACCAGAGAGACACACCATTATTCTAGATATCGAGTGACTGAGTATGTTTTTCTTTCAGATAGTGGAGAGCCTGAATGTTTTGAGGAGGCCATGGATGATAAACATAAAGAAAAATAGCTTGATGCTATGAAAGACGAGATGGATTCTTTGCATAATAATCACACATATGAGTTGGTGAAATTGCCTAAGGGGAAGAAAGCTTTGAAGAATAAGTGGGTCTTTAGAATTAAGAACAAAGACTGTAATTCTACACCTAGGTATAAGTCAAGATTTGTAGTCAAAGGTTTTGGTCAGAGAAAGGGCATTGATTTTGGTGAGATTTTCTCTCCTGTTGTGAAAATGTCTTATATCCGGACTGTTCTTGGCTTGGCAGCTAGTCTTGATATGGAGGTTGAGCAGATGGGTGTTAAAACGGCTTTTCTTCATGGTGATTTGGAAGAAGACATCTACATGGAGCAGCCAGAGGGTTTTCAGGTGAAAGGAAAGGAGGATCTTGTGTGCAAGTTGAAGAAGAGTCTTTATGGGTTGAAGCAAGCGCCTAGACAGTGGTATAAGAAATTTGAGTCTGTCATAAAGGAGTAGGGCTACCGGAAGACTACTTCAGATCATTACGTGTTTATAAGAAGATTCTGAAAGGATGATTTTATCATTCTTTTAGTCTATGTTGATGATATTTTGATTGTTGGTAGGAATGCTTCAAGGATTCACATATTGAAGCAGCAGTTAAGCAAGTCTTTTGCCATGAAAGAATTGGGCCATGCAAAGCATATTTTAGGGATGCAGATTACTCGTGATAGAGACGTCGGGAAAATTTATTTGTCACAAGAGAAGTACATAAAGAAGGTGGTTCGTAGATTTAGCATGAGTGATTCTATAGCAGTTGTCCAATCCACTTGCATCTCATTTCAAGTTAAGTATCAAACAAAGTTGTCCTTCTAGCGATGATGAAAAGGAAAAGATGCAGAAGGTCCCGTATGCTTCAGCGGTGGGTAGTTTGATGTATGCCATGGTATGTACTAGACCAAACATAGCTTATGCAGTTGGTAAGGTCAGTCATTTTTCTTTCTGATCCTGGTAGAGAGCATTGTAATGCTGTGAAATGGATTATGAGATATCTTAGGGGTACTTCTGATTCATGCCTTACTTTTAGTGGTAAAAAACCTATGTTGGTTGGCTTCACTGATTCTGATATGGCAGGAGATGTTTATTCTTACAAGTCTACTTCAGGGTATTTGGTCAAATTTGTAGGGGGAGCTGTGTCATGGCAGTCGAGGTTGCAAAAATGTGTTGTACTTTCAACTATTGAAGTTGAGTATATTGCAAAGAATCAAGCGTGTAAAGAGTTGTTGTAGATGAAGAAGTTTCTCCGAGAGCTTGGTTTGAAGCAAGATCTACGTGTGTTGCTTTGTGATAGCCAGAGTGTTATTCATCTTGGTAAGAATGCGGGTTTTTATTCTAGGACCAAACACATTGATGTTCGTTATCATTGGATTCGGGATGTGTTGGAGTTGAAGTTGCTAGCACTTGAAAAGCTGCACACGGATGATAATGGTGCGGATATGTTGACAAAAGCGTTGACAAGGGAGAAGCTTGAGATATGTCGTTCTATTGTGGGAATGACAAATTCCTCCACAATGTTGTGAGGTGGAGATTTGTTGGGTGGATCACTTCTTTGTGGAGCCCACTAAATAATAGAAAAATAAATAATGAAAAAAATATATGTCAAGTATTATTGAAGGGAATAAGCTAGGTGAATTTTTTCCCTAATCTTCACAACTTTAAGAAGGCAAAAAGAGGAGAAAATTCGCAGCATTATTTGAGTTACAGTAGGACCTTTCCGGCGATGATCGGACACCGAAACGAACTCCGATCAGCATGAAGTTTCGAGGGATTGTTCGTCTCTCAATATTATTCAAATTGAACGGTGGAATTTGCATTACAATGGTTCAATTTTCCGTAATCAGCTACAGACCTGATTGCTGCGTTTTCGGTGATATTTTTTCAACAACTCTTGTATTTTGCATTCTTAGGTGATGCTTTGGTGTAGTTGAGTTGGTTGATGTGTTCGGAACACTTCTGTATCATCTTTTTCTGATTATTGAAGATTTTTGTAGGCCTCGGCCTCGTGGTTTTTACTCTCTCACATCGAGAGGGGTTTTCCACGTTAAAATTGTGGTGCTATTTCTTTGTGCTTTCGTTTCGCTTTATTTGTGATTTAGCTTCGTTGGGGCTGCCTCGTTTAATTCCATTGCGTGTCATTGGGAAGAATTTGTGGGTATTTGTGATACGTGTGGTATTGCGGTTGTTTGTTTTCCCAACAGTTTTTGTTGGTGTCACGGCTTGGGTAATTTGGAACTATAGAAACAAAGTCATCTTTCGTGCTCAAGTTTTAAATCCGAGATGATTTTCAACTAAGTTCACAGATTATCATTTTCTTGGCTTTCAAATTCTAAGGGTCTCAAGAAACTGGAGTAGGCAGAGTGGAAGTCTAATCCGATGAATGCCGCATCATAGGTAAAGGGAGGTTGAGAGATTAAATCTCTTTGACGATTGAAAAGCTCGGGAATTTATTTTGGATTGGGTTGAATTACGACCAGTTTAACATTTGGTGCATTGTATTGGTCTTTATCTTGGAATTTCGACAACATCCCTGAAGTGGAAAAGGAAGGTTGCTGGCATTATTTAGTGATGTTCTGGGTCGGATACGTGATGTTTTATAATCCGATGTTTTTTTCCCTTCTGTTTTATGCTTCAAAAATATGTCGCTATAATGCTGAATATTTGGAACATTTTGTAATTGGTTTTTAGCATCTTACTGATAATGAAATTCATAGTTGTTCAAAAAATCTCCTCAAAAACCCAGTGTGGAAATTCATTATAGAAAAGAGTACACCGCCCTATTTCCGGTCTCAAGTCCTCCAAAACCCAAATTCAACGCAGGATAAAACATACAAAGCTAAAATTCAATTAAAAAAAAGCTCATTGACTTCCAATCCCGCTCATATCGTGTTGGTTGCAGGTGTAAATCCTTCATCGATGATCTTCCCTAAACATCCTAGGTTCCCACGCAACAAGAGAAAAAGGTGAAAAGAAGCAATCTTCCTTGTCGCCGCATCATCCTCGGTTATATCCCGACTTGAGTAAAAAGTGAAATTGAGCATTATTCCTTGATTCCTCATCTTCCTAGGATCCCGACTTTAGTAAAAAGTGAAATTCAAAGCAAATTTCTTGTCCCTTTATCTTGCTAGGATCCCGACTTGAATGAAAAGTGGAAAAAGGCAATATTCTCTCTCTCCTCATATTCATAGGATCCCGACTTGGGTAAAAAATGAAATCTAACAATCTTTCTTGAACCGTCCGCATGCTAGGATCCCCACTAAGATCGGGATTGGAAAAAAGGCTTCCGACATAAATTTCCTCTACAAAAGGAAATGAAAACATAGACATGTCTCGAGGAAAACCACGGAGTGATACAAAAATCAGAAATGAAGAAAATACAACCTAGTTTGAACCCTCCAACATTTGAAAGGCACGTCCAAGTGATACCGCCATATTTCTTGTTCTCGAGTGTGAAGAAAATAAATTGCCTCCAAGATAATCGTGAATTCGATTCATACAATCTTGCCAACCGCGTCCTCTCGCAAGTTCAAACCAAAAAACGAGATAACGGCTACACATTTGTATATGGGTAAAACCGAGCAATGGGGAAGAAATAAACTCAATACAACATGGTTTTCACTCTCCATTGCATGAAGGGTGCTTCCAAGTGTTGTTTCCATATTTATGATCCATACCCCACGGCCTCCCGTATGACGTACAAATGTATGCCGCAGCTACCCCATACAACAAGAAATGAACAAGAAATTGAAAGATAGCGGCACCACCTATTTGTCACCCTTGAAGAAAGTGAAGGGCGTCGTCTACATGTAAGCATTGGAAATCTGATAAAATATTTATGTAGGTGAATGTGAATGTCATCATGCAACTCATTTTCATCGGTGAAAATCGTGAGCTCCAAAATTCTCAAGGCCTCACAAGCATCAGCTAAAGCATTTTCTTCCCGAATAATATGTGAGAGACTCATATAGAAACAGTGCAATCTCTAACCAATCTTCTCCAACATATGAGTACGGGACCACCTGACCATATCTCGGCGGCTGACCATACGACAGAGCAAGAGGGAATCTGTCTCAATCTCCACATCCTCCATCCCGGCTTGCATACAAAGCCTAATACCTTAGCATTGTTAGGAATATTTTATTATATTTTGATGATGGCCATACTAGCTGTTATAGCAAGCCTGAAAATAAGTTAGAATTCTCTGTATAAGTCTTTACTTAGAGTCTGACATATTGTATAAGTTGAGTCAGACAAGTATTGTACTAGTTGGTAGGACGGCAAAGTAAAAATAGATTTTCGGCAGAGTAAAACCAGCCAAGTACCAGCAGAGAAGAAATGAAGACATTATGGTCTGACTTATAACCAAGGAAGTCTGTGATGACCTTGGATAAGTCTAAGTTATGTTTTGAGAGATGAAACTCATGTTTAAATATGGTGTACACTGATCTCACACAAATCAAGGATCAGTGAAGTACAAAGATTTCTCCTGAACTTAAAAGAATGAAGGAAACAAGAATCGGCAAAGTAAACTCGTGATCACCGAGTAAAAACAAATAAGTGAAGGAAGATCTAAGTGCAAAGTCAGAAGGATAACTTGACCGTTCAGAGAACAGCTAAGTAAACCTTACTTAATCAGATTTTGAAATATGATGAAGATTCAGAGGATCAAGCATTAAATGCACAATCAATAGAGGATCAATCAAGGGCAGATTTTCTGATAAATGTTTGAAGAAAAACCCAACCACTGAAATCATGGAGAATACAATTAAGGAGGAATCAAGAATAAAATCAAGGATTATTCCCCTCATTAATATATCCAACGGACAGAAATTCAAATTAAGGATATCAAGGCTATAAATGAAAGGCATTGACAGACAAAGAAAAAAGAAGAAAAAAAACGATCAATAAGCAGAAACTCTGTCAAATCAAAAAGGCCTTCATCTGTGCTTAAAAAGAGACATCTAGTGATTAACTCAAAACTGAGAGCATCAATATCAATATCAATCATTGAGATTGGTCAACAAGTTCTGTGAATCCAATTCACTTCAATCAAGCAACTGAATCAGAGCCATCTGAGAAGGAGTTGTGTTTGTGATAACTGCTGAAGGATTTGATCCTAAGGAGCAGTGAAAGAGACTGAGTCACTGAAGCTGTTGCAGTCAGGGAGTGATAGACTTGAAGATTGTGAAGCTTGTGTAGTCAAGGACAATCAGGCTATTGTATCTGTAAAAACAATAGTGAATTCATTCAATCATCACAGGAGAAGAGTGGATTAAGGGATTACACCACCCTGAACCACTATAAGCCTTGTGTCAATTTACTTTCAGTAATTTACCATACTGCACTTATTTAATTGCCTAAATTATATCATAGATCTATGATTGAACAAACTATTTTGAAATAACATTTTAAGAAGGGACTTATCCGTTGCCCAAAAGCTTTTAAACACAAGAAAAGTTTTTGAAACTCCACTATAGTCATTCACCCCCCTCTGACTATAGTTTTACCCTTCTCTGGGACCAACAAGAATCAATGGCATTTTCATTACCAAAAGGATCTTAGGAAGAAAAAAAATAAAGATGCCCTTGTCATCACAAACCACACCCCACCAAATACACTACCTTACCGAACACTTCCATCGATATTCAACTTATAGGATTTATGGGGAAGCTCCCATCGCACAAGGATCAATGGCTTATGTCTCTTAACTTTAGTAACGAAGCCCCTAAACAATTTGACTCGATCATCCCCTTGAAAAAGCTATTGCTTGAAGAGAAAACCTTAATCCAATGTCTTGTAATGCCATTCCTCTTTTGCAATAATACCAAAAGATGTACTACTAACTCCATGGAACCTTGTCTCATTTCTGCCTTTCCATATGGCCCACAAATGTAAAGAGTAACCATCATACGAATATGATCATACCTCTAATGATGACTTGGGAGTGAAAATCTCCGGAGCTACGTTTAAGAAGATGATAGATATGTTTCTTCCACTAAAAATGGCTTTTTATAGTGGGAGGTGCAAGTGGGCATTTAACACCGTAGGCGCGCACCTAACTCATGCTAGGCGTGCGCTTATCAAAAGTATGCCACATCTAGAGTTTCAGCTGAGTTGATAGGCGCACGCCTA
Source organism: Gentiana straminea (assembly GCA_036785695.1). Lineage (NCBI taxonomy): Eukaryota > Viridiplantae > Streptophyta > Magnoliopsida > Gentianales > Gentianaceae > Gentiana > Gentiana straminea. The sequence continues at coordinate 214,831 of JAVUPR010000515.1, read as the reverse complement.
TCCAGCCTTAGGCGTACGCCTAAGAACAAAGCATGAATCCCAAAAGTCTCAGTATCCATAAGCATGCGTCCACGAAGTGTTAGGTGTGCACTTAACAAAAAGATCTGATCCGGTACTCCTAGTATCAACAGCATGCACCTAAACCATCTAAGGTGTGCGCCAGGGACTTTTGCCTCCAAATTGAGCTTTTCATTATCCCAATGATCTAAATCATGTTTTCCGGGCAATCTTGTACACCTAGTTCCTGAAAACATCACAGACAATACCATGTATAACCTCTACGGGAGGGTGACCGAGAATATAATAAAACATCGAAAAAGACAAGATTCATGGACTATATGTCTTAGGTCTCATAAGTGATAGAATGGGGTAAAATATATTGTAACCGAGCCAATGTCACCAGAATTAAGTAAATGAGTCAATATCGGTATAAAATACGCAGGAAATATGTGTCAAGTTGACTCTCATTAGGTTCATGAGAAGAACTACCCTACACATGACTTGTAGTTAGTTGCAGTTGTCTTTGCTCTGAAGATCAGGATACACTATTTGTATGGAGTAAGAGCTTGAAATTTTGTGATAAACTGAGTCATAAGTACTTCTTTACATATAAATAGTTGAATATGATTTAAAGAAGATGGCTATAGTTTGTCAAAGATTACAATATTGATATTCAACATCATCCTAGAAGGAATCTATGGTTTCAGATGCTTTGAGTAGAAGAGCTTTGTCGACCTTAACTAGTCAAGAATAGATCATCAAGCAATTAGATCGTCTACAAGTAGAATTCCGTGATCCAGCTTCTACATTGAAGCATCATTTCGAGATTTATGTTTGATTTTCCTTGTTGGATAAAATTTAGGAGATGTAGATGATGGATCACTATGATTTAAGAGACATTTGTGTGTTCCTAAAGTGATGCATCTAATAGAAGAAATCTTATATGAGTACCGTTGGTTGTGTGTTTCTATGCATTCAGTGTTGTCAAGATATACATAGACTTATGTCAATACTTTTGTTGGAAAGAAATGAAGCATGATATTGATTTTTATGATTCCCAATGTGATGTTTGTTAGAGGTTTAAATTTGAGCATCACAGACCTGCAAGTTTGTTGAGGCCTCTTGATATTCCAAATTGGAAATGAGAGAAGATCATGATAGATTTCATCATGGGTTGCCACAATTAGTGGGAGGTGTTGACATGATCTAGGTTATCATTGATCGTATGACAAAGAGAGCTTATTTCTTGTCTTTGAAGAATGATACGGCTTTATAGTTAATGTCCTTGATGTATGTTAATCAAGCGGTCCTTTTGCATGGAGTTTCGGTTTCCATAGTTTCTAATCTGAGTTCTCTTTGTTTCTTAGTTTTGGAAGATCTTTCAAAAGGATTTCGGTAAGAAGTAGAATATGAGCTCATCATTTCATCCTCCGATAGATGGTCAGTTCTAATGGACGTTTTAGAGGCTTGAGGTAATGTTAAATGCTTGAATACTTGAGTTTGGTTGTAAGCGGACTAATTACTTGTTGCTTGTTGTGTTTTCTTACAATATCGGTTATCATTCAAGCATTAAAATTTCCCTCTTTGAGGTGTTACTGTATATGTGCTGAAGGAATTCTGCAGAGTGCAAGTCGGCTGAACTCTGAAGAATCAGGACCCTGATGAGTTAGTCACCAGATCAACAATAGAAAGAATACGATTATTCAGTTAGATTTTTCTATAACCGTTGTAACTTCCTTGTAACTGATTCATGGGGTGTATGAAACTATAAATAACCCATGAACAAGAAAGATTGAAACTTCACTTGTTGATTTTACTTCAATAATAATCCTTCGCGTTTTCTTTACGTTTGTCTATCTACAAACTTCAACATGGTATCGAAGAAGAAATTAGAAAGTGTCCGAATGCTTTCCGTGTTTGCTTTAGTTATTGAAGAATCTTGAGAGTGTTCTTCATCCTTTCTGTTTTTTCCCAGTTTCTTGAGAAGTACATTTTGTTATTATTCATTTTGTGATCATTTCTTCATCATATTTTTCATTCTGTTATTGTTCATTAATAATTTCTGGAGTTATTGATAGCCATGGAAGCTAAGAAACAAGTGTTGAGCCCCACATGTTCATTCTATGTGCATCCTAATGAGAGTCCTTCATTGGTACTTGTTCTGCCATTGATGAATCAACAACTATAATCCATGGAAGATGTCCATGGAGATGGTGTTGATTACCAAGAATAAAATTGGCTTCGTAGACGGTACAATCAAGGCGCCAGATTGAGCAAGATTTTCGGCATGGAGGCAGTGTGATACAATGGTGAGGTCATGGATCTTCAATTCTGTTGAGAACACCATTGCACAAACTTTGATGTACTTGAAGAGTGCAAATGCAGCTTGGAAAAATCTTGCTGCTAGATTTTCCAATGTGGATGCCTTGAGTCTTTCTAATCTTCTTGAAAAGGTGCATCTGTTGAGGCAAGGCACAAATTTTGTCAATCTGTATTCTACAAAGTTAATGGTTCTTTAAGAAGAAATCAAGACCATCGTGCCTATGACAAGATGCTTTTGTGATCCTCAATGCCAATGCATTGCAATTAGCACTATGATGGATCATATGGAGGCCGAACAGTGTCATGAAGTTCCTTAAAAGTTTAAGAGATGAATTTGAGGATATGTTTCCCAGAAATGTTATTGATGTCATTGGAAATATTATTTATGTTTTGATGATGATTCGTCACGAAATTAGACAAATCACTTACAACCCATGATGATGAAGTCGTAACTAATCGTTATAGTGCATAATACAAGAAGAAGCAAGAAATGGTCTAGAGACAAATGTATAAGTTCTATCTAGAGTCCGAACTTTGTATAGGTTGTTTCGGACAAGCATTGTAATAGAATAGGAACTAGGCGAACAAATTTGGGTCACAATAAGAAAACGAGTTACAACAAGAAAACCGAGTTATAGAAGAACCGAGGGTTCAAACTCGGTCATGCCAAAACCGAAGAAGAAGTAAGTTCGCCGAGAGTCACGTACTCGCTTGGCTTATCTAAGACCGAAGAACCGAGGGACACAGACTCGCTTGTTGAAGATTGAAGAACCGAGGTGACAAACTCGCTTAGAAGCTAATTAAGTCATGACTATAAGTCGGATTCGAGCAAGTCTGTGGTGACCTGAAACTGAGCTATAGATCATATAAAACTGGATAATCTTAAGAACAAAGACTATCAGCTACCTGGAAAAGAAGAAACTGGATGGTGTACTCTGACTTAGTCAATTAAAGTCAGATATGAAGTAAACAAGGTACTCAGTTTTGAAAAAGAGTAGAAAACTGAGTTAAGGCCTTGATTGAATTTAAACTATCAATACGACATAAGATCGTACATATGAACGTTGGCTAAATGACAAATGTAACGGCTACAAGAGCTAGTAACCGTCACATCACCCCTATAAATACACAAGAGAATCACTCAAGAAAAAGAGGAGGAGGATCTGAAAAAGAGCTTTACAAGCATATACTCAAAGATCCAAATCCAGATCCATAAAAATCAGATTATATTTATTCAGAAAAAGGGGAGCCAACGACTTTGCCTTGAAAACTTCAAAGGAAGATCCAGTAACCCATTAAGGGGGAATGAAGGCATCTTGGAGCTACAGAGTCAGATCTAGAAGAATAAGACAGCTCACTGAATTAATCCTTGATTAATTCTAAACCTAACCTTTGTGAAAAAGGGTTGGCTGTGCATAGTTTGAAGAGAGCAATTCTACCTTTCTTCATACGGTGTTGCTACAAGAATGGTGCGGTCATGGATCGTGTATGTGAGTGGTGAGCCGGTGAAGGAGTAATTCCACCTCCGAAAGATCGGTGTGCGAGTGAAGGGAGCAATCTCACCTTTCTTCATTTTGTGTAGACAAAGAAACTAGGGTGTCGTGAAGGATCGTCATAGTGCTAGAATCTTGTAACGGTTATCTCATTATTCTAGTGATACCTCCTACGCCACAGAGAAGGGGAGACGTACGGGATTACACCACCCGGAACTTCCATAAACAAATCTTGTGTTGATTTACTTTATGCATCCGTGCTTGTTTTATTTATTGCATTATCTCTCAAAGAAACACCGGACATCGAGTCGCACTTAACCGATACATAGAAGATTTAATTTTCTCGGTTACACATCTATTGCACTAAAGGCTAGTTTTATCCGCCGCGCTTAACGAGATTAAATATAAGTCGGTAATAACTTATATTCAATTAAGCTAACCGAACTCCGCACAAGTTAAAGGGACAGAACCGAAGATCGCCTTAAGTTTCGTAGAAACTCGCCTTCCCGGGACTTTTCCAGCTTCGATTAGTTTTTGGTGACAAGTTTATTCACCCCCCCCCCTCTAAACTTGTGTTAGCCTTTCCAAGGGACCAACAATTGGTATCGGAGCAAATCTTCCTTCCTGGAGGAGATCCAAGATACACTTCAAACCAGCTTGTTGAAGACCCTCACCGTATCGCTTCATATAGTTTCAATGTCTACATCTAAAGCTAGAAGTTGGCTTACCCATCCCTTGATTAATTGTTTGCAACATATATCTGATTTTCAGGATCAAATGATTGAAAGGTTCAGGACGACAAATCGCTTTACAAATCCAACCTCAACTCAATGATGAAGTGGATACAAACTTCAATGATCACCTTAAAAAATCCAGAGGAGTTCCATCACCGAGAGACCTCACAAAAGAAGAAGGAAAGGAATTGTTGCGAGATAGATATTGATATAGAAGACTCGTTACGGAACAAGAAAATGTACAAACTATATCTAATCATCAAGAAAATGTACATTCTTCCACTCGCTTATCACTTGCCGAACTCGACAAAGAAACTCCAATCTTGTCAAGTTAACCGAAAAACTCTCCTTGGAATTGGAACAAAAAGACAAAGAACTTGACAAAGCTAAAGATTGGAATGAGTTTCTAGAAACTGAGTTGTCATATTTTGCTGAAAGAACAATGCTCAGTAAAGTTGACAAAGGCAATGATAATCCCCCACCCCTACCCAGTCTTGAGATCTCAACAAGAACAAACCTTAGAAATCAAGATACTTTGGAAGACCTAGTAGATCACACGAGAAATTAAAAATGTTAAATCTAAAAGAATCCTTGTGAAATCAACTAAGGTTGAGCGTAATGGTTTATCTAGAAAAGAGTTGAGAAGGTACAATTCTCTCAACCAAGTAACTGGAAGTAATACTCCAGTAACTAACCCAAACCCGGACCCAAGAAGATATGGGTACCGAGGAAAACTTAAACTGTTTTGCAGAAAAGTCGGTTTATATTGCAAAATCCACGTAAAACCGACTTCCATACAAAATTGAGACGGCAAAAGCGATGAAGGACAAAAACTCACAAAGAAGTAAAGACTTTTCGGCTACCATCCGACGTTTGGGCCGACATGACTAATCACTCGAAGCCACATGTCAATCTGGGAGAAAAAGTAGATGTACATCCCTACATAATCTCATTGATTGTGACACGACTCTCATTTTGAAAACAATTGTACGACAAAATCTTGACGAAATCCTGATCTCCCAAAATCAAAGCATTCAAGACTCCCAAATTCAATGGAGCAATACAACATTGACGAAGGAATCACAAAAAGTCTAGACGCATTCTGTCAAAAATTCTCAAACTCCAATCTCTCAATTCAAATTGCAAAGAAGATTAAAAAGATTCGAGGTTTGGAGAATTTGATTGATACAAAGGTCTCTACCTTATGTCCAGACGGCATTATAGATTTCTACAAGAATGCTAAAATCACCAACAATGGAGGGAGCTTCAAAACTACTGTTCAAGACAAAAGCTTCACCATTGATGAACAGTCACTTTCCCTAGTGTTCCGTCTAGATATAATTGGAGGCTCTCCATCCTTCACTTTTGGGAAAGAAGAAAAAGACAAACTTTGGAATATCACGGCAAATCAACAAGAAGGAGAAGAATTACGGTGGCACTATTTATCGGCAGAAGGAGAATTTGCATTCTTGACGATACTTCGACCGAAACGTCATTGGTCATGCTCGAAATTTCTATACTCTCTCAACTCGACAAAATGAAGATGATTTATGCTATTTGGTTTGAAAAGAGATTTAATTGGAACAAATTTATACTCAATCGCTTGATAAAGCAGATTTCGATGAGAAGCGAGAGAATCAAAGAAAGTAAGGAAGGCATTTGGAGAATCGTTCTTACCGAAAAAGGGATTTCCTTATCTAGTGCAAAGGATACTAGATCATTTTTCCATATCAAAAGTTACGAAGCCAAAGCAAAACTCAAATCGTGTCCACCGAAACAAAGAAAAGGAAAATCATTGAAGAAGAGGAATTGAGTAAAGCTTCGTACTCCGCCAAGTGGAACTGTGAACTTAGATGAAAGAACTCTGAGGAGACAGAAGAGGTTATGGAACAAACCTCAGGCAATGAAAGCCGAACCTAAAGTGGTAATCAATATTGATGAAAGTGATGCTGAAACTGATGATGAAACTGAAGATAATATAGAAATGGAAGAAGAAACTGAAAGAGAGATTGAAGAATCTGAAGAGACTGAAACTGATGAAGTATCTGAAGGGAGTGAATTTCCCACTACTATGTTTGGGGAATACACTGAAAAACAGAGAGAAGCTGTTGAAGATGCAGAATTTTGTGAAACTGAGTATGAAAAGGAACTGACAGTTCATGATACTCACTTTTACTATCCTGAAACTGGTTCCTCATCCAAAACTCATAAGGCATCAGCATTTGGAGAATCTCTGGTTCAAGAAACTAAAGCTGAGAAACTGAAGAATCTGAAAGAATTCATTGAATGTTTAATACAAAATCTACAGGAGAAAATGTTCAAACTGCATGAATTAATTGGAAGAATACATTATTCAGGATTGAACAAATACTCAAACATCATCACCCTACGAAAGTTATTTGAAGACTGCTATCGCTTATCTTCAAACAAGGGGGAAGATGAAGTCATTGGTGATGATGATGCGGTAAAGAAGAAAAGACGAAGAGGCTTATGCCGGACAACCGATAGAAGATCAAAATAGACAAGTAGACGCCGATCTACTAACTACTCAAATTAATGAAGAAGTTGTTGACAGTATGTTTGAAGAGCTGATTGCAGAAGGAGATTTTAAAGATACAAGAACGAGGATGATGAGAAAGCCGCGATTAAAGCGTGTTGAGTATTAGAAAGAAGCTTGTAATCTATGTCAAATCTCTTGATAAAGGCGGGCGATAAGGAGACACAAACAAAGGGGGAAATTGAAAAGAAATCAGAAAGAAAAGAGGAGAAAGAAAATCTTATCTCAGAAGAAGAAGAGAAATTGATGGGAGAAGAACTCAAAGAAATTCTGAGTAAGTTCAAAAACCAAGAGAATGAAGAAGGAAACAGTCTGCTGAATGAATATCTGGAAATTAAGCCAAGAGATGGTGAATCAGTTGAAGAAAGAAAAGAAAGAAGACTTTTAGAGACAAAAAGGAGCATATTTGCTGGTGAAAAGTTAATGGCACTGGAAAATGAAAAGATGTAATCTAATTCAGTTTTTTTTAACTCAGTCTGTTCTATTTTGAATCTTGTGATAAACTTGGTTGTTCTATTTTGCTATCTTAAGATATTTTGTTATGATTTCTTGCACTATTCTTTCATTATTGCTTTTAGGGAGGGTTATGATACATCATCAAAAAGGGGGAAATTGTTGGAAATATTATTTATGTTTTGATGATGATTCGTCACGAAATTAGACAAATCACTTACAACCCATGATGATGAAGTCGTAACTAACTGTTATAGTGCATAATACAAGAAGAAGCAAGAAATGGTCTAGAGACAAATGTATAAGTTCTATCTAGAGTCTGAACTTTGTATAGGTTGTTTCAGACAAGCATTGTAATAGAATAGGAACTAGGCGAACAGCTGGGTCACAATAAGAAAACTGAGTTACAATAAGAAAACTGAGTTACAACAAGAAAAGCGAGTTATAGAAGAGCGAGGGTTCAAACTCAGTCATGCCAAAACCGAAGAAGGTAAGTTCGCTGAGAGTCACAGACTCAGTTGGCTTATCTAGAAGACTGAAGAACTGAGGAACATAGACTCAGTTGTTGAAGATTGAAGAACTGAGGTGACAAACTCAGTTAGAAGCTAATTAAGTCATGACTATAAGTCAGGATTCAGGCAAGTCTGTGGTGACCTGAAACTGAGCTATAGATCATGTAAAACTGGATAATCTTAAGAACAAAGACTATCAGCTACCTGGAAAAGAAGAAACTGGATGGTGTACTCTGACTTAGTCAATTAAAGTCAGATATGAAGTAAACAAGGTACTCAGTTTTGAAGAAGAGTAGAAAACTGAGTTAAGGCCTTGATTGAATTTAAACTATCAATACGACATAAGGTCGTACATATGAACGTTGGCTAAATGACAAATGTAACGGCTACAAGAGCTAGTAACCGTCACATCACCCCTATAAATACACAAGAGAATCACTCAAGAAAAGAGGAGGAGGATCTGAAAAAGAGCTTTACAAGCATATACTCAAAGATCCAAATCCAGATCCATAAAAATCAGATTATATTTATTCAGAAAAAGGGGAGCCAACGACTTTGCCTTGAAAACTTCAAAGGAAGATCCAGTAACCCATTAAGGGGGAATGAAGGCATCTTGGAGCTACAGAGTCAGATCTAGAAGAATAAGACGACTCCACCGAATTAATCCTTGATTAATTCTAAACCTAACCTTTGTGAAAAAGGGTTGGTCGTGCATAGTTTGAAGAGAGCAATTCTACCTTTCTTCATACGGTGTTGCTACGGCGGGCGGTGCGGTGCCTCGGGACTGTGTATGTGAGTGGTGAGCTGGTGAAGGAGTAATTCCACCTCCGAAAGATCAGTGTGCAGAGTGAAGGGAGCAATCTCACCTTTCTTCATTTTGTGTAGACAGTGAAACTAGGGTGTCGTGAAGGACTGTCATAGTGCTAGAATCTTGTAACGGTTATCTCATTATTCTAGTGATACCTCCTACGCCACAGGAGAAGGGGAGACGTATGGGATTACACCACCCTGAACTTCCATAAACAAATCTTGTGTTGATTTACTTTATGCATCTGTGCTTGTTTTATTTATTGCATTATCTCTCGGCAAACACCGGACAACGAGTCGGCACTTAAGCGATACATAGAAGATTTAATTTTACGGTTACACATCTATTGCACTAAAGGCTAGTTTTATCCGCGCCGAGTTAACGAGATTAAATATAAGTCGGTAATAACTTATATTCAATTAAGCTAACGAACTCCGCACAAGTTAAAGGGACGAACGAAGATCGCTTTAAGTTTCGGAGAAACTCGGTTCACGGGACTTTTCCGGTTCGGGATTAGTTTTTGGTGACAAGTTTATTCACCCCCCCCCTCTAAACTTGTGTTAGCCTTTCCAAGGGACCAACGATGCCTTTCCCGGAGATCTATGATTCCTTTGCAATGTTCATTAAGTTTGAGATAGAGAAGATATGTGTGGCAAATAAGGCCAAAAATCAAGATTCTATGATTCTCTTTCCTTAGAAAAATGGACAGGTACAGCATCAAGCAGTCAGCAGACCAGGATCTTTACCTTCTTCTAGTACTAGACCCAAGAATCCCAAGAAGATACAATGCAGTTTTTGTGGATTCAATGGTCATATTGAAGAAACTTGTTACAAGACGCATTTCTCACTTGCTACGGGGACATGTGATATAAATTTAGTAAGATCTATACAATGGATCATGGACTCTAGTGCCATAGATCACATTGTAGGTTCATTAGATCGGTTAATTAATCCCAAACCGTCATCCGGTATAAAAATGGGATTACTTTAATTGCAATAATGTTTACTTTGTCACACATGTAGGACAAGTGAGGGTAAACTCTCGGCTAGTCTTACATGATACATGTTGTATTCCTGGTTTTAAGTATAATTTTTTTATCTTTACCATCTTTGATTAATCATTCAAAAGGTGCAAATTTGTTTTTTACGCTAACAAATGTGTTTTGCGGGACAAGAACAAGGAAGTGATTGGTTTAGGCCGAGCTAAATAGAGGGTTACATGTTTTAGATCAACTAGTTCGGATTTCCATTGTTAATGTTGTACAAAACAATACTTCTTCGATAGAGTAGATGATACTCTTGTGTGGCATTATAGACTTAGACATCTACCGGATAAGAGATTACAAGTTATTAGTTCTCATTATGCTGATGTTAAATTCTGTAATCATGATATTTGTTATTTCTGCCTTATGGCAAAATTAAAGAAAAATCCCTTTCCATTAAGCACTACTGATGTGAATGCTTTTTTGATCTTGTTCATATGGATATTTGGGGTCCTTTGAAACAACATACAATGAATGGACAACAATATTTTCTTACTGTTGAAGATGATTTTTCTAGATTTACTTGGGTTTTTCTTATGAGTAACAAATCTAAAACTTCTGAACTTGTTACATCCTTTGTTAGATTTGTTTCTACTCAATTTAATAAAATTATCAAACTGATTAGATCTGACATTGGAGCCAAGTTTCAGCTTACAAACTTTTATGCTCAGCATGGGATCATACATTAGACATCATGTGTCGGCACACCTAAACAAAATGCTATTGTAGAAAGGAAACATCAGCATCTGCTAATGTTGCCAGGGGTCTGAGATTTCAGAGTAACCTACCCATTGAATAATGGGGTTTTTGTTTTTTACATGCTGTAAAATTGATTAATGCCACACCTACACCACCACTGAAGGAAAGCACTCCCATGACGGGTGCTTTATGGCACCAAACCGTTATTTTTGTGTTTAAAGTTTTTAGTCGCTTAGTTTTTATTGTACACCGCAAGGTAGTACGGAAAACGTTTGATTCCAGTGTAAGATTAGTGTCTATCTTGGAATCTCAAACACTTCCGAGGATGCTATTCTCTTGGACATCACCAACAAAGATACATTTGTTGCCAGAAATACCCAATTTTATTAGACTTATTTTCTTTTATTTTAGCAAGTCCTAAGGAAGGCTAAATATCTCTCTGATATGCTAGTCTCATTGCCAGATATGGGCAACTTTGATGATCTGTTGAATGAGTCAGCAGGGCAACATGACACCGGATCAACTGCAACTGAGGTTCCCAATGAAGGAAATTCTCATGTCAGCCAGGCACCTGCATCTGCAACTGTTCAATTGAGAAGATCCACAAGGACAAGAAATCACCAATCTTTTATGAAGGTGGTGCTCATACAGTTCAGCAAACACTACATCTGCTGGGTGAAGTGATGAATCTGGAGAAACTTTCAGTAGAGTATGCCAGATTCATTAATGCTATTGATTTTGTTAGATAACCTAAGACTTATAATCAAGCCATCAAGCATGATACGTGGAAAGAAGCTATGCAAAAGGAGATTGAGGCTTCGCAGACTACTCATACGTTGGAGATAGTTGATTTGCCCCTAGAAAATAAGCCTATTGGGTGCAAATGGGTATATAAAATCAAGTATAATCCTGATGGTTCAGTGGAGAGATACAAAGTTGGGTTGGTGGCAAAGGAATTCACTCAAACATATGGTATTGACTATCATGAGACCTTCTCACCTTTAGTCAAAATTACCTCATTCGGGGCTTTGCTAGCGACGGCGAGCGACTAACAATTGTCATCTTCACCAAATGAATGTCAACATTGCTTTCTTGCATGGTGACCTCCATGAGGAAGTGTACCTGAAATTTCCTCTAGGCTTTGCAACACAAAAACCAATTCAAGTTTGCAGATTAACAAAATCTTCATATGGTTTGAAATATGCCAGTAGCCAGTGGAATTTCAAGTTGACTGAATCTTTAGAAACACAATGTTTTGTTCAGTCAAAGCATGATCACAGCCTCTTCACCAAAGGATCATGCCAATCTTTTATTGCTTTGTTGGTATATGTAACATCATAGAAACAAGTCCATATGGCAAGTTGATTCAGCAAGTGAATGATGCTTTACATCAGCTGTTCACTATTAAAGACCTTGGAAAATTAAGATATTTCCTAGGTATTGAGGCTGCTAGAACTCCTGCAGGTATTTCCATTTCTCAAAGGAAGTACACACTCAACCTTCTAGAAGAATATGAATTTTTTTAAGGCTAAACCTACCAAGACACCTATGAAGTCCAAGAAAATATTACATGTAGATTCGCCACTTTTGGAAAACAACACTGCATATAGATCCTTAATGGGTAAACTAATCTACCTCATTTTTACCATACTAGACTTAGCTTTTGCAGTGCAGCAGCTAAGTAAGTTTCTGGACACCCCTATTGAAAATCACATGAAAATAGCACATCGACTACTGAGCTATTTGAAAGCCAATCCAGGCCAAGGAATCTTATTCCATTGTTAGAATAATCTTGTACTAAAAGGGTTCATAGACTGTGATTGGGCCGGGTGCCCTAAAACAGGAAAGTCGGTATCGAGCTACATGATGTTTTTAAGGGATACTCCAATGTCCCGGAAAGAAAAGAAACATAAAACTATAGCAAGAAGTTTTACGGAGGCCGAATATAGGGCTATGGCCAATGCAATGTGTGAACTTCAATGGTGGTTTACATCTTGCAAGATTTAAAAATTCATGTATTGTTGCTTAATTCGCTTTCTGTGATAATGCTAGTGCTATGCACATTGCTCATAATCCTATGTTCCATGAAAGAATAAAACACATTGAGATTTATTGTCATGTTGTGAGAGACAAAGTCAAATCTAGCCTTGTCAAACCACTTCCAGTCAACGCAATAGAACAAGTTGTTGACATCCTCATGATGACGCTTAAAATGATACATCTCATGGCATCAACATTTCACCCATTCTAATTAGTTGTTTTCAGCCATTTATATGAGCCATTTGTATGTAATGATCTATGTCTGGTTCATGAGTCGAGTATTTGGTATTTACGATTAATATTCCCAAAATTGGTATTATTTCATGTGTTATTGGACTATATTCAGGTAACGGGATTTGGGCCAAGTGTTGAGGACGAGAATCTAGAACGGACGGGATAAAGAGTTGGGCCTAAGGTATTCCGAGAATATTCCAAGCCGAGTCGGCTAAGAGAAAAGTACAAAAATACCCTCATAGTAGCGAGTACCACCGCCATAATTTTGAGCATCCCAAGAGCTTCGGGAAACGCGTTTTCTTGGACGAGGGGTAGTTTTTAGGGCTATCTAAGTCGGTTCATTCAACTATAAATAAGAGGCACCAGGCCATAGTTTCAATGTACAATTTTCTCAAGAAAAATATACTATGCAATAAAAGTCTTTCCTTTTCTTTAGTTATTTATTTTCTATGAGTTCTAGTCACGGATCCGACGATTCGCCTTCTAGGGAGAAATCTATGGAGGATCTACGCTCGGCATCGAGGGTATGATTTCTCGGCTTTTTCAAGATGTAGATCTGTTGTTTTCCTTCATGATTAGTATGGATTGATTGTTATTATTAGTTTTGCTACGTAGGAGTTAATTTATTTACCCCATATGTGTATAGATCTGGATTGTTGGTGAAAAAATCATGAAATAGAGGTTGCGCTCTCTCAGAATTGTGACGGTCTAAATCAAAATTGCAAGATACCTAGTTAATCATAATACATGATAATCGGCGCTAGCTACCTCTGGTCAACAAATTTAATTTACATGTTTTTAGCCTAATCAACTATTTTCATGTTATCGTAAATTAGCATGAAGGACTTGCAAGGTGAAGTGTTAATTAGGACATGGTCTTGATCGGTCCTTAGGAACGTGCCAATCAGTGTCGATGGCTGCTTAGGGAGGTCTTCGGTCCTGAGCCGGCTATCCCTAGATATTATTGCGTATGGATTAATACAAGCAATGAAGGAGGTTATTTGCATATAGACACCTATTGTCCGTCCCACGGAAGTAGAAAAATATTATGGGTTAGCACCCGTAGCTGTTAAAGAGTTAAAATTCACAACGGGATAGATAAATTCATATATTAGGGGAAATAACTAATAGCTCATGGTTAGAACTTATACATTTGAAACTCATATCCTTGCATTTGTGTTTGAGTTTGTGCATCATTTTCACCATTGTTTACTTCTTCGCACCGTTGTTGGCCGTAGACTATTTTTGTGTTCTCAATCTTGATTAATTCGTGTCTTACGAGTCTCTGTGGATTCGACCCCTTGCTTCACCATTCACTATTCTGCAATAGACTTAGTAATATTGCTAGTTGTTCGTGATTTTATCACCATGGCACATCACATCACCAAGGCTATAGATGCACCTATTTTGTCATAATTGTTAGACAATTTGGGCGTTTCAAAGATTTTTCAAAGCTTCAGTAGTTGAAGGAAGTCTGCTGAGTGCAAGCTGCTCATGTATGATTCTCAGCTTGAGGGGGTGTTACAATATGTGTTGAAGGAAGTATGTTGAGTGGAAGTTAGCTGAACTCTGAAGACAACACACTTTTGAGTTAGTCATCACATCAACAATCAGCAGAATACGGTTATTCAGTTAGATTCTATTATAACCGTTTGTGACTTACTTATAACTGATTCATGAGGTGTATGAAACTATAAATACCCCATGAACAACATCATTGAAACTTAACTTGTTGATTTTACTTCAACAATAATCCTTCCGCATTTTCTTTACGTTTGTTTATCTACAAAATTCAACATGAGGCACTTTATGGAAGGATGTGCCGCCTCTCAATGTGTTAGGATGAAGTCGGAAAGAAGTAAGTTATGGGTCCGAGGTAGTTCTAGAATCAAGGGAAAAAGTTTGTTAATCATTGAACATATGAAAGAGACTCTCATCGTCAGAAGATTTGGGCTGGTAAGCATCGAAGGCCGCTTGAATTTGAAGATGATGAGAAGGTTTATCTTAAAGCGTCGCCTACAAGTTGTGGAAAGGCAGGCTTAGTGTTAAATATGTTGGTCATTTTGAAGTAGTGGAAAAGGTTGGTCATTTAGCGTATCGATTCCAGTTTCCCTCATCTTTGGCTAAAGTGAATAATTTGTTTCATGTGTCGATGTTGCAGAAGTGTTTTGTCAATTTAGAGCTATTAGCCATGTTTACAATGATCTCTTGCAATATAATCTAGACCATGAAGAAAAACCAACAAGTATTTTGGCAAAATTAGGAAAGTGGTCTAAAAAGAAGTTTGCAGTTCTAAAACCTTATGCAATTGAGCAATAATTCAGCTCGAAGCAACTTGGAGCTAGAAGCAGACAAGAATATCAAGATGTTCCTTCTATACCAGGTGCGTCAAGGTTTGAGGATGAAACTTCTTATAAGGAGGGGTGAATATAAAATCCCTCACCTTGTAATAAGGGTAGTTTACTATTATCAAAATAAATTTTCCGTTTTCTTTTTAAAGGTTTTTTTGCTCCAAGCTAAGAAAACCAACCTTAAGGCAGCTATAGTCCTATAAAAGGACTCTAAGCCACACCATGGTCTTAATTTTTATAAGCGAGGTACGACCCTGATTCAATGAGCTAGGTTGTTTTAATAACTTGGTTGTTACGTCATCGTTTGCATTTGTGCTTCTGTTCTCAGAAGTGTGGCAAAAGCGCTTAGACTAGAGTATTTCTCGCCTTAGCTGGCTCCCGAAATTCGACAGGGCGGTCTGATCGTGTTGTTGATGTCTTGCAGATCGCAACGCTGACTTTGATTTGGTTCTAGAAGCAATTTCGAACCCAGAATCATCGTTAGAAGTTAAAAGACAACTTTTTTTTATTGAGTTCATAAGTTCAATCTTGATTAGGGTTCTCTTAACACGTAGAACTTGTTTCTTGTACTTAGATTTATCTAGAATTGAAAATTAATTGCGGTTTGTGTTGCGGTTGGTTGCAATTATTAGGTGTTGCTTAAGGTAAGAAGGTCTTCTATCAAAAGAACACATTTTATGTTAAACTTGTTAATTTTATCTGCATTTTCTGGAAATGTGCATTGAACATATAATTAAGGAATTATGTGTATTCATTATGCTTGTTCCTGTTGAAGCATAAACTAAATCCAGAGGTTTTCTAGGCTCATATAGGCTAGCCCTAGACACACCTCAGTGAACCAGGCTAAGTCCAAGAACAGCTTTGGTTCTTTTTTTATGTGTTTTTTTGTGATATATGAAATATTCTCAAGTATCCTGCATTTCCAGAAATTTCGTAAATCGTTTTTATGAATAATGCTACGTGTGGTGAAGATAGGTTGGTAGTATGGTGTTGTTATGGACTTTTTATGATCGCATAGGGTAGATATGGTACTTAAACATGAATTTATGTGCTCTTAACGTGCTTCTACATGCTTAATGTGACTACCCATATATTCATGGTAAGGTACAACTATTTTCCCGAACATGCTCAACGGAGTAACATGATTGAATATTATATCGGATGTATGACTAGTTATATTTTCATTGTTATATTTAGATGATGTATCGAACGGGGTACTATGATCTTACGTGTCACGTTAGATGTTTAGCTAGTTGTATTTCGCGTGTTGCAACATGCCTTCATGATAGGTGGTAGAATGTGTTGTACCCTTGACTATTTTGGTTTGTTTGTTAAGACAAGACTTGAAGCATGAACAAGATAGATAGGACAAGAACATGATATGCTAAGCGGTTAATAAAGAATCGAACAAATATGTGCAAGATGAACTCGGAGTAATTAATCGACACGTTTTCCATGCGTTGTTCGGGTTATGCTTTTAAAGTAGTTTTATGTATGTTTCAAGTCTATGCTTTCAACTTGCTCAAAAAGCTCGGGTGAAGTAGATTTATGTTATGTGTCCCTACATTTAACAAAAATGAATCTCTCATTATGATATTCTACTCCTTACTAAGCTTATGAATGAGCTTACTCCTTTATTTGGAATAAGAAGATATGCAAGTCCAATAAGATTGCGATGATAAGCTTGGAGAGCAAGCTTAGACTGAATATTCTGGTTCCTTTATGTTTCAATAGTTTGTCTTCAGTAGTTGTTTACTTTGAATAAGGCATGTGTGCCATGTACCGTGGTAGTTTCCCGTTTAGACAAGTTGAGTTGTATTGGATTTAGTTGCGGTTTCAGTTATTTATGCTTTTAGACAGTCTGACAGCGGTGGCTTTCTTGTTGGATGTGGTTTTTTATGGAAGACCCTGAGAGTCTATTTCTTTTCTTTTGTTCCTTTTTAATTACTCTGATATTACGTCACGCATATTTGGGATTTAGGGTTTACTCAAAAAACCACGTGCCAAATATTCCACTTCCGTATAATGGCTCTGTATCCAAAAGCATGGTGTTACAGTAGGATAAGTTTCCATAAACATTATTCATTACGTATTGTCGTTATTACCATTAACTCACCAATGATCAATTAATTTGTAATCAATATTATAAATTCGACCGATCGATCAAATTTTTGGGTTAACAAATAAATGGATTATCTTTAATTCTACTCCTAACATTGAGGATGAATTCAATATTTGTGAAATTCATTCACTGCTACTCATTCCCGAATAAGTACAACGTGTAGGTGGTTTAGACTGATGCATTTTGCAATTCATAACGAGCAAATCAAACACCATTCTGAAACAAGTAGAAATCTGTAATCACTCCTGGATTCTGATTAATCCATATATAATTTTCTTGTAATTTAATTAAAATTCTCAATCACGGAATTATATGAAAATTTTAGATTAAATCAGTCTTGGTGTTATGTGATTAAATATTATATAAATGTCTCAATTAGATATCCAACATCGACGGTCCGGATAAAACGGTCACACTCGAAGTGTTCTAGATGTATTTGTTGAATATATAAAATGTTAATTATCTACCTCCCCATCAGCTTAAGTTTTTGGGAGAGATGGTAGTTCAACGTTATATCGTAGCGAGAGGCGTGCCACGGTTCATACCCCGCTCCAAGTACATTCACCCAAACAAACAACAAGTGTTGGGCCTCCTTAAAATTATAATAGACCCACACAGACCCATACTTGAGGGCGTATTGAATATATAAAATGTTAATTATCTACCTCCCATCGCTTAAGTTTTTAAAAGAGATGGTAGATGGTAGTTCAACATTATTGTTGGTGTTTTAATCAATCTCATACTTTGATTAGGTTCACCATTTACTAACATATTTTAAAAGTGTCATCATAAATTTAATCATATAATGTGTGACTACCTACCCACCAAGTATTATTGTTATATCTTATACGCCTTACGGATTTTCAGTGATGAATAATTATCGTATTTTGTATACATCTAATTATTTGACTATTGCTTTTTGGAGATTATGTCCAAAAATGTGAACTTCGAATATCCTCTCCAACTTATTGACTAAAAATAACAAAGTAGTCACATGCCCTATATTAATTTAAATATATAAGGTGTGGCTTTGAGTTTGGGAGGGTGTGTGTGTGTGTGGGGGGGGGGGGGGGGGGGGGGGGGGGTTGTAGAAAGGCATTGTTGTGGTTGCAGGAAAAAGATATAATATTCAAAGCAAACACACTTTTGCATTTAAGCTTCTTATATAAGCACACGAGCTTGAAACTTTTTCAGCAAAAACCCCCCAATTCTAATGCAAACACTTTTGAAACATGGCAATTCATATTCACATTGTTTTGTACATATGTCTTTATTACGCAACAATTTCACACATATCATTCATTGTTTCTGCAGAGTCTGATACTTATATTGTACATATGGAGTCATCATCCATGCCCAAAGCATTCCTTACACATCATAATTGGTACAAAACCACCCTTGCTTCCATAGCAGACACTTCCACTTCCACCTTCTCTTCCTCCAAGCTTGTTTATTCATATACAAATGCCATCCATGGATTCAGTGCAATTCTTTCTCCTTCCGAACTCGTCGCCATCAAATCCTCCCCTGGCTATATTTCATCAACTAAAGACACCACAGTAAAAATCGATACAACACATTCCTCCAAATATCTTGGCCTCAACACTAATAGTGGTGCATGGCCGAAATCATCCTATGGGAAAGATGTTATTATCGGGATAGTTGACACCGGAGTTTGGCCCGAGAGCAAAAGTTTCGATGATGATGGAATGACAGAAATCCCATCAAGATGGAAAGGACAATGTCAAAGCGGCACACAGTTTAATTCGTCGATGTGCAACAAGAAATTGATCGGTGCACGTTACTTCAACAAAGGGTTACTAGCGAAAAATCCCAACTTGACGATATCAATGAATTCCGCCCGTGACACAGAAGGCCATGGTACTCACACATCCTCCACAGCTGCTGGAAACTATGTTGAGGGCGCTACATTTTTCGGATACGCCACCGGCACCGCCACAGGGATGGCCCCACGGGCTCGAGTTGCAATGTATAAAGCCCTTTGGGATGAAGGGACATACATATCTGACATTATTGCTGCAATCGATCAAGCAATTATTGATGGTGTGGATATTCTATCTTTATCACTAGGCCTAGATGGGGTACCTTTATATTCTGACCCCATTGCAATAGCAACATTTGCAGCCCTTGAGAAAGGCATTTTTGTTTCCACATCTGCAGGAAATGAAGGCCCTTTTCTTCAAACAATACATAATGGAATACCTTGGGTTATTACCGTTGCTGCCGGTACGATTGATCGCAAATTCACCGGTACAATTGCTTTCGAGAATGAAGTTTCTGTTTCAGGCTTATCCCTTTATCCAGGGAAGAATTTCACTAAAGGTCATATCCCAATTGTCTTTCTGGATGAATGTAATGACCAAAAGATACTAAATCGAATTCGTCACAAAATTATTGTTTGTCAAGACAAGAATGATACCTTAGAAGACCAGGTTTTTAATGTTCAAAACACACAAGCTGCTGCTGCTGGTATCTTTATAACGAATAACGCAGATTTAGAACTCCAACTTGAATCAAGATTTCCAGCTATGTTTGTAACACCTGAAGATGGAGACAAAATATTGGACTACATTAAGAATACTTCTGCACCAAGGGCAATTCTGGAATTTCAGGGGACAGTTTTGGGTACCAAACCAGCACCAAAAGTGGCTAGTTATAGCTCAAGAGGGCCATCACTAAGTTGCCCGTTTGTTATGAAGCCAGATATATTGGCTCCCGGAGCTTTAATCTTAGCTGCCTGGTCGGAATTAACTCCGGTGACTTACTTAAATTCCGGTAGTGTATACAATGATTTCAACATCATTTCAGGCACATCAATGGCTTGCCCACATGTAGCAGGAATTGCAGCCCTTATAAGAAGTGTACATCCTGACTGGATTCCGGCAACCATCCGATCAGCCATAATGACCACCGCCGACGTGGTGGACAACAGGAACAACCCAATTGGAGATATTGGATCAACTAATAATGGTGCAGTATCAAATCCTTTATCCATGGGGTCTGGTCACATAAATCCAAACAAGGCATTAGACCCTGGACTAGTATACGACATGGTAGCAGGAGATTATATTAATCTTCTTTGTGCTATGAATTATACAACGAATCAAATCAAAGTGATATCAAGATCATCATCTTACAATTGCTCGAAAAATCCATCCTTGGATGTCAATTACCCATCTTTCATTGCTTATTTCAGCTCAAATGGGAGTAGTGGTACAACGATTCAAGAATTTCATAGGACAGTGACTAACGTGGGCGATGAAGACTCATCGTACGTTGCTAAAGTGTCGAGCATTAATGGATGTAATGTTAGTGTTACGCCTGATAAATTAGTTTTCGGAGGAAAATACGAAAAGCAAAGCTACAAACTCACTATACAATGCCAGGGATTGGTGAAGGATTCAGTTGTCTTCGGCTATCTCAGTTGGGTCGGCAATGGAGGAAATTACGTTGTTTCAAGTCCTATTGTGGCCACGACTTTGATTGCCGGGACACTGTCAGGAACCGGTGATACTTAATAACTGTATATAGATTGTTTTCTTAAAATAATAATAATAAAAAAATGTTCTAATCAAATTTTTCATTCTTACTTTGTAAAAATGAATTCGCATTCTTAATGTATGTTTTTTTATCCCAAATAATATTCATATGTTAAAACCGAAAACGCTCATTTGGATTCATGTTGGGTCATCTAGAAGGTCCAACAATGAATAGGGTCAACGGTCCGTTACGATCGCACTATATAAGACAAGTAGGATCGAGAATTAGCCAACCCGCCTCATTCCACCACGACATTCACAGTCGATTAGGCAAAGGGTTTCAACCAAGCCTTCATACGCCACCTTCTAGGCGAGACGAAGCATCGGGGGACCGTCGCCGCGCCCTCAATCTCTAAGCCCGCTCAACAAGGCAATGAAGTCGGGATACAAAGAGATCTAGCATAGGCTAAGTCGTAAGCCATCTCGCATAAACTTATCTCGACTCACGGATTCGCGGATTATATGTTGTATTTTCTACTCGTCTATGTAACCGACTTTGTAAACCTTATAAATAATGGCATTACCCCTCTTCAAAATGGACCGACGATTACATTTTAATCAAAACAAGCGACCAAGTTCGCCAAATTATCGACAAACACTCTATCACATGCATATTGTTCTTGTTAGCATTCATAGTTCTCTCTTGATTTATAAGTGATCTTGATATCCTTGTTTAACATAAATACCGCACCCGTGATATTTTCCACCTTATCAGTTTGGCTCCGTTACCGCGAAAGATTTTGTGAAATCCATCTTCTCCGGTCAAATCTGTGAGAGTTTACTAGCCGTTCATCAGATCCAGCTATCCATAGCCAACTTTTCTAGTTTTCCGACTAAAACTACCTCAAGTGTCACCATCCAATTCATCTCAAATCTCCAAGTCGACGTGAACTTCGTCTTAAACCTACAAATTTTATTCACTAACATCAACATGTCCAAGATCTTGGTGCTCCTTTGCATGGGGGCCTATCCCAATCACCAAAAAGACGGGTAAGGTACCGCACCTACTATTGACGGCACGACGGTGTGTCGAACACCCCGCACAACGATCGGGAAAGACGTCCGACACTAGGTCCTCATAGCGAGGATGCTCCTCAGTACGATGCACGTACTCGCCTGGAAAATAGGGCGAGATCGAAAGAAATTACGAATCGGTTTTCCGTAGATGGGCATAACGGAGGGAACGCGCTAAGTCGTCCCGACCAATTCGATCACAAAACTATCTCCCCGCAAGGAGATGGAAGGGCATGATAAAATTTACGCAAAAGATTTGTTCTCTCATGCTGCCTATGCGGAAAGGATACACCGACCAATCGGATCTCATTCGACTAAATCACCCACACTTCCTATCAACATGTTCGTTCCACCTCCGAAGTCACCCGCTCTTGATAGTACATCGATCTTCCTTCCCCGTCGTCAAGGGACCTTCTATGCGACACAACGAAAGGGAAGTCGGTGATCACTCCTCGGCCGAACGACACCGGGGTCGTATACATTTAGGATTGTCTCGGTTTAGTAAATGAAAAACAGACGAGACGCGAGAGAAGGAAAAGAGCAACGAAGCGCAATCATCTCATCGAAACGTGAAGGTGAGATTGGGAAAACAACAAAAGGAGGCTAACTGTGAAGCCGAGGTTTCGAGATCGCCGTCAATTATACAAACGCCTTGTTCCCAATCCGTTTGAGGAAGTAATCGCAAACCGTAGTAGAGGCAATTCAAAGAGCCGCAAAAAGATAAATGAGAAAAGAAAAGTAGCAAAGTTTTGGGTATTAGTGTCCTCGACAACGATATCCTCGGCTCCATCACCCGAGGGACTACACTATCCCACCTTCACGAATTACTTAGGAGCGACTTGCCCCTATGATTGGATCTCGACATTCCAGAGCAGAGCATCTCTAGCAACGAGGAATGAGTCTCCATGGTGAATTTCTTCTGTTGACGCCATGCAAGACAAAGCAGCAAATTGGATCCGGAACCTACCAATCGGATCCATCAAGTCTTGGAAAGATCTACAAGTAAAGTTCTTTGCCGAATTCAAATCCACAGGTCAACCCAAAAGACGCAAGAGGATCTCTATGAAATCCGCCAACAAGAAAGTGAACCGACTCGTACCTATTACGGGAGATTCAACAAAATATATGATCAGACAGAGGGACTACACGACAGCGTGGTGATGAACGTTTCCAAATGGGTCTCACCAGAAGAGACCTGAGAGCCGAGTATGCTCTCCGCCCACCTAAAAACTTGCAAGAGATGCTAGATAAAGCAAGGAATTACGGGGCATCTAACCCCCACCTTCGTCAACATCATCGTCAAATAAGGGTAAAGTTAAGATCGAGCCCAACCCGCCAAGAAAGCGCAAGTAGGAATCGGGACCTAGGAAACCCGAGAATTTTCAAGAGGAACGCTTCACACCTCTTACCGTTCTTCTCGCTCGCACGATCATGCATCGCCGAAAGCTCCTCATCCAATGAAGCCCGATCCGAATTCAAATAGGACACTAACAAGCATTGTGATTTCCACAAGGATCACGGCCACGGTAAATATAACTACATACGCTAAAAAGGGAGATCTAAAAGCTAATCTCTCATGGTGATCTCAATAAATATAAATGAGACGGGAACAATGCCAATAGAGGTGACCCCCCACCTCTCCGAAGATGGGAGATCCACACCATAACAGAGGTGCCTCCCAGCAATCGTCAACTGAAAGCACAAATTCACTCATTAAGGTAGGTTCCTGAAAAGCCAGTTGTCCTGCACGGGTTAGAGCAAGCAATCTCGTTCACCCACAACGAACGGTTAATATCCCCGATGTCCCCAAAATGCCCATAGTAATCGAGATTGGTGCCAAGGACCACTCGGTATATTGAGTTCTTGTAGACACGGGAGTTTGCTTGATATACGATTCGCCAAAAAGCTTCGTTTTGGAGACTTATGCCTCGTGCATAATGGCACCGTCGAAGGGTTTACAAATGATATTGTCTAGTTAAGGGTGCCATTGATATGGGAATACAAGTCGGGGACTATGAACCGACACGGACGGAAAAATAACTTACCTCGTGGTTGACTTACAATCCATCTACAAAATGATCTTGGAGATCCCTTCACTCAAAAAGTTCCGGATGGTTGTCTCCATCCCGCATGAAAAAGCAAAGTTCTACGTAGGGGCGAGAATCGGGACTACGCCAACCACCCACAAAAGATGCTCACCCACGTCCACGAAAGCAAAAGGTCTAGGATCGAGTGACCAAAACTTCCGAGGAATAACCAAGTTAACATGGTTATGGAGCTCGCCACTTCCGAAATCGAATGCAAAACCCTTCAAGTTAGATATGATCCCGATTTCACCGCTGACAATGAGTTAGTTGAGATCCTGGTGAATGAGGATTATCCCGATCAAAAAATCAGGATCGGGGCCCATTTAACCAGTGAATAAAAGGAAGGATTATTCTCTTTGATAAAATCTAATCTGGACGCTTTCGCTTGGGAAGTCACAGATACGGGAGGGGTCAAGCTAGAAATAGATCTACATCATCTGGATGTGGACTCAACCTTCAAGCCAATTCAACAAAACCCCAGACAGTTCTCTCACGAGAAAGAGGCGAGAATTAAGATCGAGGTTGGCAAGCTTCAACTACCGGAATCATCGGTTGGCTCTTATCCGACTTGGTTGGCGAATGTAGTTATGGTTAAGAAACATAACGGAAGTGGAGAATGTTAGTCGATTTCACAGATCTCAATAAGGCATGCCCGAAGGGTCCGTATCCTCTCCCAAGGATAGATCGAATGGTAGACGGCATTTCCAGTTTCGAATTGCTTAGCTTCATCGATGCCTATTCCGGATATCATCAAGTGAAGATGGCAGATCACGATAAGGAAATGACGGTATTCAAGGCAGCTGGGGGCCTATACTATTATGAAATGATGCCATTTGGGCTGAAGAATGCATGCTCGACATATCAAAGAATGGTAAATCTGTTGAAATAGTGTCCTAAACCCAATCGGGTTGGACCGGATCCGATCGGGTCGGATCATTTCTACTATTTCTTTATGTTTATACATATGTTAAATGGCTTTTTTTTGTTTCATATATATGTTCTTTTAAAGAACCAATTATGAATTGTTATGTGATAACGTCCTTAGTATTAAACTGTGGTAGAGAAACCATGGGAGGCGATTATGGTTGATGAGATCTCTAATCACTTTAATAAGTTTGATACTTAAATGTCTCTAAGCCGATGTACTATTATACGGGGCATTGATAGTATAAACGGACTAGCACGTATTAGATGTCCTCTGTCTTAAAGGACAGGGATAGATCTCATCTATCAAAGTGTAGAGACACTTGGACTGTACGTGGACGTGTATTAGAGAATGCGTACGTTAGACTGACCCACTTACATTAAGTGTCGCACTATGTGACGGTTGTGTAATTATCCTTTGGACCGGAGTCTTCATGGCATCACGGTGTGGATTGTCATGATTTGACACTATTGAGGTTTCCCCTAGCCATGGGGCGATCATGCGGTAGTGATTGGGTATGATACTGAAGCATGCGGAGTATACATGTTTGGTCGTCTGGGAATCGTGTACCCTATCATGCAGTAAGGTGAATATCTGAAATGGCCTTCTTATAAGGAATGTCTTACTCTCGTGAATCTTTGCAAAGTGGAGGTAAATGAGTTACTTCGAGAGAGAGCTTGATATCCAGATTATAAGATACGGTCGTTGATGTTTTGACACTCGACTAACGACCGTATGGATATTATTACAGCGATAGGATTGTAAGTTACACGGTAACTATTTCACATGAAAAGTAATAGTCATTGCATTTGACTCTTCCGATTATTGGGGGTCACGGTGTGTTGCCAGACGTTATCCCGTGATCGTTAGGCATGAAGGGCATTTTCGTAATTTTCACTTTGTGTCTACGGCCAACATATCGGAAGCCTATCGGGTCACACACATATGAACATCTAGCCGGATTAAAATGTGGTTATACATGATTCCAAATAAGGAAAGTTTTATCTCACAACTATAAAGGTTATAGTGGTAAATTAATATGGTGGTATTTATTTATTATGAATAAATATAATACAAGATATTAATTATGTTGATTAATTAAATATACATATATTAGATATGTGTATGTCGAATTTGTGTGTATATGATATACATGTATTTTGTAAATTAATTAATCATAGTACTATATTATTAATTAAATATATATGGCCAAAATTTGTGTGTGTTTGACACACGTGAATTGGGTTATAAAGTGGCGCAAGTTTTTTGTGTATTGGATATATTTGGTTTGTGCGATTTAATTAATAAGATTACCATAATATTAATATTAAATATTAATTGATTTTGAAAAAATAGATTTATGGTAATAAGATAAATATAGTCAATATATGATATTGACAATATCTTGGAAATATTTAATATAGGATATTAAATTAAATGAGATAAATCAATCAATTATATTTTTCTTATTTTATTGGGAAAATGTTTTATTCTCCTCCACACCTAGATGGGGCGCCCCTCTCACTATAAATAAGAGGGGAGTGTCAAGCTCTTTTATACATCACAATTCCAATAACTAATAGTTCTTGTGTAAAATAGAGAGCATCATATAGAGAGTTGGAGAGGGGAAAAAGGCCGGTCTAACAACCGGAGTTTTCCAATAGCAATCGTGTGGACTAGCGGTAGAGGCCGAACACTTGGGCGGCTCTATGCAGAACTACTCTCCTTAGACGGTCAAAGCGTCGATCTTTTAGATCAACCAAGGTAACCACCGTCTACTACTTATTTGTTTATTGCTTAAACGTAGTCGATCTTGGGTAAAAGGAAATCAAAAATTTTAATTCCGCTGCGTTCCCGCGTAGATTTCCTAACAGTGGTATCAGAGCGAGCTTCGAGTTTAAGCAATAATCATGTTATTTTGCGTAGTTAATTTTATCGTTCTAATCACGTAATTAAAAGATGAAAGATTTTTATTTGCAAAACGATACACGGAAAGAAAACAAAAAAACGAGATTTGGTGGTGCTCGGCCGACTGGCGGCGGCGGCGGCGCGGCAGGCGAGCTGCTTTGCCGGCGGCGGTTGACCGGTCAATGTTGAAGGATCTCCAAATTTTTATTTTGTGTATTTTGTGATTTAATATGGTTCATAGTTGTGATTGGTAATTCCTCTTTTGTTTAATTAGTTGTGTCATGTGGCTAACCAATGGTTCAAATAGTTGGGGCCATTGGGATGTCACATGACATCAAAATAATAATGGTCTTTCTAAACTTTGTTTGGAATAGGCCTAGGCCCTTTTCAAATATTTGATTTGGTAAAAGGCCTAGGCCTAGGCAACTTTCAAAATTTTGATTTTGAAAAGTGGTCAGGCATATTAACCAAAATATTGGTCTTTCCAAATTTTGTTTGGAATAGGCATAGGACCCTTTCAAAATATTTGATTTTGGAAAAAAAAACTTATGCCTAGGCCCCTTTCAAAATTTTGATTTTGGAAAGGGCCAAAAGAGATGCCTTTTGGTTTAGGAAACCAAAGCGTCCCTTTGATTAGGAATCAAAAGAAAAGAAACAAAAGAGACCAAATTTTAATTTTGATTTATTTTAGAATAGTTCTAATTAATTATAATTAAAATTAAAATCGTTTAAAATTAATCGTTAATTTTATTTCGATTGAAATCATTTAATTAATTAAATGTTAATTAATTAATTGATTGAATAAAATTATTTAATAGATTAAATGTTAATTGATTAATTAAGACGCAAGTAATTAAATTTTAATTTTATCTTTTTCATAAGATGTTATTGTATGGATTAGATATAGTAAATATAATATTATTATATGGACCCCGATTGATCATGGACTCGACCGATATGATAGAATGATTTAATTTTTATGTTGGTTTAAAATTTGTCCTAGGCCGTTATGAAGAACATGGCCTAGTTTATTTTCTGCATTTATCTCATTCTCGTTGGTTCCCCCGTGTGTGGCGGGTGTATTTATTTTATTAGATAGAATTAAATGTAACAAGAATGGAGCAGAAGACGGAGACCAAAGAAAGAAGAATAAAGATTACATTGGAGAATGACGCATTAAAGATCCTATTGACGGTTGTAACTACCTTAGATTGTGACTGCGGTTTCGTCGCTTGTATTCGAAACCGCACATAGGAAAAGTCCATGATCATACCGGTTACTTTACACATTTATTTATTTTGTGCTTGTATTTATTTTATATGATACGATAGATGCTTGACTAGGCACGATCTTGATAAATGTGTAGGATGTATGTCTATAGAGGTAGATATATTTGATGAGACCGTATTCAAAATTAATTAAGTGAATTAATTTACGTAAATACTTCCACAACAAAAATCAAGTTGAAATATTATCTCCCAATATTATAGCGACGGTGAAGAGCCTTTGTTCGGATCCAACTGATCGGCCCTCGTCGGGAGTTGACCTACCACGGGTATATCGTCGTTATTGAGATATGATCGTATGAGATCTCGCGAATATTGGGTTATGACTTGACTAGAGTATTGCGGTGATTGGCCCTCATCAAGACCGTCTTATTTTAGAGGCAAGGGGTTGACTACCACATAAAGATGTAAATTGTCAAAGAGTTAACTAGTCAACCACCAAGAGTCACATAGAGATGTGATTGGTAAGTGATACATACCTTTCGAATTATTCCGGTTGATCGGCCCTCGTCGGGAATCGGGGTAACCAGATGGGATCTTGGCCACTAATTTTTTTTGAAAGATTCTTGAAAGTCAATTGGGAGTAGTTGACTAGTGGGAGCAAAATCATAAATCAAAAGACCATTTTTGATTTTGCGTGTATAAACAGCAACACTCTTTTATCTTTATTTTTTTATGTTGTAGTTTTAGTAAACTTTATATTTATGTTTTATTTTCGGTTAGTAAAACCAAATTATGACTGTTACCTTTTGAGAAATGTTCCCAAGTATGGCTAAGTAATTTTAATTCTTTTAAAATAAGCAATGACACGAGCAATCCCGTTATAGTAGTTAGAGACAAGAAGACTACATATTTGACGGAGTACTCCAAGGCTTTAATTATTAATGAAAGCGGAAGCTCATGATATGATTAAATCATTTTAAATAAGTTTCAACGAATTAGTCATATATTGGATACGATCCAAGATGATCATTCTGTCATACGATGACAATTAATTCAAACGTTGGATAAAAATGACCACATCTAATTTTGGAAAGGTTGTTTTCAAAATTGTCAGATTTAAGTATCGACTTAATTCTATCATTGCTTAAAGGTTAAATAAATAGTCAATGTTTTGAATACGATTCAAAAGGTTAAATAAACTATTTAATAAACTTTAGTTTTTCTTTATGAATGGAAATCAAAGACATAGCTCTTGTGATCTTTCTTAAGTCTTATGAAGACTACACTAAGAAATATTTACAAGTGCTTAAAGGATTAAAAAGGAAAGTTAAGGCATGTGCTTAAATAGAGAACTTATTGAAGTTTCTATTCTAGGCAAGTGATTTGAGATAAGTCTATCTAAGTTCAAAGTCGACTCTAAGATATATGATATATTACGAGTATGATTAAATTAGAAAGATTAAAGGCAGATATGGAAGGTGAAGCAAACGTTGTGACACTTGCCATATTCTGCATCTAGTAAACTGATAAGGGAACTAAATAAATGTTATTATGTTCCGGTTCTTATGAAGAACATGTTTTCAGTTGCATGTTAGGATTTAGTAGGCATACTCAATTGTAAAGAATAAATGTTATTCCGATAAAGTTGAAAGGTCACCGAATCTAACATACTAGATTGTTGTCACTATATAGTTGATATATGTGATGAAATCTCAACCAAATATTAGTATGGTCGTTATCCTTGATATTTGTGGTTGTTCTAGACATAGTCTCACTGGAAGGGAAGCGTGTAATTAAACGTCATTCTGATGATGTTAAACCATATGATTATGAATCATGTGGGTTATACGTATCTTATATAAAGAGGACTGAAATACCCTTTTATGAAAAGGTTGTAAATATAGAAAAATTGTCTAAAGCCTAAACATACCGATGTTCGTTGGCTTATGAAAACTAATGCCATAAATAATATTTATCTCTCTCTACGACTATTTTTAGAAATAGTCAAGTGTACTCAAATGAAGTGTATAATTCGGAAAGCCCGAAAAGTTAGAGCTAGTACGAATATGAGAATGATGAGCTACTTAGGAATTACTCTTCAATTGGATTGAAGCAATTAATACCTGAAGGGTGTTTCAGAAGTCGTCTGATAAGGAATAAGATTCTTCCCTTGAAGGATACCATCTTTGGGATACGCAATTAGATTATGTTCCCAAAATAGAAACAACACTTTATATGATAAAGGTGTGACGCAAGCCATGCGAAGTATCCCTTACCCGTTTTGGGATAGAGCCCTTATACTTAACCGAGTTATGAAAATAAAGGTTGAATAAATTTCATATTAGATATGGTAGAGGATAATGTCGAATCTATCTTAACCGATGATTTGAAATTGTCATAGGCAAAGTCAGAAAGGCTTGGAGCCTAGTACGACATATACAACTTTGTGGAATGTCTTAGCAAGTACGCTGGATATTATTTATTTGTCCACGGAGCAAAATGTTTGTCTCCAAACATGCTGTCTTTTAGAGGAAGTGTTTCTTCCAAAAGAAACAGTGAGTTAGATATCAAAAGAGTTTGAGAACCACAAAGATATATTCAACCATTGGAACATGAACAGACGCCGCATAGCGATGAGATGTAGAACACTGCTCAGTGCACACAAAGGTTCTGTATGTCTGTGGATAACCTCAAGCCTGAAAAGGCTGCTGGTATGTTCATCTTGATGAATGAATATCTCACGACTTATGAAAGAATGTTTGAAAGGCAAGATTGAGAGATATGGCCAGGAGCCATAATATCTGAATTAGATTCCATCAGCGACAACCAGGTTATAAACCTAGTTTGTCTTACCTAGAGGGAATGTCCCTGAAAGGCTGACATGGATGGTAATAGGATTACCATATGGCTATAGTGACGGCTGAAGGGTACGGGGTGTAAACCTTGTAATTATCTTTATGCTGCCAATTGTGCCCAGTTCTATTCAGATAATGCTTGTTATAACTTCGTATCATGGCTATATGATAGTGTTGAAGACGTTGGGCAGAAAGATCGATGTTCATAGATGGTGACATGATATGTAAGCCCACGAGATTCATTTATGGACTCAAACAAGTTTCTCTAGACGATTTCTTTGTTTGATAATCAAAGGAGTTTGATTTAGTCAAAAGAAGGACATGCCCAATGTGCAAGATGTATAGTGGGAGTGTGTTACGATTTTTGAGTAAGGTATTAGATATCTCTCTCGGGAATTGCCACCCCATGTCACAAATCAATTAATGTTTGGTAGTTCAAGGTCTTTGCGAAAGCACTTGGATTAGCGCTTCTTATTTTAGAAATAAGAATCTATAATGATAGATTTAATCATGTTAGATTATAGTTTACCTATATAGATGTGATGCTAAAAGAGTTTAGCATAGATCGCGACAGGGATATCGCTAGCCGGTATTCTCAAGATCTATCTATGTTAGACGTTAGTCCTAAAGATAAGGTGAAAGATGATGCTTATGAAAGGTTTCCTTCACGATCGCGATAGAACCATCATAAAGGTAATGCCGGATGTTCATAGTTTATGAAGAGTCATGAGCAAGTATGAAAGTAAATCTGGTGAATGCCGAGAATATCCTTAAACAAGTTAAGGATGGTTTCCTAGTTTATCGAAACTTAGGATCAGATAAATATAGATATACAGATGTATATCATGAGTCTTATGAAGGCGAGTGAGAGCTACAGTCTGGGTTTGCAGTCACTTGGATTAAGTGATACAGTGAGCTGGAAATGTTCTTGGCTATGGGTCACTGTAAATTCTACAACTATGCCAAAACACAGTAATGCCTTGGAGGCACAGCGGGAGCAGTACATGGATCTAGAAGGTTCATTCCTGAACCTTGTGCGGTTCTTCCACCTTTTCTGTATAGCTGATATAGTAAGTGGATTTATTGCTTGAAGCAAGGACCAGGGTCTCGTCGGAGATTCATGGGTGTGTTGAGGCGGTTCCTTTGACTTGATCATTTGGAGCATGATATGAAGATAGTCTGAGTCCTCACGGATAGCAATCCATTCACGGCTGTGGCTAGTTGCGAGTATTGCATGAGATTCTTGTGTTTCAACTTGGTCTTGTGTGTGCCAGTTATTGGTTTTAGGCCAAGTGGGAGATTGTTGAAATAGAGTCCTAAACCCAATCGGGTTGGACCGGATCCGACCGGGTCGGATCATTTATACTATTTCTTTATGTTTATACATATGTTAAATGGCTTTTCTATTGTCATATATATGTTCTTTTAAAGAACCAATTATGAATTGTTATGTGATAATGTCCTTAGTATTAAACTGTGGTAGAGAAACCATGATAGGCGATTATGGTTGATGAGATCTCTAATCACTTTAATAAGTTTGATACTTAAATGTCTCTAAGCTGATGTACTATTAAATAGGGCATTGATAGTATAAACAGGACTAGCACGTATTAAATGTCTTCTCGTCTTAAAGGCGAGGGATAGATCTCATCTATCGAAGTGTAGAGACACTTGGACCGTACGTGGACGTGTATTGAGAATGTGTACGTTAGGTCGACCCACTTACATTAAGTGTCGCACTATGTGACGGTTGTGTAATTATCCTTTGGACCGGAGTCTTCATGGCATCACGGTGTGGATTGTCATGCTTTGACACTATTGAGGTTTCCCCCAGTCACGGGGCGATCATGCGGTAGTGATTGGGTATGATATTGAAGCATGCGGAGTATACATGTTTGGTCGTCTGGGAATCGCGTACCCTATCAGTAGGGTGAATATCCGAAAGGGCCTTCTTATAAGGAATGTCTTACTCTCGTGAATCTTTGCAAAGTGGAAGTAAATGAGTTACTTCGAGAGAGAGCTTGATATCCAGATTATAAGATACGGTCGTTGATGTTTTGACACTCGACTAACGACCGTATGGATATTATTACAAATGGCGATAGGATTTTAAGTTACACGGTAATCGTTTCACATGAAAGGTAGTAGTCATTGCATTTGACTCTTCCGATGATTGGGGTCACGGTGTGTTGCTAGACGCTATCCCGTGATCGTTAGGCATGAAGGGCATTTTCGTAATTTGCACTTTGTGTCTACGGCCAACATATTCGGAAGCCTATCGGGTCACACACATATGAACATCTAGCCGGATTAAAATATGGTTATAGATGATAACCAAATAAGGAAAGTTTATCACACAACTATAAAGGTTATAGTGGTAAATTAATATGGTGGTATTTATTTATTATGAATAAATATAATACAAAATATTAATTATCTTGATTAATTAAATATACATATATTAGATATGTGTATGTCGAATTTATGTGTGTATATGATAAACATGTATTTTGCAAATTAATTAATCATAGTACTATATTATTAATTAAATATATATGGCCAAAATTTGTGTGTGTATGACACACGTGAATTGGGTTATAAAGTGGCGCAAGTTTTTTTTGTATTGGAT
This sequence comes from Gentiana straminea, assembly GCA_036785695.1. Lineage (NCBI taxonomy): Eukaryota > Viridiplantae > Streptophyta > Magnoliopsida > Gentianales > Gentianaceae > Gentiana > Gentiana straminea. Next base: position 181,256 of record JAVUPR010000515.1, on the reverse strand, counting down.
ACATTTGGTTTGTGTAATTTAATTAATAAGATTACCATAATATTAATATTAGATATTAATTGATTTTGAAAAAATAGATTTATGGTAATAAGATAAATATAGTCAATAAGATATTGACAATATCTTGGAAATATTTAATATAGATATTAAATTAAATGAGATAAATCAATCAATTATATTTTCCTTATTTTATTGGGAAAATGTTTTTTTCTCCTTCACACTTTAGATGGGGCGCCCCTCTCACTATAAATAAGAGGTGGGTGTCAAGCTCTTTTAATCACATCATAATTCAAAGAACTAATAGTTCTTGTGTAAAATAGAGTGCATCCTATAGAGAGTTGGAGAGAGGGGAAAAATGCCGGTCTAGCAACCGGAGTTTTCCAATAGCAATCCAAGATGGGATTCCGGCGGGCTGTTCGTGTGGACTAGCGGTAGAGGCCGAACACTTGGGCGGCTCTATGCAGAACTACTCTCCTTAGACGGTCAAAGCGTCGATCTTTTAGATCAACCAAGGTAACCACCGTCTACTACTTATTTGTTTATTGCTTAAACGAAGTCGATTATTGCTTAAACGAAGTCGATCTTGGGTAAAAGAAAATCAAAATTTTGAATTCCGCTGCGTTCCCGCGTAGATTTCCTAACAAAATCGTGTCTTCAGCTCACAAATAGGCCAAAACATGAAGGCTTACATTGACGATATGATCGTCAAGTCACCTCGCTCAGACCACAACTCCGACCTCCAAAAACCTTCGAGAATGTTATGATACACTCGATGAAGCTCAATCCATCCAAATGCATATTTGGATCTTATATATGTGAGTTTAATGTCAAAAAAGTTGTTATCTGTATTCAGTTTCCAATTCTGCTTTGAAGTATATCTACTCATTTTCATCCACAAATTGCCTATAACTTCAAGAGTTACAAAGAAACTTAAATATTATTGTGCCTATAACTTCAAGAGTTACAAAGAACGAGTTTGTTTTGTTCCTTGGAATTATGGATCTAGACTTCACATTTATGTATGATCCTCTTAAACCTCTCAGTTAGGATATTAAAGTCAAACATATTTTTACTTTGGGAATGAGAGTGATCAAACAGGTTGAGTCCCGTGATCACGTAGGAAGCCAATCTATATACTCTTAGAAATGGCATGAAGACCATGGTGACTATTAAGCTTTTTTGTAGTTAATAAAGTTGCACAATGACTATGAAGAGAAACGCCGAGCATACCTTGTCATGTCTAAGATAGTATCTATAAGGTACTAGGGCTAATGCAACATAAGCGGCACACTCGAAAATGGCTCATCTAACTTCCAAATTTCAGTTTTTTATTTGGATATCTACGATGGCCTTCTTGTGCAATTTATCATTCTTTCTCTTCATGTACAATATAGTAAATTAAATGTTAGTTATAACTGACATAAGGAATAATGGGAGTTGAAGAAATCGAATTCCCACAAAGTGCAAGAAGTCGAATGATTGAAATTTGGGCAACCAGAAAGTGCTAAATATGGTCACCATTAAAGGTAAGGGCACAATAATATTTAAGTTTATTCAACAATAAGGGCAAAAGTGACAACGTAATGATGTTGGTTGTTTCTTATGCCAATAAGTAGGAACACAATGAAAGACTTCTTGCGGTATCATGCCGACCTTTTCCTTTTGTTGGTTTGTTTAGGAGTTTATTTGACTTTTATGCCTCAACACACTTGGTGGATAGATTACGGTTTTGCTATTCAATTGAGTGTGAATATGCAGAGTAAATAGCATTATCGATTACAACTTGATTTTGAAAGATACATTTTTGTGGATGATGTTGATGCAATAAATTTTAAGGCTATTCAGAAACTAGATTGTTACAGAAGATTGGACATTTTCTAGACTTGGAAGAGACTTATCAGGTCGTCTTTTCGGCGGGATTCGGCTTTTCATTTATTGATTGGACAAATCAGGATATTCTTGTTCAATTAAAAATTATACCTTCAGTCTTTGCCACGATTTAGATTAAATATGTTCAAGTCAATTGGCTTTTTGTGATAATCTGTATTTGGTGGACACCGTTGTATCCTTAAGGAAACTTTGCATTTAGTTTTCATGGAACAAATGAAATTTAACTGAAGATAGTTCTTATATGGTTTGGCATTAGCATTTAAGAAAAATATATCGAAAAAGAATATAAAGGCTTGTGCCAGATGGAACATTTTGTCCCTATGATATGTCAGACGGTTTTGTCTGAGTATGTTGTATTAAGAGGTAACAAACCAACATAAGGAGATTAGTTATTTGATTTCTTTAAATACGTCTTAAAATTATGGTCACTTGTTGCTTATTCCTACGGTATGTTGGAATGTTCAAAGAACAAAGTCACATTCATAGACGATTATGTGCTTTTGATTACATATAACTAATGGCAATCACTATGGAGTATAAAAGTTAGCAACTTTCATACTAGAAAAACACCCACTACGATAGTAACCAAAATCCACTATGAATTATGAACTAGGTAGAAAACCGGTATTTGGTGTAATCACATTGGAGGTTGTCCAACTAAGGGCACTCCCAAATAGTCCCCAAATTTTATCCCTAAAATAATATAAAATAATACATATCCCTATTTTACAACATCTCAATTCAAAAACCTCTACAACAGCACCTATATCCTTATCTTTATAACATTTCAAATAATATTAAATAATATATATTCTACCTCACAACCCTATTTATACACATTAAATATTTATTATTTCACTCCAGCAGCATCCCTATCCTTATCCCTATAATTTTTAACAATTAAATATGTTTAGGGCAGTGAATAGTGCATCCCCACAAATAGGGATGCACTGTTCATATCCCTAAAAATAAATAGGGATAGGGCATCTGTTGTAGGAGCTATTTGAGGCAAAAGTCTATTTTTTATCTTCATTTTAAGGATAGGGCACCGTATAGGGCTTCTGCTGGGAGTGCCCTAAGGTTAGGCCTTATAACCCAAAGTACAGGAAAAAAAATTGGACTTGTGCTAATTCTTATGTTATGTGGTGTTTTAAGAGATCCAGGGGTTTTAATTTATATGGTCTTACTTCCATTTTTTTTTATTATAAGACGGGATCTGCAAGGTTCTTTGAGGACAATGAGTTTGAGGGGAAGATAAGGTATGTAATATTGTCTTTAAAGAAGATCCTACCATGACTCTCCCTACAGTGGCACTTGGTAACAATTTTTTTTCCCAAATGGGATGTATACTACTGCCATATACGGTTTATGACAATATTTTTCATCCTTCTATTAGGAAACTTCAACATCCTTAAGAACCTATATAGGAGAAACATGAGCACATGAGGTACCACATGAGGAATAAATGTCACCACAACTTAGGCACTCCACTAAAGAGATGAGACCAAAAATTCAGAATGATTATATTGTTTACCACCTTGAGCACATGGATCCTGGTATTTTTGGAGGACGATCCAGTTACCGTTTCCCAAGCCATGGAAAGCTCCAACTCTAATAAGGGGATTAAGGTTATGCAAAATGAGACGAAGTCCATGAAGGACAATGACATTTGGGATCTTCTACCATTGCTAGAAGGATCGAAGCCCATTGCTTGTAAATGGACATTTAAGACAAAGAGGGGCCCATATGGTAATGTGGAATGATATAAGGTTTGTCATATCATTAAGGGCTTTACTCAAAAAGAGAATATATTATAAGATTCTTTCTCTCTGGTTTCTTTGAAAGGCTCTTCCAGAGTAATTATGGCTCTACTTGCTCATATGGATTATGAGTTACATTAGATGGATGTAAAGACAATGTTTCTTAATGGTGACATTGATGAAACATTAATTTGGTGCAACCAGAAAATTTTGCATTTGGTGATGCTAAGAATATTGTTTGCGAACTAAATAAATCCATCTACGGACTCAAACGATTCTCTCTTCAATGGTATGTTAGATTTCATCAAATTATTGTCTCGTTTGGTTATGAGTCAAATTCGGTTGATGAATATATCTACCATAAGTGCAGTGGGAGTAGTTTCATATTCTTGGTTTAATATGTCGATGATATATTGTTTTCCACTAACGATATAGGTTTTGGGCATGAAACTAAATCCTTTATATCGTTCGGTTTTGATTTGAATGATTTATGTGACGCTAATTCAATTTCGGGATCCATGTATATCAAAATTATTCCTAATGTATTATTGGATCATTACAAACCGACTATATTGATAAAGATTTTCTTAAGAGATTCGACATGCTATATTGTAAACCACATGGTACCCATGTGTCTAAGTGAGATAAGTTCAGTCTCAAATAGTGCATATTCTAATGATTTAAAGTATGACGAAATGCATAAGATTCCCTTTGATTCGATTGTTGGGAGTCTAATGTGTTCTCAAGTTTGTACGTGCCGGGTTATTGCGTACATTTCAGTCAGATTGAGCAGGTTCTGGAAAGATCTTGGAAATGGTCATTTGGTTGCAGCCTAAAGGTTATAAGGTACTTACAGAAAACAAAATATAAGATGCTCACATATCTAGAGCCAGTAAATTTATACTGAATCGGGTTTTGGTGGATGTAAAGATACATATAATCCACATAAGGTTATGTCTTCATTCTGTCAAAAGCAAGTTGTTTTTCTGAAAAGTGCTAAGCAGACACTTAAGGGTTCTTCGACTTTGGAGACAAAATTCAGGGCTTTTGAAGCCACTAGCGATGGGATACGGATGCGGAAATTTTTATTTAAGGCTACGAGTTTTTTGGTCATATAAGGACCACTAAGGATTCGTGTGATAATAATTCCACAGTGTTTTATCCCAACAACTACAAGAGTTCATCAATGTCTAAGAACAATGATATAAGGTTCCTAGTTGTTAAAGATAGAGTCCAAAGTGGAAGAGTGTCTATTGAAATTATCATGACAAACTCCATTATCGTGGATCCACTCGTTAAGGGACAACCATCCAAGATGTTCTTGAGCATATTGCTCATATGAGTGTCATGTCAGTTAAGGATGCTTAGGTTTAGTGGGAGTTTATAATTGATAATGTTTGTTTTGAAATAGACACATTTTTCGCTTGTTTCGGTATAAGGTTGAAGTTACGGTTACGTTTAAAGTTAAGGTTAAAGTTAAAGTTACGCTACAATTGTTTCGTAGAAAAAAGTTTTGTTGTTTCACATTTTGATCTCAATATATGGTTTGATCTCGCTAAAGTTGAAGGTGGACCAGTTGGAAGTATACATGTTAAGATGACATGTCATGTTATTTTCCATTCTACGCATCCACATCATGATCCATGTCATTCGGTTTATTAGCATACGTGATCTTTGATGGGTCCCGTCACGATAGATGTGACGAAGGCCGCTTTGGCCCTATGTTGATGGGATTGATGGACATGATTGTTACTGATACATTTTTTATGACGATACCAAAGTTGAGCACTCATTCGGTTATCTGGTGATAAATAATTATAAGGTTACACATATAACCCAAGTGGGAGATTGTTGGAATATTAATCCACCGTTGGGCTTATGTGTGAAATAATTATTTATTATGGATTGTTGATAAATATTAGCTCGATGTAAAAGTGATCTAATTCGGTTTACGGTTGTTCGGCTATAATGTATAATTAAGGTGTGAGCCTTTTAGGTGTAGAGACAAAAAGGTAATTTATGTTACGTTGATGAGTAGAATCGGAAATACCTAAAATATAATTAACTATATAAATGGGTCGGTCTCTAGGTCACATATTCATTCCATTCTATTATGTCTCCTATCATCAGATAAAAAATACAGAGAGTCACACATTCATTCTATTTTGTCTCCCATGATCGATAGAAATACGAGAAAATCTAAAGGGTTCTCTCGAAAAACTCGGAAAGTGTGTAGATCTGAAGACCGGATTCTACGGGAGATCCGCAAAGACTACGGATTCGATCGTGTATGCTTCCATATTCATATTTATTTTAGATTTTTGACAGTTTAACATAAACGATCCTAGATTAAATTGATTATATCATATAAGGTTAGTGTTGGAGAAAATTAGGGTTGCAGTCCATTTAATGAATGTTACCCATGATAATCGGTGTATTGCGAAATTATTTTCGAATAAGGCTTATCATAATTTATCAGGAATTCATGGTATCATTCAAATTCTTCGTAAGATGTTGAAAATGATATCATGTGAACGATAAATTAATGCTCGAATTAGTAGTTAATAATAACTCAAGTATATCGTGTTGGGATATATTGTTTTATCCGAATAATTCTTTGGTGATTGACCAAGTCATCAAAAGTATTAAATTGGTGGAATGACTTAGTGTGGCATCGTGGACATTATCTTTAATCATGGGTTAATGACCATAAATGGATTCCATCATGGATAGTGGCTTTAATGTGCAGTTTTTATTCTTCCTATAAATTCCCTACATGAGTGGAACGGCTAGAAGAATAAAAATTAGAATACAAATGAATACAAAATACTTCATATGCAGATATAGTTGTAGTTTGCATTTGTAGAAGAGAATGTCGGGACATCGAAAGAGTTCGCCTTATGTTCGGACTTTGAAGTGCCACTACATCGAACAGGTAAACCGTTGTATCCTGGGAGACAATTGCTAGCACCGTAGGCACTATACCGGAATAAATTGTCTTAAGGACAGAGTGTTCGCACTCACCTCGGTTTGAATCTTTTCCTTTATTTTGATTTATTTTTTGCATCGTTGTACTTGCAATATCTCTTGGATTACATGATAAATTGGTTGTTTGATTTATTCTTGTATTGTGGTTTATTCAAACACATTTTGCCACGGCCCTAATAGTTAGATCCAACATAAAATACATGGCTTCTCCGGTTGATCTTTTGGATTGTCGCGCTTGAAGGATGTCTTTGTCTTTCTTCCATTTTTGGAGCAGGTCGAAGATTTCGTCTCCTCCCCATCGGAGGCTTAGCCCCTCTTGATCTTTCTCTCGCAAGCTTTGCTTGTATGCGGCGGTGGTGGTTAGATTTGTGGTCGTCTTGTATGGTTTGGGAGCGGATCTCGATTATTCGGCTCGGTATCATCGGCAGCTAGGTTGCTACGTCCGTTTATGTGTGCGTCTCCTTCCGTTTGTCATCTCTCCGATTGGAAGGGAAAGATTTTCTTTCGGGCTCTTTCTAATCCGGTGATGGAATACGGCGGCGCGTGGGTGGAGTGGTAATTTTCCGGCGGTGGTCCCATGGAAGGAGGAAAAATATATTTTTTAATATTTGTTGTCGGTTGTCTGTTCTAGTTTTAGTTTTAGTATGTTCTTTGTTTTGGTCGGGTAATAGACGGCTTTAGAGGACCCCCTGTGTTCTGAACGCCTTTTCCATCAGAGAATTTTTTTCTCTTTTGTTCAGCACCCTCTTCCCATTGTATTACTTGGCCTTGGTGTATTGTTTCGTTTGTCCGGCGGTAGGCCGGTTTGTAGTGCGGCGTAGGGCCGCGTTGTAGTGCGGCGTAGGGCCGTGTTTTTAGTCTAGCTTCGGCTAGTTTTTGTTGTAAATCTGTTTACCGACAATAAAACTTTCGTCTTTGGTGGGAACAAAAAAAAAAACAAAAAAAAATGAAAGAAAAAATACTCCCCGTGGGGCCGTGGATATTTTGGTAAAGGAAAATGATATGTGCACTACACTTGTGTGTAGTGCACAAATCACTACATGTGTGAATGCTCTTGATTAAAGTGATCAATTATGTTTTGTGGTGGGTCCCAACAGAATATCTCCTCACTCATTAGAAAGATTAGTTCATTGTATACCCAACCTATCATGGCAGTGCACGAAAAAACAGTTCAATAAATTTTGGAGCTCATTTTTGGTATATATCTACCTAATAGTCTTTTAATAATACTGAATAACATAAACCAGCTTGTTCCATCTTCTATTATTATTTTTATTTTTTTTTGAAGGGTCTATCTTCTATTAATTAATTAATATAAATTAATAAGAGGTTACGATGTAACTTTCAAATCAATCAGTACAAGACATTAATCTTTATTAGAGCATCAAGATATATCTAAAACAGTTAAACCCTAATCGGAAGGGTCCCCTAGTTCCCGATCCCACAGGAGTGCGATGAGAGGTTAATTAGGGACCTAGCAGATTGGGGAAGAGGCTTGCTGTTTTTTACGCTTACCGAAAGGGGCCGCCGGCCCTTTACGGGACTCGAACCCCGCTTTCAGTCCAACATGACATTACACCACCCAACCGCTTACCACTAGGTCATATCCATGAGATAAATCAAGATATATCTAGCTAGTCTGGTTGGTGGTTTCTTCCTAAAGTTAAGAAATTTAGTCACATATAATAATGAAATACAACAAGAAAGTTAAGAAACTTAGTCCACATATAATAATGAAATACAACAAATTTAGGTTAGCAAATGAGTATTATCGGGTTGGTTTCATACCATTATATCGTTCATAGTGTATATACAGTAGTATATTCCAGTTGTTCTAATTAATTAGCAGATGCATGATTAAATAATCGCCCTTGATGTTTATGCTAATGACGATACTAGAAAACAGATGAGATTGGATTTTAATTCGGGTAATTGGACTTCGTGAAGATAACTCTATCACTTAAGTGGTGAATTTGTTAATTAATTATAGTTGAGCCAATTATGATTAACTGCCTACGTACCCGGACATTTTGGGATCAAACTAATAACGTAATTCTAAATTATGAAGATGATGATCCTATTATAGGATTCCTCTAGGGAAGTTGATTGTTATGCCAGTTATTCGTGGTTTATGATATGGATGCGTTATGAGGCTGTCATGGTATAATCAAGCCAAGTATACGCGAATCATGAAACCGTTATGAAATCGTGGGTTAAATGTCTAGTTGACTCTATAACAGTTGTTTCGAGGTCGATGACGACTTATACCGAGCTGTGAGTTTGACACTGAGGTGAACATATACCATGTCAGCTGTATGAAGTGGCATGTACTTTGCATCGACCTAACCATTAAAGACAGATGACGACCTGCATTACGTCTAACTATTGTGAGCGAGGTGCACTAGGAGAAGACCAACCTTGCTTGGAGCCTCTTGGATTGAGCTAGTAGATTGCATATTAAGTTATCTCGTATCACGTGTATGATCGGGTCATACCAATATCAGTTAACTTTCATATCGGTAGGTCTATGTAACAATCATACAATGAAAATTGTCTCACATATTTCAACCGAGTGATACAATATGTGTGATGAAACACATCTTACAAGTTACGACATATATAGTTTAAAACGTTTAAAAAAAAAAATGAAACAAAACAAAACAAAAACAGGAAACAAACAAGAGTAACATGTGAGATGTATATGTGGCTTAACTTTTAGGAATCTCATAGCATCCGTGAAGTAACGAAAATCATCCTACATATGGGACCACATCTAGATAGAATGTGGGAGCCTTGATTAGTAGAACTACATTATAGGCCTTGGGAATGAACTAATCAACTAAATGTCTATTTCTCAAAAAAAAAAAAAAAAACAAAACAAAACAAAACTAAATGTCTATTTTGTCGGTTTAAATTATTGGTTGATTATATTTTTTCATATGCCTCAGGTCTTAATCACAATTCAGCAACACAGCAATCATTATTCATTGAGAATAATATTTCACTAGATTTCTTTTGTGTTATTTCTAAACAGCACGTATTAAGAACATTTTCCATTACGAACTTGTTCACTAAACATCTTATTGGATATATGAATTCAAGCTTTTCATTCAGCTATAAAATTCCGATTTTCGGGAAATGACAAACGTGTCATTTTGCGAAAAATAAATATTTTATTTATTGTAATTATGGATTAAGAAGATTTTCAAATATATATTGGGGAGAAAGGGCCAGAAGGACAAAAAAAATCATAAATGGGTCCAGAAGGACGTTACTCCATGTTATATGATTAAAAAGGACAAATTCATAATCAATGGACAAAAATACTCTTTTACACATTGAACACGTAGTAACGCTATATAAAGTGTAATAACAGCCAAGAAAACAAATAGTAATAGCCAAGAAACAAGTAGTAACCCATAAAATGTCGTAACATTCAATTAAAAGTAATAACAACCAATAACCAAGTAGTAACAGCCTAAAAAGAAGTAGTAACAGCCCGTAAAATGTAGTGTCGCCCAATAAACAAGTAGTAACAACCCATAAAACAGATAAAGTACATCAAAAGTTGTAGTAACGTTACAAAATTAATAGTAATAATCCTAAACCCTAAAATTAATAGTAATAATCCTAAACCCTAAAATTTTTCAAAAAAAAAAAAAAAAAAAAAAAAAACTGGTGCGCCGTCACCCCTCTTTCTCCGCCGGAATCATTTGCAACTTCCGGCGGCACAGTCATCACCCCGCCGGATTTTCTCACCACATAAGAGGTAGTAACAAATATACATGTAGCAGTGGCCAAAGTAGAGCCTTCTTGGCCGGAAATTGGACTCGGTTGGACAGTGGGCGGAGCAGTGAAGCAGCAGCTGGATTTGATCGGATTTTTGAACAGTTGAAGGACGGATCAAATCGTTACAGTTCGAAGCCGGCTGAAAGTGGCGGCGGAGTTTAAGATTTTGATTGGAGATCAAGCAGCAGCCATATTTCTTCGTCGGAGATCTCTCCCTCTCTTTCTGCGTCCTCTGTCCACCTCGACTTCAATGGCTGCCTCCCCTTCTCTGCAAAACTCTCATCTTCCTCTGCTAATTCTCTGTTCAGACCGGCCACCGGAACCAGGCAGTTTTTTTTGTGATCGCCGGAATCAATGGATTGAATGCTGTAACCGGAATCAAGGGATTGATATTCTGTAACCCTAAATGCTAAAATCAATGGATCGGCTGATTGATAAAAGAATTAGAAAAAGGGTATATTGGTAAGTTTACGCAAGTTTTGTCCTAATTAATAATCAGCTTTCTTGGATCCCGATAAATAAATTAACCCGTCCTTCTCGGCAAAAACCCATATATATTGTATATATATTAAATAGGAATTTATGGGAGTAATTGTGATTAATGGGATAAATTATAAAAATTAATGGTGGGAGTTATTTTAGGAAAATATAACTTCCCATATTCTTAAGAGTTTTGTCAAAGAGGATTTCTGGCTTTTCACGATCTTCAGTTTTCCTTTGAGAGCAAAAGAAAGAGCAAGAGAGAGTTCTTCCAAATAAGATATTCAACGGATTTCAGAAACAAATAAAGAAACGGAATCAACGGGAGAAGAGGATTGTTTTGGTACAGAAAATTTGGAACTTTGAAAAGGTAATAAAAAGCCCTAGTTTTGGTTCTTGATCAAGTTTTGTGTGTTAAAAAGGTTTAATTCATAGTTTTATTGGTTTAGAAGCTTTTGATCACCAATTAATCCAAGTTTAATTGTGATCAAATATGTTTTGGTTGAGGTCTTGAAGTTGTGCTGTAGATTTCCTGGAGTTGTGCTTTGGTTTTTGCTATGAACAAGTAAGAGGGTTTTCATATTGAATGATTTAAGTTTTATAATGATTAGGTTGCGTTTTTTGTATGTTTTTGGTGATAGAATTCATGTGTTATGTTACTTTTGACGTTCGGTACGATATGGGACATTTGGAGTATGTTTTGCTGCTGTTTGTATGCTTATTTTGCTGTCAAATTGGTTGGATTCGAGTTGGAATCCATAAAGTGCAGAGAAAGATGAGTTTAGGGCAGTTTTAGGGTTTTGGCGCGCGCCAAAACGAAACTAGAAAGAGCATAAATTTTCAGAGTCGTTTTAGCGCGCACCGTGAGGGATTTAGCGCGTGCCAAATCAGAAGCAGAAACAGGCAGTGTTATAAATGCATTTCAGCGCGCGCTTGACTGGCTTAGCACACGCTAAAACCAAACCAGAAAGTTGTCTAATTTGCTGTTAAGTTTTAGCGCGCGCAGGAGAGCAGTAGCGCGCGCCAAACCTATTGTTTTTGCTATGTGGAGTGTTTTGAGCCCCGGAATCTAGTTTTGAATGTTGTTTCTTGATTTTATAACATTAAATGAACATGAACAAGCCACGATTAAGCTTCTGATGCATTTAGTTCTGGCACCGAATGGATTCTTCCTAAGAGTTGATGTTCGGGGCCGTCGGAAGAGCATGATTGGCATGTGCTTTGATGAATTACTATTCATCAATGTCTGTGTAATGTGCTAGGCCTTGTCCTTGTCTAGTGGTCTAGGTGAGGGAGTAGAAATGGTAAGTGAGCCCGTCTTTGAAAACACTTTGGTTACTAGTTAACAACAAATAACATACGTACTTGAGTAGTTAAAAGACTAAACATCATGTTATTCTTCGGTGGGTCGGATAAAGTGAATAACGATGCTGGCCCTTTGAGCGGCACCAGGAGTAGAGGGACTTCGCAAGTGAATAAATCCGTAGGTTACTAATACCCCAAGCACGGAGGGACTTCGCCGAACGTGTACACTATTGGGCTAGCCCGTGGCTATTGGTGTGATCCACAAATAAGTTACTCCCAGATACTTCGTGGTGAGTAGCATCATGCGTACTTCCCTTGAATACTGATGTAACAAAGATAATATAATCTAGAAACAAGTAGTATTCCACGACATGTTGATGAGCATGAAGTGAACCCTAGAGTTTTAGTCGGTCCCGTAAACATAAGTTAATAATAATATGGACCTTCGTTGTAGAACTAAAATAGTCCATAACTTCTATCTCTTTACTAAGTACATTTGTACTTACCTCAATAGCATGTTTTGTTTTGTGCTTTGAGGGTGAGAAGATGAACATGATGAACAAGAATTCGAGGACGACGTTTGATGATGCTCTACTTATTGCTTTCACTTCTCTTCTATTATTTATGTTGAACTCATGACTATGTATCTTTCCTTTTGAAGACAATGTTGTACTTTTATTTGGAACTATTTGTAAGACAAGTTTGTTTTTTTGGTTTTAAGACATCGTACTTTGTAAGTTTTGGACTTCGTTGTTGTAAGATAACTTTCTACCTTTAGTATGGTTTGTAATCTATTCTGGTATCATTTACGATTTCACCCTAGTCATTTAGCTTCCGTTTTGCTAAACTTGATACGACGGCATAGAGGCTTACATATAATATTGGATTTATTTAATATTATACGTGCCGAACGTTATTTTCCGGATAAGGACTCGGTATCCAAGAACGGGGTGTTACAGTTGGTATCAGAGCAAATCGTATCAGATAAGATTTCTTTAGACCACTTAGTAACATTATGATCTTCCTTGATCTTTTAGAATGGTAGTAATGTTGGGGAGATTTTGCATCATTAAAACAAAAGAAAATTTATAAAACCTATACTACCATGCAAAACTACCTCCTAACCGGCCGAATACCGGGTAGTTGCTAGTAAAGCGAGATAAGTAAGGGGTCGATCCACAGGGAATTGGGATGTTGAATCTAGTTTTATTAATCCTCTCAATTGTTACTCAAGAAAACAAATAAACGAAAGATTAAACATAAAAACTCAAAGAACAACTAAAATAAATCTAAGCTAGAACAAATAATAAAAACCTAAACTAAGGATACATGGGATCAAACAGTGCACAAACCAAGTGATTTCAATCCTAGTTCATCTCATGATTTTAATTCAAATTGTGGTTTCACCTTTACACGAGACACAAACCCCTAATTCCTTAGTGAATCCGTTTCTCAAGCTATGAATTCCTAATTCCTTAGTGAATTCAATTATCGATCTCTCCTCTTCCGAATGTGGAGACCAATATTCCATACAAAACGAAGGTGTAGATTCAGGTTAACTATCGTATTTTAGAATCTAACAACCTAGATAATTAATCGATTAATTTGTCATCATTAACGATTAAAGATCCTATCTTTCTATGGTGATCTAACGTTACGCAACTCTCGTATGTTGTAACTATCAATCGCAAACCAATCTCTCGATAAAGTTCACACATAGCATCATAATCAAAGAAAGATACAAAATCAATTAAAGATCATAAAAAACGAATAAGGATTGAATAAATTAAATAAATAAACTCACGTAGTTTGGTACATGATTGAATCCATGAATCGAAAACGGAAGAAAAACGACATCCTAATCTAACCCGGATCACCCGAGCACAAGGCTCGGGTGACCGGCCTTGAAACCAGTAAAGTGCCGCTGCTGTGATGGGAGAATTGCGGCTGAAGTAAATTTGGTATTTTTTTTGATAATCCTTTAGGGTTACATGCTGTGTATATATATATAGGAAGCAAGGCGGCTGAAATATGTAATGCCGATGTCGGCTGAATTAATTCCTTCTCCAATTAGGATTTGCATGCAGCTAAAAGAAAGGAAAGCTTAAGTCGGTTTGGGAGAATTATTTAGGAATGAAACTTCTAAAATTCATATCTTGAATTGTAGACCTCCAAAAATTATGATCCGAATGTCATAAAAAAGCTCTCGGAAAACTCTACAACTTTCATTAAGGACTCTTCTTCAAAAAATGCCTTTTTGATTAGCCCGTCGTATTACGAGTATATTTCGGGATTTTACACTCGAATTCATCTCTTTAAAATCATCCTTTCCATCAACAATGTGTATCTACAATGTAGGAAAAACATACCAAAGCGTAACACAATCCTAAAATAATATAAAATCATCATTTAAACACATAAATCGCTACGTTTTGCAATTTAACCTATTAGAAACACCATTTACTCAATTAATCGATTATAAGCTCGATTTCTATGAAAAACATCTATATATGGGGAAAATTGATGTAAAATATATCCTTAAAAACACTACAAATTGACCCTTAACAACTCCCCCACACTTATCTTTTGCTCGTCCCGAGCAAAACAAAACAAAAATCAAGCTCGAGACAAATAAACATATATGCAAATATAAAACATATTCAAGTAGTTTAGAGGTTCACCCAAGTGCGTGTGCATAGCCATAATAAACTTCCACTAAGTTCCACAATTTGAAAGTTATTCAAACCAAAACTAGCCCGGTTTCCCATCTAAGTTAGAAATATTCAAAAATTATAACAGGCACTTTACAAAACATACATATCCCAAAAAGAAATAGTAGAGAATATCTAAAACATTTCGACGGACTCGAGGATAATCCCTACAACATATCATTCGGTTTATACTTGGGTATAAGATTAACGATAACTAAGTCCTTACTTATTCATAATAATATATTTCAATATTTTCACTTTTTTCACACTTTTCTAACACACATCGAATAAGCTTTTGCCCTCATAGCGAGAATAGGACATTTCAAGATAATCCCCTACCTTACTCCAATCATAAGGCGGCTATAAACCGACCGTCGTGAGCTTTTGGTCATCATAGTGGAATAGGACATACGTGGTACACCCTACCTCACCCAAATCATAAACCAGCCTTCCGACACACACAATTACAATTATGTTTACTTAGAGATTTCGGTTGGCGGTGGAAAAGATTATTTTCTAGTAGCACGGACCACCGAGCATAACACCTCAAGTAAACAATTTATTACTATTGCAAAGACTTAATCACGTTTCACTTATCACATTCAAACTTACGGATATTCACGGTATGTCATACTTTAATCCTAGAATACAAACTACTAAACTTTTCAAGAATTGTACATAAGCAAAGAAACATGCTATAATCATCAAAAATCTCCAACTAAAATGGGGTAGGCTTTCAACATTTAGCTCATCATTTACTATGGCATGTGAAAAAGAGTGTCGGGTGAAACAACTAAAATTACTAAATATACGAATATAGCAAAAATGATATAAACTCAAGCAAAGATATGCCTTTGTCTACTCGGGATATAACAAAAAATTTGAAAATTAAGCACTTTTCATAGAAATATAACAGAAATTGAGCAAACGACTCATAGATACATATAAACCATCCTCTCCCCCACACTTAGATTGCAACTTGTCCTCAAGTTGTGCAGAAATAATAAATTAGAGAACTTAGCTGATTGGATGCTGGCAATTCCGGAAAAATCGGTTGTTAAGGGTGATTTTATATGATTTATAACGCTATATTCTATGATATTTTTCCCCGTATTCGTACTAAATTGCATAAGAAGCATGTGTTTAATGAATATATTGAGTAAATGATATTTCAAAAGAGTTAATTGCAAAATAAGTTGATTTATGTGCTTTAATTATGATTTTACGATTATTTGAGCGATATTACATTTTGTGGTGTTTTTATATGATGTAGATGCATCTTTCAAGGCTCAAATGATGATTAAAAGAGATAATGAAGGAATTGACAAAATGAAAAAGAGATAGAGATCAAGAAATCAAAATTCGGTTATGTTGGATGGCGTCCGTGTCCCGTCCGGTGGACGGGCGTTTCTTGGCCGAACGAGCGTCCGGGGATGGAAAGTTGATTCGGGAAGTTTGGACGCCGAGGTGGACGCCGGTTGGACGAGCGTTTGATCATAACTCGGCCCGATTTGAAGTTCATAAGAAGATTGGACGGGCGTTCAAGGATCCAGACGGGCGTCCGGTAGCCGACTTACTTGAAACCGACTTTTAAAATCTATATATAGTCGGTCGTTTTCTCCACACAAGGATACAATACACTCATTATTCGAAACCCTAAACCTAGGGGCGGCTTTAGGCTGCGTTTTTCTCCTTTTTATTCCAAATTTTATGCACTTTAGATCTAGATTTAGTTAGTTACTTTTTATGCACTATTTATACAAATTTGAGTTGCCGAGGATGTCCGAGGCTAAAAGCTTCATCAAACGAGTATTGTGAAGCCATCCAACGATTGTTGATTTCGTTTTCTTCGGTTATACTTGTGAGTTTTTATTTAATGGTTGTTTCTTATTCATGTTTATTACGTTTAATTGCTTTTATGTCGGAAGATCTCGCATGTGTGATTGTTTATTGTTGATGGAAATCTTAATAAACCCTAGATCATCATGAATAAGAGTAGTGATTTGAATCTATCGTAACGGAAGTTAGTAGGTTTAATTGCTAGATTATAAACATAAAGTTTACACCTTTGGTTAGAAAACGTGTTAATCTTGCATTGGAAGATAATAGATTAATAGATGAACTTTCTAAGGAATTAGGGTTCATGTTTAGATAAGGTGAATCACACCTAGCTAAAAACCACAATATAATCGAGATAGGAAATCAATGCTTGTTGGATAGGTGGATCAATCCTCGTTTGTTCATTATACACTTGAATCAATCCTTAAAACTTAAATTCGTTTAGTTAGTTTACTTTTAGTTGCATCTTAGTTTAGTTAGTTTAAATTGGTTCGCAGCCCGTATTCTTCCTAGCTTTGGATTATATCCTCTGGTCTAGTTTTATTTTTTGCTCGTTCGATTTTTATTCACTGTTTAGATTAGTTTCGTGACATAGTTTAGGTTAGACAAAAGCTAGAATCACAATCGTTTAGTTCCCCGTAAGATCGACCCGGTATCAACCTCTTACTACGATCCTTATACTTGAGGGAAACCGGATTTATAAATATTTATTACTTGTTTGCTGTGCTAGATAAATCCGTGACAAGTTTTTGGCGCCGTTGCCGGGGAATCGGTGTTTTGTTGAATTTAGTTGAATTAATTTTTCGATTTTGTTACGATTTATTTTTGTATTCTTTCAATAAAAGTAGCGTCGAATAGATTGAGAGTTTTTATTTTGCCGTGTTTCGACGACCGTAGGGTTAAGAATGTGCAAAAGTTTTTTACTCAATCTGTTTTACGTAAAGTTTGTGTTTAGTTGTTACCTAGTCTAACCCCTGTGCTAGAATTTTATGTGGTCGCTGCGTTTTTGATGTATGATGATCTTCTAAGTTAATTAGGGTTTATAGTTAGGGTTTTCTCGTTATTTTCCCCGTCGTTCTATGCATATTCGTTGTATGGACGAGCGTCCGGTTTATTGGACGCCCGTCCGATCCCTAACGTGCGGGTAAACGAGCGTTTGGAATTATGGGACGTTCGTCCGTTCCGAATTTTCAATCCTGCTCGATTTGAAGAATCGGACGGGCGTCTCGTAATTCTAAACGCCCGTCCGGTCGGTTTTCAAGGCGGACGAGCGTCCGAGAAGTGGAACGCCCGTCCGCGTCTTTGAGATTTCCTTTGAACGTTCGTCCGGAATGCGATCCGTGTTCTCGTTTTTCTTGATGCTTTAATTTAACTTGGATTACTTTCATACGAGCTTCTGTGGCTATTTCATTTTACGTAGATGTTCTGAACTTGCATATTCATATCTTTCCATCTACGAATCCATGTTAAATAACTGATTAATTTTTATATGCATGATTCATCTATGCAAGTTATAGTCACTGTCGGTTCTCGTATGCTAGACCCGATGGAGATAAATCTCTATTTCTGTTTTATTTTTTATTGTCTAGTTTTTGTTTTCTATTTTTCTGTTTGTTTTTCCTGTTTTATTTTGTTTTAAATTCCTGTCTTTAGTTGATAATTGTTTTAGGTAGTTGTTAAGTAGATAATTAGGGTTTAAAACTTTCCCTTAGTAGTTTCCTTGGAGATTAGATCGTCTGTCTTTCTGTTTTTCTGTCGTTCCTTATTACCTTCTTTTATTCTCTGCAAACTCTGCTTCTGTTCTAGTTTTCCCGTGAGCAAACGGGCGTCTGGGATATTGGACGCCCGTCCGCTGGAAAATTATCAATTCTGTTCTGTTTTTATTCACTTAGACGAGCGTCCATAAGTTTTGGACGCCCGTTCAGGTATTCCGTCTGTCAGACGAGCGTTTAAATTACTAAACGCCCGTCCGATCTCAATTTCATCTGGACGCCCGTCCAATCTTTTGGACGTCCGTCTGGTCTTGTTTTCCTCAACACTTTTGTTTCCTTTTCTTCTTTCCCGTTCTTCTCTTTAGGCTTTTAATTCTTAGTTTAGGCTTTTACTTTCTTAGCTTTTAGGTTTCGTTCCACTTGTTTTTGGTCCGGTTTATGCAAACTCGGAGTCAAAAGGGACCGTTAATATACACCCCTGACCCCGAGCGAACCGTAGTCCGGCCAAACAGGCGGAATTTCCGTTCTGCGGTTCTGGCAGACAGAGCCGAGCGAGATCTTGAAGAACAAATAGCAAGAGAAATCACTGACTTTGTGATAATGGCCGCTAATGATAGACGTACGTTGGCAGACTACGCCATGCCAGGCGAAGTCAAAGTCAACCCGGCTATTGTGATCCCAGCCATTACTGCACAAACCTTTGAGTTAAAACCAGGACTTATTCAGATGATGCAGCATGCATCTATTTTTCATGGTTATCAATCAGAGAATCCGCATACCCACTTACATACATTCCTAGAGATATGCGGGACTACACGCATCCAAGGTGTAAGTGAGGACGCTATCAAGCTGAAACTTTTCCCATTTTCTTTGAAGGGAGAGGCTAAAGAGTGGTACACCTCTCTTCCCTCTGAATCTATCACCACCTGGGCTGAACTTGAAAGAGAATTTCTAAGTCAATACTTTCCGCCTTCAAAGACGACCCCGTTGCTTGAACGACATCTTTACATTCTATCGAAAGAAAATGAGTCGTTCTTTGAATGTTGGAAGAGATTCAAGTCTCTTCTCGAAAGTGTCCCCATCATGGCTTGCCACTTTGCAAAGGCAAGTCAATACATTCTTTAGTGGATTGACCGAGCTTACAAAAGGCATGGTTAATAGCTCTTACGGTGGGGCATTTCTTAAGAAAACGCCCGATGAGGGATGGGCATTGTTTGAGGACATTGCAAAGTATAACTATGCCCCCTCTTATCAAGCAATTCAAGCACCTCCTCCTCCCAAGGTTGAGGAAGTCAATTTGCAAAGTTTGATCGCCATGCTACGAGAGCGAGATGGTACCACCTCAAGTTTCAAATCCAATAAATCAAACTTCCTCTTTTCCACGAACCCTCAAGTTCATGTACGTGAAAATTGTCGTCGGACGAGCCATATGAATGGCCGGTGCCAATTTAATCCCCCCGCACCTTATCAAGTAAATGCGTTCATGACTATGGACGGTACAATCAAGTCACATGTCGAATTGTGACGAGGTGGGGCACACTTCTAAATTTCGCCTATGAACGGACGAATGCGGAAGTGAATGCATTCTATGGCGAGAACAATCAAAGGTTCAATCGGTTTCGGCCGGGGCAATTTTCAAAACCAAGGGTTTAATCCATCTTCAAATTTCAATCCTAATTCGAATTTTAATTCGAATCGAATTTCAACGAAACCCCGGGTTTAATCGAAATCAAAACTCGAATTTTTCCAATCCTACGCAAAAATTCAATCAAAGTTGGCCTTCCAATTCAAACTCTCAATTTCAAAGTCGGCCCGGCCCGGCCCTATGCCCCAAATCTCCAAAACTCTCAAAGCTCCTCCCAATCTCACAATCTTGAAGCCAAGTTAGAGGAGCAAAGCGAGTCAATGAAGAATCTCGAGAGACAAATTGGGCAATGGGCGAGCGGTTGGCTTCTGACCCCGGGCGCGTTTTGCCCGCCACCGAGAAGAATCCAAAGGGTGGTCAAGTTGCTCGGGCGACTTGAACAAAGGCCCATGTACCGACCTCGTGCCATCAATTCAATACGGTAAAGAGGAGGCCGGTGCAATGAATCTAAGGAGCGGTACTCAAGTTAGTGGTCCTTCCCATCCGGGAAACCACTAGCCCCTCCCCGCCATTGATAAGGCGGGGAGGGAAGGCCGAGCACCTACACTCCCCTCAACCGCAAGAGAAAACTCGGTGGCCGATCCCCCGAGAGGTGAAGAAGTTGGTGATCCTCAAGTGGCCGATCCTCGAGGACCGAAAAAGCAATCGAAAGTCGGGAGGCCGATCCCCCGACTACTAAGAAATCGAGAAAGGCGTTCGATGGAAGGATCCGGAAGACGAGCCGTAAGTGCATCCTCAAAGAAAGTTTTTTCGAGAATGACCTTAAGAAACTTCCATTTCCACCGAGAAAGAGCAACATTCCCTTGATTGAGGACAAAAAGTATGAAAAGGTTCTAAACCTTTTAAAAAATACTCAGGTGAATCTTCCATTATCGACGTCTTGGTCGAGATGCCTAAGTATACAAAATTTATCAAGGATGTTGTGTCTTCAAAAAAGAAACTAGCAGGCATGGAAAGGCAAATGGGCGAGGATTGTTCCATGATTAATTATGAAGACTTGCCAATTAAAAGAGGTGACCCTGGGAAGTTCGTACTTACAGTAGTAATGGGAGGTCTAGTCTTCCCTAATTCTCTGTGTGATCTAGGTGCCTCTATAAGCCTTATGCCAATGTCTGTATGCAAACGACTCGGTCTACAAAGCCTTCTAGAACCCACTACTATGAGTTTACAATTCGCTGATAGATCTTCTAAGAAAGCTTTAGGGATCCTAAAAGACGTTTTGGTTCAGATTGATAGATTTACCTTTCCAGTCGATTGGTATGTTTTAGATATGGAGAAAGATGAAAACGTTCCCCTAATTCTTGGAAGACCCTTCTTATCTACAGCTAGGGCCCTCATCGATTGCGATGGTGGGCAAGTGACTATCCGGGTTGGTGATCAAGAGGTGAGTTACAATGTCTTAAAGTCCATTCAAGTACCCTCTGGACCCCCAACCGGCTTTTCCATTGATTATATGACGGATGATTTTACCGATTATATGGATAAGCAAGTCATGGTACGTAGAAGCGAATATGAGCGATTGGTTGACAACCTGAATACTCATGGTGTGGTTAATCTAGACCAATTAGCAGCTGATTTTGAGGAAGAATTATTTGAAGGAGAAGCTTTGGCAATGGGACCACAGAGTAAACTCAGCGATGTTGAGTTGAAAAGTGGAGATCTCAAGTCTAGTTTAGAAGGCCCCCCTGCAGATTTAGTGCTAAAGCCGTTGCCTAAACATCTCAAGTATGTGTTTTTAAGAGAAGGTGACAAGCTTCCACTAATTATATCTGCCAAGCTTTCTCGTTTGGAGGAAATGAAACTCATCAACGTCTTGAAAAAGAATGAAAAAGCCTTTGGTTGGCAAGTAGGAGATATCAGAGGGATATCTCCGGACATCTGTATGCACAAGATCAAGACGAATGAGGGTGCAAAATGTGTTAGACAACCTCAGAGAAGGCTCAACCCTCATATGCAAGAGGTGGTTAAGAAAGAAATCATTAAACTTCTGGACATGGGAATCATTTATGCCATCGCGGATAGTGAATGGGTTTCCCCAACTCAAGTAGTTCCCAAGAAAGGTGGAATTACGATTGAGAAGAATGAGAAAGGAGAGGAGATAGCATTGAGACTTGTCACTTTGTTACGAGTACGCATCGATTATCGAAAGCTCAATGAGGTAACCATGAAAGATCACTTTCCCTTCCGTTCATTGATCGGATGCTTGAGCGTACGGCGAGGCACGCATTCTACTTGCTTCCTAGATGGATATTCGGGATACTTCCGGATTCCCATTGATCCGGTGACCAAGAAAAGACCACCTTCACTGCCGCTTATGGTACATTCGCTTACGGACGAATGCCATTCGGTCTCTGCAATGCCCCGCTACTTTTCAACGATGTATGCGGCTATCTTTGACGGGCTTGTAGAGAAGTGTATGGAGATCTTTATGGACGATTTTTCGGTTTTTGGTCGGTCCTTCGATGATTGCCTCGACAATCTTGATCAAGTGTTATCCGGATGTGTGGAAAAGAACTTAGTACGAATCGGGAAAAATGCCATTTCATGGTAGATGAGGGGATAGTTCTTGGCCACAAGATCTCCGCCAAAGGTATAGAAGTTGACGGGGCAAAAGTAGAAGCTATCGAGAAGATGAGCTACCCTAAGAATGTGCGGGAAGTTAGAGGTTTTCTTGGACATGTCGGCTTTTACGAAGGTTCATTCAAAACTTCTCCAAGATAGCCAAGCCCACGTCCACGTTACTAAAGGAAGACGTTGAGTTTAATTTTGATGAGAACTGCAAGCAAGCGTTTGAGGAGCTCAAGGATCGTTTAATATCTGCTCCAATTCTTATATCGCCTGACTGGAACCTACCATTTGAGCTTATGTGTGACGCATCAAACTATGCTGTTGGTGCTGTTCTAGGGCAAAAGATCAAAGGGAAATTCCGGCCTATCTATTATGCAAGTCACACATTGAACCCCTCTCAAGTTAACTATACTACTATCGAAAAGGAACTACGGCCGTAGTCTTTGCTATGGACAAGTTTCGTAGTTACTTGTTAGGAGCTCAAGTGATCGTGTGGACTGATCACGCTGCTTTGCGTTACCTGATGACTAAGAAAGAGGCTAAACCGTGCCTACTGCGTTGGATACTGACCCTACAAGAGTTTGAAGTTCAAATTAAGGACAAAAAGGGCAGTGAAAATGTAGTGCCGGATCACGTGTCTAGAATGTTAAATGAGGAAAAGGATGAACCGGATGATATAGATCTTTACTTTCCTCTAGAAAACATTATGTTGATAGACGGTTGTCCTCCGATGTTCCATGGTATTCTTCCATTGTGAACTACCTTCATGCCCGTTATCTCGATTCCGAAATGTCTTATCGGGGAGAAGAAAAAGTTCTTCTCGATTTGAAATATTTCGTTTGGGATGAAACTTATCTTTTCAAGATCTGTAAAGATGGGTTGCTTAGGAGATGTGTTCCGGAATCCGAGCAACGCGATATTATTGAGCGAAAGTGCCACGGTGGACCCACGGGAGGTCACTTTGGTCCGTGGAAAACCGTTGCTAAGATCTTTCAATCCGGTTTCTATTGGCCTACGATCTTTAAAGATACGAAGCTTTACGTAAAGCTTGTGATAGGTGCCAAAGAACCGGTACTCGACAAGGCGTTTTGACATGCCTTTAAAACCCATCCTCGAGTGCGAAGTCTTTGATGTATGGGGTATCGATTTTATGGGACCATTCCCATCATCTTGCGATAATAAATACATCTTAGTCTGCGTAGACTACGTGTCTAAATGGGTGGAGGCCCAAGCCACTCCTCACAACGATCATAAGACGGTGATGAAATTTCTAAAGAAGAATATCTTCGTGAGGTTTGGATGTCCACGTGCCTTGATCAGTGATGAAGGGACGCATTTCTGCAACCGACCCCTAGAGAAAGTACTTGAAAAGTATGGTGTTCGTCATAAAGCGGCACACCATATCATCCGATGACTAGTGGTCGGGTTGAAATGAGCAACCGAGCATTAAGAAAATCCTGGAGAAAACGGTAAACGGATCATAGAAAGGATTTGGAGTTTGAAATTGGATGATGTACTTTGGGCTTATAGAACCGCCTATAAAACCCCTATGGGGACATCTCCATATCAAATGGTCTACGGGAAACCATGTCATCTGCTGTCGAGTTAGAGCATAGAGCTTATTGGGCTACAAAGTTTCGAATTTCGATTCCCAATCTTGTGGACAACATCGGCTACGGCGCGTTACATGAGCTAGACGAATTCGGACTCCGGGCCTATGAAAGTGCCGGGATTAGTAAAGATAAGATGAAGCTACTCCACGATGCTAAGATTAAGAAGAGAGAATTTCTAGTCGGCGAACAAGTTCTTTTATACAATTCTAGGTTACATCTGTTTCTGGAAAGTTAAGGACACGTTGGTCCGGCCCTTTCGAGATTCTCCAAATCATTCCCGGAGGCGTTCTAGAACTTCGTGGTTATAGTGGTGACCCGTTTCGAGTAAATGGCCGGAGGTGCAAGCACTATATTGGTGAACCTAAACGAGAGACCTTCGAATGTCCGTTGCCTCGACATCCTGGGTGTGGTGCTACGGAAGTCGAAGAATTCGACGAGTCTTCACTCAACTTTGTTTTCGAGAGGATGGTCAGTAGTGGTCCTTCCGAAGAAGTTCTAGCTGGTAGTTGGGATATGGAAGAATTGGAGAGGGAGAGTCAGTTGAAGCGTTATCAGAGGACTCAGAGAATGAAGAGGTCACCCATGGGGAAGTTCAAGCGTATGTGTAAAGCTATTAAAGATTTCACCCCATGTGTGAGATGCTGTTTCTGCAGCCACACTACTGATCAGAGCTTACACGAGGTAGTGGCTGGCAGAAAAGTCAAATGGCACGACCCAGGGCTGAGTTTTCAACGGTGTCGAGCTAACGACATTAACCAAAAGCGCTACTTAGGAGGCATCCTAGATATCCCTTATTATATTAGTTAAGTTACTCGTTCACGTTGTTAGTGTTTTATTTATTAAGTTTTAGTTTAATTAAGTTTTAGTGACTAAGTTTTTCTATTTATATCGTCGGTTAGTGTGCTTCCTAGATATGGATTACGGAGTTCTTCCCGAGGAGTTCCCCATCATTAGTCGGATCCCACCGATTACGATGGGCGATGGACCATGAGGCACTATAATCTTGCACGTAGATTTTGAGCTTAGTACCCGTACGAAGACCATCACCTATGTTCTCATTGCACCCCGCTGTTCGGGAGGTAGTGACTTCACCACCGAGGAGCTACGGGAAGCTATAGGACGTCCATATACGATCCTAAATGACCCTATGCTTTGACGGATCTAGCGCCGTACTACGGGATTCACATTTTAGAGGTTTAGAGGTAGGCCGAGATGACCGGGGTGTACAAGACGACTATGATTTCCCTCCTGCTATTGATATGCTTCGTCGTCTCATCCGTTTGGTGGATTGGGACGAGATTTATGCGGACTAGCGTTAGTTAGATTTGTTTCGTCGAGCAAACGATGTAAAACAAAAGCGCTTTGTGGGAGGCAACCCATTGTTTTCTATTTGTTTTTCATTATCTTCTAGTCACTTTATGTACTTTGTTTGATTTAAAGTGTATTTTTGAAGTTTTAATTGAGTTTAATAAGAGATGTACTTTTGAATTTGGGTTATATGGAATTTTATGATTTTTGTACTTTTTGCCTTCTGGGACGCCCGTCCAGAAAACTGGACGCCCGTCCGCTATTACAAATCCTTAGACGGACGTCCACACAGCCTGGACGCCCGTCCGATATTTTCCCTCCAATCCTGTATGTGCTTTAAACTCTTGGACGAGCGTCTACCGGGCCGGACGCCCGTCCGGTTCATCGATTTCCCGGTGGACGCCCGTCCACCGAGTTGGACGAGCGTCCAACATCCGCCTATATATACCCCCTGCTTCGACGAACCCTCACTTTTCAGTTTTTTCAAATCGCAAACCGTTTCCTCTCCCTCTTTTTGGCCTAAAATCTTCATTTCTAAACCATTTTGAGCGATTCCAAGTGCTACAGGCCGCTCTTGATCCCCTCTCTTTGATTTTCATAACCAAATTCCCCAACAAACCATATTCTTGGAGAATCAGGCCCCATTCAAGTCCGACTTTTCAGAAGAAAAAAATCGATTTTGGAGTCCATTTTGGTGTTGTTTGGATTGATTTTCACCTCGATCAACATCCACTCACCCTACTTGGTAAGTTCGTAGCAAAATTTATAGTTTTTATTCACGTTTTTGCAAGTACGATCTTCGGGTCGGCTCGTTCACTTGAATATTGCCTTAATTAGGTTTTTTCTGTTTTTTTTGTTTCTTGTTGCTTTGTTTTGGTGATATGGTGTTGTGATGGGTGATGCATTGGGGTTGTTTGGTGATGGTTATGGTTGTGGTTGTGGTTTGGTTGATTTGAAATCCCGCTTTGGATGTTAAACGGGTATCTTGTTGTGAATCGGGGTTGTTTTGGTTAGTCTAAGCTTGACTATGGTTCATAAGAAGGGAGTGGTTAAGAGGCATGGAAAGGAAGTGGCTAGGGAGGCCGGAAAGAAACGCAAGGAGTTTGATCCTACTTTGGTCGATCCTAACCGGGGTGTGAGTATACGAGAACAACCTCCTGAGCCACCCAAACTAGGGCTACTTTGAGAGATGAGCCGACCTTTGACTCGAGGCCCGATGACGATGTGCCTTTGGTACGGATGCCTAGAGTTCGAGAGAGGTGGAGGTTCGTCTAGTGGCCGAGGAAGCTGTCGATGCTACCCGGGAAGAGGAACCGGTTGTACCTGGGCTGCCCCTCCTGAAAGAAATCCAAAACCGTACCTCCTATGCCATTACCTCGTCGGTTCGTGAACCCTAGAGCTCACGATGTGTATAAACATCATTATTTCTCGAGGACGATGTTGATTGAGCGGGCCATTTTGGAGGCCAAAGTCGATCCGGGGTTCACTAAGTTGCTCAAGGATCGGAAATGGGAAACCTTGATGACAATCCCGACTACCCCGGTGAATAGCTCCCTAGTTCGGGAATTTTATGCTAACTGTTCGGAAACCGATTTGGGGAAGAAGGTAGTCGTGGTTCGAGGGGTAGAAGTTCCTTTTACACCGGAAGTGATCAATCAGAAATACAACTTAGCGGCTTTCGAGGGTAGGGATTACAAGGAAGAGATTGTACATAGGCAGAGTTTGGGGCAGGATCCTTTGGAGGAGTTGCGACTTAGAGTGTGTCCGGATGTGGCATGGACATTAAGGCCGGGAGGCGACCGGAAGGAGTTGGTTACCACGACCTGGACGGAGGATTGGAAGGTCCAGTGTCGGTTTATTCAGAATCGGTTGTTGCCTAAGAACAACTTGATGCACTTTCACATTGGTGACCTAGGCATGTTGTACGCATTGACATTTGGCCTGAACGTAGATGTGGGACAGGCGTTATATGATGAGGTGGCTATTAATCAGAAGGTCTATACCCGATGCTTGATTATCCCTCACCTGATCCACAGCCTCTGTATCGATGCCGGTGTGCCTGAGTATGGAGCCGATCACAAACCGAAGAATCCAAGGCCGATACAGGGAGAAAAAGGCAAGCCTTCGGGACAGACTGAGACGGAGATACCTCAGGAGCCTGGTTCTTCGGTACCGCCTCGTGCATCCTCCCTTCCTACTTTATCTCCCGCAGTTCGAATGCGGTTGAGCATGGCCAACAGTTTCCGGGAATGGCCGAGTGATATCCGGGACACACGAACAATATTTTATCGATTCTTCGGTGTATCGTGAGGGCCGGCGGCCGAGGGACGAAAGGACATTCAATCCGAGCTCCGTTGATTTTCTTTTTGCCGATGAGATCGAGCGGTCATTGCGGATGTTCTACACGACTCGAGACATCTTCGGATGAGGAGCGACGACTCGGCGGCTAGGGATACGGCACCACCTTCTGGACCTTCCTCCGATCCTCCAGCCGATGATTCTGGGACACCGAGCCAGTCTTGATTTTATTTTGCTGCTTCTAGTTCTTTTTTTCTTTGATTCGATGGATGTATGTTATTGATACTTTTTCTTATATAATTCGTTGTAATTTTCATATTGCTACTGTTACTTTTCCCGATGGATCATGTAAGCCATAAGGCACCAGTACTTTCACTTCTACTGTGTTTATACTTTCTGGATGTATTGAATGTTTTCACTTTTGCTTTATATTCATTTTTGATATCTCTTTTCATTTTGGTATAACTCCCCGTTTTCCCCGAGATGGTTCCATGTTTGTCAAGATGTGCAGGTATATTTTTAGCGGTTTCGTCGAGCTGCATTGACTGGTTACGCATTCTAAAGTGTCATTATGTAGGCTCCGGCTCGACCGACGATTCGCATTTCGATTTAAATCGGCTAAGTCTTTTCCTTTTTCTTTCGATCGCACAACATGAGGACATGTTGAGTTTATAAGTGTGGGGGAGGGGAATGTTTCGATATGTCTACACATGTGCTTAATTCGTCTTGTTTCTATGCAAATGAGCTAAAATTTTCGAAATTTTACGACACTTTTGTTTCGTTTTGTCCCGAGTAGGCAATTCGATTCAATGTTCGCTATTTTTATAGTCATGTAAGCTATATATCATATGTTTGATGAGTTAGTTGTTTCACACGAGATCGATTTTTCACGAGCCATAGTAAATGATGAGCTATTTATAAAGTTATACCCCTTTTGGATTAGTGATTTTTGTTTTCTTATAAGTCATGTGCTTAGTGCTACGTATATATCTCGCGATTTATGATAGTTTGTATTTAGTTCCGAAGTATGACATACTTGTGAATATCTAGAAGTTTGAATGTGATAAGTAACACGTAACTTATTGTCAAATGAAAAAGTTGAAAAAAATATGAATTAATTGGGTGTGTCGAAAGCTAGTCGATGATTTGAGTGCGATAGGGTATGCCACGTATGTCCTATACCACTATGATGACTAAAAGCTCACGACAGTCAGAAGAAGCTGCCTTATGATTTGAGTAAGGTAGGGGATTATCTTGAAATGTCCTATTCTGCTATGACAGGGCAATAGCTCATTCTGATGTGTGTTTAAAAGTGAAAAAGTTAAATCAATTAATGAAGTGTTATGAAATGTGTATAAGACTTAGTTTTCGTTCATCTTATCCCCAGTATAAACTGAAAGATATGATGTAGGGATTATCCTCTGAGTATTTCAGAAAGGCCCTAGATGTATTATATCATCTTTTTCGGGATATATCACGTTTGTAGGGTGCATCTTATGAGTGTCATTTATTACTAGTCTGCAAGGGGGTATTAGCTAGTTTTGCTTTGAGTTTCTCGAGTTTGGATATAGTGGAAGTTTTCTATGGCTATGCACACACACAATGGTGAACTTCTGATTTATTGGATATGTGTTATGTATGTTTAGATGTCTGTTTTTTTTCTCGAGCCTAATTTTTGTTTTGTTTTGCTCGGGACGAGCAAAAGCTTAAGTGTGGGGGAGTTGTTAAGGGTGATTTTATATGATTTATAACGCTATATTCTATGATATTTTTCCCCGTATTCGTACTAAATTGCATAAGAAGCATGTGTTTAATGAATATATTGAGTAAATGATATTTCAAAAGAGTTAATTGCAAAATAAGTTGATTTATGTGCTTTAATTATGATTTTACGATTATTTGAGCGATATTACATTTTGTGGTGTTTTTATATGATGTAGATGCATCTTTCAAGGCTCAAATGATGATTAAAAGAGATAATGAAGGAATTGACAAGATGAAAAAGAGATAGAGATCAAGAAATCAAAATTCGGTTATGTTGGATCAAGCGTCCGGGTCCCGTCCGGTGGACGGGCGTTTCTTGGCCCGAACGAACGTCCAGGGATGGAAAGTTGATTCAAGAAGTTTGGACGCTGAGGTGGACGCTGGTTGGACGAGCGTTTGATCATAACTCGGCCCGATTTGAAGTTCATAAGAAGATTGGACGGGCGTTCAAGGATCCAGACGGGCGTCCGGTAGCCGACTTACTGAAACCGACTTTTAAAATCTATATATAGTCGGCTGTTTTCTCCACACAAGGATACAATACACTCATTATTCGAAACCCTAAACCTAGGGACGGCTTTAGGCTGCGTTTTTCTCCTTTTTATTCCAGCTTTTATGCACTTTAGATCTAGATTTAGTTAGTTACTTTTTATGCACTATTTATACAAATTTGAGTTGCTTGAGGATGTCCGGAGGCTAAAAGCTTCATCAAACGAGTATTGTGAAGCCATCCAACGATTGTTGATTTCGTTTTCTTCGGTTATCTTGTGAGTTTTTATTTAAAGGTTGTTTCTTATTCATGTTTATTACGTTTAATTGCTTTTATGTCGGAAGATCTGCATGTGTGATTGTTTATTGTTGATGGAAATCTTAATAAACCCTAGATCATCATGAATAAGAGTAGTGATTTGAATCTATCGTAACGGAAGTTAGTAGGTTTAATTGCTAGATTATAAACATAAAGTTTACACCTTTGGTTAGAAAACGTGTTAATCTTGCATTGGAAGATAATAGATTAATAGATGAACTTTCTAAGGAATTAGGGTTCATGTTTAGTGTTAAGGGTGATTTTATACGTTTTATAAGGATATATTTTATATCAATATTCCCCATATATGGATGTTTTTCATAGAAATCGAGCTATATATGTAAATATTGAGTAAATGAGGTTTTTAATGGTTAAATATGAAAACGTATCAATTATAGTCTTTATTTGATGGTTTTATGTTGTTTTGGAAATATGTTACACTTTGGTATGTTTTGATCCTTGTGTAGATACACATTGATGGTGGAAAAGGTGATCCTAAAGAGCTAAATTCGAGATTGGAAAGGATCAATCAAAGATATGGGAGAATAAAAGAGATAAGGAAAGAAATCAATCAAGATAAAGATGGAAATATCAAGATTTCGACAGTGGACTGGCGTCCAGATAGGGTGGACGAGCGTCCAGATCAGAATGGGCGTCTAAAAAAGTAAACGAGCGTCCAGGGAAGAAAAGTTGAACAGAGAGTTTGGACGGCATCTGGACGAGCGTCTTGCTAGCGTCTAAGGCATATTGAACGGGCGTCCACATAAGCGAACGAGCGTCCCACGCCGACCTAAGGCCAAACCGACTTAAAACTCTATTTATAGAGCCGCGCCCCAACCCTAATTCATTCATAATTTCATACACGTAAAATTACTCAAGAGCGGCCGCACTTTGAGGAGTTGAAGGCCGGTCACCCGAGCCTTGTGCTCGGGTGAACCGAGGTTAGATTAGGAGTAGATTAGTTTCGTTTTTCTTTTCGTTTCCATGGATCAATACTTGTTCAAAACTATGTGAGTTTGATTCTTTTCAATTTATTTAATTCCGAGTTTTCTTCATGATTGTGATTTATTTTGTATCTTTCCTTGCGTTTTGTATGCCATGAGAATAGAATCGAAAGATTTAGTTTCTTATCGATGTTTACAATACGAAAGTTGTGTAAACCTTAGATCACCATAGAAAGATAGGGTCTTTAACCGTTGATTAAGTGACAAGTTAATGAGTTATTGATCTAGGTTGTTAGGTTCTTTAAAAACGAGAGTTAATTGAATCTACACCCGAGTTTTGTTTGGTAAATCAGTCTCAACACTCGAAAGATGAGAGATAGATAATTGAATTCGCTACGAAAGTAGGCTTTCATAGCTTGAGAGATAAGTTCACTAAGAGATTAGGGATTTGTGTCTCGTGAAAGGGTGAAACCACAAATCGAATTAGAATCATGAGATTAACTAGAATTGAAATCACTTAGGTTTGTACTTTGGTTGTTCCCATGTTTCTTAGATTAGATTTATTTGAATTGTTATTTGATTTCTATGTTTTGTTTTTTTCGTTTTTATGTTTATTAGTAACAATTGGTAGGATTAAGGAGATTAGATTGAACATACCTTTTCCCTGAGGATCGACCCCTTACTCATTACGCTCTACTAGCAACAACCCGATGTTTTGGTCGGTTAAGAGTTAGTTTTGCATGATAGTTAGGTTTTATAAATTTTCTTTTGTTTTAATGATGCAAAATCTCCCCAATGTTTAGATAAGGTGAATCACAACCTAGCTAAAAACCACAATATAATCGAGATAGGAAATCAATGCTTGTTGGATAGGTGGATCAATCCTCGTTTGTTCATTATACACTTGAATCAATCCTTAAAACTTAAATTCGTTTAGTTAGTTTACTTTTAGTTGCATCTTAGTTTAGTTAGTTAAAATTGGTTCGCAGCCCGTATTCTTCCTAGCTTTGGATTATATCCTCTGTCTAGTTTTATTTTCTCGCTTCGTTCGATTTTTATTCACTGTTTAGATTAGTTTCGTGACATAGTTTAGGTTAGACAAAAGCTAGAATCACAATCGTTTAGTTCCCCGTAAGATTGACCCGGTATCAACCTCTTACTACGATCCTTATACTTGAGGGAAACCGGATTTATAAATATTTATTACTTGTTTGCTGTGCTAGATAAATCCGTGACATCGGTAAAAACCAAAATTGCTGCATAGCTCAGTAGACTGTGGAGCATCACAGGTAAATTGAATTCATCGTGAAAGTGCACAATAGTTATCAAAAATATCCTGCAGACTTGATCAGTGCAGAAAGAGTCTACGGGGAAAAAGGATTATACATGTAAAACACATGGAAAAGAAGATATAGAGATATTTCAAATTTAAGCTCATAGAAAGATGGAACATATACATGGAACATTACAAAATAGTAGGCTAGGTGCAACTACATGAAAATATAGTAGAGTGCAGCCTACATGATATGCAATCCTAAAAATAAAATAAATAAAAAAATAAATTACGACGAGGCTCGAGCCGAGCAAGTTGACCCACGACAACTCTACAGGTGACTACGGCCTATGCGAAACTAAAATAAAAACGAGGTAGTATTACGGAAACCGACGAGTTAACTACACTCAAGAAAAATAAAAGAAAAATAGAAAAACAATGCAACTAGATGACATGCAACTAAATGATATGCATCTGAATGATATGCAAAAATAAAAGAAAATAAAAGAAAGAAAACTAGCTCACTCATTTGCAACATGACATGTATATAATAAACGTCTACCGAGATAATGACAGGTTACGATAAACGACAGTGCTGTCCATTACATGCAGTGTAGACGCGCCTTAAGACTCGTCAAAAGTGATAGCATTATGGAAACCAACAGTTAGCTATACTAAACAGATATAACTCATAAGGTTTCCATCGTAGCAACGGAAAACCGACAGTAGCTACCCATATGAGTTATAACAATAACAAGGAAGCACATAAGTCTCAAAGCTCACAAGATTCATCACGGCGGTATGTAGCATACGGAAACCGACATTAGCTACTAATTAACACGAAGACCGAGTTATAGCATACGAGAACCGACAGAACTATAACTTGCATAGATGAATCATGTATAAGGAATAAGATCATTTACTTAGCATGAATTCATAGATGGAAAGGTATAACATTCATATTCGGGACATCTATGTAAAAAATAAATAGGCCACGGATGCTCGAATGTAAGCAATCCATACTAAATAAAAGCATTAGGAATGAGATCAAGAAAAACCTGGACTACGGGCGGCGTTCAAAGCACAACGAACGGGCGTTCACCTCAAAATACGGCTTTGGACGAGCGTTCGAAAAACAAACGCTCGTTTGACTTGAAAACCAACCGGACGGACGTTCGAAAAGCATAGACGCTCGTCCGGTCCTTTAAACCGAACGAGTCGAAAATATTTGAACGGACGAGTGTCCAATACTTTCAAACGCTCGTTTACTGCAGCCTAAAAAGAAGCGGACGGGCGTTCACTAACTTGAACGCTCGTCCATACAACGAATACACGGCGAGAGAGCGGAAAACGCGGACAAACCCTAAAAACTTAAAACACATATTAACACGGATCACGGCGACCACTTTCAATTAAAGCACAAAGAGGTTAGATCGAAAAAACACATAAACACATACTTCACGTTTAAACAAATCGAGTAAAAAACTTTTGCACATTCTTAACCTTATGGTCATCGAAACACGGCAAAATAAAAACTCTCGATTTGGTAAACGCTACTTTTATTAAAACGAAAAATAAACGTAACAAAATCGAGAAATAACAAGATCAGATTCAACATGACACCTATTCCCCGGCAACGGCGCCACTTTTGTTGGGGAGATTTTGCATCATTAAAACAAAAGAAAATTTATAAAACCTATACTACCATGCAAAACTACCTCCTAACCGGCCGAATACCGGGTAGTTGCTAGTAAAGCGAGATAAGTAAGGGTCGATCCACGGGGAATTGGGATGTTGAATCTAGTTTTATTAATCCTCTCAATTGTTACTCAAGAAAACAAATAAACGAAAGATTAAACATAAAAACTCAAAGAACAACTAAAATAAATCTAAGCTAGAACAAATAATAAAAACCTAAACTAAGGATACATGGGATCAAACGATTGCACAAACCAAGTGATTTCAATCTAGTTCATCTCATGATTTTAATTCAAATTGTGGTTTCACCTTTACACGAGACACAAACCCCTAATTCCTTAGTGAATCCGTTTCTCAAGCTATGAATTCCTAATTCCTTAGTGAATTCAATTATCGATCTCTCCTCTTCCGAATGTTGAGACCAATATTCCATACAAAATGAAGGTGTAGATTCAGGTTAACTATCGTATTTTAGAATCTAACAACCTAGATAATTAATCGATTAATTTGTCATCATTAACGATTAAAGATCCTATCTTTCTATGGTGATCTAACGTTACGCAACTCTCGTATGTTGTAACTATCAATCGCAAACCAATCTCTCGATAAAGTTCACACATAGCATCATAATCAAAGAAAGATACAAAATCAATTAAAGATCATAAAAAACGAATAAGGATCGAATAAATTAAATAAATAAACTCACGTAGTTTGGTACTTGATTGAATCCATGAATCGAAAACGGAAGAAAAACGACATCCTAATCTAACCCGGATCACCCGAGCACAAGGCTCGGGTGACCGGCCTTGAAACCGATAAAGTGCCGCCTTTGTGATGGGAGAATTGCGGCCGAAGTAAATTTGGTATTTTTTTTGATAATCCTTTAGGGTTACATGCGTGTATATATATATAGGAAGCAAGGCGGCTGAAATATGTAATGCCGATGTCGGCCGAATTAATTCCTTCTCCAATTAGGATTTGCATGCGGCTAAAAGAAAGGAAAGCTTAAGTCGGTTTGGGAGAATTATTTAGGAATGAAACTTCTAAAATTCATATCTTGAATTGTAGACCTCCAAAAATTATGATCCGAATGTCATAAAAAAGCTCTCGTAAAACTCTACAACTTTCATTAAGGACTCTTCTTCAGAAAACGCCTTTTTGATTAGCCCGTCGTATTACGAGTATATTTCGGGATTTTCCACTCGAATTCATCTCTTTAAAATCATCCTTTCCATCAACAATGTGTATCTACTATGTAGGAAAAACATACCAAAGCGTAACACAATCCTAAAATAATATAAAATCATCATTTAAACACATAAATCGCTACGTTTTGCAATTTAACCTATTAGAAACACCATTTACTCAATTAATCGATTATAAGCTCGATTTCTATGAAAAACATCTATATATGGGGAAAATTGATGTAAAATATATCCTTAAAAACACTACAAATTGACCCTTAACAAGTAACCCGCAGAGGCGTTCTTGGAGCAGAAAGTTTCGGAGTGCATCAAAGAGCTGATAGTCTGATACCGGTTTTAGGAGGCGTTGTGCAAGAATTTGAACCCCAATGGCATCGTCAGCATCAGACACCACCACCTTAAGTTCATCAGGAGCTACCTTCACACTTTAGTCTGCATGAGCATGACGGTGGACCCATACATGTTACTATTGTAGGTGATATACCACTGGTGTATCTACCTCATGTGACTGAGGTGTATCCATCTCAAGCTAATGTTTTCTACCCACCTCCATCGGAAAGCTACCCTCCTCCGGTAACTTATCCACCACAACAAACCTTTTACGGTTTTACCCTCCACTTACAAGCTATCCACCCCAACCTACCGTCAAGCCACCATCTCCAAAAGTTGAACCCCAATATCATTACCCACCCTATGGACTTCAACAACCTTACTGCTGGATATACAGAAACCCGAATCTGGATCCGATCCATAATTGGATCGTCAGATCTGATTCACAGCACCGATCGAGACGCTCGATCATGCACAGCGGAAGCTACGAAAAAATTCGCATGCGATTATACCACGATTTGATTCACATAAACAATTAATCTAACTATGAGAAGGTTGAAGATTTACCTAACTGAAGAGGAATAGTAAATCGACAGAGAGGGGAGAATCCGCAGTCTTCCGGATTGTATCTCCTAGCGACGACTAGTGGACGTCGATCCTCGCCGTAGAACCTCCTCGAATATGCTCAAGAAAAACCCAAGGTTTTTCTTCTCTTAATGACTAGAAGAAGAAACTAAAATTTCTCTTCTTTTCAAGTAAAGTGGCGCAAATAATTGTGTGTCAATGTGTTGGGAGGAACTGTCTTTATATAGGAAAATAACTAGTAAAGAGAGAGTTATCATTTTCACAATACAATTACCTATTCCCATAAGGAAAAAATATTTGCCATAAGATAAGAAATAATTCCCAAAAAATCAATCTCTTATCTCTTTTCCATTAATTATCTAACAAATAAATAATTAACTAATTACACAAGTGACATAATCTAGAAAAATTTCTTTTCCTAATTTATCCACAATAGGGGCGCCACTTTTATCATTAATTTAATAGAAAATGTCTTTTCTATTTTACATATTATTTACCAAATAAATAATATTGCATATTCATTAAATCGACCAACTATTTAATTTATTCTCGAGTTCCATAAAACGAGAAAACACTCGCGTGTTAGGAGCCAACCCGGGGACCAATAACCAATAGCTACAATAAATTGAATAAAATATTCATCGAACAGAATATTTCTACTCAACTTATTAATTCTAGAATTACGCCACCATAAATCCGAAACTGAACTCTATCGATTATCGATATAACTTATTCTCAAAACGTCGAGTCGAGTCGATAAGTGTCCATTGATATAATCATTACATACAGACTAACCCTTCATAGACTATCCGTAACGAAGCGGGAATATTTCCGTAAACCTTCTTCATTACATCTTATCCTTATTTACCATTAACCCACTAATGATCAATTAGTTCATAACCAATACGAACTCACGGGATCGATCAGTTTCTAGGATTAACAAAGGATTGTCTTTTTACTTCCCGCAGGAAGGAATGGATCACATATCTGTGAGACACACACTTCTCACTCATTACAGAATAGTGCCAACGTGAAAGTGATTCGGACCGCGCCTCTTAACGATCCTTAACGATCACATTAAACTCTATCTTGAAACAAGCAGGAGTCTGTAATCACTTCAGGATTAAGGTTAATCCATATATGATCATCTTGTGATGTAATAAGATTTCTCAATCACGGAATTATATGAGAAATACAGATTAAATCGGTCCAGCCCTATATGACTACATCATATATAAATGCCCCACTTAGACAACCAATGTTGACGGTCTGGATAAGACGGTCACACCATAAAGTGTTCTGGATGCATTAATGGTGGTTTAATCAATTGACCCCTTACTTTGATTAAGTTCACCACGGACTAACAATTCAAGTGTATCACCATAAACTTAATCCTCATGTGTGACACTAAGTTATATGGCTACATATGATACGACTTGGGGTTTTCAGCAGTGTATTAAATATAAGCACAAAGCAAATAATAAGAAGTTAATAAATATGTCATTTATTAATTATAAAAACAATTACAGAAATTGTCTTTCGAGCGCTACTTCCAACAATCTCCCACTTGCCCGTATAGACAAGGAAAAAATTGCCTTTCGGGCACACTATATCTAACAATCTCCCACTTGCCCGTAAAGACAAGCAATGATTGTTTTTAGAGCACCACACCCTTATTTTATCTATCCACAACATTCTCCCACTTGCTTGAAAGCAGATGAGACATATCTCCCAATTTTATACCCGCCAAGCGCTTATCAGCGACAGTAGATGCCACACGACTTGGTAAACTGATCAGCTAGGTTGTCGGCTCAAGGCGATCTTTTAGGACCGAAACGTCGCCTCTCTGCACGGTCAGTCTGATCATGTGGTACTCTCTCTCAATATGCTTTTGATATCTTGTGATTGTGAAGATCCTTTGCATAAGCAACCTCTCCACTGTTTTCACAGCAAAGTGATATCGACTTACGAGACCTGGAATCACTTCCCGATCCAACAAAGAACTTCTCAAGCCACACTGCCTCTTTAGCGATCTGAAGGTGCTATGCATTCGACTAACAAAGTCAAATTGGCGATCTTGGATGGCTCCAGACTGTAGCTCCATCACAATGAGTAAACACTGAGCCCGAGATCGACTAACGATCATCCTTAATCTGACAGTAAGTCAGAATCAGTGTAGTCAACAATACTCAGGTATGCACCTGAATATAGACGCATATTAGTCCTCATTCTCCGAAGGTACTTGAGGATGCACTATGCTACGCTCTATTGCTCAAATCCGAGACTCGACTGTTATTGACTTTCAATAACTTGACTTCTCTATCCAAAAGAGAACTTATCTCATTTCCTCTATAACCGAAGATTTGAAAGAAATATTCCGTGAGGGGTTGGGTAGGAAACCTCTCGTTGAATCAAGCATTCGAAAATGCATCACCATCTTAACAATAAGATGGATGGGATACGACCAACAACTTGTTCTCATGAATTCGACCGAATCGATTTCTAAGAATATAGTCCACTTCTCTAATTCAGAGAAACTTTGGCTTGTCAGTTTCTGACTTCAGACAACACACCCATGTTGTTTCCAACTGTTGCAGTGTTATCTTTTATTTACACTAACGTTTACTACTTTAACCAATATTGATTCTCTGGCCTTCAAAAGACTCATCAATATTCTAGTCAAGCCCACACATTTAAAACATGTGACTTGTAATGACTTAGAGGTTTGCTTTAACCCCCCAATGGATATAAGCATAGGCAGTCAATCTGCCATTGGCTTTAAGTTAAAAAACCTTTTGTTCCGAATGAGAATAGAATCCGTTGTTTGGCAAGAAATATTCAGGGAATCAACCCTATTGAACTTTCTGCTTTTCAATAAGTCAAGCAAGGCCGAATGGCGAGAGAGTTTCAAGGCATCACCCCTGGTTAACTCTCTACTTCTCAGGGAATTACCCCTAGACCACTTAGTTTTGCCTTGAAAGATAAACTTTCCATTCATTCTCATCACATAGATCCAATAACTCCCACTGGGCCTGAGACACTCAGGTGGTTAAATAAGATGTTTAACAGAACTGGAGTACCAAAACACCATTTACAGGTTTATGGCTTTGAACCAACCTCCTTTTACCATAATCCTATACAGTCTTTCCAAAAACCATAGGTTATCATTTAACCCCCATCGGACTGTAAAGTCTGCATAATCACAGCGAGTCGATGGATAAACCATACTCCCACTGCCTTTGGGTGGATTGACATTCTGATCTGGTTTAGTAGTATTTATCAGCGTAATCCCCAACAACCAATGATGGATGTGGTCTGATTAAATAAGATAGTAACTCCTTGAGCAACTTTACTTCAAAGGTCCAAGGTTGTTATTTAAACATTCTTTCAGAAATGGTGCGACAGTACAACCGTCATTATCCGATCTTCAGAATCTTATAACCAACCTTCACTCATTGTATTAAGATATTTCACGATCAATCACCATGCAAAATCTCCAGTCATGCATTGACCACCGTGATGTAGTGACATTTGATGATGCGTCACCGCGATGATGCGACACCTCAATGAAGCAACACCGCGATGACATTTGATATTTTTCCGACTTAATTTCATAAAATCTATTTATTTTCTTCATAAAATCGACTTCAAACGCCTATATCTTTTGATATAAAACTACGATCAACATAATTTTTTCACCCTAATTTATATTTTTTTCATCCTCCTTATTGTGATATCTCATTTTATGAAATGGCACATTATGCAGTGACACTCAATGACACCAACATCTTATGAAGTGACACTCAATAACAACAACATTTTATGAAGTGACATCAACAACATTTTTCTATCGAGTGTCGATTACTTTCCCTGCTTGAATAACTTGCAACTTCTTGTGCAATTCTTTGAGCTTTGCAGGGATATCACCAAGATGATGCGAAATGAAATGAAAAGTCTCTAATTAAAGAATCACTAATAACTACACGGGAATATTGATATTCTATAAATTATTAGACGATCATGCTAGGACAACTCCCTACTAGAAGTCGAACCAAAAACAAGTCCAGGGCTTTCTAGAATTTATCGACTGCTAATGCAACATACATCGTTGATTAAATGAGATTAATTTCTATTTCAGCTTTAAACCATCCAAAATATCCATGATTAAAAGATCAAATCTGTAAGTCTCAAAATCAGTATTTTTAAACAAATATCCAATATTTTTAACAGTTAAGTAAAAAAGGCACGAGCAATTTTGGTATGTTGCTCCGGCAGTAGCAACTAAGCCATGCAATAGCGCTTGCCTTGAGAAATGAGAATGAACTGCCATACACCCGTCTTTTATGGAGTGTTGACGAAGGACTGTCATCTCATTAGACAGTCGGTCCAACCTCAACCGACCATTGACTGAACCAAAAAATTTCGCTGTCTCTGAACTTCATGTAACCGTAATCATCATATAGGCTGGTTGAGCGACCTGAGTCCATCATATACCCCTTTAACTTTTACAATCGGAAAAAACCAAAATTTACTGTGACGTTTCTTGATAGGCCTGTAGGCAAAAATGTGTAATAAAAAAGAACACCGAAGAACAGCCAAGGAAATATAGAACTGAATCCATAAATAAAAGCTGCCATATGTAAATCCATCATCCGTCAGCGCTCTCCACCTGATTTTCTTCCAATATTTCTGAAACACAAAAATGATGTAAATTTTGATTCATCTTCTTCAATTGCTGAATCATCTGAATAGATCTTTTGTACTCCTGTTTCAACCTTGCCACCTCCATTTCAGTAGCTGCCGTAGAATCATGTTGCTACAACACGGGAAACAAAACATCATGAGGTAAACAGCTTTTTATTTATTATACACAATGAGAAATCCAATTTGTATGTTCGATGCTAACTAGCTTGCCGAATTTTACCCCAACCCCCCCCCCCTCAGGGAGGGGAAATACTTGTGTGAAGAGTGTTTTTTGTGGTGAAATGACGGGTGAAACGATCAGAACCAAACAGTTTAAATACAGAATGAAACTGTGGTTCATATTGCTCCACACGGTGTCTCCACACGTGCGGAGACACCAGACAAGTATTTCCCGGGAGGGAGAGTACCCTGAGGCTAATTAACTAGACGACAAGCATGATCGATGCATTTGCTGACTCGATACTTGGTATGTAATTTCGAGGCTAGTTCAAATTTAGGGAGTTTGGAGGCATTCTACATAGAGACTTTAGTTGAACTGGTTCACAATGTTTACAGCCATCTTTTACTGTCTGAGGTTTGTTTATGCTTAGTAAGCCCCATTAACAAAGTTAGAGCATATACACCTGTGTAAAAAGAAAATCTTGCCCATTGGCAAGGCATTAACCTGAATCAAGACTCTCTAATATATAGCCCTTTCATGTAAGAAATGATAAGACAAAACAGACAAACACATATAAACTCATATAGATAACTATCTGCATTTATTTACTGCTATATCACATGGTCACGGTGTAGTTATTATAACATATAATATGACCTTAAATACCCCAAGGACTTGATAGATGAATTTCATAAAGTGCTGAAAGTGGACAAGAACAAGATGAAGATTTAAAAAGAAAAAGAGAATTAATTTCCAACAAGAGGAACATTCAAAAAAATAAAAAGGGGAGTTTCACAAGAAAACAACACATACAAAAAAAAATGCAGAATATAGTAATGAGATAATGGGAACCTGGAGCTCTTTTATTTGATTCTTGATTGTTTGAGAAGTGGCATATGAAAAATCTTCAAGGTTGGAGGGCATCTGGAAATCGATATATGCTTTCATGTCCCCTTTTTCACCGGACAACGTACAATATTTCTCCAGTGGCGGAGGCATTGCTACATGCCTTTGCAATGAG
This sequence comes from Gentiana straminea, assembly GCA_036785695.1. Classification (NCBI taxonomy): domain Eukaryota; kingdom Viridiplantae; phylum Streptophyta; class Magnoliopsida; order Gentianales; family Gentianaceae; genus Gentiana; species Gentiana straminea. Next base: position 138,858 of record JAVUPR010000515.1, on the reverse strand, counting down.
AAACCTTGGGCATTTGAGGATTTTCGCTGGGCAACAGGTAGAGGCTGTCTAATGACAATCACATTATTCACAGGGCCTGCACCACGGCCAGCAAGATGTACTACAATTACCCATGAAAGAAAATGAAGAGAAAACAAGTGATTGCCGGTGCAATCAAATTAACTACATGTCAAACAAGGCAAAGAATAGAAAGTGTCATTATAGTAGTCAGACTTTCACATATTGTTTTAATACTTCCCATTAAAAATTTGTTGGTGAATGAATGATCATCTGATTATTAGAGTACTACAGGAAACAAGAGAAATATCAACGTGTCAGTGGCTAGGCAAGGTTACTTATTGACATTGTTGTACAAGAAAAAACTTTAAAAGAACGGGAAAAGTGTAACTCTCTATGACTTGGCAGGAAAAAAGGGAAAATGAAGCTCGGGCACATTTGGAAAAAACAATGGACGATAAAACTTGGAAGAAAAAAAATCAAAAAAAATTGATCCATGATTAAGACCAATTTAATACAAATGAATATGCGTAATTTAACATAACGTATGTATCAGACCAAACCTGACGTTAATCAAGATTGCAATCTCTAAGAAACGACTGTATACCTTTAGCATGTCTTAACACACGAATAATGTTGCGGCTTTTGGTATCCCAAATTCGAACCATCCCGTCTTCTCGCTCCGATACTAATAGAAATCCATCCACACTCAATGCTAAACAAGTTACGACTTTCTTGTCAAAAGCAATTACAACAAAGATGATCACTTTCTTCCTCTACGGTGAAACACCAATACAATACACTCCGCCCATCCAAATTATAAGTTCAAGCTAAAGTTATAGTGTTATGCATAGTTTAAGAATACTTAATCGGGAAGTTCTTCATTGGTCAGCCGTTTCAGGTTATCCATAATTAAACATTTTAGGTTGTGAAAAATGCACATATAAAGAGGACAAATAAGTAAACCAACTACCGTTCTCTTTAACATTTATAGAAAGTAAACTTGTGAATTAAGAAATCCAAAAATTGAAACATGGATCTCTATTTTGGGGGCATGGAGTACTAATTAAGCAAACAATCTAGAAATGGCAATTTGAATGTAAGGTGATTTAAAACACTAGGCATATGTAGTTCAAAAACTAGAAGGGAAAAAAAAGCGATTAAACGAGACAATCAATTGTTTGATGTACACTTTACTAAAGTCGGATGTTGATCTATAACACGAGATCGACGGACACCGTGTGTTCGGATAAAGTGCCAATAATGTGCAAACCATGGTCGCTATTCAAAGAGACTTGAGCATTAACTCGCACCAACGTATATTTTACCATCTCTTCCACCAATGTATAGGCGTCTTCGCCGGGGTCCAATGCAATTGCATCTATTATTGAGGGAAGACAATATTCCTTAACAAACTTTCCTCTTGATAAGCTCCAAATCTAGGATTACATCAAATCAGACTATTTGCATGAAAATATAAGCCATAAATAAGAACATTTGCACATTTATGTTTTGGAAGCATGTATGCCTATACTTATAAAACATTATAAACAGATACAGATCGAGTACAAAGAAAACAGTGCAATACAGGAATCAACGATGTTTAAAACCTGTGTATATACAAACTCCCCACCAAATTCTGTTAAGAATGTACTTAATCAAAAGGTATTTGGTAGATGATAAAATAGAGGTGAGAGTCCTTATGCAAGTAAACTCGTAATTCAATGGCTATAGAGAAGAGAAACAACATAGGGTCACCAATCCATAGACAGAAATTGTACTGTATCTTTTGTACCTGCAACAACTGAAAATGCTACTACTAGATTTCAACCTTAGCAGGAAGAAAGTAAGAAGAGGGTTGCTTCTAAAAATAAGTTAAGAAAACAACAAATAGATAAATAAATAAAAAAGCACGGCGAGCACAATGGAACACACTTGCACAAAATATCATTTATAGTGTTGATTATGTAATAAAGATAATTGACATAAAAACATTAAAAGATCAGATTCCAATTGAAGCACAGAAACACAACCTTGCATGTCCGATCTTCTGATGCAGATATAATAATAGCATTGCAACCACCATGACCAGCCACAATATCTGTAACTCTTAATGTATGCTCGGAAAAACTATATTCGTATATATGCTTGGCTTTCTCTTGCGCGATCGTCAAATATCCCGTTCAAGAAATTCTTTTGCATTATATAAAGAAATCACACAAACCAAAACAAATCTGAACCATAAGAAAGGTTATGTACATGAGAAGTGACCACACTCGAACTGATCCATCATCTGATCCAGAAATCAAAAGGGACTGATCATCAGAGAAAAGTAAGCATGATACAGCCCTATAGTGTCCGTGCCACTTCTTCAATAGTCTTCCGGTCGCAACCTACATCATAAAATATCATTGTCTTGTTTCCAAAAGAAAACACAAACTCAGAAACAAAATTTCCAAGGAATGAATATATAATATTCCTTCAACAAATTACCTCCCATAAAAATATATCACCAGAAACACCGCCACCCTGCTAAGTAAGTTCCCTCACTATTAGAAACAAGTGGTTTGATCGGCTCCTCGGGAAAGCTCTTCACCTCCACCTGAGGCTACATTTCCAAGAGAACACTACATTGTAAGTTCAAATTCCACTGAAAAGATAACATCGCTCGACAGTAAGCTACCAAAGTCCTTAAGAGGCAATTAATCGAACACATTACTTACTAACAATCGAATACATACATTTAGGCTGTCCATCGGTGAACCCATAAATACTGATGCATATATTTAGTAAGAGCACTCATTGATGTAATCACGCTTACTAGATGATCATATACCTTGTTCCAGGACCAGTACATGATGGAACCGGTGGAGGATTTGGATTCACGGAGTTGAGAGGAAGCAAGGAAGCGGCCGCCGACAGAAATGAGGCCATGTGGAGGAGAGGAGCACGAGCGAAAGCGGAGATGCTCTGTGCCTGAGCGAAGGTCCCAGCAACTGATTCCGGCATCGGTAGGCGATGAAGCAAGGACTAGCTCCGGGTCCATTCAGTTAGAACCTTTTCAAAATTCTCCGAGTAAAATTGCCGGGTGACAGAGATGCAAAGACCGCGCGAACCCTGATAGCTAAGAATTATTTTTATTGGGCCGGCCTAGAGCTGCATATAACTTTAGACCCAATTCGTAGTAAGTAACGTACTGGACTAATTTTCAAAAAAGTAACGTACTTAGACTATGACCCAATGAACTTGCCATTTGTTTTTGGATCCCTACTTTACTTTCGGCACCATAAATTTTTGGGAGAATCATCCATACAGACATTTTTATATTTCCAACGGTCATTAAGGACAAGTACATTTATATAAGACAATAAGGACAAAAACTAAAATGATTGGACAATATTACCCTTCCCGTACAAAACCCAAAAAAAACACGCCTACGTTCTTACCTCTATCTATCGAAGAATTTGAAAGGATTCCCGCAATAGGAAATCGGCAGCCGCTTGAAATTGGAAATTCACAATCGGAAATCCTCGCAATCGAAGAAGAAAAAGAAGGAATTCTTCACAGAAATCGACTCTTCAAATTTATCTCCTCAAAGCATTGAATTAATACTTAAGAAGGGACTTATCCTACTTTGAATTAATACTTAAGAAGGGACTTATCCGCTGCACAAAATCTTTTAAACTAAGAAAAGTTTTTGAAATTCCACTATAGTCATTCACACCCCACCCCCCCTCTTCTTTTGGAAATGGATATTCAAAAAGTAACTAACACAATTCTCAAAGGCATACTGGGTTGGACTTGAATTATTCACTAAACCAAACTAAACAAGTAGCTGTAAGATGGCATTCTTGATATGAGCAATTGCACTACCTATCTGAAGAGTTCATTGTGTAAAACAATACTACATCTTCTATATTGTTACCTTCTTAAGAAATAAAACATTGAACCCGAGCTGATCAAAACTAATACTATAACAAACACCAAATAGCTACCCCCACAAAAAAAACTGTATCATGTACTTATAGCATATATCAGTGAGGGTATTGTGTGCCTCAAATATCCATAAAAGGAAAACATGAGTGCCATAAGTTCTCATATTATCTTTAACCACCTGTGTCATTTCACCATCAAGTGTTAAATAGAAGAGGTTTCAATTACAGCACAATAGGCATCTCTCAACAGCTGGTTCGTTCAATGAAAATTTAGCATGTTATGTCTTACCCTTCTTGAAATGCAAAAAAATTCAAATCAACTGGCATGATGCCAAATTATGATACAGCATGAAGAGAACACCCATGAAATCAAAAGAGCCGAATATATGCAGTAAACAAACCATGTGTAAATTTTTACAATGTAAGTCCACTCCATCTATATGAAATTAGCCCAGTTCGACTACGGGTACATAAATCATATACAAAGAGATTATTGTTTTTAGAGATTAGAAACAAAATAAAAACCCTGAAAATGTGCTTTTTCATCCCTAAGCAAAATAGAGATTGAAAAAGACTTCACAACTATGCAAATTCTACAACAGAAAATACATACAAGTAGGAAAAACAACAGCGGCGAAACTTTGCATCGAGAAAGAAGAAAAACAGAATATGTAAAAGTTCAAATGCGAATTCATACAAGAATCGAATACAAGAAGAGGGAGAGATCGGGAAAGACTTACAAAGCAAGAGGAGGAGAAAACAGCCGAGAAGACGCCGGTTAGTTAGTAGACTGGACGCCGCAAAGGGAAGATTCAACCCTGCACAGACCACTTCGAAGTTTGAACTCTCCGCTAGAGCTAGACAACAGATTTCTGTGTTACTATAAACCCTAATACTCCCTCCGTCCCGTAATGTAAGTTGTTTTAACTTTATCGATGCCGGAAATCGCCGGTGGTCAGCAGTCGTGCCGGATTTTCTGCTAATTTGCCTTACAAAGTGGAGTTTGTTGCTGAGAATGTACAAGGACGAACTGGGCCTGTCAAAATCTCTGTCATTTTGTTTCTTTAAATTCTAGTACGGGTCGCCGGAAAAAGGGGTAGGTAAGGGTTGCGGCGGGAAGAGGGTAAGATGGAGGGTTTTGTCTTTTGATGTTGATGAAGATGAAGATATAACGGGAGGTTTATTTTGGTTAATTTAAAAGTACCGGAAAGAAATTAAAATAAGGGAGGAAAGTTTATATAGTATTATTTGAAAAGTTTGTGTTTTATTTACTACTAACGAATAAGTTTGTTTCTTATACACTTTTTTCTTCCTTCCTCCTTAAAAAAGAATTGAACTTCCTAAAATACCCCCAGTTTTATAAAATTAAAAGAAAAAAGAAAGCCATTATCTGCTAACTGCAAACATCATCCAACCAAAATAATCGGCTGTGGGCTGCGGCCATATCCCTTCCTAACCTTCTTTGCTTCACAACTAATCTATGTCTTCCCAAACCTTCTCACCTGTTCCCCAACCTAACCCCTCATCATCGCAGCCAGCAGCCTCCATTCTCAGGTTTGAAAGTTTGGTTGCAAAATAGCATTTTCCAATATCTCATAAAGGTTAGTTGAGGTGCTAAATTAGTTTGTATGTGCCTTTAGTTTGAAAATAATTCATTGGCAAGTACCGTGATCTTCTCTTCATTAACATGCTTAGCAAGACTTCTTCCCTGCAGAATAATTCTATAGAAACTTGATCATTTCCTTGGGAGCTGTTTCTTCTGCAGAAAAGCTCGAACTGCCCCCTCTCATGGTGTTAGGAAATAGCATCTTATGGTGTAACCACAAAAACCCAACCCATAAATTTTTTTGTGCAAAACATTCACATTTTCTCAAGTATGATTTTTTGAATTAAATTTTTTTGTGCAAAACATTTACAATTTCTTATGATTTTTTGAATTACGTAGGAAGAATATATATAATATTACAATTATTTGGAGTAGTACCTCTTTCTTGAGCATTGAGTTTTGATGCATCTCTTGAGATAATTCTTTGTCATAGCATGCTTGACATATGGGATGCATTCTTTGTATGTGCCTTTAGTTTGAATTCAATTTGCCCATCTCAGGATTGGTTTAAGGGCAATTTAGTTGTTGAATTTTTATTTACATTTATTTGATGTGAAAAATCTCGAAGGCTAACTGCAAATCATAGTGCAAATTGTGTTAGGTAAGGTGAAGTTCAACAATTGTGTTAAGCAAGTTTGATAATTGTTATATACATCTGCTATTTTATTAGTGAAAAACAAATGTATAACTAATAACAACAGCAAAAGGTAAAATTTAGCATTCCATATAACTAGTATTCATGTTTTATAAGGTACATTAGTGGTATACTAAACTTGGGATATTGGAACAGGATATCGTAAATGGCTATTGCAGATACGGATAAGGTGTGGATACAAATATGTTATTTTGTTGAATTTCAGAAGAATGGCGAAGGAATGTGGACAAGGAAATATGTGGATGATGAAGAAAACATGATAGTAACATCTGTGGGAAAATCTATTTCATATGATGAATTGTACAAGAAAGTAGCTGAGAAGCTGAAAATAAATTCTATGCTATATGAATTGGAGATGCGATGTGAAAACCATATACTGTCCAATTATCCACAGCTACCAATGAAGATAGATTGTGATGAGTCGGTGGAGTGGCTTGTGGCGGTTTCTGATAGAACCAGGCTAAACATAACGTTGAAGAAAAAAGTTATTGGAATTGAAGAACCTAATGTTGTTGAATCAGGTACATCTTCGTCTTGCTTGGAATTTAGAATAGATTTTCTTATTGTTGATTTTCCATTCCTCAAGGGCCATTCTAATAAAGTGATCGCTTCTAATGGTATAGATGCTTGCGGTATTAGCGGAGATACTTATTGTCTCGGTGAAAAAAGTCCTCGGAGAGATAGTGCCGCGGTTGACCCATTATTGTTGTCATTTGGTGAAGGTGTCGACTTGTATCCGTGGGCGACCAACAATATAGATGATGACGGTTTTTGGGAGGATATTGATAGAGATGAATGTTCGGATGACGGTAATTTTGGGGAGGATATTGATAGTGATGATTCTTCGTATGACGGTAATTTTGGGGAGGATGCACATGAAAACACACCCATCGAAAATAGTTTGGGTGGCAATAGTAATGGCTCGAATTCTCATGAAGATCCAATTGTGCAATCAACCGGAAGCCTTGATTTAATTCCAAGTCACCCCGATAGCGGCCACGTTTCTTCGGTGAGAATTCCAGAAAACTTGGATATTTGTAAGGGTGATTTGTTTGAATCGAAGGGCCACTTGATACGAAAGTTAGAGATGATGGCGTTGAAGGCACATTTTGAATTCCCGAAAACACATCATTCACCCTCAGATGTTCTTTTCTATTTTTTTTATTGTTTTTACATAAAACACTGGATGGACAGGATCAATTTTCAGGGCTGTGAACATTTTCGGGGACTATAGCTTTTCCGTAAAATACTTGGCACAAGTTTTTTTTTTTTTTTTTTTTTTTTTTTTTCAAAGTGTAGAGAAAATATGGTGTAGAGGTAGATTTAGTAGTCCTGAAATCATATGTGTGGTGTAACAAGTAGATATCATTTTTTTTTTAATTTTAGAAAACGATCTTCTTTTATTACTTTAAATGAGAAAAAAAAAAGTACATGATGGAGCAAAAGGATCTCCAAAAACATCACAAACAGGTCCCAATACTGGCTCCAAGAAAAACTACAAACCCCAAGCAATTTTCAAGTTTCTGACTCTATTTACTACACTAATGGTACGTTTGTTAGGACGGAACAAAATGTAATGGAATAATTTTTCATTCCATTCCAATGTTTGTGTCTGATTATGAGGGAATGAAGTGGAATGAAATTTTATTCTAATGGAATGAAAAATGTCAATTTTCATTTCTTCCAAAATTGGATGGAATGCGATGAAATAAAATGAAAATCGACAAAACACGTGGATGATGAGGTAAGAGTGGGTAAATGGTAGGGCAGGTTAGGATAGGTGATGAAGTAGTAGGGTAGGATAGGATAGGGTGGTGGTAAGGTATATGGTGAGGTGGTGGGTAGGATAGGGATGGTAAGGTCTGGTTGGGTGGGGTGGTGGGTAAGGTAGGGTAGGGTAGGCAGTCGTAGAAGCGAAGCTTATCGCCACGCCGACCATCAAATAGGAGATTGGGCCCGGTAGGTGGTAGGAAAGGTAGGGCAGTGGTGGATATGGTGGGGTAGTGGGTAGGGTAGGGAGGGTGTGATGGTTTGGGTAGTGTTGTGGGTAGTGGTGGATATGGTGGGGTAGTGGGTAGGGTAGGGATGGTAGGGTCTGGTTGGGTGGGGTGATGGGTAAGGTAGGGTAGGGTAGGCAGTCGTAGAAGCAAAGCTTATCGCCACGCCGATTGGGCCCGGTAGGTGGTAGGAAAGGTAGGGAAGTGGTGGATATGGTGGGGTAGTGGGTAGGGTAGGGAGGGTGTGATGGGTTGTGTAGTGTGGTGGGTAGGGTAGGTGGGTAGGGTAGGGTAAAGGTAGGGATAGGTAGCATAGATGATGGGTAAGGTAGGTTGGAGTGGGATGGTGGGTAATGTAGGGTAGGGGTAGGGGTGGGTGGGGAAAAATTGGGGTGGGTAGGGTAGGTAAGGTAGGGTAGGGTAAGGTGGTAGGTAAGGTAGCGTATGGTAAAGTGGTAATGTATGGTAGAGTAAGGTAGGGTATGGTAAGGTGGTAAGGTAGGGTAGAGTAAGGTGATAGGTAAGGTAGGGTAGGGTAAGGTGGTGAGTAAGGTAGGGTAGGGTGTGGTGGTGGGTAGGATAGGTAGAATATGGGTGGGTAGCATAGAGTGTGGTAGGGTAGGGTATGAGTGGGTGATGGTGGGGTAGAGAGTAGGTGGTGAGGTAAGGTATGTAGGATACGTAGGGTGGGATAGGGTGATGATGGAGTAGATAGGGTGGGGTGGGTAAGATAGGGTAGGGTAGGTGGTGATGGGTAGGGTAGGTAGGTTATGGTGGTAGGTAAGGTATGGTGGGTAGAGAGGTAGGGTGCAGGGGTAGGGCTACCCCACCTCACCATACTTCCACCATATCGCACCTTTTATTCCATTCTTTCACATCTCAAACGCAGTAATGAAATGAAATTATTCCATTTCATTCCATTCCTATTACTTTATTCTATTTCGTTCTATTCATGCGTAACAAACATGCGATAGAAGTAAAGACATGAACCGGTGGCCTATCTTCGCCTTCATTGTGAACCGGTTTATTCCTAAAAAACCATAAGTTGTGATGTCATGTTTTTTCATTATAATGTGATGTAGTGGTGATCTAATGATGAGGTGCGAATAAAGACAAGAGTAGTGATACATTCATTATCATTTTCACCACAACATTTTACACAACACAATCAACACCACACATTTTATTTGGACCCAACACATTAAATACTTTATCATTTTAATCAATGGGATTGAAGCAAGTAGTGATAATTGTACTACATATTTGTGTAGTGCACATACCATTTCCTTAAAGACGGAAAAAAAACGAAAAAAAAAATGGATATTAAAAAGGTGTTATTCAGAAAGTCGAACACTGTATAGGTGAGAAATTCTTACCTAAAGACTCTCATATAATGAGTCTCTACCGTGGCTACCGTACAGTTTCATTACATAATGAAACCGTGTGGTACAGAATGAGCCATATATATTACTCCTTATTAGAGAGTATCTAGGCAAGAACTTCCCCGTGGAAGCCAAAAAAAAAAATTACCTTTCAAAAAAAAAAAATAATAATAATAATAATAATAAAAAAAATTGTTTGCGCTCTCATTCATCGTCAAGCCGAATCGGCAACCACTCTCAAGCTGGTGAGACGATTTAGACGAAGAAAAAATGGAGAAGACGACGTTGATGAGATCACTATACCGCACCCTTTACCGCCGATCACCGGGAATCTCTGCTTCTGCAGCTGTTGTTGCAGGCAGTAACCACGTTCGCCACCTTCACCTCGACCCATCCCTTCCCTCTTTTCGGTCTGCTGGACTTTCTTCTGGTACTTTCTGTTTGCTTCTCTTTGCCCAACCCACTGTTGTAATTTACAGATGTTCGCTTCCCGTGCAAAAAGTTCGTCTCATTTTTTTCCCACTAATTTAATGTTTTTCTGACTTCAATTTGATTCATCTTATGATTTTGTGTTTTTTTTTCTATTTAATTTTGAGATCTGCCATTAGGTGGATTTAGTGTCTCTCCTCCAAATGTAGTATTGGATTAGGGGAACAAGGAAAATGAGATTGGACACTTAAACTATTATGATGATTTAAACCAGAAACATCATTTGGTAAGCGACCACTGGCTTTTTGAATTAAGACTAGGTTTGTTTGATGTAAAAGTGGGGGTAAAAGAGAGATGAAGTTGAAGAGAGAGGGAAGTTAATGTTTATCATGTTTCGAGTTACATTTGGGTATAGGGCATGTAAAGCTTTACCCACCCCTTTCCCCTCAGAATTCCTATTTTCTAAGCCAAACCTGGTCGAAGTTTGATCTGCAGTGCACTCATAACTCATAAGAATGCCTATTACTGTGTCCAATCCTTGTATCTTTTCGGGGTTGAAGGCATTAGGGCATCATAGATAAGGTTTTAAAAATGCTCAGTTAGAAATCTTCTTCCAACTAATTTGCAGAACTTCTGGAGTATTTAACTGATCTTTGTATTCTCTTTTGCTGAAGATTTATTTGGATTTTTATAATTAGGATGTGATATGTTCACTTATAAGTTGATTACAGGTTTTGAGTCTTCTTTTGGGATGAGAGTTGGAAGTACGCGCCATTTCTGCGAAGGTTTATCTCACATGCCTACTCTAAAGGATCCGGATATTGTAAATGCTTTCAAGGACTTAATGGCCATGAATTGGGATGAGCTTTCACCAGCAGTGGTCTATGGTGTGAAACATGCCCTATCTAAAAAACCTGACGACAAGGACGGTCAGGAGGTGCTAGCTAATGTATTCAGAGCAGCAGAGGCAGTTGAGGAGTTCACTGGGATTCTCGTATCTCTTAAGAGGGAAATTGATGATAGCATCGGGTTAAGTGGAGAGGTGAGATCCATGATATTGAGTTAGTCACTTTATTTTTACGGGGTTTCGAGATATTACTGTAGACATGGAAATGTTTACTTTTGGCAGGATGTGAAAGCAATGCTCGAAGACTTTAGCAAGGCACTGCAGATTGTATACAGTCGTTATGTTCAGTACCTCGATGCATTTGGTCCAGAGGAGGGTTACCTTAAAAAGAAAGTGGAGAGTGAGGTTGGAACAAGGCTGATACACTTGAAGATGAGGTGCAGTGGCCTTGGCCCGGAATGGGGAAAGGTAAAACAATTTTCTCTCTGTATTTTTATCAGTAATTTCTTATCATCCTCTCTTGGTACAAATGACATACAGAAACACTAGAAAATATAGTTCATTGGCTGCTATTTATTGGCCATGCTGAATTAGTTTCTGGCACACACACACACACACATATATATACACTCTAGTGAATATCACTCACATGTTAGACACATAAGTATCTAGTAAGATTCACGTAAAGCTTGGTGTTTGTTGCAATATTAGTCTTGAATGCTATGAAATGTTATGCACTTGAAGATCGTCTTTTTGAACGAGATAAGTGTTGATTAAAACGAATTCTGATGTTAGAGCTGATGTATTATATTCTCCCAAGCAGTGTCAGTGTAAGGCTTCGATCCTGGTTCATGAACAATGTTTTGTGCTTCCACTTAATATGTGCCAAATTATTGTAGAAATTAGTGTAATGATAATGCCATGACCAGATGGACACTATAACTGCCCCAACACGACATGACAGTTGATGTGTCAATGAGACCACTGACCACATATTATTTACAAAATATTGCCTAATCGTCTTTGAACTATACGATGTGTAAACACAACAGGGTATCGGTGAATGACCGTAGAACTATATCTCTTTAAGCCAACTTGTACTTCCAAGATTGGACTATGTCTTTGATCTGTCATAAGCTGACTTATGCAAGCTATGTAGATAATCCATATATTTGATCTGAGTTGGAAACATATTGGCTTCATTTATAATTTCTATTTACTTTTTCTATGTAAAATCCTGCTTTTGTGTTTTGTTTAAGGAAAAAAAAAACTTAACTTAAAATTATCATTTATTAATTAATTGGATAAAGACATTTTTGCCCCCTTTTGTGTCACAGTTTTTGCACTTCTATCCTCAATGTATCATCTTGACACTTTTACCTCTCATCTTTGCATTGTTTAAGCTTTTCAGCCCATTTTTGCCATTTGTCAAGTTTATATTGGTTAGAGCATGTCGTGCATATAATGTTGGATGTTGGACATGTGACACACTTCAGACTAAAAGAAAATGAACAGATGCAGGGTTAAATGCCAAGATTAAACATTGGGGATGAAAGTGCAAAAATCGTGAAACAAAAAGACCAAAAGTGTCTTTATCCTTTCATTGGACACATGCCCCTAGTTGTATCCTTTATGAAGGACTGACCTATTTAGTGTCTGCTTCTGTTTAATTGCAAAAGATGACATTTTCCAGTCATGCAATAATGTAATAAAACAAGTTTTGTTTAGTCGTGTTCTTACAAGAGTTAGCGTTAAACTGCTCGTTTGATTTTTGGTGCTATATTAATATATCCGTTATCTTTCTAGTGAAGCAAATGAAAATATTCTATATGAGAGACTATTTATATGCTTCCCTCAATGTAGGTCACTGTTCTTGGGACATCTGGAATGGCTGGTTCATATGTTGAGCAAAGAGCATAATAAGGTTGGAAACGGGCATATAAAAAGTGTATGTATTTGGTGGGTGTTCTCCAAATAAGCACTAAATGATGGGCCTAGTACGTTTTTGCTGATGATTCTTTTCAACTTCTGTTATCCATTGCCTCACAAAGTAGCATTGTAAGTAAATTGTAGCAGAATAAGTGTATCCTCTCTAATAATTAAGAAAATACTATTTTCTGTTTACAGTATTTTGTGTATTTCACTTGTGTCATCCACAAGGATTGATCCTTTTTTTCTTTTTCTTTTTCTTTTTCTTTTTCTTTTCATTTTAGTTTCGAGAGCTTTTATTATCTATTATTAATAATGTTCTGATACCGAACGGGGAATGCATCGCAAGAAAGTACTATGTTTTTTTTTTTTTTTTTTTTTTTTTTTTTTTTGCCACATTGAGTAATGGAAGTAGCCTTAATCTCAAGATTGACTCGAGTCAAAATTTGACTCGACTTGACTTGAACGTTAACGAGCAATAGTAATGGAATACTTGTCTCGACTACATATATATATATATATATATATATATATATATATATATATATATATATATATATATATAGATAATACAAAACATATATCTATATTTATCATATTTAGTAAAGTTTGGGCATCTAAAAAAAGAGAGTAAAGTTTGGAATATCAATTATACTTTCTTACGGAGTACATATATATGATATCTTCAAAAAAACAAAACAAAACATGTATATGGAGTAATTTTTAGGGAGAAACGCCCATAAGGACATTTTAATATTTTCAACAGTCATTAAGGACAATCATATTTATATAAGGTAATAAGGATAAAAATTAGAGGGATTGGACAATATTACCCTTCTCGTATAAAACCAAAAAAAACACACATGTACGTTCTTACATCTATCTATCGAAGAAATTGAAATAATTCTTGCAATCGGAAATCGGCAGCGGCTTCAAATCGGAAATTCGCAATCGGAAATCCTCGCAATCGAAGAAAAAAAAAAAAGGAATTGTTTGTAGAGGTCGGCGCTTCAAATTTATCTCCTCGGAGCTTATGAACCGATGACTAGGGCCCGATCAGCGAGAGGACCAGGGATTGTTAATGAATTACTGAAATCAAATTTTCAGCCCGTGAATCCATTTGACCTTTGGAACTATTTCAGAGGATGGTTAATGAATTACTGCAAAAATGAATCCAGGTTCAGTAGAGCAATCGATTGTTTAGTGGTTTCTTGCAGCAATGGTTCATGCTGGGGAGTAAAAGCCGAGGATCCAGTTCGTGGTTGAACAGAGATTCTTAAAGCATTTTTGGGTTCAGATTTTTGCTTGCAGCCTAAAGGAGATGGGGCGACAAGAAGGTGGTTTTTTGATTGTGTGTTAGCGGGTTCGATTCCGGTGTATTTTTTGAAAGAAAGCTTTAATGGGCAGTATCAATAGCATGTTCTTCTTCTTTTTCCTCTTCGTCTTCATTGGTGTTCATAAATGAAATTGATGTAGTAAGAACAAAGAGTTGTATAACTACAAAGGTGCTTGATGGATCATACAGTAAAGAGGAGGTGAGCTCGATCCCACATTTTGACCTCACAACTCTACCCTTATTTGTGTTCATTTTGATATAGCCAGGGTCTTCACCATGTCTACTAGCTCATCGAACTTATGTTGAGGGACACAAGAGGTGGTTTGGTTATGAGGTTGGTTTTGATTCCAACCACCTTGAGGTCTCTGAGAGTTAGGATTATGAGATTGATTAACCATCCCAGGTGGTGGTCTTTGATAACTTGAGTTGAAAGAAGGTTTTGAATTGGATGGGCCAGGTGGTGCATTGGCTTGATTCAGATTGGGACGTTGAAATCCGGAATAATTCTGATTCTGATTGAAGTTTCCATGGGTTTGGTTGAAATTCACTTCCTCAATGATTTCATCTCCCGCCTGAAGTCCCATATAATTCACATCTGATGGCGCTCTTTCCGCTTTTGCATCTCGCAAATTGGCTAGTTGCTTGCTCATCATTTCCATTTGAGCAACTAGCTTCTTAGTCTCGCAGTTGCTCGTAGCAGACTCCCCGATTCCCACTAACATTGGCCTTCCTTGGAGATGACCACATGTTATTCTTCGCTATGGTTTCGGCTACCCCGTAGGCGGCGTCATCACCTCCCCTGAAAGGATCCATGAGCGATCGAATCAAGGTAGTCCCTATTTGGTTGAGAGACACCTCTCGTAGAATAACTCGAGTAGCTCATGTCTATCGTATCCATGATTGGGGCACTTCCTCATCATCAACGATTCAATCTCTCCCATGCTTTCCCAACACTCTCACCATTCGGTTGTTCAAATGTGGCTATCTCCTTTTCATGTCCATGATTGTACCAGGGGAGACCCACTTAAGAGCAAAGGCTCTTTTAACATCATTCCGGGAATGGAGAGAATGATGGGCTAAAGATTTAAACCAACGGTTTGCTTCTCCTTTTAGAGCAAATGGGAAGAGTTTCAACTTTACAATCTCAGAATCAACACCAGGATAGTGGACTGCTTCGCAGATTTGAACAAAGGTGGACAAGAAGTCATGTGGATCTTCTTGAGCAGTGCCATGAAAAGAACTATTCTCGGACTAGTCCTACCACTCCATTTTTGAGATCAAAGTTTACTTGCCCCATTTCTCGGAGGGCGAATAGGTCTATGCCCTTCCGGAAATCCCGGTTAAGATAGGGAGCATAGGGGTCTTGGTTTAACTGGTTTTGATGGAATTGTTGCAATTGATTATGTAGCCCAGCTTGTTGATTCTGTTGTTGTTGTAAAGCTTGGATCTGTTGAAGGAGCATATTCATTTGGGCTTGAGGATCTGGATTTGGATTTGGGAGAGCTGGATTCGGATTTTGAACTTGGTCAGCCATGATGTCCAGATCGGGAAAGAGCTTTCTTTTGAGAATGGATCGTTCTGGTTCGGGGTTAAAGATAAGAGGTCCCTTCTTACTCCTGGTTTGCATAAACCAGGAGGGCAGAAAAGGAAAAAATCAACCTTTGGGTTGATGAGGACAAGTTCGAAAAGATTGGAGGGTTTAGAAGTTTAGAAAGAGAGAAGAAAAGAGAAAGGTAAAGTTTCCGTGGATCGAACCGGCGTTCGGTGTAAGTGAACGCTCGTTCAAAGGGGATTCGGAAGCGAACGCTTGTTCGGATCATCGAACCGGCGTTCGTAAGACGATTGGGGGTAAACGGGCGTTTAGAGGCCGGACGAGCGTTTGGGAATCCGTACGCTCGTCCGATCGCCTTAAAACGATGCGGATAAGAAATTTTTAGAACGTACGGGCGTCGAAAGGATGGACGCCCGTTTAAAAACTGAAAAACGAAACAGATACAGAAAAGAATAGCAGGAAAGAAAATAAAAACCTAAAATAGTAATAATTAAGGCAATAAATTTATACGATCTAAAATCTAAGGCAAATCTAAGCTAAATCTAAGGCTGCTAAAATCTAAGATCTAAAGAAAAATCTAAGGCTTCTAAACTAATAAAAATCTAATGTGAACAATAACATAAAATAAATAAAAACTAAGATAATTAAAATCAAATTTATAAAATCGAAAATCTAAACTATGATAAAGTGAAAAAAAAAAAAAACGTAACAATTAGATTATTACCTAAAAAAAAATAGTATCGAAATAAAAATTGCACCTAGAAGAATCCGACAACCGTTACCGACTCCCCGGCAACGGCGCCAAAAACTTGTTCGGTAAAAACGAGTTTTACAATTTATAACCGAAACACCCCAAGTATAAGGATCGTAGTATAGGATGTTAACGGGTCGTCCTAAGGGAGTGGAATGTTTATCGGATCAAGGAACAATTATTCTATCGATTATGTCACGACTATTAACTAAAACTAAGATTTATACTAATTATGAAATAATGAACAGTAACTACGATGAACAGTAACTTGGAAACTTAAAATATGCAAAAACAACTAGAACTTTAAAACAACTAAACTTAACAATCAACGATTGATACGAGTGATTTTTGTTTATCAAGGATTAAAAGGAACGGTAAGGCAACGGGAATCCACCAATCAACCAACCCAACCCCAACTAGATGGCAAGTTAAAGATACGATTTTTAGTAATGATCTATCACGAATTCGATTAAATCTCTTTAAATAAATTCTAGGGTTTCGTTTTCTTTTTCAAGTAAAACTGAACGACATGCAAAACAAGATCATGAGATTGTCTCCAAAACTCTACTCAATTAATTATAAACGATCTCTCGAATTACAACTAATTGCATCAATTGAAAAGATCTAAGCTTGAATAATATTTTCATATAAATTCAAATCAAAACGATAGTTTCATCGATCTCTCGATTCGAATAAAACATAAGCAATATAAAACAACATCCAATTGATGAAAAATTGTAAATTTAACTCACTAAAAGTACGGCTAAAAATCCTCTAGTTGGTGTTGATGTTGATCGGTTTCATCCGTTGTCCCACCGCGAATTGCTTAGCCAACAATCATGTTGGTGAACATGATTATTGAGATGGAAGGAATCATCTTCTAATTTGTTATATGTTTGGTGCGGCTGGGGCTTTTTTATGCGGCTGCCTCTGTAATGTGTGTATCAATAATAATCTAATTAGGGTTTGGAAATAGCTGTATATATAAGGGAGTAAGTCGGTCGCTTGTAAATTGCGTATGTCGGTTGTGCTTGAATGTCGGCCTGGACGCTCGTTTGCATAGAGTCTGAATTCTCTGAACTGAATCCTTCGATTAGATATTTATTGGAATAAAACTTCTAAAATTCATATCTTGAGTTGTAGACCTCCAAAAATTATGATCCGAATCTCAAAAAAAAAAAACTCTCTGAAAACTCTACAACTTTCATTAAGGACTCTTCTTCAGAAAACGCGTTTTTGATTAGCCCGTCGTATTACGAGTATATTTCGGGATTTTCCACTTACCCAAATTGATTAGCCACTTGACCACCATTTGAGTTGTAGAAGTCCGATTGACGTAATTTAAAGTGCGTTGGAAAGCTCTTTCAAAGATCTACAATTTTAATGAAGAAGTCCTCCCCTGAAAATGCCTCTAAACACCTCTTTTAGACCGAATATATGCATCTACAAGATATCCAAAATATTGCAAAGTGTAACAACATCCAAATAAACATAAAACCAACGATAAGAACACATAAATCACCACTTTTGCAATTTATTATCTTTAAAACTCATTTGCTCGGTTTATCCTTTTGGCGAGTAATTTTCTATAAGAATCACTAAAACATGGAAGATAGTGTTACGAAATAACTCGATAAAAACCGTAAAATTAGTCGTAAACACTAACCACACTTGGTGGAGGAAAAGGATGGGTTGGTCATAGCATTAACCATGGTAGATTAGATTTATTCTTTGGCCTCTTATCCGTATTGAGCTTCATTGATTTCATGGTATATCTGCTTTTGTGCTGCTTGGTACAAGCCAATATCAAATGAAAAGTGTTGATTCTTCAGCTTCATCCACTGAGGAGAACTACTAATAAAGACACTTGTTATTACACTATCCAGGAATGTTGTTAGATTATCGCGTATTAGCCTGTGTTCTTGTATAGTTATTTGCATGTTATAGAGTGATTATCCAAAAGTGTTGTGATGTTTATAGCTATTAACCATGATATTAGCATCTATTCTAACATTGATATTAGCATCAATGTTTGTGGTTCACTATTTTAGTTCAAAACACTATGGTTCACTGTTTCACACCTACTTCGTATTACTAATTCACCTCAAACCAAAGGTCACTTTTAATAGTTTATAATTGCGCTTCACTATTGTAGTTAACATTGGAAGTTTACTTTTGTTAATTCACTTTTTAAGTTCTTTTTTGTAGTTCACTATTTATAGTTCAATGTTTGTGGTTCACTATTGGAATCTTACTATTGTTAGTTCATTTTTGTGAGTTCACTTTTAAGAGTTTACATTGTAGTTCACTGTTTGTGATTCACTATTTGAGTTCAAAGCACAATGGTTCACTGTTTCACCCCTACATCACATTACTAATTCACTTCAAACCAAAGTTCACCATTAGTAGTTTATAATTATAGTTCACAATTGTAGATAACCATTGGAAGTTTATTATTGTTTTATAATTGTAGTTCACAATTGTAGTTAACCATTGGAAGTTTATTATTGTTAGTTCACTTTTTGAATTTTTTTTGTAAGTTGACTTTTGTAATTCACTATTTGTGGTTCACTATTTGTAGTTCACTATTGGAAGTTTACTATTTGTAGCTAGCAAAATACTCTGGTTCACTGTTTCTAATTGAGTTCAAAACACTCTAGTTCCCTTTTGCGAGTTCACTTTCGTAGTTCACTATTTGTATATTCACTTTTGTTAGTTCAGTATTCGAAACTCGTTTTTGCAATTCATTATTATGAGTTTATTATGATCATACTCAAACTCTTAGTTTGTTTTTTGAGTTTATTTTTCCGAGTTCAATATTAGGAGTTTACAATTGTAGTTCATTTTTTTTTGTAGTTCATTGTTTGATTCAAAAGTAAAAACCACACAAAAATAAAGAAAAACACACCCAAAACAAAGTCGAAAACTAAAAACACTATAACCCTAGAAACTACTAATAAGGTAAAAAAAATGCTGCCATAAAAAAAGTCCTATGATCAACAAAAAATTAGATGGTACAATATGGCATAAAACATTGCACATAGCCGAGCCATCTTACATATCAACACAAGAAGTGGATAAAGTGTGAGAACATAATACTATGTATAAACCACCAGATCCCTAGAACAATATCTCAAGGAGCTCTATCAAACGGCTTTGTATCGTTGTAACAAACATTCAAAACCACTTCCATCCCATCTTTAGCTGATGTTTCAGTGCAATATGGATTCGCCATTACTGACATCACTACACTTCTTCTTATGCATTCCTTCATATCCCAAGATAACATTACCAAAGATGCCAAAAATATGTACGTGTGTGTATATATATCAAGAGGCAAAAGGTAAAAGTCATACATGAAGAATAAACACTCGCTGGAAGACAATCATCTTCAAGAGATTTACCTTGATTGCTCCAAACTAAGCAGGTGACAACTTTTTGTAAAAACAAATCTCATGGCATATGCTATCATGATCCCATACGTGCTACAGACTAGCTAGGAATAATATGCAATAGCTTTGTTCCTCATTTTGATGCTCATGAGCTATACAACATCAATTACTTTCTTCCACACCTCAAATTGTTCCTTTGGGAAAACCCCATGATGTTGAAATAGTGTCTTAAACCCAATCGGGTTGGACTGGATCCGACCGGGTCGGATCATTTCTACTATTTCTTTATGTTTATACATATATTAAATGGCTTTTCTGTTGTCATATATCTATTCTTTTTAAAGAACCAATTATGAATTGTTATATGATAACGTCCTTAGTATTAAACCGAGATAGAGAAACCATGGTATGCGATTATGGTTGATGAGATCTCTAATCACTTTTATAAGTTTGATACTTAAATGTCTCTAGGCTGATGTACTATCAAACATGGCATTGATAGTACGTACAGACTAGCACGTATTAGATGTCTTCTGTCTTTAAGGGCAGGGATAGATCTCGTCTATCGAAGTGTAGAGACACTTGGACTATACGTGGACGTGTATTAGAGAATGCGTACGTTAGGATCGACCAACTTACACTAAGTGTCACACTATGTGGCGGTTGTGTAATTGTCCTTAAGACCGGAGTCTTCATGGCATCACGGTGTGGATTGTCATACTTTGACACTATCGATATTTCCCCTATCCACGGGGCGATCATGCGGTAGTGATCGGGTGTGATACTGAAGCATGCGGAGTATGCATGATTGGTCGTCCAGGAATCGCGTATCCCATGATTGGGAGTGAATATCCGAAATGGCCTTCTTATAAGGAAGGTCTTGTTCTCGTGAATCTTTGCAAAGTGGGAGTAAATGTGTTGCTCCGAGAGAGCATGATATCCAGATTATAAGATATGATCGTTAATGTATTGACACTCGAGATACGATCGTATGGATATTATTACAGTGATGGGATTGTAAGTTACACGGTAACTGTTTCACATGAAAGGTAGTAGTCATTGCATTTGACTCTTCCGATGATTGGGGGTCCCGGTGTGTTGCTAGACGCTATCCCGTGATCGTTAGGCATGAAGGGCATTTTCATAATTTGCAGTTTGTGTCTACGGCCAACATATTCGGAAGCCTATCGGGTCACACATATATGAACATCTAGCCGGATTAAAATGTGGTTATAGTTGATGACCAAATAAGGAAAGTTTATCTCGTACTATAAAGGTTATAGTGGTAAATTAATATGATGGTATTTATTTATTATGAATAAATTAAATACAAGATACTAATTATGTTGATTAATTAAATATACATACATTAGATATGTATGTCGAAATTTATTGTATATTGATACACATGGATTTTGCAAATTAATTAATCATGGTATTATATTATCTAGTATTAATATAAGATATATATATATATATATATATATTTGTGAGTACATGCGTGTGATGCATATTAGATATGCATGTGCACACTTGTTTCCAAAATATATATATGTATAGATTTATATGCGTTATATATATGTGATATATACACATATGTAAATTGATTTATGGTAATAAGATAAATATAGTCGATATAAGATATTGACAATATATTGGAAATATTTAATATAAGATAATGAATATTAATGAGATAAATCAATCAAATATATTTTCCTTATTTTATTAGGAAAATATTTTTTTTTCTCCCAAATCTACTAGGAAGCTTCTCCCCATCAGATTGGGAAGCACATAGGGGCGCAGGTCATCCTAAAAATAGGAGGGCTTGGCTAGCTCTTTTGTACAACACAATTCCAAGAGGTAATAGTTCTTGTGAAAAATAGAGAGATTTTTAGGAGAGATTTTGAGAGAGAGAAAAAGTCGGTCTAGCAGCCGAATCTTTCTAGTAGCAATCCAATGGTGGATCCGGCGGGTTGTTCGTGTGGACTAGCGGTAGAGGCCGAACGCTTGGGCGGCTCCATGCATCGCTACTCTCCTTAGACGGTCAAAGCGTCGATCTTATAGATCAAGCAAGCTAACCACCGTCTTTAGCTTATTTGTTTATTGCTTAAACCGCCACAACGATGAAGATTCTTGTGTTTCAACTTGGTCTTGTGTGTACGAGTGATTGGTTTTAGGCCAAGTGGGAGATTGTTGAAATAGTGTCCTAAACCCAATCGGGTTGGACCGGATCCGACCGGGTCGGATCATTTCTACTATTTCTTTATGTTTATACATATATAAAATGGCTTTTCTGTTGTCATATATATGTTCTTTTAAAGAACCAATTATGAATTGTTATATGATAACGTCCTTAGTATTAAATTGTGATAGAGAAACCATGATAGGCGATTATGGTTGATGAGATCTCTAATCACTTTAATAAGTTTGATACTTAAATGTCTCTAGGCTGATGTACTATTAAACAGACATTGATAGTATAAACAGACTAGCACGTATTAGATGTCTTCTCGTCTTTAAGGGCGGGGATAGATCTCGTCTATCGAAGTGTAGAGACACTTGGACCGTACGTGGACGTGTATTAGAGAATGCGTACGTTGGATCGACCCACTTACACGGATAAGTGTCACACTATGTGGCGGTTGTGTAATTATCCTTAAGACCGGAGTCTTCATGGCATCACGGTGTGGATTGTCATGCTTTGACACTATTGAGGTTTCCCCAGCCACGGGGCGATCATGCGGTAGTGATTGGGTATGATATCGAAGTATGCGGAGTATACATGATTGGTCGTCCGGGAATCGCGTATCCTATGATTGGGATCGAATATCCGAAATGGCCTTCTTATAAGGAATGTCTTACTCTCGTGAATCTTTGCAAAGTGGGAGTAAACGAGTTACTTCGAGAGAGCATGATATCCGATTATAAGATACGATCGTTGATGTTTTGACACTCGACTAACGACTGTATGGATATTATTACAGCGATAGGATTGTAAGTTACACGGTAACTGTTTCACATGAAAGGTAGTAGTCATTGCATTTGACTCTTCCGATGATTGGGGGTCACGGTGTGTTGCTAGACGCCATCCCGTGATCGTTAGGTATGAAGGGCATTTTCGTAATTTGCACTTTGTGTCTACGGCCAACACATTCGGAAGCCTATCGGGTCACACACATAAGAACATCTAGTCGGATTAAAATGTGGTTATAGATGATAACCAAATAAGGAAAGTTTATCTCGAGACTATAAAGGTTATAGTGGTAAATTAATATGGTGGTATTTATTTATTATGAATAAATTAAATACAAGATATTAATAATATTGATTAATTAAAGAATATTCCGGATGTCAATTTATTGGCTAAAGGTGGCGCAATTTTGGAGTGTATAAGATACACTTGGATTGTACAATTTAATTAATGATGTTACCATATATTAATATAAGATATTAATATTATATATATTATACACACATGCGTGTGTGAAGTACATTTGAGATGTACATGCGCACTAATTTAGTGTGCACATATAATATATATAGATTTATATATATGTGATATATGCACATGTGTAAATTGATTTATGGTAATATAATAAAAGATAAATATTGTCAATATAAGATATTGACAATATCTTGGAAATATTCAATATAAGATATTGACAATATCCTAGATTTATTTGATATAAGATATTATAATAAATGAGATAAATCAATCAATTATATTTTCCTTATTTTATTGGAAAAAGGTTTTCTTCTCCTCCACACTATATGGGGCGCCACCTACACTATAAATAAGAGGTGGGTGTCAAGATCTTTTGTACATCATAATTCCAAGAGCTAATAGTTCTTGTGTAAATTAGAGAGCATCCTATAGAGAGTTGGAGAGAGGGAAAAGGGCCGGTCTAGCAACCGGAGTTTTCCAATAGCAATCCATGATGGGATTCCGGCGGGTCGTTCGTGTGGACTAGCGGTAGAGGCCGAACACTTGGGCGGCTCTATGCGTAACTACTCTCCTTAGACGGTCAAAGCGTCGATCTTTTATATCAACCAAGGTAACCACCGTCTTTAGCTTATTTGTTTATTGCTTAAACGAAGTCGATCTTGGGTCGATAGGAAATAAATTTTTTGAATTCCGCTGCGTTCCCGCGTAGATTTCCTAACAGTCACTGCATAGCAGAGGGAAATGCATCGCGGTGGTCAATGCATCGGGGTGGGCACGGCAATGCGGTGGTGAATGCATCGGGATGGTCACTGCATCGCGGCTGTCAATGAATCGGGGTGGTCAATGCATCACGGTAGTCAATGCATCGCGGGTGGTCACTACATCGCGGTGGTTACGGTATCGCGGTAGTCACTGCATCCCGGTGGTCAATGCATCGGGGTGGTTACACCATCGCAGTGGTAAAAAAAAAAAAGTTTTCAGCGCCTGCATTTGAAAGAAAAAAAAAGGAGCAAAACACAACAGCATCATTGTTTTTAAATTCACTATAAAAGGTAAATAAACATTGTAAATAAACGTTCAGGACATTCAGCATCCGTTCCGCCGCTTTTTTTTTTATTAAGGGTATTTGGGTATATCTACCTATTTTTTGTCCTTATAACTAAGTGTTTGTTTTTTATGTCATTTTTACCTAATTAAGTCTGATATGCGTCCTTTTGAATAATTGTCCCTTAATTTATTATTTTTCATTCACTTTTCCACACCACCTAATCACTCAAGGCACCACCTGAAATAATAAATTTTAAAAACTGTACGCTTTTGTCCGTCATGTTGTAAAAATTAAACAATTTAGCCCTAATGTTTAACTTTTACCCCTCCACTTTTTAAAAATCATTTAACTTCCCCTCCATCTTCTAACTTTGCCAGAGTTCTCGTCGTAAAAGATGTCAGAGAAGATAAAATTGAGCCGGAAAACCGCAAGTGAAGCTAACAACAACAACACTTTGAACCAAATCATGTATGTATCTTGTTTTGTTGCATTTCTAATGTTTTCATTCCGATTATTAATGGAGTAATTTGTTCCATTGAAATGTGTATTTGTTGTTGGTTGAAATCGGAGGTTTTTAAGCTGTTTTTCGTTCAACCGGCCGTTTTCCAATCGGAGGTTTGGGGAAGATGACCGGGTGCTTAAAATGTCAGTGACAACGACGTTTTAATGCAGATAAAACATCAGCACGGCTGACGTTTAAGTCATACAAGGTCACTAGGGTAACATGTTCCTTCGTCGGTGAGGGTGACATTTATCTCGCACTCAGAACGTCGGAGTGGGGGACGTTCTAACTTAATGTCAACTTTGGTGACGTCTTAAACTATTACGAACGTCTTAAACATAAACTCATTAAGTTCCGGAGTCAAAAACGTCGGGAGTAGTGACGTTTATTTTTGGTTCCAACGCCAGAGTTGGTGGCATTATAGCAGCAACAAAATATTCATTTTTGGACTACAAGACATCACCAAGTCTTATGTTTATTGTACTGACGTTGGGTTGGATGCCGGACGGAAAATCCAATGGCCGATCGGAAAACTCTAAAAAACTTCATTTTCCCCTAATTAATGGTGTTTCAAGCCATGGAATATGTATTTTGATTCCATTTTGCTTCCATATTGTTTGAAAATGATATTTGGGTGAAAAAGGTTGGAGTATATGAAATGAATTTTGATGAAGAAGAATGTTGAAAAAGATGAAGATGAATTTTGATGATGAAGAAAGTTGAAGAAGACGATGATGAAGAAACTTGAAGAGGATGAAGTTGAAGATGGAGATGAAGATGAATGTTGTTTAATTTAAATAATCAAAGGACTAAATTGTATTTTTTAAAATTTGTGGTATAAGGAGTAATTTTTTTGGTTGTGCTTGAAGTAAAAAAATTAATACAAATAATATAGTGGTGCCAAAAGCAATTTATAGGGCGCCGGAAGTATTCGTGGTGCCACAAGCGATTTCGTGGTGCCGATAGAACCCACCTATAGATAAGGATGACAAATGCTATTACGCTTTGACTTTCTATCTTCAAAGCCTTTTGAACTTCCTTGTGTTGGAAAACTTGGAACATGATAACAATAGCAATTAATCATAGGTTGTAAATGGCCAACATATTTGATATTAAGTACAAGGAGATGTTAAATTATTGAGGTGGTGGGTGAGAATGACAGCATAAGATTGAAAATGGTGAAATAAGACGGTTTCAAATGTATATGGTTGAAAAAGACAAAAAATAGGTATATGTACAGAAACACTCTTACTGAATTTTACAATTTTTTTCTTTCTAATAGTCATAGACATCATTGCATTCACACAATTGATTATGTTTCGTTCCACAAATCCCGGTGCTGATTTGAACGACAATTAATTAGAGTGAATGTGTTTCGCATTCACCTGGTATATTCGATAAAAAAAGAGAACCGAGTGCCGACGCAATTAGGGTTCTCAAAGTTAATCATTGTCAATTTCTCGTACTAACACCAATTCAAGCACAATCCGATCAGGGGATGAGTGAATTGACAAGAGTATATGGCGAAAGGGAGAGGGAAAATTAGGAACACCAATTAAGTATCGCTTTTTAATTAGCCAGGAACGAATTGTGCAGTCACACCCAATCTATGTTTGTACTCAACATCATGTACTAACATATGTAGTAACACATGTCTTTTCATCATGTAGTTCACCACTATGATTCCAATCCACACAATGCGCTTACTTCCGAGTAACACGCAAGAAAATCAACATCATGCAAGAACACATGTAGTAACACATATATTTTTCATCATGTAGCAACACCACTATGCACACTCCATTAGAGGTAGTAACGCATAATGTAGTTACACAAAGTTGAAAGTTGTTAGGAACATTTTATTGTTTTGATGATGACCATACCAGCTGTTATAGCAAGCCTGAAATAAGTTAGAAATCTCTGTATAAGTATTTACTTAGAGTCTAACATGATGTATAAGTTGAGTCAGACAAGTATTGTACTAGTTGGTAGGACAGCTGAGTAAAATAGAAATCCGGCAGAGTGAAGGCAGCCAAGTACCAACAGCGAAGCATGAAGACTTATGGTCTGACTTATAACCAAGGAAGTCCGTGATGACCTTGGATAAGTCTAAGTTACATTTCCAAAGTGATGAAACTTAATGTTTAAATATGGTGTACACGATCTCACACAAATCTAGGATCGTGAAGTACAAGGACTCTTGGAGAACTCAAAGAAATCAAGAAGAGAGTAAATCGGCAGAGTAAAAACAAATTTAGTAAAGACAAAGCAAGTTGAATGAAGAAACGTAACAACTAAGTCGAAGTATCACTTAACCATTTAGTGAACGGCCAAGTAACCCTTACTTGTTCAGGTTTCAAAGAATGAAGAATAAAGAGAAGATCAAGCATTAAATGCACAATCAATTGGTGATCAATCAAGGACGTATTTTCTGATATACGTTTGGAGAAAAATCGGATCACTGAAATCAAGGAGAATACAATTAAGGGGGAATCTAGAATTAAATCAAGGATTATTCCCCACATTAAATAGCCAATAGACTGAAATTCAAATCAATGATATTCAAGGCTATAAATAGAAGGCTCAAGACAGGAAAAACAACGATTAAGTCTGATAAGAAACAAGCAGAAACTCTGTCAATTTGAAAAGCCTTCTCTCTGAACTTAAAGATACATCTAGAGATCAACTCAGAAATCAGAACTTCAATTCCACATCAAGCACTGAGATTGATCAACAAATTTGTGAATCCAATTCACACCAATCTGAAGCAATTGAATCGCAGGAATCTGAGATGGAGTTGCAATTTTTGTGATAGCTGTTGAAAGATTTGTTCTCAAGGAGCGATGATGTAGACCGAGTCACCGAAGCTTTTGAAGCCAGGGAGTGATAGTCTTGAAGATTGTGAAGCTTGTGTAGCCAAGGACAATCTAACTATTGTATCTGTGAAAACAATAGTGAATTCCTTCAATCATCACAGGAGAAGAGTGGATTAAGGGATTACACTACCCTGAACCACTATAAGCCTTTTGTGTCAATTTACTTTCAGCAATTTACTTTACCGCACTTATTTCATTGCATTTTATATCTGTGATTGCATAACCTACTTTGAACAAACATTTTAAGAAGGGACTTATCCGCTGCCCAAAAGTTTTTAAACTGAGAAAAGTTTTTGAAACTCCACTATAGTCATTCACCCCCTCTAACTATAGTTTTACCCTTCTCTTGGGACCAACAATTGGTATCAGAGCGGTGTTCCTAGTATCAAAACCTGTTCAGATCTGATTTCTGGTAACTAGGAGATCACATATTTTGAAAGTAGTTTTCAAATTTGTGCTTTCTAAACATATATCTTATTTGTACTTATGGATTCCTCAAATTTCATGTCTAAGGTACCGGTACTTAATTTTGATGAATATAAAATAAGGATGTTGTCTCATATTGCGTAAAACTCATGAGGAGATGCTGGATGTAATCAATGATGGTCCAATCAAGATCACAACAGTGATAGCCACATGAGCAGATCAAGGAAAGGAAATAGACAAACTCAAAAAAGACTGGACCAAGGATGACAGGAGAAGAGCAAATCTCGACTTTGTTGCAAAAGACATGATCTTGAAGACTCTGGACAGTAATATGTTCATGAGAATCAAGGATTGCAAAATAGCAAAGGAGATGTGGGATAAATTAGCACTGCTCAATGAAGGATCGGAAGCAGTTAAAGAAAACAAATTATCTGTTGCAAAAAAGAAATTTGAGAACTTCAAAATGAAGATCGGTGAATCCATTGATCAAATGGATAACAATTTTTCAAGCATCATCGGTGAACTTCAACAACTTGGACATGCATATCCACATAAAGAAGTGTGCCTGAAAATCTTGAGAGGTCTACCTGAAAGATGGAAGATCATCACATCAAGACACGAGGAAAAATCAATCTTGCAACTACCGATACTTTAACTCGATGTCTCAACTAAAGGCTCATGAATTTGAGTTAAACGGTGAAGACAAAGGCACCAAATAGAGGCACATAAAGCCGTTGCACTTGTTGCACCTCAACAAAGCAAAGCAGTTGATATAAGCAGCACAGAGACACAAGAGCTTAAAGAACAGATTTATTTACTAATCAAACGTTTTGACAGGCTTAGCAAGAAGAAGCAATTCAAATGAAGCTCATCATCAAACAAGAAGTCAAGCTCAAGCAAAGACATGAAGAAAAAGGATGACGAATACAGATGCTTTAATTGCAAGAAGAAAGGTCACTTCAAGGCAGATTGTCCTGAAGAAAAAGACAAAGATAAGGAAAAGAAGAAGTACAAAACAACTGAAAAGAGAAAAAGCAAGAAGGCACTCAAAGCTGAAACCCGCAGTGAAAAGGATGAAGAATCATCTGATAATGATTCAGATGATGATGAAGCCGACAACTCAGACAATGAGAAAGCATATCTATGTCTTATGGCTAAGGAAATTGATGAAACAGAGGTAACATCTAGTTCATACTCATCATCAAGTGCATCCACATCTGACACTGCACAATCTTCTAGTATCCCCTTAAATTCTGCAAATCTAATTCAAAATCTTATGAGCCAATTTGAAGAAATTCAAACAAATCATGAGATTCTGGAACAAGAATGTGAGAATCTGAGAAAGGAGAATAAAAGATTAAAGGAGAAACAGGATGAAATGAAAGCTGAACTAACTGATAAGGAAGTACACTCAACTGATCAACATGCAGCAGATGATCACTCATCTAATGCTGACAGATCAGCTGAGAAAATCTCCCTACCAAAGAAAGAGCACCACTGCACCACTAAATGCACCAGCTTACAAACCCCTAAAAAGGTTTGGATCCAGATCTGGTCTTGGCTACAACAGTCAGGATGAGAATAGAAACAATGGCCAACACAGTTCTGAATCAAGGACTAAGACTAGACCTAAATTCAGAAAAGGACAGACCATAGTTTCAACCACTCATCCTGCACCGGTGAAGTCAAAACCCAGTGTAGTGAAACAGCAGACTAAATCATCAAACCAACAATTAAGGGCAAATGTGTATAGAAAGGTAAGGGAAGACTTTACCCTTCGAGGATGATTAGAATGTTGCACCCCTAAAATACAAGAAGAAACCATTTCATGCTATGCAACATGGGTTTAGGAAAAGCCAACCAAGGTATGTTCCCGGACACAAGAAGCAATATGAAAATAGGTTTCCTCCTGCATATTGGAAAGTGAAAAAGGATGCAAATGCACCCAAAAGTAGAGAAAAATATCAGAATACCTCTAGTAGAAATATTAGAAGTTATTCTGCCATGCCTTATACATATGAAGTTGATGACTTCAACTATCCAAGAAGAAGATCCTTTGGATCTACACTTGGAGTAGGAGGCATGACTGCTAACAGGTATGGACCCAAACAATGTTGGGTACCTAAACACACTTAATTTGTCTTGTAGGATGCCTGGTACATAGGCAGTGAATGTTCTAGACACATGATATGGAATAAAGGATGGCTACTGACTTTAAGGCTTTTGATGGACCCAAAGTAACATTTGAAGGCAAAGAAAACCCCGGCAAAATTAAGGGGGAAGGCACAATGCTCAAGAACAATTTGAAGATTCAAAATATGGCTTATGTAAAAGGATTGATCTTCAATCTTCTAAGCATTAGTCAATTTCGTGACGAATGCTACAATGTGCATTTCAAAGAAAGAAAGATGCAAGAGTAATTCTCAATGAAACCAAAGACACGCTTGTACTTGCAGAAAAAGAGAAGACAACATGTATGTGGTAGATTGGAAGACAAAGAAAGGCGTAAAACATGTCGGCTTGTCAAAAATAAGCAATCAACCACCGGATTTAGCATAGAAGACTAAACCATCTCAATTTCATGACCATCAACAAATTGTCAAAGCACTAGTTAGTTGAAGGCCTACCGAGATCACATTCAAGAAAGAAAGTCTTTGTGATGCATGTCAAAAAGGGAAGCAGATCAAAAGCACCTTCAAGTCAAAGCCATATCAATCTACAACAAGAATCTTACATCTTTTGTATATGGATCTTTTTGGACCAGTCACACCAGTAAGTGTAAGTGGAAAGAAGTACACTCTAGTGATGGTGGATGACTTCTCCAAATACACATGGATCATATTCATGAACAAGAAAATAGAGACACTCAAGAAGCTACCAGACCTATTAAGAAGAATACAAAATGAAAAGGAACTGAAGATCATCAAGATAAGATCAGATAGAGGCACAGAGTTCTTAAATGAAATTATCAGAACCAACTGTGAAGAGAATGGAGTTCTACATCAACTATCAGCAGCTGGGACTCTACAACAAAATGGTGTAGCAGAAAGAAGAAACATGACACTCAAAGAAGAAGTTAGAACAATGATTGCAGAAGCATGCCTTCCAAAGAGATTTTGGGTCAAGCAAGCAAATACAAGATGCTATACTCAAAACAGATCAATCATCAACAAATATCATGGAAAAAACACCATATGAAATATGGAATGGAAGAAAACCTAATATCTCACATTTACATATGTTTGGATCTAAATGTTTTGTTTTGAACAGGAATCAGCTACATAACTTTGATGAAAAAGCTGATGAAGAAATCTTTATGGGATACTCAGATACAAGCAAAGCCTTCTGAGTACTCAACAAGAGAACCCTGGTGATTGAAGAATTAATTCATGTAGTTTTTGATGAACCAACATTAATGGTGAAAGCCTACAAGATCATGAAGAAGAAGCTGCACAAAGACAAGTCTATATGAACACAATCGTACCAGCTACTCTTCTGGATCACACCTTTGGAAACCAAAATGATATACCATTCATTAAAACAGAAGAAGCACCAACACAAGAACATGAAGTTGATGCACAAGCTGAAGCTGTAGAAGAACCAAATCAAGAGCAACTTCAACCTGACTTGAACTGGCTGAGAAATCATCCCGAAGAACATGTCATTGGAGACATCCATACAGGAGTTAGAATCAGAAGACAACTGGAGAACATGCTAACTTGTTTTCTATCACAGGTGGAACCAAAAACTATAGATGATGCAATTCAAGATGTTGATTGGATCACAAACATGCAAGAAGAGCTCAATGAATTTGAGAGGAATGAAGTCTGGGAACTTGTTGACAGACTAGACATGGCCAACATCATTGAAACAAAATGGGTGTTCAGAAACAAGATGGATGAACAAGGAACAGTTGTCAGAAATAAAGCAAGGCTAGTTGCAAAAGGCTATTCTCAAGCGAAGGAATAGATTATGATGAGACATTTGCACCGATAGCAAGATTGGAAGCAATCGACTTTTTCTAGCTTTTACAACATATAAAGATTTCAAGGTATATCAAATGGATGTCAAGAGTGCATTTCAGAATGGACTCCTACAAGAAGAAGTATATGTGGAACAACCCCTACTTTTCAACTCAAAGGGAAGGAAGACAAAGTGTACAAACTCAAAAAGGCACTATACGGTCTCAAACAAAGCACCGAGCCTTGTATGAGACTCTGTCACTATTCTTAGTCAACAGTGGATTCAAAAAAGGGACCATTGAAAAGACTCTCTTCAAACTAGAAGAAGGAACAAGCACATTAATAGTTCAATTCTATGTTGATGACATCATCTTTGGATCAGAAGATGAGAAGCTGTGTGAGAAGTTTGCAAATTTGATGAAGGACAAATTTCAAATGAGCATGATGGGAGAGCTTAATTATTTCCTTGGGTTATAAGTGAAGCAAATGAAAGATGGGATCTTCATCAATCAGGCAAAGTACACAAAGGACTTGATACATAAGTATGGTATGGATACAAGTGGCACAACAGATACACCAATGTGTGCAAGAGTTATTCTTGGAAAAGATGAAACTGGAAATGATGTTGATCAAAAGTTGTATAGAGGGATCATTGGATCTCTACTCTATTTAACTACAAGCAGACCCGATATAGCATTTGCAATAGGAGTTTGTGCAAGATTCCAAGCTCAACCAAAGGAATCTCACTTACTAGCAGCTAAGAGA
Source organism: Gentiana straminea (assembly GCA_036785695.1). Lineage (NCBI taxonomy): Eukaryota > Viridiplantae > Streptophyta > Magnoliopsida > Gentianales > Gentianaceae > Gentiana > Gentiana straminea. Next base: position 106,026 of record JAVUPR010000515.1, on the reverse strand, counting down.
ATAATTAAATATCTGAAGAACACCATCAATGCTGGAATTTGGTATCCAAAAGATGGAGGATTCAAACTAATATCATATTCAGACTCAGACTATGCTGGATGCAAGATAGACAGAAAAAGCACATCTGGAACTTGTCAAATGCTAGGCAGCAGACTGGTTTCATGGTTCAGCAAAAAGCAAAACTCTATATCCACATCAACAGCTGAAGCAAAATACACAAGCAGGTAGCTGCTGTGCACAAATGTTGTGGATCAGACAACAGCTAAGGAACTATGGAATGGAGGAGAAGACAATTGCAATCATGTGTGACAATACAAGTGCAATATCTATCACAGAAAATCTAGTATTACATTCAAGAACTAAGCATATTGATGTGAGACATCATTTTATTAGAGATCATGTGGAAAAAAGAGATGTGATCTTGAAGTACATATCTACAGAAGATCAATTGGCTGACATGTTCACTAAACCACTCAGTCATGAAAGATTTTGCAAGTTGAGAACTGAGTTAGGAATGTTTGAAATTGATTAAGTTACAAAGAGCAGCTAATTGGAGTAATCAGTTGAGTGACTCCACCAGCTGACTGAACCTTTGCCATTTTGGGTGCGCTCACTTGGTAGGTAAAGCACTGGTAATCAGCGGAGTTCACTTACCTAATTGTTAGGAACGGTTTTATTTGTAGCAGCTCGGTAAAGAAGTCACTACACCGGCCTAGTGACCAGCCAAGTTACTCAACCGGAAAGCATATTGGAGAAAACAACAAACTAAAGTGTGAACCAAATCAGTTTTACATACGTGTAAAATCGTAGGAGTTATGAAGGATTATTTTGTGGAAGTATTACACATGTGGAAAATCAAAAGAATTATGGAGGATTATCTTATAAAAGATTACACACGTGGAGATCAAACTAGTCATGGAGGTAACTATATTATTTTCGAATTAAACCGCCTCGATTCCCGGAATCTATCATTACATACCTCAATCCACTCTCCCACTACACTCAAATACCGTGATTTATATATACAAAATCACGCCATTATGTCACAAAATCCTTCCATATTCAACCACGTTCACACTACCCAAAATCATCCTATATAAACAACACTTAAAGATTTTCAGAAATTTTCCACGCTATTGCAATTCATAAACCCTATTTCTCTCTGAAAAATCGAAGCAATTTTCTGAATCACAAACTCACTCCAACAATGGCATCATCTTCTCTATCTCCGCAACAGAGAAATACTATGAAAAATCAATCATCACTGGATCATTTTTCAGACCTAAGCACTATCTGCCCTTTTGTGAAAATGATGCACAAAGCTCGAAGATTAGTGGATGACAAAGACAAATCCGGGGCCGATGACTTTTCTAAACCCCTCAATCAAGGTTATATGCTATGAAACCACGATTGCATTCTCGAAGAATGCAAAGTTCGTACCCCACACAAAGAAAAGTGACACAGATTGTATTAAAAGCAAGATGTTTGGTAAAGAAGTTGTTATCACCCCCGGACTCCTCAATAGATTCTTGAATCTACCCAACACCGGCCCCGATGTTGTGAAGAAGATGTAGATTGACATCAATGGATTTTGGAACGAGATTGCCAAGAACCCCGTAAGGCATAGCAAGAAATACAACTTCCTTAGATCGGCACTCAAATGCCCATTTGCTGAGTTTGCTCCAGTAATCACAAGAAATCTTAAAGGGAGGAAGGGCTCCTTGGAAAACATGACTGAGCTCAGAGTCAAATTAATGGCTATTATCTATCAAGGCATTTCTTTTAACTGGTCAGAATTCATCTTCAACAGATTAAAGGTTCAAATTAAAAAGGAGACGGATCTAGCAATTACGGCACCAAGCAAGAATTTGCAGAAGAAAGGTGATTTCTAGGAGAGGAAATCGTATGGGATTCCTCTACAACATTTTTTCGACCAAATGAAAGTGACACCCATCTATGTGCACCCTTTGCACAAGGCCAAGGTAATGTACACCTATGTGAAGGCCTCCCAAAAACCACAACCCTCAATCGGAAGCAAGAGAAAAGAGCCTGAAAGCAGCAAATCAGGAGTGGGGAGGAGAACCAGATCCCAAAAGACACAAGATAGCACCCCTGTGATTAGTTCCAGTAATGTGAATAACCCCGTGGTGATTAGTGATGACACGGAAACTGAGGAAGAAAAACAGGAGGAAGTCACATATCTTGAAGAAGGTGAAGACGGGTATTATCTTACCCCATCTGAGGAAGAAGAGGAAGAGACTTCTGAGGATGACGAAGCCGAGGAAGGAGAACAGAAAGAAGGAGATCATTTTGAAGATGATCAAGCAAAAATGGATTTATCTGATGATGACCTGCCACTCCAAGAAGTGATTCTCAAAAGTCTCAGCAAAGTTGACAAACAGCCGAGTGAGCCACCTAATCAAACTCACTCTGCTGAACCTGTCAACACCCCAGTATTGATCAAGGGGGAACAACAGCAAAAAAGGTCAAGTCTCCAAAGACATGAAGAAATAGGACAGTCCTCACATGGACTTGGAGATGTAAGTGAACTTCACCAATCTCTCTGATAAAGAGATTACTGAAGAAGAAGAAAAAAGCAGGGTGATGCATCTGCTCATGCAGAAACTGAAGAAGAAGAGGCTGATGCATCAGCACAATCAGAAGAGGACCCAGACAGAACTTTCAATCTGGACATTCAACCCCTGATAGTGGAAATGGAGAGGCAGTACATGAGTAGGAAAAATCTAAAAGCTGCCCTCAGGAGTGATGAAACCTCCATGAATCACAAGATTGAAGCCCTCATCAGTCACATCAAAGTTCAAGATGAGGTCATGGAGATACAAGGCAACCTACCTTGCAACCTAGAGTTCCTCATCCCTCATCATGTCCAAACAAACCTGGATCATTTGGAAGACAAGGTTGAGGAAAGCTTCAAACCTCTGGTGGACACATTGAATGTGCATACTGAGCAAATCCGACACTTGGATGAAATCATGGATTACTCAGGAGTGCAACTCAACACACTCCTCAATGTGACAAAGGGCCAACAACAAAATCCTGGAGGAAAGATTTGGTCCATTACAGGAATCGGAGGCAATCAACCGTAGTCCGAGGAAAGGTTTGGTGCCGCCAAAAAGGGGAAGGAAGCAAAGAAACCCGAAAGCTCCAAAGAGGAAGAAGGACACCCAACGTAAAAGGGCTAGGGTATCAAAGGCAAGGGCATCGTTTGAAGAAAAGAAGAAGTAGCCCTCTAATGAACCTGGTTGGACTTATTTTATGCCTTTGAATTGTTATTAAAAGATGCAATATCTTATTGCCCTTGAATGGATGAATAAAATCGTTGAGTTTTATTTTGTTATTATGTTGAAAATTTGCATACTTATAATCGTTTATGAGGGTTTTGGCATCATCAAAAAGGGGGAAATTGTTAGGACATTTTATTGTTTTGATGATGACCATACTAGCTGTTATAGCAAGCCTGAAATAAGTTAGAAATCTCTGTATAAGTCTTTACTTAGAGTCTGACATGATGTATAAGTTGAGTTAGACAAGTATTGTACTAGTTGGTAGGACGGCTGAGTAAAACAGAAATCCGGAAGAGTGAAGGCAACCAAGTACCAGCAGAGAAGCATGAAGACCTATGGTCTGACTTATAACCAAGGAAGTCTGTGATGACCTTGGATAAGTCTAAGTTACATTTCAAGTGATGAAACTTAATGTTTAAATATGGTGTACACTGATCTCACACAAATCTAGGATCAGTGAAGTACAAGGACTTTTGAAGAACTCAAAGAAATCAAGAAGACAAGAATAGGCGAGTAAATTGACTAACAAACCGAGTAAAGACAAAGCGTGAATGAAGAACGAACGACTAAGTCGAAGTATCACTTAACCGTTTAGTTAACACCAAGTAACCTTTACTTGTTCGATTTTGAAGAATGAAGAATAAAGAGAAGATCAAGCATTAAATGCACAATCAATTGGTGATCAATCAAGGACGGTTTTCTTCGATATATGTTTGGAGAAAAATCGATCACCGAAATCAAGGAGAATACAATTAAGGGGAATCTAGAATTAAATCAAGGATTATTCCCCACATTAAATAGCCAATGGAATGAAATTCAAATCAAGGATATTCAAGGCCATAAATAGAAGGCATTGACAGACATGAAAAACAACGATTAAGTCTGATAAGAAACAAGCAGAAACTCAGTCAATTTGAAAAGCCTTATCTTTGAACTTAAAGATACATCTAGAGATCAACTCAAAAATCAGAACTTCAATTCCACATCAAGCACTGAGATTGATCAACAAATTTGTGAATCCAATTCACACCAATCTGAAGCAATTGAATCTGAGAAGAAGTTGCAATCTTTGTGATAGCTGCTGAAAGATTTGTTCTGAAGGAGCAGTGATAGAGACTGAGTCACTGAAGCTTTTGATGCCAGGGAGTGATAGTCTTGAAGATTGTGAAGCTTGTGTAGCCAAGGACAATCTAACTATTGTATTTGTGAAAACAATAGTGAATTCCTCCAATCATCACATCAGAAGAGTGGATTAAGGGATTACACCACCCTAAACCACTATAAGCCTTTTGTGTCAATTTACTTTCAGCAATTTACTTTACCGCACTTATTTCATTGCATATTATATCTATGATTGCATAACCTACTTTGAACAAACATTTTAAGAAGGGACTTATCCGCTGTCCAAAAGCTTTTAAACTGAGAAAAGTTTTTGAAACTCCACTATAGTCATTCACCCCCTCTGACTATAGTTTTACCCTTCTCTGGGACCAACTGAAAGTCCACAATGTAGTAACACGTATTTCATGCTTGTTTTGTGATACACACGTTCACAACTAAATATGCTTTTTCTCCATTCAATTTCACCTTCAAAATGTGTGGCATATTTTTTTAGAGGAAAAAAAAGCCAATATTTAACGATATGTAGCAATAGCACACGCAATCAATTTCACTATACACCCAATCCGATTCATAAACATAAGGCGTAGTAACACCATTACGCTAAGACGTAGTAACACCATTGTGCGCATACAATGACATGTAGTAACACACAATGTAGTTACACTCGAAAAAATTCCAAACAAACTCAAACATACGATACATCAACTTCATCGCTAGCGGTCATTCCCAACATCAAATGAAATCAATTTCAATATACACCCAATTCGATTCAAAATCCAAAGACGCAGTGGCACGATTATGGTAAGACGTAGCAACACGATTATGCTAAGATGTAGTAACACGATTATGCATGTAGATTGGGTGTGACTGCATCGATGTCGCTACGTATTGGGTGTTACCGGATTGATGTCGCTACGTATTGGGTGTTACCGAATTGATGTCTATATGTATTGGGTGTTACCGGATTGATGTCGTTACGTATTTTTCTTTTTTAGATGTCGACAAAGAATAACTTCACGAAGAATTGGCAGCAATTGTTCTAAAAAAAAGAATGAATTGGCGCATTAACTTCGAGAAAGTTTTAAAGATTAACTCATAAATAATAATTGAGGCGAAAAACTAGGAAAATATTGATGAGGGTATTATTGGATATTAATAGTTTTTATCCTTTAGAACCACTATCTTTTAAGCTTGTCCTTTTAGCCCAGATTAGATTAAAAGTAGTCCTTTACAACCTTTTGCTATAAATTAGAGATTTTGATAAAATGGCGATTTTTCGGTCCAAAATGTCATGATGCGAACATATGGAGGGAGAAATCATTCTGCTTTGTTAACGAGCAAGGATCCTCTCAAGTGTGAGGGTCAAGTGCGCTCTCAAGTGTCACTGTTTTTCGATATGTTTAGCGAAACGACGTAGTATTGAAAAAAAAATCTACGGTAAGATCATCTGTACATTGTGTGTGCACGGTGAGAAAAAAGAAATCACAGCCTCCCTCGCCTTGTTAACCCCCTTTCTCCCCTCTCTTCCTCTTATCTCTAAAACAATCTCAGCCCCTCCCTTGCAGCTTTCGGGAGATAGACCATCATGTCTAACACATAACCACCCAACCAGAAGGTAACTGCTGTCAAACTATATTATAAATAACTGAAATAAATGCTAGAATCCTAAATGAACATCCATGTCTGAAAAGAAAGGAACAACTGGCAATAATGCCTTATTAAAACTACCAAAACAATGAACTAGAACATAAACTCCATAAACTCCACTCCTAAGCCTGATCGTTGAACTCTTCCTCAAAATTATCAACCACCTGCATATCTTCTTATTCCAAAAGAGGAGTACGCTCATGCCTAAGCTTAGTAAAGAGAAAAAAGATCAAAAGTGAGATTCATGGTTGTCCATAAGCCGGAAGACAAGACATGAATCTACTTTATCCACTTTCAAAAAGAAATTTGAACAATACTTTTAACAGAAGGAGAAAACCACTTTGGAGTACATAATCAATGTATAAGAAAACATGTCTATTTACTATATCCGTTTATCTTGCAATACATGTTTAGTTACATTAGCTACTTACTCGCTTACTTAACATACTCGTGTCCTTGTCTTTTCTTATCCGTGATTCTTGTCTACTAGCTTTAAGGCACAAGATACAGCTCAGCTAGTACAACTAACTACACCTCCAACATGGGACTTGATGATGCCCAAGGTACACTTATAAGCATAACGCCTTAAGAACGGCTTGGCTAATATAGCTAGTCACACTTCCAACATGGGTCTCAACTGTGCCCAAGGTACCCCGTCTATTCGTGCTTATTAACGAATACCCTGCTAAGTAGATTCCATAACATGTAAAGCAAATAGGAGCATGTAAATAACATAAATCTATACTAAAAATCCATGTCTAACCTATGGGAAACATGCAAAGGCCATAACAACACCAAACTACCATCCTATCTCCACTATACGTGTAAAGACAGAACCCATAAAATTATCCAGAAACCAAGGTAATATAGTGAAAGCACTGTTGAACTCACTAAACAAACGGAAAGTCAATCTGAAGATTTTCTAGTGCGCTTAACCGAGAGGCATCTCGATTTGGTGTACCGCTTGAACCCTAGGTTCACTTTCTCGAGTTGAAAGTAGTCCGACAACCCGTCCTAAATCACATAACATGTCCAGTTTCGTGTCAATTTACAATAAAACAATTCTGAAACATATTAAAAATATAACCTTTAAAACAAAAAGGGATACTTTTGATAAGAAGAACTCCTTACCTCGTAAACGTAGCAAAAAAGAAGTCAGGCCTGAACAACCTACGATCAACCTTCAAACATTTGTGAATATACGAATAAACGAATAAACCCTAACAATTAAAGATCCAACCTTTAACGTTGAATCTAAAATTGAATCTCTTAAAAGACAATAATTAACATAACTTAAATTTACCCGTAATTAATTCGTGAAACGGATTGAGAAACGGTGTACCGAATATCGTCTTTTCTTTTCTTCTGTTGCCATGATACTCCTTGTCTGATTCCTCTTTTAAACAGAGTCAGCCCTTTTATTGCTCATACTTCCCTGTTCGTAACCATGAAATTCATACCGTAAGATAATCTCATATACTTTATACTTTTTATTCTTTTCCGGCTGTTTACTTCTTTCTTTTCTTTCCGCCATGCAACACTAATATATACTTCGCCGTTGTCCCTCTGCTGACACACATTGGATATATATTACATATAACCAAATTGCTTTCCCCCTTGCCGAGCACCCACGTTCATCTGCTTTCTTCTTATTCTTCTTTATTTTCAAAACACTAGCACACACCACACGCTGGTACATATATATTTGTAGGAATGATAAACCCCTCCAACAAGTACTGTCTTTAATATTTGTGTCAATCTATTTCCAATCAAATCCTAGTCAATCTCTAACTTTAGGTATTATGGTTAATTAACGGATCATCGACATCTTTCTATAATTATTTTTTCTCTTTCTTTTTCTTTAATTTGAAGAGTCGTAATCCCGGTCAAACGTGTATTTCTCGATACTCTATTAATTCGTCAAATCGTTTATTTACGAAAATACAACAATATCCTTGATTAAAAATTTGAGGTTTTACACATATGGACACGACACACGTGTGTGTGTGTGTATGGATTATTCCGGGGGGACACACTTGGTAATTGGTATTGTGTAAGATATCATTCAAAATTTGAGTGGTGAGTGTGGCTTTAGTCTTATATATATGTTTGAGATTACCATTTGTAAAACCTCGTGTTTTTCCCTAGGGTATAAAACTCTTTTGTAATGTTTAGTATTCCCGATTATTTTATTAGGTTCTGTAAAAAATAAATAAAAGTAAATAAGGTGGACTGTAATGGGTATTCATTGGATATTAGAGGTGGAATTTTATTTAGGGGCAATTCAGGAAATGTGATAACCTTATTTTATTCCCAGTCATTCCCCAAACCTTTCATTTCGCACAAAACAATAGAAAGAGGCGCCTAAGGGAGGAAAATAGAGAAAGGAAGAAGGTAGAAGAATCTTCAACTTTCTGAACAATCAGGCTGTTCAAATCGCAGACGAATCACACCACAACACTTAGCGTGATGAGGAGACCGTTCTGTGAAAGTTTCACGACGATATATTAAGGTGCGCTTTTGCCGGGTTTTGGGAATCTTGATGTTTTGGATGTTTTGGGTGTTCTGAATTCATAGAATCGTAGCACCGTTTGTTTAGAGACTTTAGATTATCGTAATCTGATGTTATTTCGTTCTTTTAGTTTGCAACTTCAAGAAATCAAAGTTTGGAGTTTCAGAGCTTTTGGCTTGTTTTTGGGAAATTACAGGTAATTGGGGGGATGAGATCACCTGTCTAATTTGTGTGTCTAATTTCGGTGTCTAAGTAAAAACGACGTCGTTTCATGTGTGTTTTATTTCTTGAAGAAAATAAAATAAAAATAAAAATAAAAAACCAAAAAATAAAACACACATGAAACGACGTCGTTTTTATTTAAACACCAAAATTAGACACACAAATTAGACAGGTGATCTCATCCCGTAATTGGGTGTTGTTCATCAATAGGGCTGTTTGTTTGGGTTTTTGTTGCAACTTTGTTGTTGTTTTGATGCAGGCAACCTCTGTTGTTGGCTTGGGACACTGTAACGAGAGCGCTAACAAATAGTGTGATGCCGGGAACGATCTTCACTGTGATCGAGGGTGCAGTTGCAGTTACCATATATCATGATTCTAACTAATCATTAATTATACATTATACATAACATATAACCTAACCATATGATCGCAAAAGAAACCAGGTCAAAAATGAAAAATTATTGATCTAAGAAGTTGCCTATCTGATGGAGTAGAAACCTACAATTTACAACTTTGGTGAGCTTTACAATTGCAACATCATCGAAACATCGTGAGTTCTAAATTAGTCCAGTAAAAAAATGTTTTAATACGTAGTGAGTTATAAAGAAGTCAAGTCAAAACCGAATCAATCTTTGGAATGTGAAAGAAACAATATGAGGGGTTATGTATTGTTTAACACAAAAATAAAGACTGGAGAAGAAAGAAAAGAGGGATAGAAACATATCAATGTAAAATCAAACTAGTAATAGAGAGCTGCAGCTATGCCTACACAACTCTTTCTACATACTACTACATATATATATTAGTAAACCTACTTTTAAGTTGCAGTTAGGCTAGTAACTCTGTTTTTCCTCACAAGTAATATTACGTTAGATAATGTGTGGAACCATATACGTAACTTTTTGTCCTCTCGACTTGCCTTATCATATTCAAGGCTAGCAACTCTGTTTTTCCTCACAGTAATATTATGTTAGGTAAGGTGTGGAACCCTATATGTAACCTTTTGTCCTCTAACTTGCCTTATCATATAACCGTGGAGTTGATATATGTTCCATTTGCGTATCTCACTATATGATAAATCTTAAACTTTTTTTTTTGAAACCATAAATCTTAAACTTAAAAATAAAAAAAACTAAATAAAAACACACACACTATCTTAAAAGACTCAGCAAGCACAAAGTACTTTCTAAATAATACTATTACATGGTAAAACCTTCTTTATTTTCTAGACAAGTCCAAGATAAATGTTTCTGATGTTCTTGTTGTGAAAAGAACATACCTAAATCAATTTTCTTTATTTTTTTATTTTTAACTTTCAGATTATCATATGGTGGGATCCGCAATAGAACCTACATCAACTTCATGCCCTATATGATAAGGCAAGGAAAAAAAATTACATATAGAGTTACATACATGTATATGAACTTAATATTACCGTGCGGAAAAACAAAGTTAGTAGCCTAGCTGCAGCTCAAAAGTAGGTTTACTATATATATATATACCAATCAGATTAGAGGAATAGTAGTACTTAGAAAGAGTTGTATAGTCAAATCGCAGCTCTCTATTAGTGGTTTAATTTTAAATCGATATGTTTTTATCCCTCTTTTCTTTCTTCTTTACAGTTTCTATTTTTGTGTTAAACAATACACATCCCTCACTATCGATATATATTTTGTTTCTTTCATATCCCAAAGATTGATTCAGTTTGGACCTGTAACTCAGTAAGTATTAAAACATTTTTTTACTGGACTTATTTAGAACCCACCCTAATTTTGATGATGCTGCAATTGTAAAGTTTGCCAATGTTGTAATCGTTGTAGGCTTCTGCTCAATCAGATAGGTAACTTTGTAATTATTTTACACTCTTGACCAGACTTTTTTTTATTGCAATCGCACCATGTTTGGTAATTAATATCATATGGTTATTGGAACGTAAGGTACAAAAACTTTATTTGAATAGTGTAAATGCTATTTATAGAATTAATGATTAGTTAGAATCCATGATATATCAAAGTGTTGCTTGATTTTATTTAGGTAAGTGCAACTGCACCCTCGAACACACTGAATATCGTTCGCGGCATCACACTGTTTGAAATTGTTTCTTCTAGCGCTCTCGTTGCAATGTCCAAAGCAAACATGCCTCCGACAAAACAAAAATAACTACCATATTTTTAGAAGTTGCCTGCATCAAACCAAAAACAAAGTTGCACCAAAAACCCAATCAAACAACTCTATTGATGAAGAACATGTTGGATCATTAATCCAACGTTGGGCTTATATGTGAAATAATTATTTATTATGGACTGTCAATAAATATTATTCTGCTTTCTTCTTATTCTTCTTTATTTTCAAAACACTAGCACACACCACACGCTGGTACATATATATTTGTAGGAATGATAAACCCCTCCAACATGTACTGTCTTTAATATTTGTGTCAATCTATTTCCAATCAAATCCTAGTCAATCTCTAACTTTAGGTATTATGGTTAATTAACGGATCATCGACATCTTTCTATAATTATTTTTTCTCTTTCTTTTTCTTTAATTTGAAGAGTCGTAATCCCGTCAAACGTGTATTTCTCGATACTCTATTAATTCGTCAAATCGTTTATTTACGAAAATACAACAATATCCTTGATTAAAAATTTGAGGTTTTACACATATGGACACGACACACGTGTGTGTGTGTATGGATTATTCCGGGGGGACACACTTGGTAATTGGTATTGTGTAAGATATCATTCAAAATTTGAGTGGTGAGTGTGGCTTTAGTCTTATATATATGTTTGAGATTACCATTTGTAAAACCTCGTGTTTTTCCCTAGGGTATAAAACTCTTTTGTAATGTTTAGTATTCCCCATTATTTTATTAGGTTCTGTAAAAAATAAATAAAAGTAAATAAGGTGGACTGTAATGGGTATTCATTGGATATTAGAGGTGGAATTTTATTTAGGGGCAATTCAGGAAATGTGATAACCTTATTTTATTCCCAGTCATTCCCCAAACCTTTCATTTCGCACAAAACAATAGAAAGAGGCGCCTAAGGGAGAAAAATAGAGAAAGGAAGAAGGTAGAAGAATCTTCAACTTTCTGAACAATCAGGCTGTTCAAATCGCAGACGAATCACACCACAACACTTAGCGTGATGCGGAGACCGTTCTGTGAAAGTTTCACGACGATATATTAAGGTGCGCTTTTGCCGGGTTTTGGGAATCTTGATGTTTTGGATGTTTTGGGTGTTCTGAATTCATAGAATCGTAGCACCGTTTGTTTAGAGACTTTAGATTATCGTAATCTGATGTTATTTCGTTCTTTTAGTTTGCAACTTCAAGAAATCAAAGTTTGGAGTTTCAGAGCTTTTGGCTTGTTTTTGGGAAATTACAGGTAATTGGGTGTTCTTCATCAATAGGGCTGTTTGTTTGGGTTTTTGTTGCAACTTTGTTGTTGTTTTGATGCAGGCAACCTCTAAAAATACGGTAGTTATTTTTGTTTTGTCGGAGGCGTTGTTGTTTGCTTGGGACATTGTAACGAGAGCGCTAGAGGAAACAATATATAACAAATAGTGTGATGTCGGGAACGATCTTCACTGTGATCGAGGGTGCAGTTGCAGTTACCTAAATAAAATCAAACAACACTTTGATATATCATGATTCTAACTAATCATTAATTATACATTATACATAACATATAACCTAACCATATGATCGCAAAAGAAACCAGGTCAAAAATGAAAAATTATTGATCTAAGAAGTTACCTATCTGATGGAGTAGAAACCTACAATTTACAACTTTGGTGAGCTTCACAATTGCAACATCATCGAAACATCGTGAGTTCTAAATTAGTCCAGTAAAAAAATGTTTTAATACGTAGTGAGTTATAAAGAAGTCAAGTCAAAACCGAATCAATCTTTGGAATGTGAAAGAAACAATATATATATATAGAGAGGGGGTTATGTATTGTTTAACACAAAAATAAAAACTGTGGAAAAGAAAGAAAAGAGGGATAGAAACATATCAATGTAAAATCAAACTACTAATAGAGAGCTGCAGCTATGCCTACACAACTCTTTCTACATACTACTACATATATATTAGTAAACCTACTTTTAAGTTGCAGCTAGGCTAGTAACTCTGTTTTTCTTCACAGTAATATTACGTTAGATAATGTGTGGAACCATATACTTAACTTTTTGTCCTCTGACTTGCCTTATCATATTCTAGGCTAGCAACTCTGTTTTTCCTCACAGTAATATTATGTTAGGTAAGGTGTGGAACCCTATATGTAACTTTTTGTCCTCTAACTTGCCTTATCATATAACCTTGGAGTTGATATATGTTCCATTTGCGTATCTCACTATATGATAAATCTTAAACTTTTTTTTTGAAACAATAAATCTTAAACTTAAAAATAAAAAAAACTAAATAAAAACACACACACTATCTTAAAAGACTCAGCAAGCACAAAGTACTTTCTAAATATTACTATTACATGGTAAAACCTTCTTTATTTTCTAGACAAGCCCAAGATAAATGTTTCTGATGTTCTTGTTGTGAAGAGAACATACCTAAACCAATTTTCTTTATTTTTTTATTTTTAACTTTCAGATTTATCATAAGGTGGGACCGCAATAGAACCTACATCAACTTCATGCCTTATATGATAAGGCAAGTTAGAGGGAAAAAAATTACATATAGAGTTACACACATGTATATGAACATAATATTACCGTGCAGAAAAACAAAGTTAGTAGCCTAGCTGCAGCTCAAAAGTAGGTTTACTATATATATATATATATATATATATATATATATATATATATATATATATATATATATATACCGGTCGATTAGAGGAAAAGGCTTCTCTATGTAGTAGTACTTAGAAAGAGTTGTATAGTCAAATTGCAGCTCTCTATTAGTGGTTTAATTTTACATCGATATGTTTTTATATATCCCTCTTTTCTTTCTTCTTCACAGTTTCTATTTTTGTGTTAAACAATACACATCCCTCACTATCGATATATATTTTGTTTCTTTCATATCCCAAAGAATGATTCTGTTTTGACCTGTAACTCAGTAAGTATTAAAACATTTTTTTACTGGACTTATTTAGAACCCACCCTAATTTTGATGATGCTGCAATTGTAAAGCTTGCCAATGTTGTAATTGTTGTAGGCTTCTGCTCAATCAGATTGGTAACTTTGTAGATCAATTATTTTTCACTCTTGACCAGACTTTTTTTATTGCAATCGCACCCTGTTTGGTAATTAATATCATATGTTTATTGGAACGTAAGGTACAAAAACTTTATTTGAATAGTGTAAATGCTATGTATATAATTAATGATTAGTTAGAATCCATGATATATCAAAGTGTTGTTTGATTTTATTTAGGTAACTGCAACTGCACCCTCGAACGCACTGAATATCGTTCGCGGCATCACACTGTTTGAAATTGTTTCTTCTAGCGCTCTCGTTGCAATGTCCAAAGCAAACATGCCTCCGACAAAACAAAAATAACTACCATATTTTTAGAAGTTGCCTGCATCAAAACAACAACAAAGTTGCACCAAAAACCCAATCAAACAAATCTATTGATGAAGAACACCCCATTACCTGTGATTTCACAAGAACAAGCCAAAAGCTCCGAAACTGAAACATTGATTTCTTGATATTGCCTCCATTAATCCATGTTTTTTTTTTCATTGTTAGAGGTTGCCTTTCGTTTAACATATGGTTTCCATCATCCTTTTTGTAACTTGGCTCTATGCAACACGTATAAATGGTTTTGTTCACGTGTTTGCCTTCGGTGTAAAATTGCATCTCGTGCTCCCTAAATTCTGAAAATTTTAAACCACATAAAAATCCTTTTAACGACAATTTCTTTTTTTATATCAACTTGATATTCAAAAGGGATTGTTCTAAAATTGCAAAACAAGATGAACTTTATGTTCAGAATATGCTGCAATACATTCCCTTCTCAATCTGTTTTGAATAAGTTGTACCTATTCAAAAGTTCTGATTTTCAGATATCACTTAAAAACCACTAAGACCCGTAACACTCATCTTTATTCATGCTCAAAATCCTTTTCGTTTGGATTGCATAAATCAATAATTTCAAGCCTAGTGTAAATATCAAATCCCTTACCTTTTTACACAAAGGTTGAAGTATAGTGAATCATAAGTTATGAAGAATAATTTTCCGAAAAAGCGAATTCCCCATTATGTTTGAATTTTACCTAGGTCAGGAAATCAAGTAGGAAGATTATACTACCTTCGTCCTAAAATATAAGTCCATTTAGAGTTTTCACACGAATTAAGAAAATGTTCAAGTGTCATTAGTTTTAATGGTAAAAGTCTACAATACAATTTGACTATCATTAATATAATAATTGTAAAATGGATAAATGCATAATAAATTAGGTAAAAAGAAGAAAAATATAATAAATACTCCATTGGTATTCTAAAAAAAACATATTTTATGGGACAAATCCAAAAAAACTAAACGGAGTTACATTCTGGGACGGAGGTAGTACATTATTTGAACTCTCATAATAAAAATACGATGATTTGTTTCTCCAAAGTTGTTTCATACCTGGTGTGTTTGCCCCATTGTGTTTTAATTTTGATTTTATTTTAATTACAATAAACTAATTATTAATTATCAATTAAAACATTTCGTATTTACTGATACACCGTAATCATCATATATCTTCAAGTTAATCATTATCTAAGGATAAGTAAAAGATTGATCGTAAATATGTAACGTTATACGTCATTCGGTTGAGTATCATGTATGTGGGTCTCTATCTATGGTTGTAATGCACGTAGTTTTTCTTATTAAAAAAAAAAAATTTGTGTCTGTAACATATCAATTTTATCCTTATGATAATTTTTCTTTTTCTTTTTGGTTCGCCTTATGATAATTATTATCTAAATTAATTTTTTTTAGAGCTCAATCTAAATTAAAATTTAAAATATGAGTTTGTCAGTAAAATATTTTTTAGAGTGATAAAAAGTTTGTTGATCATTATTAAACTTGTACATATTTATCTTTATCAAACATATCATTATTGTTAATATATATATATATATATATATATATATATATATATATATATATATATATATATATATAATAATATAGGGAGAAAAACACAAATATTTCATCAATTAGGGAGAATGTCAGGTTTTTGAAACTTTTGCATAAAAAATGTGTGGTTGTCATGTTACTCAAAATATTCCAAAACCTGTCATTATCCCTAATTCTCTATACATATATATCTTACTTCTATAAGTTAATTTTACAGGTGTTTCAATATATCGAGGATCGAGTATGGAAAAAGCTTAGCGGATGGAAGAATAAATTTCTATCGCCGGCGGCTCTGGAGATTCTTATCAAGAGTGTGATGCAGGCAATTCCTACGAAGGTGGTGTAGTGCTTCCTCATTCCTAAGGCCTTGATTGATACGATTGAGTGTATGATTAGCCGATTTTTCTGGGGAGGTACGGAGGATAAGCGCAAGATTCATTGGAAGAAGTGAGAGGTGTGTACTATGCCTAATGATATGGGCGTTAGGCTTCTGGGACCTTAACTGTCTTAATCTGGCGCTTCTGGGGACTCAGCCTTCTTTTTTTATGGCGTAGTATGTTACTGGCCGGGATCTTCTTGCACGTGGTTTACGATGGCGGGTAGGCGATGGTGCTTCGATCAACATCTATTCGGATGCATGGCTCCCTCTGCCGTACTCCTTTCGGGTAGGTTCGACTATGCTTCCTTCAGATGCAAAGGTTCAGTCGCTTTTCATCCCTAACTCGTGTTCTTGGGATCAGGATCTAGTTTAGAGTTCTTTCATTCCGCATGAGGCCCAGGCTATATACTCAGCATTCCTTTGCCGTCGGGGTCGCATTCAGATTATATCGTACGGAATTACGATCCTTGTGGGCATTATACGGTGAAATCTGTCTATACGTTGGCTACCCAGTTTCACCATAGGTTGTTTTCGAAGTCTAGGCTTTCGACAGTTGGCCAGAAGGATGGAGTTTGGCGCCAGATTTGGTCTTTGGCGGTCCAGCTCGTGTCACTTTCTGTGGAGGTGTCTGCATGATTGTTTATCGTTTGGGGAGTCATAGCGGAGGCGGGACATGGGTAGTGGTGCTTGTGATTTACATGGGCATAGTTTAAAGGATCTTCGGCATGCTTTGTTCAATTGTGCAATCCCTCAAGCTGTGTGGGATAGGGGATAGAGCCCTTGAGGAGGGCCTTCGGAAGAGCCCGGATTACCGATCGTTATTGGGGTGCCTCTTGTCTGCGACTCTGCATGCGATGAGCCTCGTTTGACACATCTAGTTACTACCCTATGGTGTATCTGGAAAGCACGGTGTGCATGGCTGTTTGGTGGTCAGGCTGTGGATATTGGCAGACCTGTTATGATCGTGGAACTGGACGCTCGGAAATATGCAGATCACTTAAGGTTTCCCCTCCGTGAGCCGTTAGTTCGTCGTGGCCTACCACATGGAAATCGCTTGTTGTTAGCCATGTAAAGATCAATGTGGATGCGGCGCTTTATGCGGAGCCTATGCTTATGGGGCCGTGATTCGGGGGTTGAATGGCAAAATCCTGCGTGCCTGCTCGGTATATTAGACAGAAGTTTTGATATAGATTTTGCGGAGCTTAGCGCTGTTTATAGGGGTCTCCTTTTGACCCGTGAGTGGGGGTACCGCTCTATATGATTTGAGTCTGATTCCCTTTCATGCATTCAGCGCCTTCATTCGCCAGCTGATGACCTCACCTCTCTTGGTAGTTTGGCCCAGGATTGCTTGCATTTGGCAGATTTTTTTTGATTCACTTTCTTTTCCTTTTGTTAAGAGATCTGGCAATAGGCTGGCTCATCTTTTAGCCCATGAGGGCTTAGCATATCTAGGCTTTGTGGATTGGGGTACATCACCCTCTGAACGCGTTCTTGCTGCTTGTACTTCTGATTTCCCTTAGTAATATATTTGATGGTTTCGCTCAAAAGAAACTTTGTTCATTCTATTTCAATTTAAATCAAAAGTATTTTTTTTACCGAAACGAAATTACCTCATTCAGAATACTAGGACTCGAACGCGTGGCCAAGAGGTCACGTGGCCTCAGCTTAACCATTGAGGTAAGCCTTATTGGCAAGTCAAAAGTATTCTATCATTCTAATTCGGGTATTTTTTTTAAACAAAAATGGTTAGTCATGTTAATAGATGATATAAAGCTTCAGAGTAATCTTTGATGATATTAATAACTCTTCTGCTAGAAATAATTTGAGTTTTAATGATGAGTACCAGACTAACTATTATAGATGCAAGCAAAACAATTTCTAGACTTAATGTATAGGTTTATTAGAGTTTGATATTTGTATAGGTTGGATCAAACAAGCACTCTAATAGTCAGTTGATAGGATCTCAATAGACCTACGTAGGTTTTTAGAACTCAGTAGAGTGTGTCCAGGATCCTGCTGAAGGCTGAGCTTTCAGACTCAATAATGAAGTCTGAGGTTTCAAACTCAGTAGCAGATTGAAGACTGAAGGCTGAGGAAACAAACTCAGTATTGAAGACTAAGCCAAGACTATAAGGGTAGAATTCAGGTAAGTCTGTGATGGCCTGGACTGTCTTTATAGATCTTGTATTGAAGGTCAAAGTTCCCAAAATATAAGTGATGAAAGGGATGTAGTTATTTCTATAAAATGGTGTATCCTGATCTACAAAAATAAAGATCAGATGAAAAATGCCGTCACCTGAGCCTCGGTCAAGTACTTCAGCAAACCAAGAATACAGCTGACCTGTTATGCATCTCAGCAGATCCAAATTGTAACAACACTACCAAGGTTGTACATTTCAATTGATCTGTTTTCAAGAATATTCAAGAAGTAATCATGGATAAGGATCAATAAAATCCGTTGGATTATGAAGTCGATAAATGGTGGAATTTAAATGACTGTTATAAAGATTTTAGAGCCAATCGAGATAGAGCAATTTTATTGGTTGACAGGCTGTCATGACAGTAGGACACTGACACTGACACAAATACGGTGGTAGAGAATTTCATAGAATAATCAGTAAAAATTCAACAACGACTATCCAAATTTTAACGTTGGATTTTTCATTATAAATAGAGGACTCATGCAACTAGAGAACCAAGAAATTCATTGCATACGACCTATTAAGTTTACACTGCTGAGCCCTTTAACTGCTACATGCTGAGCTTAAAATTGCTGAATCCAGAAATATTCAAGTGTTCAATATTTCCAAGATTTATCTAGCATCAACACTTGGAGATCCCAAATCCTGAATCACTTTCTTGATTCATCTCTTTGCTTTTAACAAAGGTTTCTGAAGACATAGAAGCACCTGATGAGTCAAAGACTGTTGAGTGTGGTGGAGCTGGTGAGAGGCAATCCTACCTTTCAAGAACTAGTGGAATACTTGGAGAAGCAGTAATCTACCTGTTATCTTAGTATTCAGATTGTGAAACCATAGTTATTGGTCAAAGACAATCAAATTAGGGCTTTTGTACCGTACCTCAAAGAGATCTTGTGAATTCCCTCTAACATCACTGGAGAAGATTGGAATGACAAAATTACACAAATTGGAACCACTAATAATCTTGCAATCTCTTTATTTCTGCATTTGCTTTACTGCATTTTATTTTCTGCAAGTATATCACATAATTTGCTAACTTACAACCTACTGAAGTCACACACCACACAGTTGAGTGTCTAACACTTAGCTCATCTGTTTTAAGAACAACAAGAAAAAGCCTTTAAGTTTTAATCCGCTTCATTGACTCAGCAGATCAGATAGTCAGCAGACTATAGTTCATCTGAGTTACTTAAACTCTATGAAAAAGTTTTAAGAGGCAAGTTTATTCAACCCCCCTCTAAACTTGTCTGAAACCTTTCCAAGGGACCAATATCTTCTTTATCGCTGCAAAATATAGAAGATTTTATACTCGAATTTTCACCGCGTAGTTAGAACATTTCTTATTTTCTCTACTGGCGTCATCCAATAATGTAATTAAAAAATTTACTATTGTTAGGAACATTTTATTTGTTTTGATGATGGCCATATTGACTGTTATAGAAAGCCTGAAATAAGTTAGTAATATCTGTATAAGACTTTACTTAGAGTTTGACATGTTTTATAAGTTCAGTCAGACAAGCATTGTACTTGACTGGTTGGACGGGTCAGTAAATTGAAGAACATAAGAGCAACTGAGTGAAGACAACCAAGTACCAGTAGAGTAAAGTGAAGACTTATGGACTGAATTATAACTAGGGAAGTCTATGAAGACCTTGGATAAGTCTAAGATATACTTTACAAGTGATGAAATCAATTTCTTAAATATGGTGTACACTGATCTCATCAAAATCAAGGATCAATGAAATATAAATATGCATTGGATATCAAGAATCAATTAAGAAAGAAATACAGTAAAAACATCAAAATGGCAATGTAAAAATTCTGGTAGCTGACCAAAAGGATTGACGGTGAAGTAAACCTCAAGGGAGAAGTACCAGTCAGAACAGCCAATTAAGTAATTTTATGATTTCTGCAACGTGATTAAATCAAAGATCAAGCAATTAATGCAAAATCAATCAAGGATGGATTTTATGATGGACGTTTGATTCAAATCTGGATCACTGAAATCAAGGAGAATGAAATCAAGAAAGAATCAAGGATTATTCTCCGCATTAAATAGCCAACGGACGAAATTTAAAATCAAGGAAATCAAGGCTATAAATAGAAGGCATTGACAGACACAGAAAACGAGAGATAGATTAATCAAGAAAACGATCAAGAACTCTATGTGCCAAAAATCTGTCTAATTCACAAACTTTCTTTCTAGACTTAAATGACATATCCAGAAGATTAAAATCAGAAAATAGAGCATCAAACCTGTATCAAGTACTGAGTCTGATCAAACCATTGTGAATTCAATTCACAACTCTTTTTGGAGCAATTGAATCAGATCGTCTGAGAAGGAATTGCAACCTTTTGTGATAGCTGCTGAAGGATTTGTTCCCAAGGAGCAGTGTGTTGAAGAATGAGTCACTGAAGCATTTGTAGCCAGGGAGTGATAGTCTTGAGATTGCGAATCGTGTGTAGCCAAGGACAATCATACTATTGTATTGGTGAAAAACAATAGTGAATTCCTCCAATCATTATAGGAGAAGAGTGGATTAAGGGATTACACCACCCTGAACCACTATAAACCTTGTGTTATTTACTTACTGACGATACAGGGTTTCACTCCCTCCACGTGTCATCTATTGGTTGGTCATCACGCTATAAATAACGTCAGTGTATTCATGTCGATGCCCAGGCTCGAGGCCAAGGCCATCTCATAAACGCCAGGCTACGATGATCGACTATCGACTACCGAGCAGTGTAGGACGTTCAGTCCGCACCAGCTAGCAATGTAGGACAGTGAGCCCTAGAGTCGATAACCACAGGTCGGTATATCGACATCGAGGACAGAGTCCGCATCAGCTTACTAAGCCCATTAACAGCGATAGCTTGGGCAAGGGTCAAGGCCCATTTAAGGGTAAAGGTGACAATAACATAAGCCGACTTAACCTTAGGGTTTAGGCAAGTACTGTCATTATAAATACCCCCAATCCAGGAACTACGTAAGGCTTGATTCCTGGAACCTAACAGGATACGTAGGCAATCCAAGATACAGTCTTGGACTCAGCCGCATACATAAAATCCACCCCCTCATTCCTCTTTTTTGCATTAGGGTTCTTGTGTGTTCATCACTAGATTAAATTAGGGCTCAAATCATTAAGGTGATCAATTTGTCATCGTCATTGGCGCTAGAAGGAGGGCCTTCTATTGATCGAATACTCAAGAACACGATGCCTCCCAAGAAAACCGCATCCAAAACCACATCCAAAGCGGTTGATCAAGGCTCCCGCATGAACGAGCCAACCGACCCCGATATGCAAGGAGAAGAGGATCCAAAGATTGGATCCGGTTCAAGCACGATCCTCGGCAAAAACAAGGGGAAAAAGATCAAGCTTTGAACCCCGTCCAGAAACCCACCAACCGGAAAAGCAAGCTCTTGCTCCGGAATATCGGACGCTTGCGGATCGGTTGGCGGGGCGGACTTGGAGGTAATGTCCGGGATAATCGCCGAGGCGCTTACGGCGCGCAGAAAGCGTACGCCGCCCCGGAAAGAAGCTATGGCGGAAGGCGGCCGAAAGAAGTTGTGGACAAACCTAAACGGACTCCCCGAAGAAGAAATAAGCGCATCATCTAGCTCGGTGGAGAGGAAGAGACGCGAGATCCACCAAAAACACCAGAGAGGGGACGATGACAGCGCCAGGGAGGAGTTGAATGCAATTTTGGGAAAGAGTCAGGTGTCGTTGTGGCTCGAGTCTCCCTTCACGAAGGAGATCGAGAGCTTTCCTAAACCCAAGGGGTTTAAGATACCAAAGACAGAACCTTATGATGGCACCACCGACCCGGAGGACCATCTCCACAGGTATCTGTCTCAAATGAGGTTGGAAGGGGCACCCGATGCAATGCGCCGTCGGGCATTCGAGACGCTACTCGTAGGTCGAGCAAGAGAATGGTTCACGAAGCTACGACCGGGGTCGATCTCCGCTTTGCCATGCTCGCTCGAAAGTTCCGAGATGCGTTTATAGTCAACAAGAAGTTTCATCGAGTGCCACGCACCTCATGAACGTGAGGCGACAAAGAGATGAGACGGTTATGGAATATTTGAAGAGGTTTAATCTCGAGGCCATGCGAGGTCAAGGACGCAGATGACCGACTTCGATCACATCGTTCGTAGGGGGCTGCGTAATACTAAGTTGTACATGAAGTTGAGCGAGAGACGTTCCCCATACCATGGACGAATGTGTCAATGTGGTGCATAGATTCTCGTCAAGGGGAAGAGGCAGTGCGGCGGCACACCCAATCCGACTGGATGGAATCCAAGAAGGACACCCGAGGTCCGAACAGGAATCAGTCCAAGAGGCAGGATGTCGAAAGTAAGCCATCGGTCTGGGACCGTATCGACACGTCCACCTCAGACCGTGGGGGCAAGAAGGGACCCTCACGTGATAAGGACTTTATCCCACTCAATCGACCTCGATCTGAGGTGTTGTCGATTATGCTTTCAAAAAACTTGGCGAGGAAACCGCCACCATTGAAGAAACCTCGAGAAAAGAGGAACGCAAGCAAATACTGTGATTTTCACGAGGACATAGGTCATACAACTGAGGATTGTATCGACCTGAAGAGAGATATCGACGTCTGCATTCAGGAAGGAAAGCTAGACGAAGTTGTTGACAGATCTCGGTATGATGGGCCCAGAGGGCGTGGAGAATTTAAGAGAAAAAACTCCGATCAAGACAGGAACCGAGGTCGAGACGCCCAGAGACGAAGGGATCGGTCACCTCAGAGAAATCGATCCCCGGGTCGAGAAGGAAACAACAGAGAAAACTTGGGTCGAGATAGATATGAAGATAATCGACCAGTTAACTATGTCAACACAATCTTTGGTCCTGGTGAGAGTGATAAAGACCAGACCAGCGAAGAGTCAGCTTGTAGCTCCAGAGAGCGCAAACGGCTCGGAGTTCACGACGAAGTCGGATACGGCCCTCGAGATGATATCCCCAAGTCGAGGAGTCATAGCGAAGGGTTAGTTATTGAGGCAGTTATTAGCCGAGCCCGTGTATCGAGAGTCTGTGTCGATAACGGGAGTGCAGTGAACATCATATATCACTCGGCGTTCCAAGCGATGAAGTTGAAAGAGAAGGATCTAGCCCCCATAGCGTCTCCCCTGTTCGGATTTACGGGGCAAGCGATCCCATCCCTTGGGCTCGATAAAGTTACTCACGACGGTTGGGGATGGCGAGAAAGGAAGGACACTTGAATTAAGCTATGTGGTGGTCAAGGCTCCCTCTGCGTACAATGTTATCCTAGGGCGACCTGCGCTTTTCGACCTGCGTGCTATCATATCAACTTTTCATAATAGTATGAAGTTTCCCACTAGGAACGGTTCCCACGAAGTAAAAGGAGACGTTGAAGTCGCTCGGAGTTGTAACTCTGTTGTCATGAATGGGAAGATGGCGGTTCAACAAGTCTTAGTAGAGGAACTGATTCCAGAAGAAGAGGAAGAGAAGAGTTGGGTCTCCAGTGATGCAGTTGAAAACGTCCGACTCTGGGAGGGAGAGGACGATCAGTGTGTGCAAGTGGGAATTTGGATCCCAGAGAAAGATAAATAGTTATTGGTTGAGCTGTTGATCGAGTTCAGAGACATCTTCGCCTGGAAGGCCACTGACATGCCGGGGCTATCTACCGACATCGCGGTTCATAAGCTCGAGATTGATCAGGCTAGGAAGCCGCCAAACAAAAGAAGAGAAATTTTGCGTTGGATCGACTTGAGGCTATTGAGTTGGAAGTCGGCAAGCTACTAGCGCCAAGATAGTGAAAGAGGTATTCTATCCCGAGTGGCTAGCTAACCCGGTTTTAGTCAAGAAGCCCGATGGTAGTTGGCGCATGTGTGTGGACTTTACGGATCTTAACAAAGCATGCCCGAAAGACTCTTATCCGTTGCCCAAAATCGACAGATTTTAATGGATCCTCGAGATGCGGAAAAAACAGCGTTTATCACAGAATTCGGCACCTTCTGCTATGTGACCATGCCATTCGGATTAAAGAATGCTGGGGCAACATACCAGAGGGCAGTCAACAAGATATTTGCAAAACAAATTGGTAGATGTATGGAAGTTTACGTAGACGACTTGCTTATCAAGAGTCGATCTATGAGACAATACCTGGTCGATGCTCGAGAGGTTTTCGAAGTGTTGAGAGAAACGCGAGATGAGATTAAACCCGAAGAAGTGCACTTTTGGAGTCAGGTCGGGTAAGTTCTTGGGCTATATGATTTCGAAGGACGGGATTCGAGCGAACCCGGATAAAATTGATACATTGAAGAACATGCCCGCACCACGAAATATCAAGGAAGTACAAAGGCTCACGGGTCGAATGGCGCTCTCAACGATTTCTATCGAGATCAGCACAGCGTGCACTACCATTTTTCAAGATACTCCGAAAGGCCAGTCCTTTTCATTGGGATGATGAATGTCAGACAGCCTTTGAAGAGTTGAAGACTTATTTATCAAAATTACCTACCCTCACTTCTCCTCGAGAAGGGGAAAAGTTGTTAGTTTATTTGGCAGTATGCGAGGAGGCAGTGAGTGCGGTCCTGGTTCGAGAAGGGGTACATGGCCAAGTGCCAATCTACTTTGTTAGCAAGGCTTTACATGGCCCCGAGATCCGGTACTCACCAGCTGAGAAGTTAGCATTATGCCTGATTCATGCCTCGAGGAAGTTAAGGCCCTATTTTCAAGCTCATCCCATTGTGGTAGTCACTGACCAACCACTAAAGCAAATATTGGCAAAACCCGACACCTCAGGTCGATTGGCAAAATGGGTGATTGAAATGGCCCAGTACGATATCGAGTTCGTCCCTCGAACCGCGATAAAAGCACAGCCTTGCGATTTTTTGGTCCGAAGGGATATCCGTCCAACTCGATCGGGAAAAGCAAAGCCCGGAGGAAAGATGGACTCTACAAGTCGATGGCGCATCGAGTAAGGAGGGGGCAGGAGCAGGGGCTCCTTCTGGTAAGCCCAAAAGGCGAGGAATTCCCCTACGCCCTTCGATTCGACTTTAAAGCAACGAACAATGAAGCCGAGTATGAGGCTATGATTACTGGTTTAAAGCTTGCCTTAAAGCTGGGTGTCGAAGATTTGTCGGTTTATAGTGACTCACAATTAGTAGTCAATCATGTGAAAGGGGAGTATGAGGCTAAGGAAGAAACCATGAAGAATTACTTAGCAGTTGTCCAAAGCCTCATACCAAAATTCAAGACAGTTCAGTTTGAGCAAGTCCCCCGAAGTCAGAACAAGAGAGCCGATGCGCTCTCCAAGTTGGCATCAAACTTCATGTCCAGTAAGAAGGTTCTAGTCGAGTTATTGACCGACCGAAGTTACATCGAGACGGAGGCCCAGCCGATCACTCAGCGGCCACGTGGATGGACTCGATCGCTCTCTACCTTAAAGACGGAATACTGCCATCTGACAAAGTGCAAGCCAGGAAAGTCCGACTTCAATCAGCTCGATATGCATTTTTTGACGATATCTTGTATCGAAAATCTTTTGTGAACCCCTGGTTGAGATGTGTTTCAGAAAGTGAAGGCGAATACCTCTTAGAAGAGATTAATAGAGGAGCCTGTGGGAATCATTGTGGAGCCAGAATGTTGGCTCGAAAATGCAAGTTAGCTGGGTATTTCTGGCCGTCGATGCAGCGAGATGCGAACAACCTAGTCCAGAAGTGCAACGCTTGTCAGATTCATGATAATATCTCCCATCAGCAAGCGCAAGACATGAACGTCATCTCGTCAGCATGGCCATTCGATCAATGGGGAGTCGATATTGTTGGACCTCTTCCTCGAGCACCAGGAAATCTTAGATTCGTGGTCGTTGCGGTGGACTACTTCACAAAATGGGTAGAAGCTAAGGCTTTGCCCGACATCCGAGCTGCAACCATTAAAAAATTCTTGTGGGTCGACATTCTATGTAGGTACGAATTCCAAAGGCTTTGATCTCGGATAATGGTACCCGGTTGAAGATCGAAAAGTTAGAGAATGGTGCGGCGAGTACCAAATCGACCGGCGATTCACCTCGGTGGCTCACCCCCGTGCAAACGGTCAAGTCGAGCAAACTAATCGACGATCAAGCCGGGCTTAAAGAAGGGGCTAGAGGCGAAGGTCGAGATTGGGCAATTCAACTTCCGAGCATCCTATGGTCATATAGGACGCTCCCTAATTCATCGACAGGGGAAACTCCTTTCTCTTTGGTGTATGGGTGTGAAGCGGTGATTCCCGCCGAGATCGGAGTCCCCTCTCCTCGAGTTCTTGCCTACAATGTTGAGACAAACGATCCCGAACTCCGACAGGAACGGGACAATGTCGAGGAACGAAGGGAGATAGCCTCAGCCAGGATGGCAAGGTACAAGCAAAAAATCTCCCAGTATTACAACTCGAGGGTAAGACACAGGTACTTCAAGGTTGGCGATCTGGTTCTAAGGAAAAATGAAGCGAGTCGACAGGAAGCAGTCGGAAAGCTGACCCCGAATTGGGAAGGCCCATATCAGATTCTGAAGGTTCACCCCAAAGGGTCTTATCAACTTGGTCGAGCAGATGGAACCACGATTCCTCGACATTGGCACGCCAACAATCTGAGGAAGTATTATGTTTGAGATAAGCTTTACTTTGATGAACTTGTTTACTTTTCACTTATGAATCTTGTAATAAGTCCATGAGACAATTCTATGAGTATTCTAATAAATGCGTATCTTTTCGAGATGCTTTCTGTGTTTGTTAGGATTTATAGCCAAAACAATACAAGTCCAATGTGACAGAAAAGTTAAAGGCAAAACGATCGAATACGAGTAGAGAAATCCGCAGGTCGGACATCTCGATAAAGCCAAAGCAAAGTTAGCCTAATGGGCGACGAATGCAAAGGCATAGAGACGGTTCGCAGGGTCGGGCCAAAGGTCCAAGCTAAGAGCCGAACGAGCCCAAGAGGCAAACAAGGCTAAAGCAAAGGACGGTTCGCATAGTCGGGCCACCTGTCCCAGTCGAAAGCCGAATGAGCCCGAGCGGCGAAAAGGCTCCGGACAAAGGACGGTTCGCATGGTCGGGCCACCCGTTCCGCCGAAGGTCGAAAAAGCCTAAGAGGCAAAAAAGACCTAAAACCAGGGACAGCTTTATATTAAAATGCTCACCTAAAGGTCAAATAAGCCTAAGGGACAAAAGACTAAGGCAAGCAAGTCAATCTCAAGTGCAATAAGAACCAAGGGTTCATAATACACTTGGGGGGCAACACAGTATCAACAACAAGAACAATAAGTACAACAAATAAAGCGAATAGCGAGTAGCGAACAGAGCCAGGAGCTCGACAAGCGAAAGACTATGAAACATTAAGACGAGCAAATTCAAGTCAAGAAAGATAGCAAAATCAAATCGAAATCATCACAAAGTCATTACAAAACAAGGCCAGGTCGAAAAGACCAGCCAAAGTTAAAATAAATGTTATTACAGATCCAAGTTCAAGATAACAAATCAACAAAAGATTTAAAAGATAATGATCAGGGGTTGGTTTCAGGGGTCGGATCAGTATTAGCAGAGGTCGGATCAGTGGCAGTCGGATCGACAACAGGAGCAGACGTGGAAGGAGCATACTTTATAGCCAAAGACTCACCCCGCTGAAACTCTTCAAAGTACGATCATACAAACTTCTCCGAGTCGGGGTTGTAGAACATAGGCGTCTCGGAGAGTCGACAGTCGAAGCTCGGAACGACCTCCTTCATCTGATCCACGGCCAGGGTATATCCACCCATCATCGAAGCCCGCATGATCACTTCTAGATCATCTTCAAGATTGGATGACTTGCGATACTCCATGATGGCCTCGGTCTTAGCCTCTTCGACCTGCGCCTGCGCTCGATATAATTCAGCCTGTAGCGCATCTCGATCTTGGCGAGCCTTCCTAGCTTCTTCGTCCGCAGCCTTCTGACACTTCTGCAGCCTCTCATAGTCTTGGGCCAGCTTGAGCAGCTCTCTACCCTGACCTTGCCTTTCCTCTCGTAGTCGGTCCAGCTCCTTCTCGGTAGTGGCCAGCTTTGCTTCAGCAGCCACCAACCTATTTTGCAGCCCCTCGAGCTTGGCGACCGACTCTTGCTTCAACTCGTTATACTGTTTCTCCACAGCAGAGAGTGCGGCGCCTTTTGCGATGTTGTCTTGGAGTAATCTGCCATTCTCCTTCTTGATCTCGTTCGCCGACTCTCCGGTTTTGGCCAGCCGACGAGCAGCCTCTCGACCAACAAGAGTTTGCTACAAAGTGGAAAAACGAGTTAATAAATAAACAGGGTATGGGCCTCGAGGAAAGCAAATATAAAAAGAGGGATCGACTTACGAGGCGATTCAGCTTCCGCAGAACATAAGACAAGTCTCTGTCATCCACACCGGCGTAGTCATCAAGAACCCAGTCCACACCGATTCCTGGCTCGGCAGAGGTCTCAGCAACCTTCTTCCTCTTCGCTTCTCGAAGCTGCTCCTTTACCACCTCGGGAACAGATGGTCTTTTCTTTGTTTGCACCGCCGGCTCTTCAACATTAGCCTCAATATTCGAGGTCAGATTGATAGGTTCCTCCTTGTCTTCATCTCGAAGAGAGCCATATCGGACGGTTAGCTCGCCGGTGGTCGAGGGCACCTCAGTCGTTCCAGCTCCGGCAGACGATTCGATCGCAGCAAGGTTGGTTCTAGGTGGAGGGACGCCCCCCTCTCGAGAAGAGGAAGGCATGCTGATCTCAGCCACTGGCAAGTCGGTAGCGGCCTGACCCTCGAGAGGTGGAGCAGCCACGACCGTCGACTCAGGAATGCGCTGGGGGTTGGTGACCCTGGAGAATTTGCCCACTGCAATACAAAAAAAAAAGACAAGTTAGTTCTAATCGACAAACAACCAGTTATCAACACAGCAAACAATAAGCGTGTAAAAACAAGCAAGCAAGTAAACATCCTACGATTCTCGTGATCAGGAACGTTCAGGCCTACGTAGGGCATGGGCCCAGCTTCCTCCAAGCGAGCCAGGTGATACAGGAGACTCAGGTCTCGAGTACACACCTCGAAGTTGTGTCCACTCAAGAGTCGAGCCTCGTGGGGAGCCGGTTCCTTCCCAAGCTTGTCTTGTTTCCCTCTCTCGACCTCCATTGGCCAATGTAGGGGTTATCTAAGCCATGACGGACAAAGAAAAATCGAGGCTTCCACTCCCCGTGAGAAGAAGGCCCTCTCGTAATAAACTCATGGCGATTTGCTCTCCTCTGGAAGGAATACCATAACTTGTCGGGTGTGGCAGCAATCTTGTAGTAGTGTCGGAACACGGGCACCGAAAAGCATACCTGGGCCACTCGACAGGCTATGATGAACCCCATCAGAGTTCTGAAGCCATTCGGGGCGAGTTGGGAGACGCTTATCTCATAATGGTGAAGGATGGCCGTAACGGGCCGGACGAGTGGAAACCTTAGTCCACTCGCCGCGCTGATTTTCATAAACAAGGCAAAACCCCTCTGGGGCTCATCCGCGAATCGATGCAAAGCCGACGGGAGTCGAGATTCGAATGGAGGATGAATGATGTTATACTTCCCGCATTTCAACAATATCCTCTCGGAGTAAGTGTACTAAGACACCCTTTTGCACCCTTTCCGTCCATCCTAGTTACTAGTTTTTTAGGCTGGTTAGGGACAGGAGGAGGGGAAGCTACAGGCTCACCGGAGTCTCCCCGGAGAAGAAGATCGGAGATGACAGGTGCAGGAGATTGGCTCTGAACGGGTGTGTCACTACCCCTATCTGATTCAGTTGCGCTACTACTAGACATGAACAAAATCACAGAAAAGATGAACAGCACAGAAAAGAAAAAGAAGCTTACTTTTTGCGTTTGAAGATTTGGAGATTGTGGGAAGAGAATAGCAAGCAGGTTTGCAGCAGCGTCTATCCTACCTCCTTTTATATATGAAAGCAAAAGTATTGCAAATGAACTGAAAAGACGTGGGGGATGGGGAGTTATAACCCCCTGGAAATCACGATAATCAAGGCAGGGACGCGTCTTTTGCGGGATTCGAAGCGTTTCGTATGCCTGATATCGTGCCACGTTGCAGTAGGCGGTTAGGGTTAACAAGTGGCGGGAAAAAGCCCGCCCAAATGGAAACCCAACTCGATGACAATTCAAGTGACAGACTCGACCTCGGACAGCGGAAGCTGCCTCTCGCAAGTCTGGGGGGCTTATGACGATACATGGTTTCACTCCCTCCACGTGTCATCTATTGGTTGGTCATCACGCTATAAATAACGTCAGTGTATTCATGTCGATGCCCAGGCTCGAGGCCAAGGCCATCTCATAAACGCCAGGCTACGATGATCGACTATCGACTACCGAGCAGTGTAGGACGTTCAGTCCGCACCAGCTAGCAATGTAGGACAGTGAGCCCTAGAGTCGATAACCACAGGTCGGTATATCGACATCGAGGACAGAGTCCGCATCAGCTTACTAAGCCCATTAACAGCGATAGCTTGGGCAAGGGTCAAGGCCCATTTAAGGGTAAAGGTGACAATAACATAAGCCGACTTAACCTTAGGGTTTAGGCAAGTACTGTCATTATAAATACCCCCAATCCAGGAACTACGTAAGGCTTGATTCCTGGAACCTAACAGGATACGTAGGCAATCCAAGATACAGTCTTGGACTCAGCCGCATACATAAAATCCACCCCCTCATTCCTCTTTTTTGCATTAGGGTTCTTGTGTGTTCATCACTAGATTAAATTAGGGCTCAAATCATTAAGGTGATCAATTTGTCATCGTCACTTACAACATTTATTTTCTGCATTTACATTCAGTACTTTATTTATATTTTTGTGATTGCTTAAGAAGCTTGAAAATGCGTTTTAGATGGGTTGTTATATTCAGCTGCACAAAAAAATTTCATCATAAAAGTTTTTGCAACTCCTGAGGTTTAAGTTTTTATAGACTTCCAATATAGTCATTCACCCTCCCCTCTGACTATATTTCACCCTTCTCTGGGACCAACAATTGGTATCGGAGCAGAGTTCTTTGTATCATAACCTGTTCAGATCTGATTTCTGGAAACAAGGAGATCACATATTTTCAAAGTTGTTTTTCAAGCCTATATATACATATACATATACCCTGTCTGTGACTGTGGAGTCTTCAAATTTTATTTCTAAAATTCATGTTTTCAATGTTAACAATTTTGATGAATACAAAATAAGAATGTTATCTCATCTTGCAGCAACTCATGAGGAGATGCTGGATGTAATCAATGATGGTTCTATCAAGATCATGACTGTGGAGACCTTAGGCCAAGATGAAGGTAAACCTATTCAAAAACCAAAGAAGGACTGGACCAAAGATGATAGGAGGAGAGCAAATCTAGACTTTGTTGCCAAGGATATTATCATGAATACTCTTGACAGCAATATGTTCATGAGGATCGAAGACTGCAAAACATCAAAAGAAATGTGGGAAAAATTGGCATTTGTCAATGAAGGATCAGAGGAAATCAAAGAAAATAAATTATCTGTTGCTAAACAGAAGTTTGAAAATTTCAAAATGAAGACATGTGAATCCATTGATCAAATGGACAATAGATTTTTGACTATTATCAGTGAGCTACAACAACTTGGGCACATATATCCACAAAAAGAAGTTTGCCGGAAGATTCTGAGAGGTCTACCAGAAAGATGGAAGATCATCACATCAGTACTCAAAGGCACATTAGATCTTGCCAAGACAGACACTCTAACACTGATGTCTCAACTGAAAGCTCATGAATTTGAACTCAACAACGAAGTAGGTGCACCAGCTGAGCCACATAAGGCCAGTGCACTAATAGAAGATAAAGTGATGGATCTTGAAAAGATAAATGATGTCATTTGAAAGATAAAAGTTGTCAAAATAAATCATTATCTAGTTTTTATTATTATTTATCTTTATCATTTTTATTCAAATAATTAGTGGTTATCTATTAATCACCATAGGAGTACTATAAATAGGGGTTGTATTTCTTATATTTGATCATCAATAAAAGAACTGTCTTTTCCATCTATTCTGGTTTTCTTCATGGTATCGGAGCGGGGGCGGGGGTTCAGGTGCCTTAACATTGGCGAACCCTCGCCCGATCCCTTTTTCGCTGTTTCAAGTTGTTCATCAAACCATCATCTAAAGAAAAGAAAAAAAAACATCGATCCACATTTTATTTGTCATACCATTTGCTATATTCAAAAACATTGCTGCTTTTCTATTTGCATACGTCCATTATTTATTTATCTATTTATATATAAATATTTTTTTCCATCTAGTTCTTTTGCCGTCCATTATTAAAAAATAAATAATAATAATAAAAAATTCATGCATACATATTATAAATTTTTTTGTTCCTTTTGGCATCTAATTCTTTATCCGTAGATTCAGTTGAAAAAAAAAACAGATCTCTCTCGGAGGTTGCCAACGAAAAAGAAAGTTTGTCACCATTAGAGACTTATAGGTTTTCGACAAAAAAAAAAAAGAAAGAGCCACATGTTAAAAGCCAAAAGTTTCAAGAGCCAGGAGCTAAAAGCCGTCGTGGGTGTCAAAAAGCCGCATCATAAATTCATAATTCTCCGTTGATAAACAAACATTGCCTCCAACCCCGGCAACGTTTGAGGGAGGGTAATAGAAGATAAAGTGATGGATCTTTAAAAGATAAATGATGTCATTTGAAAGATAAAAGTTGTCAAAATAAATCATTATCTAGTCTTTATTATTATTTATCTTTATCATTTTTATTCAAATAATTAGTGGTTATCTATTAATCACCATAGAAGTACTATAAATAGGGGTTGTATTTCTTATATTTGATCATCAACAAAAGAACTATCTTTTCCATCTATTCTGGTTTTCTTCATGCACTGGTTGCACCCCATCAAAGTAAAGCAGCTGACTCAGACAGCAAAGAGACTCAAGAACTAAAGGGGCAGATTGCCTTACTGATTAAAAGATTTGACATATTCAAGAAAAGGCTATACATAGGAAGTTCTTCATCCAAAGACAAGACTTCATCCAACAAAGACTTCAAGAAGAAAGATGATGAACTCAGATGCTTTTAATGCAAAAAGAAAGAACACTTCAAGGCTGACTATCAAAAAGAAAAAGACAAAGATGAAGAAAAGAAGAGATACAAGTCGTCAGACAAAAGAAAGCAGGAAAGGATTAAAGGCTGAAACCAGCAGTGAAAGTGATGTAGCACAGTCATCCGATAATGACTCAGATGCAAGTGAAGGCACCAGCTCACAGTGACAAAGCTTGTTTATGTCTAATGGCAAAGGAAATTGAAGAAATAGAGGTACTATCTAGTGCATGTTCATCTAATGCATCTACTTCTGACACTGCACAATCTTTCATTCTCCTTTTAGATTCTGCAAGCTTGATTGAAAATCTCATGAATAGATTTGAAGAAATTCAATCAAATCATGAAATTCTGGAACAAGAATGCAAGAATCTGAGAAAGGAAAATGAAAGATCCAAAAGAGAACTGGATATGCAAAAGTCTCACTCAACTAGTATGGAAACTCACTTAGGTGTTCAACAAACAGCAGATGGTCAAACATCTGATGTTGACAGACCAACAATGGGAATTGACTTACCAACAGAGAAGGAATTCACAATGGTCAACACAAGAATGAATCAAAGACCAAAATTGGTTCAAAATTCATAAAAGGACAGACCACTGTGCCAGCCACTCATCCTGCAACAGTAAAACCAAAGACTAGTGCAGTGAAAAAGCAGACTAAATCATCTTACCAGCCTACTAAAGGCAAAGTCATACTAAAAGGTAAGGCCAGACTTTACCCTTCAGAAAATGATTGGAATGTTCCACCCCCAAAATACAAGAGAAAACCATTTCATACAAAGCCAAATGTATTTGGGAAAAGCCAGAAAAGGCATGGTCCTGGATACAAAAGGCAACATGAAAACAGGTCATCTACTGTGTTTTGGAAAGTGAAACAGGATGCTACGACACCAAAAAGTAGAGAAATGTATCAGAATACTTTTAGTAAGCCTATTAGAAGCTATTCTGCCATGCCTTATACATATGAGGTTGATGACTTCAACCCTCCAAGAAGAAGATCCTTTGGATATACACTTGGAGTAGGAGGCATGATCGCTAACAGTATGGACCCAAACAGTGTTGGGTACCTAAACCTGCTTAATTTGTTTTTTAGGATGTCTGGTACATAGACAATGGATGTTCCAGACACATGACAGGCAATAAAGGATGGTTGACTGAATTCAAAGCTTTTGATGGACCCAAAGTTACATTTGTAGGCAAAGAAACCCCTAGAAAGATTAAGGGAGAAGGCACCATGACAAAGAACCACTTGAAGATTCAGAATTTTGCTTATGTCAAAGGATTGAACTTCAATCTTTTGAGCATCAATCAATTCTGTGACAAAGGCTACAATGTGCATTTCAACAAAGAATGATGCATGGTGATTCACAAACAAACCAACACAGTTGTACTTGCAGGAAAAAGAGAGGACAACACGTATGTGGTAGACTGGAAGACAACAAAAGTATAAACATGTCTGCTTGTCAAGAACAAACACTCACCTAGCTGGATTTGGCACAGAAGACTCACTCACCTGAATTTCAAGACAATTAACAAGTTATCAAAGAACAAACTTGTAGAATGCCTACCAGACATCACATTCGAGAAAGAGAGTCTTTGTGATGCTTGTCAGAAAGGAAAACAAATCAAAAGCTCTTTCAAGTCAAAGCCACATCAATCAACAACAAAAATCTTACAACTGTTGCATATAGATCTATTTGGACCAGTCACACCAATAAGTGTAAGTGGAAAGAAGTACACGTTAGTGGTGGTTCATGACTTTTTCAAGTATACCTAGGCCAATTTCATGAAACAAGAACAGGGAAACTCTCAAGAAACTACCAGATTTATTGAGAAGAATTCAGAATGAAAATGAACTGAAGATTATCAAGATAAGATCAGATAGAGGCACATAATTTCTAAATTAAGCAATCAGAATCTACTGTGAAGCTAATGTAGTACTACATCAACTATCAACTGCATGAACACCACAACAGAATGGAGTAGCAGAAAGAGGGAACATAACCCTTAAAGAAGCTGTTAGAACCATGATAGCAGAAGCAAACTTACCAAAGAGATTTTGGGCTGAAGCAGCAAACACAGCATGTTACACTCAAAACAGATCTATCGTCAATAAACATCATGGGAAAACACCCTATGAATTATGGAATGGAAGAAAACATAACATATCTCAGTTACATATGTTAGGATCTAAATTTTTTGTTTTGAACAGGAATCAGTTACATACCTTTGATGAAAAAGCTGATGAAGCAATATTCATGGGATATTCAGATACCAGCAAAGATTCAGGGCACTAAACAAAAGAACCTTGGTGATTGAAGAATCAATTCATGTAGTGTTCGATGAACCAAACACTAGTGGTGAAGACTTACACACACTTGAAGAAGAAGCTACATAAAGACAAGTCTATATGGATACAACAGTACCAACCATTATACTAACTCACTTTGTTGAAAATCAAGATGATGTACATGTTATCACTCCAGCAGAGTCACCAACTCAAACTCCAAAAAATGATGTACAAACAAACACAGAAGAAGCACCAGATCAAGCACAACTTCAACCTGATTTGAACTGGCTTAGAGATCATCCAGAAGAACAAGTCATTGGAGATGTTCATGCAGGTGTAAGAAAAAGAAGACAACTGAAAAGCATGTTAACTTGTTTTATGTCACAGGTGGAACTAAAGACAATAGATGATGCAATCCAAGATGCTGATTGGATTACATCCATGCAAGAAGAACTCAATGAATTTGAAAGAAATGAAGTCTGGGAACTTGTTGATCGACCAGACATGGCAAATATCATTGGGACAAAATGGGTATTCAGAAACAAGATGGATGAACAAGGAGCAATTGTTAGAAACAAGGCAAGACTGGTAGAAAAAAGATACTCACAAGCAGAAGGGATAGATTATGATGAAACCTTTCCACCAGTAGCAAGATTGGAAGCAATCAGACTTTTCCTAGCTTTTGCAGCTCACAAAGATTTCAAAGTCTATCAAATGGATGTAAATGGAGCATTTATGAATGGACTCCTGAAAGTATAAGCATATGTTGAACAACCACCTAGCTTTCAGATTAAAGGGAAGGAAGATAAAGTGTACAGACTCAAAAAATCACTTTATGGACTCAAACAGGCACCTAGAGCCTGGTATAAGACACTATCACAATTCTTGATCAATAATGGATTCTGCAAAGGAACCATAGACAAGACACTATTCAAGCTAGAAGATGGATCAAGCACCTTGCTAGTCCAAATCTATGTGGATGACATCATTTTCGGATCAGAAGATGAAAAGCTATGTGAAAAATTTGCAAATCTAATGAAAGCAAATTCCAAATGAGCATGATGGGAGAACTCAACTACTTCCTAGGATTACAAGTGAAACAGATGGAAGATGGCATTTTTATCAATCAAGCAAAGTATACAAAAGATTTAACCAACAAGTATGGTATGGACACCAGTGGAACTTCTGAAACACCTATGTGTGCAAGAACTATACTTGGAAAGGATGAGAATGGAAAGGATGTTAATCAAAAGCTATACAGAGGGATTATTGGATCATTACTCTACCTAACTGCAACCAGACCTGATATAGCATTTGCAGTAGGAGTATGTGCAAGATTTCAATCTCAACCTAAGGAATCTCACTTAATAACAGCAAGTAGAATTATCAAATATTTGAAACACACAATAATATGGGAATTTGGTATCCAAAAGAAGGTGGATTCAAGTTGATATCTTACTCAGATTCAAATTATGCTGGATGCAAAATTGATAGAAAAAACTCTTCAAGAAATTGTCAGATGCTAGGCAGCAGACTAGTATCTTGGTTCGGTAAAAATCAGAATTCAATATCTACTTCAATAGCAGAGGCAGAATATATAGCAGCAGGTAGCTATTGTGCACAAGTACTATGGATTAGACAGTAGCTAAGAGACTATGAGTAGAAGAAAAGGCAATTCCAATCATGTGTGGTAACACCAGTGCAATAGCAATTACAGATAATCCAGTACTTCACTCAAGAACAAATCATATTGATGTGAGACATCATTTCATCAGGATCATGTTGAAATAGGAGATGTAACTCTGAAGCACATATCTACTGAAGATCAATTGGCTGATATATTCACAAAGGCACTCAGTCATGAAAGATTTTGTAAATTGAGAACTGAGTTAGGAATGATTGAATTGGACTAACCCTTAAGGGGCTAGTGACTCTCTTTTGAGCAGCTAACTGGAGTAACCAGCTTAGTGACTTCACCGGCTGACTGAACCTTTGTCATTTTGGGTGCACTCACTGTTAGGAAATCACTAGTTTAACGCAGCGGAATTTAAAATTTGATTTCCTTTTCTAGATCGTTCTTCGTTTAATGCAATAAACACGTTAAGTAGTTTGACGGTTATACCTCAGATGATCTATAAGATCGTTCCTTTGACCGCCAACGGAGAGTAGTTCAATGCGCAAGCCGTCCACGCATCCGGCCTCTATCGCTAATCCGCACGAACCCCTTGCCGGAATCCTCCTTGATTGCTATCGGAAAAACTCCGGCTGCTAGACCGGACCTTTTCTTCCCTCACAAACTCACTATGGATAGCTCTCTATTTTACACAAGAACTATGAGCTCTTGCAATTGTAATGTGCAAAAGAGCTTGACACCCACCTCTTATTGATAGTGGTTGGGGCGCCCCATATGGTGTGGAGGAGAAGAAAACCCTTTTCCAATAAAATAAAGAAAATCTCCTAGATTGACTTATCTCTTTAATTATAATTTATTTTGCCAATATCTTACATTGATTATAATTATCTTATTACCATAAACCTATTTTTTCCAAAATCAATTAATATCTTATATTAATATTATGGCAATCTTATTAATTAAAGTGCACAATCCAAGTGTATCTTACACACTCAATTGTGGCGCCCCATATGCCAATTAATTGGCTTCCGGAATATTCTTTAATTAATATAATTTGTATATAACTAATATCTTGTATTTTATTTATTCATAATAAATAAATACTACCATATTAATTTACCACTATAACCTTTATAGTCTAGAGATAAACTTTTCTTATTTGGTTATCAACTATAACCGCATTTTAATCCGACTCGATGTTCATATGTGTGTGACCCGATAGGCTTCCGAGTATGTTGGCCTTAGACACAAAGTGCAATTTACTAAAATGCCCTTCATACCTAACGATCACGGGATAGCGTCTAGCAACACACCGTGACCCCCAATTATTGGAAGAGTCAAAAGCAATGACTACTACCTTTCATGTGATGCAGTTACCGTGTAACTTACAATCCTATCGCTGTAATAATATCCATACGATCGTATCTCGAGTGTCAATACATTGACGATCGTATCTTATAATCTGGATATCAAGCTCTTTCGGAATAACACATTTACTCCCACTTTGCAAAGATTCTCGAGAGCTAGACATTCCTTATAAGAAGTCCATTTCGGATATTCGATCCCAATCATAGGATACGCGATTCCCGGACGACCAATCAAGTATACTCCGCATGCTTCAATATCATACCCAATCACTACCGCATGATCGCCCCGTGGTTAGGAGAAATCTCAATAGTGTCAAAGCATGACAATCCACACCGTGATGCCATGAAGACTCCGGTCAAAAGGATAATTACACAACCGCCACATAGTGTGACACTTAATGTAAGTGGGTCAGTCTAACGTACGCATTCTCCAATACATGTACACGTACAGTCCAAGTGTCTCTACACTTCGATAGACGAGATCTATCCCTATCTTCTAAAAGATAGAAGACATCCAATACGTGCTAGTCTGATTATACTATCAATGTCCCATTTGATAATATATAAGACTAGAGACATTTAAGCACCAACCTTGTTATAGTGATTAGAGATCTCATCAACCATAATCACTATCATGGTTTCTCTATCACAGATTGATACTAGGGACGTTACTATATATATACAACAAATAATATGAAGACAAACAATATATAATAACATAAGTGCTTTTATTAATCATAATAAAGTTATTACATGAACTAAACAGACTGTAAATGACCCGACCCGGTCGGATCCGGTCCAACCCGATTGGGTTTAGGACACCTTTCCAACAATCTCCCACTTGGCCTAAAGCCAATCACCCATATGCCTAAGCCCGTGCAAGTGAACATGTTTCTCATGCTTAGCTTGAGACAATGCCTTGGTTAACGGATCAGCTATGTTATCATCCGTGTGGACTTTCTCTATCTTTACATCTCATCTATCTACTATCTCTCTTATCAAGTGATAGCGCCGTAGCATATGTTTGGACTTCTGATGAGACCTTGGTTCCTTTGCTCCATTATTATCACAGTACAGAGGCACTGGACCTTCAATGGAGGGACCACACCAAGTTCAGTAATGAACTTCTTCATCCAAACTGCTTCATTCGCCGCCTCCGAGGCTGCTATTTATTCGGCTTCCGTTGTAGAGTCTGCAGTAGTCTCCTGCTTGGAACTCTTCCAGCTCACTGCTCCGCCGTTAAGCGTGACAACAAACCCATATTGCGGCTTAAAGTCATCCTTGTCAGTTTAGAAACTGGCATCTGTGTAACCTCGTAATACTAAATCATCGTTCCCGAAAACCAGGAACATATCCCTAGTACGTCTCAAGTACTTGAGGATATTCTTGACAGCAATCCAGTGACCATCACCTGGATTGGACTGGTACCTACTAGTCATACTAAGAGGGTACGAGACATCTGGTCTTGTGCATAACATGGCATACATGATAGACCCGATTGCCGAAGCATAAGGGACTTTACTCATTTGTGCCCTTTCCTCCTCTGCCTTAGGACTCATTCCTTTCGACAGGTAGACCCCATGTGACATGGGCAGCAATCCTTTCTTGGAATGCTCCATGCTGAATCTCTTCAAGATCTTGTCTATATAGGTGGATTGCGACGGACAAGCAACCTTTTAGATCTATCTCTATAGATCTTTATTCCTAGAATGTAGGCTGCATCACCCAAGTCCTTCATAGAGAAGTTCTTGGATAACCAAGCTTTGACTGATTGTAACATAGGCACATCATTCCCTATGAGCAATATGTCATCTACATAAAGCACTAAGAACACAATGGCACTCCCACTAACCTTCTTGTAAACACAGGGCTCATCTTCGTTCTTGATGAAATCAAACTGTTTGATTATCTCATCAAAGCGAAGATTCCAACTCCGAAAAGCTTGCTTTAATCCATAAACGGATCTTTGCAGTTTACACACCATCCCAGCGTCATTGGCTGTAAATCCCTCAGGCTGTGTCATATACACTTCCTCAGACAGGTTCCCATTAACGAAAGCTTTTTTCACATCCATCTGCCAGATTTCGTAATCATGGTATACTGCAATAGCGAGCAAAATTCTAATGGATTTTAACATGGCAACGGGCAAAAAGGTTTCATCATAGTCAACTCCTTGTCTTTGCTTATAACCTTTTGCCACTAACTTAGCCTTGTAGGTAGTCACGTTACCGTCCATGTCGGTCTTTCTCTTAAAGACCCATTTACACCCTATCGGAACTATTCCCTCAGGTGGATCAACCAAGTTCCAAACTTGGTTGTCTTTCATGGATTCCATTTCAGAATTCATGGCTTCAAGCCATTTCTCTTTGTCATGCCTTAATAGCACTTCCTCATAAGTTCTAGGGTCCTCATCTTCCATGAGATACACGCTAGTGTACCTTTCAGGTTCACGGCGTTCCCTGGTGGATCTTCGAGGTGCTAGTGTGTCCACGGTAGAGGGTGGCCCCACATCTGTATGTGGTGTCTCCTCTACTTCCATCAACGGACTGGTTATCCGTAAGTGGTTCTCGAATTTCTTCAAGATCAATTTTACTCCCACTGACCCTATCCAGAATAAACTCTTTCTCTAGAAAGTGGCCAGTCCTAGCAACAAACACCTTTTGTTCCTCAGGATAATAAAATGGGTATCCTCTAGTTTCTCTAGGATATCCCACAAACAGACATTTGTCGGATCTGGCCTCTAATTTGTCGGGCATCATCCGCTTCACATAAGTTGGACAACCCCAAGGTTTAAGATATGCCAGATTTGGTTTCTTCTTGGCCCATACCTCGTATGGTGTAGAATCAACCGTCTTTGATGGAACTCGGTTCAGTGTATAGGATGTGGTTTCTAGAGCATACCCCCAAAACGATTTTGGAAGAACTACATAGCTCATCATGGATCGTACCATGTCTAACAAAGTATGGTTCCTCCTCTCAGATATGCCATTCATTTGAGGCGTCCCTGGAGGGGTCCATTCAGGTAGAATCCCATTCTCCTTTAAATAACCTTGAAACTCTCCATCCAGGTATTCTCCGCCTCGATCGGATCGAAGCGTTTTAATTTCTTTACCTAGTTGTTTCTCCACTTCACTTCTGAATTCCTTGAACTTTTCAAAGGCTTCAGACTTATACTTCATTAAGTATATATAACCATAGAGAGAATGGTCATCAGTGAAAGTGATAAAATAAGAGTATCCTCCTCTGGCTTGAATTGACATTGGGCCACATACATCAGTATGTATGAGCTCAAGAAATTCATTGGATCTTATCCTTTTGCCACTAAATGGTGACTTTGTCATCTTGCCAAGTAAACAAGCTTCGCATGTATCAAACGATTAATCGAATTGATCCAACATTCCATCTTTATGGAGTTTGGCAATGCGATTCTTATTTATATGGCCAAGTCTACAATGCCATAAGTAGGATTCATTCAAGTCATTTGTTTTGGCTTTCTTGTTATTTATATTAAGTACGTCAACATTCATATCTAATATGTAGAGACCATTGATAAGTATGCCAGTACCATAAAATATTCCATCACGTGAAAAAGAACAACATTTATTCTCAAACGTAAATGAAAAACCATCAACATCTAATGCAGAAATAGAAATAATGCTCTTCGTAAGAGCAGGAACAAAATAACAGTTACTAAGTTCAAGTACTAGCCCACTGGGCAATGAAAGAAAATAAACTCCTACGGCTAGTGCCCCAACACTTGCTCCATTTCCAACGCGTAGGTCCACCTCTCATTTCTTCAGATCTCTAGCTCTTCTTAGTGCCTGCATATTCGTACAAATATGAGAACCACAACCAGTATCTAATACCCAGTGGTTAGACTTAGAAGAAGTAATGTTGATCTCAATCATAAATATACCTGAAGTCGAAGCATCAGAATGCTTCTTCTGGGTACTCAAGAAGCCTTTGCAGTTTCTCCTCCAATGTCCGGTCTCACCGCAATAGAAGCAAGCATCCTTGGATTTGTCTTTTGCTATCTTAGGCATTGGCTTAGGTGCAACCTTCGCCTTCTTGGACTTTTTCTGGGCTTTTGCCTTGCCCTTGCTTGAAGTGACCAGCAACACTTGCTTTCCCTTTCCCACAGTGCCCTCAGCAGTTTTCAACATGTTCAATAACTCCGCTAGGGAGCAATCTATCTTGTTCATGTGATAGTTCATCACGAACTGTGAGAATGAATCAGGTAGAGATTGCGGGAATCAAGTCAATACTCAACTCTCGTTCCAACTTGTGGCCCAGCTTCCCAAGCCTCTCTATATACCCGATCATTTTAAGCACGTGTGACCCCACGGCGGTCCCGGATGCCATCTTACAACTAAACGGGGCCTTCGAGACCTCGTACCTCTCGGTGCGAGGCCGAGAAGCATAGAGTTTCTTTAGGTGGACCATGATAGAGTAGGCGTCCATGGACTCATGTCTTGTTTGCCGGTTCGAGTGTCATAGAAGCAAGCATGATACATGTAGCATCGCATCTTGTCGAACGGTGCTTGTTGTACTTCTCGACAACATCTGCAGCCGAGCCCTCAGCGGGCTTTTCCGGTAGGGCCTCGTCCAAGACATAGCCAATCTTCTCGTGCCTCAAAAATATTTTGAGGTTCCTTTCCCAATCGAGAAAATTAGTTTCGTCAAGCTTGTTTTCGATGATAAAACGAAGGTTCAATTTGTTTGACATTTTCTACAACAATAAAGATAGAATAAGTAAAAGCTCATGTATAAAAAACCTAAATTTGCACTTAAAAATTTTATAAGGTCTTACTCCCACTAGCCAACTATTCCCTATTGGCTTTCAAGAATTTAAGTAATTCTTTAGTGGATGGAATCCCATCTAGTTGACTCGATCCCCGACGTGGGCCGATCGACCGGGTCAATTTCGAAGGTGGGTACTAATTACCGATCGAATCTTATTCGATTTCCATTGGTTGACTAGTCAACTCTTTGACAATTCACATCTCTATGTGATAGCCACCCCTTGTCTCTAAAATCAGACGGTCCTGACGTGGGCCAATCACAGCAAGATTCTTAGTCGAGTCGTAACCCAAATATTCATGAGATCTCATAATGATCATATCTCGATAATGACGATATACCCGTGGTAGGTCAACTCCCGACGTGGGCCGATCAGTTGGATCCGAACAAAGGCTCTTCACCGTCATTATAATATTGGGAGACAATTTTGGCTCGAGTTTTTGGCGTGGGAATAATTTTAAAATTAATTCACTTAATTAATTTGGTTTAATTTTGGTCTCATCTACTATGTGCATATTACTACGATGTCATATAAAGTAAAACATACACAACATTCCGCGCATAAAATAACCGGTATGATCATGGACTTTTCCTAGGTGCGGTTTCGAATACAAATTGACGAAACCGCCGGTCACAAACTAAGGGTATCTGCAACCGCCAATAGGATCTTTATTGCTGTACGCCAATGGGTTCTTTATCTCTCCTTGGTCTTCAACTTCTTGCTCCATTCTTGTTACAGTATAGTTTATCTAATAGATACACCCGCCGCACACGGGGGGGAGCTAACAGGAATGGGATAAATGCAAAAAGTAAACTAGGTCACGTTCTTCATAACGGCCTAGGACAATTTTTCAAAAACCGACATAAAGAAAACATTCCCATCTATCCTATTGGTCGAGTCCATGATCAGTCGGGGTCCATATAATCACATTATATCTACACATCTAATCCATACAATTTTATCTTATGAAAAAG
Organism: Gentiana straminea; assembly: GCA_036785695.1. Lineage (NCBI taxonomy): Eukaryota > Viridiplantae > Streptophyta > Magnoliopsida > Gentianales > Gentianaceae > Gentiana > Gentiana straminea. The sequence goes on along the minus strand of JAVUPR010000515.1, from coordinate 61,358 downwards.
ATTAAATTCTGATTTTAACTACTCATGCGTCTTTATTTTATCACATCAAATAATTAAATAACTTTTAATTAATTATATGACTTAATCGAAAATTAAAATTAACATTTAATTTTAAATCAATTTTAACTTTAACTAAATTTGAACTATTCAAACTAAAATTAAAATTATAAAGTCTCCTATTTGTTTCCTTTCCAAAACTAAATTTAGCTTAGGCCTGGCCACTTTCCAAAATCAAAATTTTGGAAGTGGCCTAGGCATAGGCCTATTGCAAATCAAATATTTGCAAAGGGCCTAGGCATATTCCAAATCAAATATTTGGAAAGGCCAAATAGTTTTGGTTTAGGCACAGCCACTTTCCAAAATCAAAATTTTGGAAGTGGCCTGGGCCTAGGCCTATTCCAAATCAAATATTTGAAAAGGGCCTAGGCCTATTCCAAATCAAGATTTGGAAAGGCCAATATGCCATATGGTTTCCCAATGGTCCAAACTATTTGAACCATTGGTTGGCCATATAACACAACTAAACAAACGAGATATCTATGCACAATAAATATCACAAAACGAAAAGGGTCGATCCCCCCATTGGAAGAGGACAGCCGACAGACGGCAGCCTTAGGGCCGCCGCCGCCGCCGCAGAGGGAGGGGGCCGCCGCCAGTCGGCCGAGCCCCCATAAACCCTAAATTTTTTTTTTGTTTCAACGTTTCGTGATTTAAATCTTGCATCTATCGATTAAATACTACGCATTTAAATTATGCTTATTGCTTAAGCTCGAAGTCTGTCGCTGATACCACTGTTAGGAAATCACTAGTTTAACGCAGCGGAATTTAAAATTTGATTTCCTTTTCTAGATCGTTTTTCGTTTAATGCAATAAACACGTTAAGTAGTTTGACGGTTATACCTCAGATGATCTATAAGATCGTCGCTTTGACCGCCAACGGAGAGTAGTTCAATGCGCAAGCCGTCCACGCGTCCGGCCTCTATCGCTAATCCACACGAACCCCTTGCCGGAATCCTCCTTGGATTGCTATCGGAAAAACTCCGGCTGCTAGACCGGACCTTTTCTTCCCTCACAAACTCACTATGGATAGCTCTCTATTTTACACAAGAACTATGAGCTCTTGCAATTGTGATGTGCAAAAGAGCTTGACACCCACCTCTTATTTATAGTGGTTGGGGCGCCCCATATGGTGTGGAGGAGAAGAAAACCATTTTCCAATAAAATAAAGAAAATCTCCTAGATTGACTTATCTCTTTAATTATAATTTATTTTGCCAATATCTTATATTGATTATAATTATCTTATTACCATAAATCTATTTTTTCCAAAATCAATTAATATCTTATATTAATATTATGGCAATCTTATTAATTAAAGTACACAATCCAAGTGTATCTTACACACTCAATTGTGGCGCCCCATATGCCAATTAATTGGCTTCCGGAATATTCTTTAATTAATATAATTTGTATATAACTAATATCTTGTATTTTATTTATTCATAATAAATAAATACTACCATATTAATTTACCACTATAACCTTTATAGTCTAGAGATAAACTTTCCTTATTTGGTTATCAACTATAACCGTATTTTAATCCGACTCGATGTTCATATGTGTGTGACCCGATAGGCTTCCGAGTATGTTGGCCGTAGACACAAAGTGCAATTTACTAAAATGCCCTTCATACCTAACGATCACGGGATAGCGTCTAGCAACACACCGTGACCCCCAATTATCGGAAGAGTCAAAAGCAATGACTACTACCTTTCATGTGATGCGCTTACCGTGTAACTTACAATCCTATCGCCGTAATAATATCCATACGATCGTATCTCGAGTGTCAATACATTGACGATCGTATCTTATAATCTGATATCAAGCTCTTTCGGAATAACACATTTACTCCCACTTTGCAAAGATTCTCGAGAGCTAGACATTCCTTATAAGAAGGCCATTTCGGATATTCGATCCCAATCATAGGATACGCGATTCCCGGACGACCAATCAAGTATACTCCGCATGCTTCAATATCATACCCAATCACTACCGCATGATCGCCCCGTGGTTAGGAGAAATCTCAATAGTGTCAAAGCATGACAATCCACACCGTGATGCCATGAAGACTCCGGTCAAAAGGATAATTACACAACCGCCACATAGTGTGACACTTAATGTAAGTGGTTCGATCCTAACGTACGCATTCTCCAATACACGTCCACGTACAGTCCAAGTGTCTCTACACTTCGATAGACGAGATCTATCCCTATCTTCTAAAAGATAGAAGTTATCCAATACGTGCTAGTCTGATTATACTATCAATGTCCCATTTGATAATATATAAGACTAGAGACATTTAAGCACCAACCTTGTTATAGTGATTAGAGATCTCATCAACCATAATCACTATCATGGTTTCTCTATCACAGATTGATACTAGGGACGTTACTATATATATACAACAAATAATATGAAGACAAACAATATATAATAACATAAGTGCTTTTATTAATCATAATAAAGTTATTACATGAACTAAACAGACTGTAAATGACCCGACCCGGTCGGATCCGGTCCAACCCGATTGGGTTTAGGACACCTTTCCAACACTCACTTGGCAGGTAAGGCACTGGAACCAGCGAAGTTCACTCCACTGGTTGTTAGGAACTTTTTTGATGAAGCAACTCAGTAAATGATCGGCAGAGTAATCAGAAAACTCAGCTTATCACTCCACCGGTGAAGTATAATTATCAAAGAAGTGTGAAATGAATAAATCATTTACACATGTGAAAAATCAGAGGATACTACCTATTAATTATGGAGGATTCCACACGTGGATATTAGTTCTTCTTAAATCATGGAGGTTACATTTTGAATTGATGGAATGATGGCAACGCCTCGATTCTCGAGATTTATCATTTCTTGCCTCAATCCACTCTCCCACTACACTCAATAACCGCGATTTCTTACACACAAAATCATGCATTACTCCACTAAATCCTTCCATATTGAAAATCCATTCACACTTGAATTTTTTGGCTATATAAACCACACTTATACATTTTTTACTAATTCTTTACGCCCTTTTTGCAATTCAGAAATTATTTTCCAGAAATTTTGAAGCTTTCTACTCTCAAAATCTTACAAAAATTGCTTCATCTTCCTCAAACACAAAATCTGCCAATCAATACGAGAAAACAATTGCAACATGGTCCTTCTTCCAACCCAAACACTATATGGATCTATGCAACAATGATCCACAAGCAAGAAGGTTGGTTGACGGCTGCACCAATTTAGGGCTAACAACCTTCCTTAACCCTCCTATTACTGGAATATGCTATGAAAGTCTTATTTCCTTCTGGAAAACCGCAAAATTTGTATTCGGACCCATCATTGAAGATGGTCAACTAAATGAAGACAAGATAATTGCCAATGTAAATAACACAGAAGTGGTGATTACGGCGAAGTTAATTCACCAGCATCTTCATCTCCCCAATCAAGGGCAAGCAAAAGCAGGGCTTGTTTCTCAAGACACAAATGCATTCTGACAGAAAATCAGAAATGATGCCACTCCGCAAAATGTGAAGTTCAACTGTTTGAGATCTGCTCTCAAGAAACCCTTCAATGAGTTTAGTTTACTGATTGGGAAGAACATTGAAGTCAAGTTAGGAGCCATGAATGCCATGACCAAGGTCAGGATGCGACTGATGGGCATTATTTACAACGGCTTAGAATTTGACCGGGCCACCTACTTTTTCAGAAGACTCAAAGAACAAATCAAAGGAGAGACAGATGCCGCAGAGTAGGGCTTAGCAAAAGGCGAAAATAAAAAGAGGGTTTTCTGGGTAAAGAAATCATACGGATTGCAACTTCATTATCTGTTGAAGTGCCTGATTGTCCTTTTTGTGGCACTTCACAAACTACATGATGCTAAGGTCATGTATACATATGTTAAGCAATCCAAAGCAGCAGGAAGTGAAAAGAGAAAGAGATCAAATACGAGCACATATGTACAAAGGAAGAAACACAAATCCAAGACCCAGAAAAATATGGAACGAGAATTCTTTGGCCAGTTAATAGATGTGGAAGAAGAACAACAAGACAAACAACAAAGAGGAAATGATGTTGAAGAATCGGAAGAAAACCAAGAAAGGGACATTGATGACAGAGTTGCGGAATATCTGAATTGGAAAATGGGAGACTCCAGAATTCAAATGTCCAACTCTGAGAGAATGTTTGAAGAAGAAGCATGGTTCTTTGAATTTCTTGGGATCACTACCCTAGTAGGTGTACTTGATGAAACACTACTATGGGAAACGATAGAAACAACAAAAGCCAAATTGCACAAGTCCTCTGATGATGAGGCTGAAGATGATGATCAATCTGATAATGATGATGATGATCAGGATGATGATGACAATGATAATGTCAGAGAAATAGCTGATGCAATTGATGATGATATAACTCTGAATGCTTTCCTACCGCAAAAGAGGGCAGCTAAGCAAACATCACCAGCTGAGCGAAATGAACAGCACACCGAGACAGCTGAGGGCACAAATGTGCAAACTAAGGTAAGTCAACAATTCTCAGTTGACACACCAGCTGACCCAACAGCAGCCTTGGACACTGGATCAGTTGTTGGAACACCAGTCAAGCAAATCCCCAGCAAGCAAGGGGGAATGACAATGAGCCCCACTCAAGCTATCTCTACTACACAAGTGATTGAATAAGTGACAGGTGATGCTGATGTCACACAACCAGCTGTGAAAAACCAGGAACCTGAACTGGTACCTCCCCCACTCACTCAACCGGGGACTTCTGCACCGCCTCAAACAGAACAAGTTCAAACACAACAGGATGTTGCCATACCCAATCAAGCATTTCAAAGGGCAGTAGACTCCTTGCTAGATGAGTTAGAACAACAAGCACTTTATCTCAGAACAATGTCTGTAGCCTTCAAGGATGAAAGTCAATCCATAGCAAGCAGATTCCAAAAAGTTGATGAGTACATAGATGCACACAATTTTGTTGTGCAAAGACAAAATGATTTCATGCGTCAGCTGAATATCAATCTAACCAACAGGCTCACAGGCCTAAGTGAACATATCTCACTTGAAAATCAGGCTATGGTCTCTGCAATTGGCTCCAGAATGGCACCTATGATTCAAAAACTATCAGCTCATGACAAAGATTTACATCTATTGAATCCAAGTTGGATAGTCTGATTAGTACAACTGAGACTAATAATAGAATTCTGTTACAACAACATGATGATGCTGCCAAAAAGGGGGAAAGAAATGATAAGACTGAAGGTTCAACAGTCAGGCCCCCACACTTCACAGATGAACAGCTCATAGCAAGAGATAGAGAACTGAGAATCAGAACTGAGGCTGAAGAACAACAAAAAGTGCCTTGGAAGAAAAGGAAAGAGCTAAAAATGATCCTTGTTTTGGACTGCCATTTCCAGTTCAAAGAAGAGATGATGACAGAGACAGATTAGGCAATCAGCAAAGGCCCGAGTCTAGCCAACAGAGAAGTTCTGAAAGTCAACATCGATCTAGAACTAGCAGAGGCAGTAGAAGTGGACAAAGACACACTACTAGAAAATACCGAGGTCAGAAATGGCACTTCACATCATTCCAAAACAGGGAAGAAAGAGAAGCGTAAGTACTCAGTAACGTGAAAGAATTTTTCAGAGTCCAATATGAATTATATCCAGACAGGTCGCAAGATGAAGCATGGACAGACTGGTTCAGTTATCAACATGATGATTTGAGAGTAGATATGGCAAGTATGTATAAAGAAACAAAAAAGACAAGTATGCATCCTTGAAGCAAACAAGGGAATGAGCATCGGCTCAAGCAAACGAGAGCAAATCAAGCGGTTACCTCATTCGCAAAGGGGCTCCGAGGAATTATCTAGTGAAAGACAAGAGGAGTTTAACTACATGACAAATATTTTCAAACCCATGGGCAGATTCAATCCTCAACAACAGTGGGTAATAGGATCTGACGTTTGCAGACCCACACATTGTTGAAGCAAAGTCCAGATTGACAAAAGACTTTGGAGAGCCACAAGCACATGAAACTATGCCTGACTTCAATAGGCTAATTGACAAGAAAGTATTTCTAAGTATCTCTCACCACACTACCTTAGAATATTGGAAATGGAAATTCCCAGAAATTTACTGGACAGATATAGAATGGATCCAAACTACAAAGTTCAAAAGATACAAGGAGAGCTTGAGAAACTTGTAGTTGTAATAATCTTTAAATCTTGTTGACTCTTCCTTATGGATGCCCTTCATGGATGAATAAAATTTCTAAGTTTTATTCTTTTTATTATATGAAAATGATTACACTTATATTCAGGCTTATGAGGGTTTTGGCATCATCAAAAGGGGGAAATTGTTAGGAACATTTTATTTGTTTTGATGATGGCCATGCTAGCTGTTATAGCTAGACTGAAATAAGTTAGTAATATCTCGTATAAGACTTTACTTAGAGTCTGACATGTTGTATAAGTTCGGTCGGACAAGCATTGTACTAGACTCGGTAGGACGGCTCGGTAAATTGAAGAACAAAAAGCAAATTGAGTGAAGACAGCCAAGTACCAGCAGAGTGAAGTGAAGACTTATGGACTGACTTATAACCAGGGAAGTCTGTGATGACCTTAGATATGCCTAAGATATATTTTACAAGTGATGAAATCAATTTCTTAAATATGGTGTACACTGATCTCACCCAAATCAAGGATCAGTGAAGTATAAATATGCATTGGATATCAAGAATCAATGAAGAAAAAAAGACAGTAAAAACAGCAAAACGGCAAAGTAAATATTCTGGCAGCTGACTAAAAGGATTGACAATGATGTAAACCTCAACGGCGAAGTAACAGTCAAAACAGCCAAGTAAGTCGTTTTATGATTTCTGCAACGTGATTAAATCAAAGATCAAGCAATTAATGAAGAATCAATGAAGGTCGGATTTTATGATGGACGTTTGATTCAAATCCGGATCACTGAAATCAAGGAAGAATCAATGATTATTCTCCGCATTAAATAGCCAACGGACGAAATTTCAAATCAAGGAAATCAAGGCTATAAATAGAAGGTATTGACAGACACAGAAAAAAAAAAGAGATAGATCAATCAAGAAAACGATCAAGAACTCTAAGTGCCAAAACTCTGTCAAATTCACAAGCCTTCTTTCAGAACTTAAAAGACATACCCTGAAGATCAAACTCAGAAAACAGAGCATCAAATAAATATCAAGTACTGAGTCTGATCAAGCCATTGTGAATTCAATTCACAACTCTTTTTGGAGCAATTGAATCAGATCATATGGGAAGGAATTTCAACCTTTTGTGATAGCTACTGAAGGATTTATTCCCAAGGAGCAGTGTGTTGAAGACTGAGTCACTGAAGCTTTTGTAGCCAAGGAGTGATAGTCTTGAGATTGTGAAGCTTGTGTAGCCAAGGACAATCATACTATTGTATTGGTGAAAAACAATAGTGAATTCCTCCAATCATCACAAAAGAAGAGTGGACTAAGGGATTACACCACCCTGAACCCCTATAAACCTTGTGTTATTTACTTACATCATTTACGTTCAGTACTTTATTTATATGTTTGTGATTTCTTAAGTAGCTTGAAAATACGTTTTATAAGGGTTGTTATATTCCACTACACAAAAGATTTTCCTCAGAATAGTTTTTGCAACTCCCGAGGTTTAAGTTTTTTTAAACTTCCAATATAGTCATTCACCCCCTGACTATATTTCACCCTTCTCTGGACCAACAACTACTCAAAGTTACAAAGTAACGCCGCGTATTTTATTTCGTTCCGACCATAAGTCTGAAAAGCGGCCGGCTCGATGCAATGATCCAAAATCTGGTGTGTCCTAGCCAATAGTATTTTATGAATACATTATGCACCCTCTAATTTTGAGAAAAAGTGAAAAATTTCTAGTTTTTGTTTCTCTATTTTTTAAAAGACTGGAGCAATTCGACCACCATAAAATTGCTTTTTACATATATTCAACGCGACTACTTGACAAACGGTGATTGTTAAGAAAGCCTATCGTGTGTGGAGTGATTCACGGAACAAACTCGTAATTACCGGGTAGAAACTACAGAATGATAAAACGATAAAATAAAATTTACGATTCAAAAATTAACGGAGTAGAAATCAAACCGAGGCGAGTGTAAATACTCTTTCCTTAATAAAAATTGCCCCGGTGTCGTGCCCACGGTTGTAGAAACTGTCTCCCAAGATACAACGGTTTCACGTCTTGGATTTAAAGGCACTTCAGCAACCTGAGCTCCGACGAACTATTCAGATGTTCCGACTTCTCTTCGACACACCATGAATCAATGAGTGCAGAATGATTTTTGTATGTACTAAAGGAGGAAAATACGATGTCACATTGTATTCACTGAGGCTCCTTATATAGTGGAGAGGATGAGTCAATACTCATTTCTTATTGGTCAAATGACACATTATCTTGTCCCTTAAGACAAGACAACACAACAGCCGACTAGCATTAGACGACCTTATTAAGGTCATTAGGTCAGTCAAAAGTAAGCCGTGTTAAGTCGATTCGGTTTCTACGTATTTTACCCCTACTTTAGGCATTAATTTCTCATTCACCCGATATCTGAATCGAGCGACTCAAAGGACCATCATTATCTACTCTGTGAGTAGTATTTAACTATATAATCAACTCTCGATGATATAAATCAAAGCCTATTCGAAATTTGTGCTAAAGTTGATCGTCCAACACTCATCTATTGGTCTTTTTCCCCAACAATCCCTCACATGAATGAATATTAATGCATATGCAAGTGCAGACTCTGAAGAGAAGTCAGACGGAAAAATATTGCATCAGGAGAGGTAGCTTCTGGCCTTAAACCTGCCTTAGTGAAGTACTATCGGATTTACTCGGATATTCAGTGAACTAGGTCTTGATCTGTTCAACATTTAGTGTAAACCAAGACAATAGCACTCACACAATATTTCCCCTAACACCTCTCGGTTCTCATGGTTGTGTCCATCTCGGCCCTGGACAACACTTGGTTTCAGAAAGTGTTTTAAAGAATTCAAGCCTCAAAATTCTCACGAAAGCGACCCCACATCGCACTTACATAGGTGACCTCCTATCAAGAGTATTCTGCCATACCCACTTGAAGATCAAGATATAAGAATCATTAAAATCTTTGATTAACTTCACACCCCCTACAGACAGACCTTTTATTCTAACATAATGGGTAAGTGCTCAATTGTTCTTTATAACTTCTTTGTACCTTTTGAACCAAGATCTTGGGATCTCCAGTCAACATGGTTGGGTTTCCATTACAAGGATACTTGCGTAATAGGCTTCAATCACATTCTGTTACCTTTTGTAAGCGGATCCTCAAGATTCTCCTTCGATCTTACATAATTGATGGAAATCACACCATTAGAGATCAATTGTTTAATGGTATTGTGTCTATCATATGTGTTAATACTTACCAGTATACATACTACTCTATGCCCTTCCGATAGCCGACTGACTATCCAAGTGTGTGCTGATAGCAGCCATGGGCTTAGGCCAACAAGGAATATCTTCAAGGAAATTCCTTAGCCATTCAGCTTCTTATCCAGTCGTATCCAATGCTATAAACTCAGCTTCCATTGTGGAACGAGCTATGCACGTTTGTCTTGTAGACTTCCTAGACACAACAACACCACCAACTGTGAATAAGTATCCAATGGTGGACTTCGAATCTTTCGTATCTGATATCCAGTTGGCATCACAGGATCCTTCTAACACTGCTGGATATCTTGTATATCATAATCCCAGACACATAGTGTACTTCATGTACCTCAACAACCTATTTAAGGCTTTTCAATGATTATGGTTTGGATTGCTCGTGAATCTACTCAGTTTTTTTCATAGCACATGCTAAGCCTATTTGTGTACAGTTGGTTATGTACATCAGATTCCAATCACTTGAGAGTATCTCAATTGATCCACTAGTTCACCTCTATTCTTGACAAAGTACATACTTAGACCAAGTGAAGTGCTCACCGGACTTTCGTCGAAGACGTTAAATCTTTTCAAGACATACTTAATATAATGAGTTCGTGACAACACAGGTCCACCAGACACTTTAGAGATCTTAATCCCTAGTATCACATCTGCAACTCTCAGGTCCTTCATATCGAAGTTCCCCGTCAACATGTTCTTAGTATCCATGATAATATCATGAGTACTTCTCATTATCAGCATGTCATACACATACAAACACACTATTACACAGGCATTAAGCATGTTCTTAATGTAAACACGTTTATCACACTCATTAATCTTAATCCCATTTGACATTATGACATTGTCAAATTTGATATGCCATTCCTTTAGCGAATATTTGAGCCCACAAAGAGACTTAACGAGTCTACACACCTTAATTTCTTGTACAAGAACAACGAACCCCTCGGGTAGTTTCACGTACATCTCTTCCTTTAACTCACTATTCAAGAAGACATTTCTTACATCCATCTGATGGATTTCCTGGTTATAGACTCAAACTTTAGCAGTGAGAACCCTTATATAAGTAACTCTAAACGGTAAATAAGAATCCAAAAAGTCAAGGCTTTCTTTCTGTAGATACCTTCGGGCTACCAACATGGCCTTGCACTCAGCAATAAATCCATCAACCTTTAATTTCTTCTTGAAGATCCATTTGCAGTCGAGGAAAGATATCTTCAAAGAACACATCATTCCTAGACTCGATGATGACATTTTCATGTACATTAGGGATGTAAGATTTATGCACCAGAAACCGATAGGCACTACTACACACTCAACAGTTTTAGGTCCTATCTTCACTTGCTTCGGTTTAGGTACTTCAACCTTAGCCAAACCCCCCCCCCCCCCACATTTCTATAATTTTGTAGCTAGGCTTGTTGCCTTTCCAATGTTCATATGGGGACTTATCCTTCTTCTTAGAAAGGATCTCATTCAGAATGAAGTTCTCTAGGAGGAAAGCTCCCCCTCCACAAGTTCTGAGGTGAACTTATCAACATAGCATTCATAATCTTTAAAAATTTGGCTCTTGCATTCAGCAATACCGTTCGAGTGAGATGTGTATGGTGGTGTTGTTTGATGAATGGTGCCGGTACCTCAACAAGACTCATGAAACAATGCATCATATCCACCGTCATGATCACTACGGATACACTTGATCTGTTAGCTAAGTTGATTCTAAACTTCATTCTTATAATCATTAAAGTCATCACGAGCCCTATTTTTGCTTTCCGGCAGATAAACATCTGGTGCCATCGTCAAATAAAAGTAACGAGATACTTTTATCTCCTCTAGTTTGCACAAATCTAAAGGTTCCGTGTTCCTTTCTACCATTGGAAACAGTGAACTAGCCAATGTGGCTTCAACACATATTTGATGCTTGTGATTAGGATCAGATCTCAAATTTGGTAACCACTTCATGTTCATCAATTGACGAACGGATTTGAAATTTGCATGTCCTAGTCTGAAGTGTCACAAGTATGACAACTTAAGCACGTAAGCGAGCTTAGAGCCAACCTCACGCTCTCTTAGGCGCATCACATTTGTGCTCAACTGACATGTCCACTCAGGGCCGGCCCAATAAGGAAGCAAAGGAAGCGTGGGCTAAGGCCCAACTATTCCGGGGGCCCGAAAATACGTGTTTTGCAAACAAACGATAATTAACACCAATAAATAATATATGTTCGAAGATTGTCCAATTATCTATTGTAGCCTAGTTGGTTAAGATATTTGGCATTGTCATTTCTTTGAAAGACTTGAGTTCAAGTTCCGGCAATGGCATCTTTTTTTTTTTTTTTTGACTCATTTAAAACACTTTGGGTCTTTTTTTTGTCCCGGCAACAGCAGATTTTTTTTGACTTCTTTAAATCACTTTGGGCCATTTTTTGTCCCGGAAAATCCAATTAATTTATTGATTCCCTTAAACAACTTTGAGCCTTTTGAACCCTGATATATTAGAACCCTCTAATATATAGATGATTTCTATTGGCACCACATAATTACTACTCACACCATTTTTTTATTTTGTATTTATTATTCCAGACAATTCATTAACTCATTTAACATCTTTTGGGTCTTTTGAACCATGATATATTAGCACCCTAAAAGACCTAAATATTCTACAAAAGAGATGATTAATTTTACTATTTTATAAGTATGTTTTGAGTCTATCAACAAAATGAATTTTGTATCTACGGATTTAAAAAGCGCGATATTGAAGTAATATTTTGTAAATATGTTTTTTTTTTCTTTCTAAAAACCCTTCGAACTAAAAGGCCTAATTCGACAATTCGCCGAAGGCCAAAAAGTTTACAGGACCGGCCCAGTGTCCACTGTCAACATAATGATCAACCTTAGTTTGATCATTCAAAACATCGTTCGTTGCACTGCCAAAGATCTCACATCTTAGTCCCTCTCCATCCACGGGTGAGATATATAGACCAATTACTAGTGCAACGTCTAGTGCTACAACCGGCACGTACTCTTGTGTCACAAAAGACACACTCTTATTCAGATTCATCCCGGTGTTTCCTTCGATTTTCGTTTAATGAACAGAAGATCGACACAGTCTAGAAACGGCTCGTTGACGATGAATATCATATCATAAAAATTTATTTTTCCCACAAGTACTTTTCTCGCAAATAAAAAATTCACACGATGTGGTACACAACACCTTTCCTTATCGCAGCTTACCCTTGGCAAATGGATTTGTCGTTAAAATACCAACCAGTTCGCATACCAAGCCCTACAAACCGGTAATAAAGTCACAACCGTATGCAACTTCCATTCAAACAAATGCGTAGCGATTGTTCCATGATCGTCCCTCTAGCCATTAGTTGACTTGCTTCTACCCCGCACGCTCACCATCATTCCGGGATAGAAGTATTGAAATCACTTTTTTGGATAAGGACAGACAAGAAACTGAAGATGATCAAGATGAGCCATTGAAGGTGTGTCAATTTATGGGGTCTCGGAAGACGATTATGGAGATGTTCCACTTGGAATAAGAGTTGAGTCAAAGCTTTCCGATGCCCTAGTGAATATTTCATTATTAAGGAGGGTTGGATCGCCTTTTGTACTATCTTCTTAGTTTTAATCAACAAAAATAAAATATTCTTTAAGTAACATGAGTGACAATAAAGTTCCGAAAAAAAAAGACTATTTACTGCTAAAATAGAACGAAAACATAAAACTATATTTACTCGAACGACATTTTTATATCATACAGCCGCCATAAGTAGACTATACCAAATGAAATGCATTATATCCACCCATTCGTTCCTCTTTCACGTAATAAGAGTACGTATAATGAAACATAGTAGAAATATGTGTATCAATACATTACACTCTGTGCAACAGTTGTATAATAAAATCTCGTGTCATTTAGGTTAAAATGAACTTAGAGAATATACAAATGATAGACTTGAGGCAATTTTGTTAATAATACAAGTCAATTACATAATTTTGCATATTAAATTTTTTTACCCTTTATTTCACAATTGAGAATGCTTATCATTACCAATATAATGATGCATATAACATGTATATTTTTAGGTTTTAGATACTTACAAACAAAACAAAAAGGGATTCCATCTAACTTTAAGTCATTTATAACAATAAGTATTATTCAACATATTTTATTTATTTATTAATTACACGTATCTTTTCAAAAAAAAAAAATACAGTACATAAATTTAAACAAAAACACGTGCGGCATTTTGCAAGTAAAAGCAAAATGAATTAAATAGTAAGATAAGATCATCATGGTTAGAGAACCATGGAATGGCAACCCAAGTCATGGCCTATTTGCTTGTTTACCCAGAGCATTTCAATCCTCCAGTAGACCATTTCTGCACCCCAAACAAGCTCTCATTAAACAGTCTTCTTCGCATACAAGGCAAACGACAGCGGACGCACACGCACCCACTAGAATACGAGATTCAGTCAGTCTCTCAAGCAAATGCACCTAGACACCCTTTGCCAGAAGCCAAGCACCTCTGTTGCATCAGTTGCTGATGATGGATCTTTAAATTTTGCCTTGTCACTCAATTCTTCATACGCATCGACAAGATTCTGAAGCCTGGCAACAAACTCGATCAACAATGAGGTAAATGTTGACAGTGACAATGCACTAGCACTTTCATATGTCCTCACTTCGCGTTCATTCAGAATCTTATCCCCTATTATCGACAGCCTTGAAGGCCACATTGTCTGTTGCTGCAACGTATTTTCCATTGACTCCCATTGTAGGACGGAGAGGTTGTGGGCACCCAAGTTTGTGATATTTGAATGCATGTTTTGTAGTCCTTCGGCTGATTTCAGATTTAAGCTCATCTCACTAATCGAGTTTATGGCTCGTGGTTTGCTTTCGCTCTCTTTTACTTCTTGAAGATGTTCAACGTCTTCGAATTTGTCTGGTCGTTTTCCACTTTCCCAACTCTCGGCTTTCACTAATAGGTAAGATTTCTGGTCAATTAGCATTTGAAGCTCTTCTGCAGCTTCGTGAACTTGTTCAAGTAGATCCACACGGCTTAACCTTTCCATCTTTTCAAGTTTATTTCCGAGCTCTCGTAACACTTTTGCACCTTCTGTCCCAACTGCTTGGATTTCCTTCCCAAATATCTGTCTCAATTCTTCTGCTGCCTGTCCAAAACCATATTATATTGTGACTTAAGATTAATTTGAATCACACATGAAATCCTGCAAACATGAAGATAATTAGGCGAAGCAATACAGATGTATTAACATGCAAACGTAGATACTCACATTGTAGAAAGATAAGGCTGTTTTTGTAAAACGGTTAGAGAATTACTTTGACGATAGTTTTATTACAGGCTGGTTAATATCCCTTAGATTCAGGAATTCTTAAGATTTAGAATAGTTACAGTTAGAATATATAGCTTATATATTCACTCTATTCAGTCTATCCTATGTGTGTATTTTAAAAAATGTTTTTTCTTTTCTCGGGTCACTTAACTGGGTCCGCTCCTTCTCAAGATGACCCAAAGTTTGAAGCTTGGGACGAAGAAGACTCTATGATTATGTCTTGGTTATGGAACTCAATGGCTCATGAAATCGGTGATACCTGTATGTTCCTTGGAACTGCCAAAGGAAACACGGGAATCCGTAAGGCAGACCTATTCAAAGGTTAATGATGCTGCACAAATTTACAAGATCAAAACAAAGATTTCTTCCGCCAAAACAAGGGACCAGAAACATTACTGAATATTTGGTCAATTACAAACACTTTGGCCAGAACTTAATCACTATCGGTGCATAAAAATGAATGATAGTGAAGATGCAGCCATCTTATAAAGAGTTCTCGAAAAGGACAGGATTTATGCCTTTGACGCTGGACTAAATACTAAATTAGATAACCGGTACAGATTTAAAAAAAACCGGGCGACCAGACATTGAACAAAACGATCTCCTTTGTCAGGGCAGAAGAAAGTATGAGAGGCGTCTGCTTGACACCTCTGCTATAAAAGGATCTGCTCTTGCTGCTAAAACTACAAAAAAAAAAAAAACTAGGATTCTGTTGGATGACATCATCAGCATCATCGAAATTTCCCTATGTACTTTTTTTTATATTGTTGTCCTAATTAATATTAGATTACTTTCTAAGTAATCAGATTAATGGCTGATCAAGTTTCTATCTATTTTTCCAAGTAATTTTACATTGTATCAGAGCCATAAATCTCTATCCTTCTTCTTCATTCATAAATAGCAAGTTCTGCTGGTTCACAGATTTGTTTCTCCTAAAATATTTGGGTGCATGCATTGCCTTTGTCCACATATATCCTCAATTCAGAAGTAAATTAGACCCTAAAACCCTTAAATGTGTCTTAACTGAGTATGAATGCTACTCTCCTGTTACAAGGAGATACTACAACACTATGGATATAAGTTTTTTTGAGGATATACCGTTCTTTAAACCTAAAGAAACCGATTATCCTACAGATTGTCATAATTGGGACCTGGAATACTCAATAGCTCATGGTCTTATGATCACTCCTGCCTTGTCTAATTCACAGACTGTTGTTGAGGACACCAGGAATGATAGACATGAACCTCTGCCTACTCACCAGAGGCCTCCCATTCTTCATGTTTACTCAAGGAAAAGGAAAAAGGTCCTAAAACTTATAATTTAGAACAATGTATGGTCGATCCCCACTCTGAACACTTGGAGATCTTAGGTAATGCACCTAACCCCCCATGTTCCCGTTGATATTGATCTTCCTATTGCTCCAAGGAAGGGAAATAAGGCCTGTACCAAACACCCTCTCTATACTTTCTAAGTTATGACAGATTATCTCCCAAGTTCTGCTTGTTTAATAAGAGCCTAGATAAGGAAGTAAATGTATATGAAGCTCTTAGAATTCCAGAATGGCATTCAGCTCTTCAAGAAGAAATGAATGCCCCTCACAAAAACAAAACTTGGGACATAACCGATCTTCCTAAGGGAAAGAAACCTGTCAATTGCAAATAGTTGCTCAACATAAAGTAGATGGGTCTATCCATGAGCACAAAGCTAGGCTTGTTGCTAGAGGATTCACCCAATGCTATGGTATAGATTATGTTGAAACATTTGCCCATGTAGCCAAGTAAAAAGCTATAAGGATCCTATTCTCTCTAGCTACAAATCTAGATTGGCCCCTACATCAACTAGATGTAAAAAAATGCATTTTTCAATGGGGATTTAAAAGATGAAGTCTATATGAGACTACCCCCTGGTTTTGATCAAGGTGTTCCTGCAAACAAAGTATGCAAACTTAAGAAGTCCTTATATGGTTTAAAGCAGTCACCCAGAGCATGAATTGGGAGATTTGCTCAAACTATAGGACTTTGGGTACACTCGGTGTAACCCTGATCATACCTTGTTTGTAAAACACCTATGCGGCAAAATCACTATCCTAATTGTGTATGTTGATGACATTATTGTCACAGTGGGATAATGTTGCTACCATTCTGGAACTCAAGGATCTCTTAGCTAGCAGATTTGAAATCAAGGACCTTGGAAGTCTGAAATACTTAGTATGGAGATTGCTAGAGCACAACATTGTCGCATGGTGTCCCAGAGGAAATATGTCCTAGAGCTCTTGGAAAAACTGGCATGCTAGAATGCAAAACTGCCATTTCCCCACTTGAGTCAGGACTTAAGCTTGGAGCTCACAAAGACAGTGAAGATGTGGGCAGAGAAATACACCAGAAACTAGTAGGAAAGCTCATATATTGATTTCTCTCTCTCTCACACAAGACATGGCATCAGCTTTGTGCTTAGTCTTGTCAGTCAATTCATTCATCCACCAAAGAAAGAGCATATGAGTGTTGTCATCAGACTTCTCCGTTACATAAAATCAAGTCCTGGACAAGGCATGTGCTTTCAGAAAAGTTAATGCAGAGATCTCAAGATTTATACAGATACTGATTGGGCTAGTTCTTCTATACATGATCAAAGGTCCACTACAAGCTATTGTACCTACATATGGGGCAACCTGGTTACCTGGACAAGTAAAAAACAACCCAATGTCTCTATGAGCAGTGCTGAAGCAGTATTAAAAGCCTTAACACATGGAGTGTGTGAAGGACTATGGATACATAGGGTTCTCAAAGATCTACAAATTCCATTACCTATCCATATAAAGCTGTTTCGTGACAACCTGTCTTCTATCAGTACAACTCAAAACCCTACTCATCGTGACAAGTCCAAACATGTGGACATTGACAGACAATTTCTCAAAGAAAAAATTGACAAGGATCTCACAGTTATCCATGTACCATCTCAACACCAATTGCTGACACCCTCACCCTCGTCAAGGCTGTCCTCCAACTCAGTTCAGTGATCTTTGTGGCAAATTTGGTTGTCTAAACATCGGCAACCAACCTTGATGGGGGTGTAAAATTATTATCCATGTAATTTACTATGTAGTTGAGCTGATGGGTTATAATTTATACCGTTAGTCTCATTTAGGTTAGACATCTAGGTAGTTGGGAACA
This sequence comes from Gentiana straminea, assembly GCA_036785695.1. NCBI lineage: Eukaryota > Viridiplantae > Streptophyta > Magnoliopsida > Gentianales > Gentianaceae > Gentiana > Gentiana straminea. Next base: position 43,290 of record JAVUPR010000515.1, on the reverse strand, counting down.
TTCATCTATTGCCGGCGGCTGTCCTGTCCAAACATGTTCCTAGTCCAGCCGGTTGGACTCTTTGTACTCTATTTAAACTCTTTCTTGTAATAATATTAATCAAAAGAGTTCTTCAACATGATATTATTGACTATTCATGAGATCCATAAATTAATATGCAACAGGAGGGAAAAGAAACTATCTGGTGCAACATGTGTGTCTAACTCCAACTCTCAATCTATAACCCCAGTCAAACAAAATTGCAAGTGAAAGGTCTTCACTAAGCTACTCATTCATACGATTAAAAAATTTCAGCCTTAATCGTCATTTTATGGAAGCATTTAAAAATAGTAACTACTAATTCACCTGCCACCAACTATATGGAGGAAGAGAATGGGACTCCAAAAATTAAGCTACGCCTCCCCTCTTATCCCTTATCGCAATGAATCAATTGTTTTTCCCAGGACATACAATATCCGTATTCATCTTCTTCTACTTCCTTCAGGACAAATGGCAAGGCATTACACTATCTATGAACCTAATGGACCCTCAATATCCCAACTTGAGCAGGTTACCCCTTTCCCGATTCCCTAAGAATATAAAAATTAAAAAGTGCAATAGAAAATCCATATACTCTCTGTGTCCTGTAATATAGGGTATTTTAGCTTTTTTGAAGTGTCCCAAACTATAAGTCCTTCTCACAAAACAGTGCAATATTAAATGCTTTATTTCCACTTTTACATTAAACAAAGGCACTCCCAAAAAACAATGCAACAATTTGTCTTGAAGTATTAACAGGGATTCATTTATGATGTTTCTTAAACGTGAGTAAAAGCTAAAAAGCCTTATATTATGGGACGGAGGGAGTACTTCCCTATACGCAAAGCACTGCTATTTTCTTCGCAAGAAAAGACAAAATCGTTGTAGAACATACAGTGCAGGCATAATCTGTTAGATATTCTGTAACAACTATTCTTGATAAATATTCTTAAAAAGTTTCCAGCTTTTCTTCCCTTTCATCACGAAGATATTGTGAGTCTACTTGAGTCTTTCAGTCATCGGCAGTAAACAAATATAACGAGTAAAATGCACGCTGAACAAAATGGATGTTCTATAATGTTGACCTACTTCAGAGTAAAATCTATAGAGCACAAAAATGGTGCTTTATATAGGTAAGAAATTATCCTCACCTGTATTTCTGATAGTATAGACCCATGCATTGCCATGACCATGAATGCACAATGCCTCAAAGCACCACTGACTTTAACATATTCACTCCAAGGATATTTAAACATTTTGTAACGGCCATGAGGTGGTTCCCAGATAGCAAAAGCTAGCTAAAAAACAACATAAACCATTATTTAGCACGTATTACTAAAAGAAAAGTATAGCATTATTTCCTTAGGAAAAATGATGCGGACCAAAGAATCTTCCTTGCTAGATGATTCTAAAGCAGCTCTGTATCCACTGTACGTTGGATCATCAGAAGCCTGGTAGACAAGAATCTTTGAAGGTACCCGTTCATAGTGGACACATTGCAGATAGCTTTTGACACAGCCTACAAAAAGTCTTGCATGTAGAAGTCAAACAAATCATCACTGGTGCACAAAACAGCAAAGGCTTGCATAAAGAGGAATAAAAACACTTACAAAGGCCATAAAGTCCTCACCTTCTAAAGAAGACGCAACATTCCTAAAATTTGTCACGACTAGTTTGTGCAAATCTTCGCCTGCCCAAATGGGGTATATGCATACTTTACAACCAAACAAACACCTGCTCCTACCAAGATTAGCAGCAGCCTGGAAATAGCTGTTTGGACAAAAGCTGAAGTCCCAGAAAGCAGCACAATACAATATGTCAAGAGGAAGACACGGAACCCATATTCATATTGTTTCATTTCTGGGAACAACTTCAAGTAGCTGGCAAGAAATGCTGAATTCCAAAAAAAAAACACAGAAATAAGGCACAAAGCTGGTTTGATTTTGGTAAAGTGAAAACAGGGGTGGAGTTGGAAAACCTGTAATGAAGATGCTGAATACAATTATAACTTCTTGAAATGGTCCAGCTAAAATAGACAGCTGAGCAACGCCCAAGGCAAGGGCCCCAGCAGATACGGTCCCGAGTCCACGGTTAAATCCTTTATTTAGTGTAGCCCCTGAAGGAAAAATCCATAAGAAAGAAGACGCATGATCAAGAAAAGGGATAGCAGATGACGAGCCCAGTAAGTATACTACATAGATCACAAACTAATTTAGATACGACTCCCAAACTGTAAAGTCCGTCCCCCAAAGATACAGGACACCCATGACAAAATAAAGCATAAGAAAAAAATGTCGGACATGGCGTACCGATGCTGAATTCGAAGACGACTATGACAGTAAGAATAGCCCAAATGGAATGTTTGCTGATATAATGCAGGGGTTCTTTAAAGAAGATGAGGAGGGAGGGGAATGACGGACAGGGCCAAAGCCACTTTAGCTGAAAAAACGACTTTTCTTGGATCAGAGCGACCCATCTCATAAGCCTTGATAGCAACTTGATACACATTATTGCGGAATTTGGAAAAAGAAAGGTGAATTCTTTTGTGGAGAGGCAAGGGAGAATCATCACTGGAAGAAACAGATCCTAGATGGGAGTCGCCTTTCCAGTAAACGGATCTTTGGTTGTTTCTCTCCAGGAAACTTTGCGTTAAGGAACTACCTCCAATATTGGCTGCCATTTGTTATGGACTCTTGGATTTTCAGAAAGAATTTGAAGATAAGTATGAGATTTCGAGGGAGAACTGTAAACAGATATTATGAGGAGGATTGGATTGGATTGGATGGAGAAAGTCAGCGATCTGCATCGCCATAAAGAGTAGTGGCAACAGCAATGGTCCGTCACAATGTAACATTTACTTTTTGTCGGAATTCACCATGGCTACAAAAATAAACACACCATTAGCTTTTCAACGAATTCACGATGGCAAAACTATCCAATTACCGGCAACAAAGCAAAATTGAAGCGGCACAAAACCTTACGGTGACAGAGGAAGACAATCTGCAACAACGTTTCATCACACACACACAAAAAAAATGATAAAACGATCTCATTTTATTCATAAAGCAAACGCCAAAACATTTACAAGAGAATCACCGGAAAAAAAAAAATAATACTCCCTCCGTCCCATTTTATTTGTTATGTTTGATTTTTCAAATAGATTTTGAAAAACGTATATAATGTTTTGAATCTCATTAATCGATCTAATATTTTTACATATGATAAAGTATTACTTAAATGACATAAATATAAATATATTGGATAATTTAATGAGATTCAAAGCATTAAATACGCTAATCAAAATCTCTTTGAAAAGTCAAACATGACAAATAAAATGGGACGGAGGAGTAATAATTGCAAAGTATTCACAATCCTACTACTCTCTCCGTCACTTGTTTGGGAAATATTCAATTTACTAATGTCCCAAAATAAGTTTTATAAGTATTTAGATTTTTTTTTTTTTAAAATTCCTAAAGTACACATATATCAATTTATTAAGAATTTTAAGGACAATGTAAGGACATAATTATAAAATATTTATGTTTTTAATGACTAGACAAACTAATAAATGATGTTTCCTTAACTTTTTAGAGTTTCAAAAAGTCTCAAACACGTAAGGACGGAGGGAGTAATTATTAATCTTATAAACCCTAAGCTAATATAATGTTTTTCGTTTGTTATACCATCTGAGCAATGAAAATATGTGGAGCATGGCGACGGTCTCCCTCCTCGAAGATCGAGTTATTTCTCCAAAATCAAATTCCGTAAACAAGTTCTCTCCAAATATTGCACCATTTTGCAGTCCCCGTTGGGGTGTGAGTCGCTTTTAAGCACATTGTTACCCACTCCTTTGGTAATTCAGTAGCCAAAAATCTTGCTTGAGTGATGGATCAATAAATATATCCCATATGGCTTTGGGCCATGTACAATCCCGAAGAGCGTGTAGGGATGACTACTCTTCTAACCCACAGATGCCACATATGTTTGAATCTATCACTTGACAATGGTATAATCTTTTGTTAGCCGGGAACGCATCATGACACAATGTTCCGTATAAAACGATTACCTCGCTTGGGCCTTCAATCGACAAATATCTTTGCCAAATTCTATCGGCACCGTTTATTGTTGTCGCATGTATCCGAAAGTGATAACTAGAACTCGACTATACGTGGCCCTTTCGAGTTGATTTTTCAAATGGGTATTCCACTGTAGAAAGATCGAACCCTCTTCAATTATGTGAGCCACGTTCTTGATACTTCTCTAGGTTGTCGAGTTGCCTTGCTTCAGTGGCTGATGAATGTCTGAATATTGCTTTAAAGATATCCATCCAAAGTGCGCTTTTGTTGCTCATATATTGCCAGGAAAGCTTGGTTCATCTCGGATAGTTTTCTAAACCGTGTCCTCCCACATTTTTTGGTAGCCACAATTTATTCTAAGAAATGTGGTGCATCTTCCTTCTGTCCTCAGTATCCCCACAATAAAAATCTCTTCAATTTTTTTCTAGTTGAAGAATGGTGCTCTTCGGTGATGGTTTGCATGGCGTAGTAAGGCTAGGAGGCCAAAGAGGATTTCATTAGAATGGACATGCCTACTCGTGAGCGAGAATAGGCTTTCCAAGTTGCTATCTTACGTTTCATCTTATCCACCGAAAAAAATGTCAATAATTGAAGTCTACCTTGTGTGTGCGGCATTCCCAGTGTAGGATCCCAAATCATGAGTGTTGTTGGTCCATTGTGATAGGAAATCTACACGGGAACGCAGCGGAATTTAAAATTTTATTTCCTTTTAACCAGGATTGACTTCGTTTAAGCAACAATCATAAAATAAATAGACTAAGAATTACCTTGGATGATCTAAAATAGATCTTCGCTTTGTCTACGGTTGTAGTTTCTGCACGAAGCCCCCCAAGTGTTCGGCCTCTACCGTTGATCCACACGAACAACCCGCCGGAATACACCATTGGATTGCTACCGGAAAAAGTCAGCTGCTAGGCCACCTTTTTCTTTCTCCAAAACTCTCTCTCTATAGAAGCTCTCTTAATTTTCTAGTAGAAAATAAAACTTGTAATTGTGATACAAAAGAGCTCGACACTTACACTATATTTATAGTGTAAGTGGCGCCTCTAATGTAGTCCCAATCCTATTTGGAAAAGCTTCACATTGGATAGAGCAGAGAGAAAACAAATTTCCAATAAAATAAGAAAAATGGATATTCTAGATTTATCTCATTAAATACTCAACATCTTATATTAAATATTTCCAAGATATCTATTGACAACATCTTATATTAAATATATCTTTAATGTATTACCATAAATCAATTTACACACGTGTGTAAATATATACTCATTAATATCTAATATTAATATATGATAATACTATTAATTAATTGCACAATCCAAGTGTATCGCATACACTTATAACTTGCGCCCTATATGCCATAATATTGGCATCCAGAATATTCTCAATTAATATAATACCGTGATTAATTAATTCGCAAAATACATGTATATCATATATATATATATATATATATATATATATATATATATATATATATATATATATATATATATATATATATATATATATATATATATATATATATATATATATATATATATATATATATATATATATATATATATATATATATATATATATATATATATATATATATATATATATATATATATATATTTCGACATATACATAATAAAATATGTATTTTTAATTAATCAATATAATTAATATTTTGTATTATATTTATTAATAATAAATAAACACCACCATATTAATATATCACTATAACACTTTATAGCCGAGATAAAACTTTTCTTATTTGGTTATCGCTATAACCGCATTTTAATCCGGCTAGATGTTCTTATGTGTGTGACCCGATAGGCTTCCGAATATGTTGGTCGTAGACACAAAGTGCAATTACGAAAATGCCCTTCATACCTAACGATCATGGATAGCGTCTAGCAACACGCCATGACCCCCGATCATCAGAAGAGTCAAATGCAATGACTACTACCTTTTATGTGAAACGGTTACCGTGTAAACATAATCTTATCGCTGTTACAATATCCATACGGTCGTATCTCGAGTGTCAATACATTAACAACCGTATCTTATAATCAGGATATCACTCTCTCTCGAAGTAACTCATTTTATTTCACTTTGCAAAGATTCACGAGAGTAAGATAATCCTTATAAGAAGGCCCTTTCGGATACTTACTCATATTCATAGGATACGTGATTTCCAGTGCGAGCAACATGAATCCTAGTATCCTACGCATGCTTCAAGATCATACCCAATCACTACCGCATGATCGCCCCATGGCTGTGGGAAACCTCAATAGTGTCAAAGCAAGACAATCCACACCGTGATGTCATGAAGACTCGGTCTTAGGATAATTACGCAACCGCCACATAAAGGCAACACTTAATAAAATAAGTGGGTCGCCTAACGTACGCATTATCTAATACACGTCCACATACGGTCCGTTGTCCCTACATTTTGATAGACGAGACCTATCCACATCTTAATAAGATATAAGACATCTAATACGTGATAGTCTAATTGTACTATTAATGTCCCATTTAATAGCACATACGACTAGAGACATTTTGAGTATCAAACTCAATAAAGTGATTTGAGATCACATCAACCATAATCTCTATCATGATTTCTCTTTCACAGTTTGACACTTGGGACGTTATCATATAACAATATAGTAATTGGTCCGTTAAACGAACAAATATATAATAACAAAAAGCCATTTAATATATGTATAAACATAAATAAATAGTAAAAATAATCCGACCCGGTCGTATCCGATCCAACCCGGTTGGGTTTAGACACTATTTCAACACATTGGAAAGGCTAAAACAAGTTTAAAGGGTGAATAGACATGTTACTTTTAAGAGTTTTTGAAAACTCGGCCGAATGTCAATTCTGCCGACGAGCTCATCTCGCTTGTGTTTGTGCAAAATGGATATAAAGCCTTTGAAAACTCGTTTTTCTAAAACTCGGATGAGCCGAGTGTTAAGTGTTGTTTATTGTGTTGTGTATTGGTAAGCAAGCAACATAAAATAAATAATTGAAAAGTAAATGCAGAAAGTAAAGTGCATGTATTAAAAACACAAGGTTTATAGTGGTTCGGGAGGGTGTAATCGATTAGTCTATTTTTCTCATGTGATGTTGGAGGTAATTCACTATTGATCTTTGGTCCTTGGCTGATCTCCGCTCGGCTTCACAATATGCTCAATCAGTTCCTTACAATTGTCTATGCTGCTTCACTAAAGTTGTTCTACTGATCCTTAGATGGCAGTATTGCCTGTTCAACGGCTCCACCATAAAACTCTGCTCCTTCATAGATCCCCTGATTCAGATGACTATAGTCCTTCACACACTCAATTTAACAGCATTTTCATAATGGAAAGACATTACCCATTTATTTTAGAGGAAGTGGGAGAATTTTATGATGTATAATTAGTGATCTAAAACAATCCATATTGCATTTACGGGCAAGTGGGAGATTGTTATGCATGGTGCCCGGAAAAAAATAGATTGTTTTAATTAAATACAAGTAATATTTTCGTATACGCCCAATCCGCCATCAAGCCTCGCGGATCCATGATTGGGTCCGTCCGGGGGCCCAAACAGTGTAGAGGGTCATCGGCCCGCCAAGTCCGCATGAATCTAAGCCGGGCAAGGGCCAAAGACCAGCCAACAAGCCTTCACCTCGCCATTCTCCTAAGCGTGAACCGAAGCAATAGAGGTCCGGGCAACTCGCTCCCATGATTTACGAAGCCCGCTCAAATAGGCGAGCCATAGAATAGAGGGGTGTGTGTCAATAGAACTTTTAACAAAAGTTACCTGCTCTGCAGAGGTGTTTAATCTTCCAACTGGTTAATTTCTTCTTCATCTTATCGAGGATGTAAGAGTATGTTCCCTTGGTAATTCTGGAGTGAATAAGAGGGACTCCCAAGTACAGTCCTAGTTCCTCCGTATGCTGCATTGCCAAGGTGTTGCTTAACATTTCCATTGTCTGATGATGAACATTCTTAGAGACTTGAAATCTGGATTTACTTGTGCTTACTTTCTGCCTAGAGAGGTTGTAAAACTGATTCGACGCTTGCTTGATGATGAGGGCTTGAGCCATGGAGGCTTCCCCAAAAAACACCAAGTCATCCACAAATAATATATGAGACACGTGAGGAGTTTGCCTCCCAAATTTTAAGGGTTTCCACTGACCATCCCTCATGGATGCATCAATTTGTTGGCTCAAGTTTTCCATACACAACACAAAGAGGTAAGAGGCTGTAGAGTCCATTTGTCCGAGGCATCTCTCTCGGTCTTATGTGGTCCGGTTTAGAGCCATTCCAAAGGAGCACAATTTAGTACGAAGTTAATGTAAACATAATCAAATTGATAAGCTTCTGGCTGAGCCCTATACCTTGTAGGATTTTCTGAAGATACCCATAATCCACTCTGTCATAAGTTTTCTCTAAATCAATTTTAAGCATCATGTCACCAGACTTCCCTTGCTTATTTTTCAGATGATGAAGGGCTTCCTGGGCAATGAGAATACTCCATGTACTTCCTCTCCCCGGAATAAAAGAAGACCGAGTTTTTGAGACCAACTTTCCAATAACAAGCTTTGGAGACTATTTGCAATGATCGTGGAGATAATCTTTACACAAACGTTGGTCATTGCAATGGGTCTAAATTGGGCAATTGTTTCGTGGGCTAACTCTTGGAATCGTGAGACCAACGTTTGATTCGGTCTTGGGTCATACGTACCATCTTCAAAAGATTTAAACACAAAGGGTAGGAGAGACTTATTGACAGTGGGCCAGCACTTTTTGAAGAATACAACCGGAACACCATCAAGTCCTGCAGCTTTGTAATCCCCCATTTCAAAGACAACATCTTCAACTTCCTTCTCACATAGTGCTCTCGTTTAGGTGCTTTGGATATCCGTTGAATCCATGGCCGGCAAGACCAACTCGAGAGCTATAGATCGAGGTCACCTTCTCGCCGTATATAAATTTTGATAAAAGGTTCTTACCATATTTTTAATCAAGTCCCGATCAACAATCCAAACTCCCCGGTTATTTTTTAGGCAAACCTAACCCTTCTTGTGAATGGTTGAAAGGTGATAAAAGTGTGTGTTTATTTCCCCCTCCACCATCCATTTAAGTTAAGATCTCTTATGCCGCAAGTCTCTTCCCGAATTAGAATCTCATCCAGCTTTCTCATTCAACCTTGCGTGTAACCTGGCTAAGAAGTGAGACGGTGCACAATCCAAACTCCTCTCCACCCCTGATATTCTGGACAAACAATTGGTCTTCCTCTAGAAAAAGTGTCCAAAGAGATATTACGGTTTAGGTTGTTAGCTACATGAGTAAACTGATTAATAGTGATGAATAGGTCTGAGTCTTCCAAGCTTCTGAGACAAAGTCTTCAAATCCCCTATGTTCAAACCAGGCACGTTGGAAGAAGAAAGATTTTTCCCGCTATGATCTATGAATTGAGAAATCAGTGTCAAGAAGTACTGGGTTATGGTCTAAATGTCGTCTTCGGGAGATGTATGACCACGTTTGAAGGGAACTTTTCTAACCACTCGTGGCAAAGACTGGGTTTGATCAAGTCTCTAGTAGATCTTTTTATTATCACGAGTTGTCCCCATCCATGTGAATCTTGACCCCGGAAAGGAACCTCCATTAAATCACAACTTTGAAGCATAGACCACATCTTCACTCGTTTAAGCCACCCACTTCTCTACCTCATTGTTTGTCCCTCTGGTACACCACCTGATTGAAATCATCAATCAAGCACCAAGGGTAATTTATCAAATCCTTCAACCTGCAAAGGTAATCAAAAAATTCATTTCTTGCTCTTGGGATGGGGGAAGCATAAACAAAGGTTAAAACCCAATATATACTATCTCCTTACAACACTGCCATCATAATACTCTGGTTGGTACAAGTAATGAGACGCATGGTTACTATCTCTTTTTTCCAGAAACACTATAAGCCTCCAGCATAACCTCTTGCCTCCACAACACATAAGTCAAGAAAGTCCGCCTTGTTGAGAATTTCTTGTGCTCGTCACTTGAGCATCGTGTTTCCATAAAAAATAGAACATCTGGGTGATTCTCAGAAATGATACATATTTAATGGCAGAGGAACTCACATGAGGAAGCTCCTCTGCAATTCCAAGAAATCATCTTCATCAAGAACAGAGAGGGAGTTGCTGGGAGGTGGCTCCAACCTCCCCTGCCTCAAATAATGGATTCATAGAATTTGAGTCTATTTCCATGATCTTATTTTCTCCCTTTATAGCAGAATGAGGTGGGTGAAGTTTAACATGTTCCCCGTCAATTTTCTTGGTAGGATGTTCCTTACTTTGTAGGATTCTAGGTTGTTCCAGTGTAGTTGTTTGGCTCTTTTTATTTTTGGGTTCATTCGACAAGTCAGTGAGGGCCTGTCTAGACATGTTCTTGGACTTAGAAGAGGCTTACCTCTTCATCTACTGCCCTGTGCACCGAGGTCCGTACTATGCTCCTTCCTTTTACCAAATTTCACTATTTGATTGAGACCTCATGTCTCAATTTATGCCCGATCTATTGTTTTGTTTTGACTTACTACTTTCCTCCCCGTTGGATTTATTTTGAGCTCCCGGCGTATTGCCGCTTGTTTTTTGAACTTCTCGTACCGTAGCTTGTCCCTCATAGGATTCAATTTGTATGGATTTCTCACGCAATTCTCTTACCCCCTTCAGTAATAGGGGTTTCTAGTATGGGTAATTCCCCCTCCATTTCATCTATGTGGACTTCAAATCTGGAACCCCCACATTCTCGGGACCCTTTTGAGGCCCAGCCTCCTCCCCAACAATCTCGTTCTGAACATTTTGCTGCCTATTCTTCGGTGGATTCCACTTTCTGCGTCGAGCCGCTATAATCCATAGCCATGGGTTATCGTGGGTAGTCCTCGGGGTATCTCGGGGTTGTCTCTGCTCGCAGGTTATCGCCTTGAGCGCTTCTTGACTTATAAGACTAGGGCACTCCTCTTTGCTATGGCCAAATTTGCCACATCCATAGCATATGTGTTGGAGTCCTTTGTATTCAACTTTGTATCTCGCGGCCATTAATGACAACCGAAGATCTCAACCTCTTTTTGAAGTCTCTCTCCACACGTACACGCGCAAACCTCCTCGTATATTCTCGTGCGGTGTTTGGATCAATTCTCAAAGATTTTCCAATCATATTGCCCGCTTCATCAATAATGGTTCTCTAAAGATTTCAAGAGAAAGGCTTGTAAATCTTACCCTTGCCGACGTAGTAGCAACCTCGGATTCGATAATGCGCTTTATTATCACGGAGGCTCAGCGGTGGTATATTGAGTGGATTTCTTGCTTATTTGATGTATTTGAAGTGTTTAAGGCCGGTGGTGCACGGCGGTGATACGGTGGAGTGTTTGAATGCTGAAGAGAGTAAGTATTTTGACAGAGTTTAGTTCTCTATATCAAATAGCATGTCCTTTTCTCAGTTACACAAGCCCTCCTTTTATAGAAGGAGGGAAGCTTAGGGCTTAAGTAAGACATGTAGGCATAAAATATCTTAAGAATCAAGTAGACTAAATATCTAAATGACAAGTAGATTAAATATCTTGGCGGTGTCTCATGTGGTCGCTTAGATTGCTACTCGCAAGGTCGCCTACTTCTCATCCTGCCTCACCTTTACCTTCTGTTGCTTCCCTTTAAGTCTTGTCCGGTCTTTTATGGACCTATTGTTGAGGTCGCAGGTCGGCCCCCTGAGCTACTAGTGACCTTGTAGGTTTGTAGGCTCTTAGCGGGGACCTGACTGCAGTGACCATGACCTGATCGGAGTCGCGGAGCTTTGGCCGCGAACCTTATCCAACCTGGTGGCTAGATAGGCTTTTCCGGGGACTCATAGGTGGTGATGCTATTTAGACATATCAGATTCCGGTTGAAAAAACGGTTTCCATTTACGCACTGCAAGATAATGACCCATTATCACCCATGGGCCATTTTACAACACGATCTGGTAGTCCTCCTTCTTCGTGAAACGAACAACAAAGAACCCATGCTCTAAGTCAGTGATCTCTATCCTCCCGGTATGTTTCCACAATTCTGAGAGTCTCTTGCACAGATAGTTATAGGAGATGGATTTGCCATGAGGCTGATAATTAATGCCTTTTCCATGGCTTCCATAGGTCTAAGCATTCATCCAAAGGGGATAATAATTTGATCATCATCCTTCTCCGGGCCCATGAAATTATCAATCACTTCCTTATACTCTATTGATTCATCATCGTCTTCCCCCGCTCCTACGTAGATGTAAGGGTCCGCAATTCTTCCGGAGACCACTTCTACTCCGCTTGTGCTTTCCAGCCGACGGTGGCGTTTGCGATTGGCTCAGTTTCGGTCTCTCTATACTTCTGGAGAGCAGGTCGTCCTCTTGGGAGCTCCGATCAACACTCATTCGCTCCATCGGTGTTTTCTGTGCCATTTTTGTTTATCTTCTCATATATTTATTTTTCGACTATAGCTTTTTCGGTATACTTAATGGTCAGCTTAATAATAATAATAATAATAATAATAATAATAAGTCAACGATAATTATATCACCGACAGCTATATTCACTAATAAAAAATTTAGAAAAGAAAGACAACTAAATCAGGGTCAACTTTGCCGCACATGTAATCTTTAAATACTGTACTCATGACAATAATGTCCACCAATAACATTAGGAGTAAGGATACGGGCACAACGGTTGTGTCACAACGAAAGAACAATAACAAATGATCTACACCGTTGATTATGTTAGATTTACATCATAATCAATATAGAATCATTATGATCAATCTACAATGCAGACACTCATTAATTCACGTCGTGACACATAACCGTTGCGCTCGTATTATTACTCTAACATTAGATCATGAGTATAACATCACAACCTACGGTCCAATAGAAAAGCATGTATTTAAACATATCGGGCAATTGGATTGTATGGTGCATAGAATCTGGAGCAGGCCAACATATATGTTGTTATAGTTTCTTCCTCTTTCATTTGTCACCTTTTCATTTATTGAAAGAAGAAAAAGAGGGATCGATCGATGAGGGTGTTTGGAGGGAAATACTATTGGGGAAGAAAGGAGGAAACAGTGGAAGGAATTGTGGTAATTTTTCCATGGATGGCAAGCAATGAGAAGCATGTCAAGAAATATGTTGACCTCTACTCTTCTCTTGGCTGGAATTCTTTTGTTTGCCATTCTAATTTGCTCAATCTGTAAGCTTCTTCTTTTCCTTCAGCTTTTCGTTAAATTCCTACGTCCAGATAGATATACATATATAATGCTGGCTGTTTCTAAAATTATCAGATCGTTTTATTGAATCGTATTATAGTCGTATCAAATCATTGTTAATGGCTGCAGACTTTTTCCTACCAAGGCAGCATCATTGGCATTTGAAGTTTTAAGCCAACTTTTGAAGGTAATACTAATGGAAAAACAAGCTTTTTTTTTTTATTTTTATTTTAGATGGCTCTTGGTTCACCACACACGAACACCTTTTGGCTCTGTTTGAGTTCGGGTTTGGGTTGTTATTTAGTATAACATTACCTTAAAAGCAACTGATTGGATAACCGTTTGCCTTTTTGTTTTTGAGTGTAGGAGCTCAAAATCAAACCACAGCCTATTGTCTTTGTATCTTTTTCCGGTGGCCCTAAAGCAGTCATGTATAAACTACTTCAGGTACGTACTTCCATATATATATATATATATATATATATATATATGTGTATTTCTTTCTCTCTTTCTCAAAAAAAAGAAAGAAAAAAGAGTATATTTCAAGCAATTAAAGGCGAGTTGACCAAATGCCTTATTCTCTTTCTTTTGGCAGATAATTGAAGGTGAATGTCAACATCAAGGCATCGAGGTGTGCCTTATTCTTTTGTCATTAATCTAATTAACTTGTCATTCCATGCATACTGATAGATAGGGTTGTATAGCATATGATGAGGATCGTTTCTGAACAAGCCCGAGTTTGTCTCATATTTCGCGTTTGTTTGGTTGTTACATAGGCGAGCTAAACTCAAACACATTATTATGTTTATTTATTTGAAAAAACCAAAAATGATCGAGTTAACTCACAAACGTTCGTGTGTGTGTGTACGCATATCAAAATACTAACATAAATCCTGGTTTTACCTCACTCTTGTCTTAGTTTTCTTGACATCAACTATCAAGTTGATAAAAATAAATATAATAAAAAAGAATAAGTATCAATTCGTTTGTCCTTTCACTCTATGAAGCGAGAGTTGCATAACTTCAGCAGAGCTAATTGCAAAAATGGTCCTCCATCTTTATCGAAAAGTTGTGACTTAGTATTAAGAATCAAGTGCTTGCCATTGTACTAAAATCAGTTAGTGGTAGTAAAAGTGCTATTATGTTTCTTTATACAATCAAGAGTGTAGGAAACTCTCCCAACACCCCTCTTAAAGTGTGGGCAATCTAATATCATATTAAGAATCAATCACTTATCGTTGTATCAAAACCAATTGGTGGTAATAAATATGCTACTATATTTCTGTATACATTCAATAATGTGAGAATCTCTCAATACCCCCTCAAGTATGAGCAATCTGTCCCAAGACTTGCACAATTTTTTATTCAAATGTGGTCAATCTCTCCAACACTTCCAACCAGGGTTCGATCCCGTGACCTCTAACTCTGATACCATATTAAGAATCAGCGCTTACCGTTGTACTAAGACCAATTGGTTTTAGTACAACGGTAAGCGCTTGATCTTTAACACTTAGGCCTCTTCTTTTCGTTTTGGTTTGACTAGTCCCTCATTATCATTTCTTTTGCAAGAATGGTCCCACATCTTTAAAAAAAACTGTGACATAGCCGTCTTCTTTCGTTTTGGTTTGACCAGTCTCCCATCTTTCATTTTTTACAAGAATGGTCTTCCATCTTTACCGAACAGTTGTGACTTAAATAGACCAAAGTTGCAAAAAAAAATTGAAAAATGAGGGACTGGTCAAACCTAAATAAAAGAAGAGTGTTAAATCACAACTTTTCGGTAAAGATGATGGACCATTCTTGAAAAGAAAAAAAAGATGGTGGACTGGTCAAACCAAAACAAAAGAAAATGACTAAGTCACGTCTTTCGGTAAAGATGGAGGACCATTTTGCTATTAGCTTGAAGTTGCAAATTAATAGGGAGGTGAACTCGTTCGAGCACAACTTAAGATCAAGTAATAGATTAAGGAACATATCTCAAAAACAAAATTTAAAACGTTAAATAAAAAACATGCACGAGTTCGCTTGTGTATATTTAAAAGGCTCAAACTCAAACATCTAATATCCGGTTCGGCTCAATTCGTGTACACCCGTAAGAACGTACATTCGCTTACGTATATATGCCGATAATCTCACGATCCGTAGATAAAAAGTATCCCCTATCTTAACCCTGACCCGTTTCTCGAGATTAAGTTGTTTTATTATTGATGTTTTGGTAAATAAAATTAAAAAACTTATTGTCTATAAATACAGCACTCAAAACACTCATACACAATGACTAACAAAAGAAAACACACCAACATAACAATGCCTTAACTTAATAAAAATAAAAAATAAAAAATAAAAACATGTGTACGTTTATCCCGACTGCTCATAACTCTGGCCTTTCTCTTTATGAACAATTATTTGGTCAAACACCTAATTATTCTCTCTTAAGAGTCTTCGGTTCCACTTGCTTTGTTCTTCATCCACATGTAGAACTGTCCAAACTTTCTTCTCGTGTTGCTATATGTGTTTTCCTTGGGTATGGTATAGGTCAAAAAGGTTATCGTTGTTATGATCCCTCATCTCGAAAACTATACGTGTCTCGCCATGTCTCCTTCCTTGAGCATATCCCTTTCTTTACCATTCCCGCCAAAGACCCACAACTTGACTAAATCTCGATCTTATTCACATTGATCCTTTCTCGTCCGACTCTTCACCTCCTACCGCACCTATTATTGATGATTCTCCGACCCCGATACGGCTACCCAATCACCGCTTGTGACGACGGATCTTGCCGAGCCCCGCTATCCAAGACGCATACGTAAGTCTACTCGCTACTCGATTTGGCCTATTCTTGTTATTCTAAGTCTTTTGCTTCCTTTCTTGTTTCCATTGATCCTATCTCTCGAGCCTTCCTCTTATAAGGAGGCTGTTCATTCCTGTGATTGGCAAAATGCTATGGCTGAGGAACTGTCTACCTTAGACAAGACTGGTACTTGGGACCTTGATTATCTTCCTGCAGGTAAAAAGACTATTGGTTCTAGATGGGTGTACAAAGTTAAGACGAAATCCGATGGTTCTATTGAGCGATACAAGGCCCGCTTAGTTGATAAGGGGTTTGCTCAAGAGTATGGTTTAGATTATGAGGAGACTTTTGCTCCTATTGCCAAGATGACTTCTATCCGTGTCCTTATTGTTGTTGCATCTGTTCGTCAGTGGCATATATCTCAGATGGATGTTAAAAATGCCTTTTTGAATGGCGACTTGAAGGAAGAAGTGTATTTGGTTCCCCCACCAGGTGTTTCTCATGCTCCAGGACAAGTTTTTTGCCTTAAGAAGGCGTTGTATGGCCTTAAACAATCCCCTCGGGCTTGGTATGATAGATTTTCTCGGGTTGTGATCTCCCTTGGATTTGTCTCTCTAGCCCTTATGACTCTGCTTTATTTGTTCGATCGACTTCTGCTGGTCGTGTTCTCCTTTTGTTATATGTTGATGATATGATTATTACAGTGTGATGATGTTGATGGTATTGTGGATTTGAAAGCAACCTTGTCCCGTTGCTTTGAGATGAAAGATTTGGGCCCTTACGATATTTTTTGGGAATTGAAGTTGCCTCCTCACCACGAGGTTACCTCCTCTCTCAGTCCAAGTATGCTGCTGATATTATTCACCGTGCACGGCTCACTGACACTCGCACCTCTGACACTCCTCTCGAGCTGAACGCAAAGTATACTCCGTATGATGGCACTCCTCTACCAGATCCCACTCTGTATAGGTCCATTGTTGGCAGTCTTGTTTATTTGACGACACTCGCCCTGATATTGCCTATGCTGTTCACATTGTTAGTCAGTTTATTTCAGCACCTACTGCTGTACATTGGGCTGCTGTTGTGCGTATTTTGCATTACCTACGGGGATCTCTTTACCAGAGTCTTTTGTTTCCATCCACTTCTTCCTTGGAGCTTCGTGCTTTTTCTGATGCAAATTGGGCTGGTGATCCGACTTTTTGGAAGTCCACGACTGGGTTTTGTATTTTTCTTGGTGATTCTCTTATTTCGTAGAAAAGCAAGAAACAAGATGTAGTTTCCCGTTCTTCCACCGAGGCGCAGTATCGTGCTATGGCTTCCACTACGGCCGAGATTATATGGTTGCGGTGGTTACCGGGCCGACACGGGAGTTACTCTTTCTGACCCCACTCCTATGTATTGTGATAATAAGAGTGCCATTCAGATTGCTCACAATACGGTGTTTCATGAGTGCACCAAACACATTGAGATTGACTGTCATTTTTCTCGGCATCATTTGGATCACGGCACCATTTCTCTCCCGTTTACTCCGTCATCCTTGCAGTTGGCTGACTTCTTCACGAAGTCTCACATTGTCGAGCGTCATAGATTTTTCGTTGACAAACTCTCGATGCCTCTTGCTGTACCGTCTTGAGTTTGAGGGGGGGTGTTAGCATATATATTTATATTAGCTATTAGTATTTTAGCCTTAAGGGCTCTTTTAGTCTTTTTCCTTTTAGTTTTGCTTTGTGCCTGGCTATATAAGCCTCTCTCTTGTATTCTACTGTGTATGCTTTTCATTTTAATATCACAAGCTTCCAAAGATTCATCTTCTCCTTTTCAATTCTTGTTTGGTTGTATGAATGCTAACATGGTATCGGAGCAGGAGGTCATGGGATCAAACCCTAGCTCCCTCAGTTTATTGTGCAAGTGTTGGGCCTCTTTATCTTGTTGGCGTAGTTTGGTCTTCTCTTTGTGTGCCTAGAAGGCACAGCCTTGTTAGAGGCCCACACTTGAGGGGGCGTGTTAAAGGAAATAAATTTGCGCCATTACTAACACCAATTGGTTTTAGTACAATGGTAAGTGCTTGATCCTAACAAGTAGGACTATAGCCGAGAAATATGCAAGTTTTGGAGTGGAAATCAGTTTTGTGATGGTTGTAGGGACGGAGATAGAGCCAACACACACAACCAAATACTCGAAAGAAATCATAGTCGTGGATCGATGGTGGACCATTTCAAATGGAGACTTATGACGAAGGACTTTGGTGGGGAGACGGTTGATGATATATGTGGCAGTGATAAAGGCATCCTCCCAATAAGGAAGCGGAAGGTTGGATTGGGCAAGAAGAGAAAGACCGACTTCAACAATTTGACGGTGGCGGCGCTCAATTGCACCAACTTGTTCATGGGTGTGGGGACAAGAAAGGCGATGACGGATGCCAAGTGAGCTAAGAAGAGTTGAAACGCGACGATACTCACCTCCCCGCCCGCTGGATGGCTTTTAGTTTGGTATTGAACCGGCTTTCAATCATAGCAAGAAAATCGTGAAATATAGTTTCGACATCGATTTGTTTTTCGTGGACAAAGCCGCAGGTATTTCGTGAAGTCATCTAGAAAACTAACATAATAACGGGAACCATGAAACGGGGTTCGCAGAGGACCTCATACATCGAGTAAATGAGGTCTAAAGGAGCAAGTGAGGTAAAAGGAGAAGTGTATAGCGGGAACCGACGACTCTTATCTAGCCGACACGGGGCACACACAGCATTGGGTGTTTTAGCAGTGAGGAAAGGTAGAAGATGTTTGGGGGCTTGACGGAGCACGTAGTATGAGCAATGACCAAGACGATGATGCCATGTGATGATGGAGGTGAGAGAAGATGCAAAAGTTTGAGGGGTGAAGGGGTCGGGAGAGTGGGGTAGAGAAGTGATATTGGCCATCTTTGAAAAATCCTCTAAGGTGGGTGTGACCGGAGTAATCTATTACAAGGAAGTACGACCCATGGAATTCAAAATACACAGAATTATCCGAACCAAACTTGTGCACAGATAAAAGGTGTCGGGTAAGTGGAAGGGGTTACAAGTACATTAGTTAAATAAAAAGACTATGAGGGAGAGTTAACAAGTAGGACGAGCCATAGTAAGTAATAGATAAACCGGGACCGTCACCGACACGGACTTTGTCCGGCCCAACATAAGGTGCGTACGAATGGGTGAAAGTCCGAAGGTCGAAGTGAGATGGTGAGTGGACCCCGTATCTACGATCCAATCGTGGTTGGCACGTGTGTAAGTCGCATGCTTGGGGCGGCCGGGATGGAGAAGCACGCGGGACCGGTTGATGTGGGGATGTGTAGCGAAGAGGACACAATGGAGCCATATGGCCTTAGGTGAGACATATTTGGCATACGGAAGACTTAGCACAATGTGAAAGCTGATACATATTGGTAAAAAGGACACGCCCCCGTCCTGAATTAGTGTGAAAGTTGATGTCATGCTGGGGGAAATTAGAAGCGAGCGCAGCGGTGGGACGAGGTGAGGGGGACATCCCGGGACATGGTTTTGCTGTGGGAGGAGGCGGAGGTAGCAGAAGGAGACAACGAGGAGGGGGACAAGACCATCGGGGGCAGATCGGATCTGGAACAGTGTTGGGGCCGGTGGGATTTGACAGATGAAGATGGCGAACCATGGTCATAGTGAGAGATTGGAGAGGCCGAAAAGATTGGGGGAAGCCGACGAGAAGTCGACCTTGAAACATGGGTCGGAGGAGAAGAAAAAGCCACCGGGATGGCCGAGGAGGTGGCCGGAACACGGGTCTCGTTGCGAGGTGGGGCGAAATTGGAACCGCAGGCCGGGGAAGCTGCTGGGACCGCCGGAAGCCTACCGGATATGGCAGCCGGAAGAATACAATCTGCGGCCATATTAATTTTTTTTAAGAAACGGGTTAGGGTTTACGGAAGAATTGATATACCGAGAGAGAGAAAATCGAGATGCTCTGCTACCATATTAGGATCAAGCGCTTACCATTGTACTAAAACCAATTGATGTTAGTAAATATGCTACTATATTTCCTTATACGCCTGGGTGATACTATATTTCCTTATATACCAATGCCTTAAATGAAATTTTTATTGTTAGTAATGATTCTCCACATGCTCTCACGAATTGGTAACTTAACTTGGGGTTACGCAGCGGGGGAAGCCACATGGAAAGGAAACGAGGCATCTGCCCCGAACTTTGGAGATTTTTTAAAAACAATGTAATTTTGCATATATAAAATTACAATTATCATTCATGTGTTTGACTCCAGCTTACGGACCCATCATTGCCATTATTTTAACCACGTACTAGGTGGGGAGTGCTAACCATGTGCATTAGCTATTAACTTATACCAATCGGATGATGCGATACATCTATCTCACACCTACACATCTTTATCGAAAAATCAATAAGTTTCTGGACGCATCTCATTCCTCCACTCGCTATAACTCTCTTAATCGTCGATGCACCATAATATTTCTCGTATATGTATATACATATATATGTCTATATATGTTATGAGGGGAAGGGGATTTTTATCCTAGATATGATAATAATTCTCACCACGAAATACAATGATATGTACCACTAGGTCGTATTCGATTCACAATAATCAGTTTAATATGCTTCTTTATAGCGTACAACTAAGTTCTTTCCTCAGAGAAACACTAGTGATCAACGGTTGTAATAGTCGGTCGTTTAACAAGTGGATGGTGGAATTTTTATATAACAGTTTCCTAATCTATAATTCGTTTATCTTGCATGTAGGATGATTATCGATTGGTTAAAGCGTGTCTCTCGGGATATATCTTTGATTCTTGCCCGGTTGACTTCATCGCCGATGCAGGAATCCGAGCAACGTTTAGTCCGACAACTCTGAAAATGTCTCGGCCTCCACCATTGACCGCTTGGATTCTAGGTGGCGCCGTTTTAATTCTCAATGCCCTCTTCCATAAGGAATTTGAATTACAACGTGCTGACTATTGGAAGACACTTTACTCAACTACAGTAAGTCTGGTTATGTTCTTTTTTTTTAGGAAAAAGGACTTTTATTTGATCATATTAGAGGAACAAACCATAGTTAGTAATAGGAGAAATTGTGATTGTGGAAAATATTTTTATTGAATTTTTTTTGTTGTTGTTGACGGATACGAAATATATACACACGCGCACACTTTTTGTTATCATTGAAACCTCCGGGTTAAGGAACCTTTATAGTGTGATATCTACAATTATATATTCCTATAATATACTCCATTATGCCCCATCAAGTTGGTCGACCAGAGGAAAGACCAAGCTTGGACTGAAATTTCTGAAAGGGAATGCGGGGCAACGGTATAGTGAGAGCATTTACCAACTGATCAGTGCTAGAAACATGAGCCACTCGAAGAATGCCACACGGAACCTGATCACGAATAAAGTGATAATCGGTAGCAATATGCTTCATGTGAGAATGAAAGACATGATTGGCACTAAGTTGAGTAGCATCCACATTGTCACAAAAAAATGACTGGCGTCTAAGAAGAATACTGACCAAGATCCTGCAATAAATATGATACCCGATTTAATTCAGCAGCAGTAGCATCAACGGCACGATATTCTACTTCAAAGGGAAGAGCAAGCAACAAGGATCGCTTTTTAGAATTCCAGAAATCAATTTTTTATCAAGAAAAACCAGATAGGCGCCAATGGAAGAGTAATCTTCTTTGTTATCACCCCAGTCAGCATCAGAAAAGTCATGTAGCAATAAGGAATGAGAGTGATACAACTGGAGACCATCACAAAAACTGCCAGATAAAATAAGAGACACTTGGCTAAAGACAGTGAGTGACGGTAGGAGCATGCATGTACTGTGACAACTTATTAACCGCAAATGCCAAATCAATACGCATGAACAATAAATATCAAGACCGCCATTAAGCTGACGATAGGTAGAATGATCATCATGTGGGGCAACCGGCTGAGTAAATAGTTGCGAAGCATCAGAATGCAGAGGAGTAATAACGGCCTTGGCCTCATGCATATTATGCTTGTGAAGCATGTCAACAACATACTTATGTTCGTGAATAAAGAGAATTGCCTGATTAGGCTAAATCTCAACGCCCAAAACAAAGACAGAGAATCCAAGTCCTTAATCGAAAATGAGAGCCTAAACGCTCAATAAAAGAGAACACTGCCATGAGATCATTCCCCGTGCAACAATATCATCGACATAGACAAGCATATACGCAGTAACACCATCGCAACAAAAAAAGTGATCAAGGCCGAATCAATTGTGGAATTACAAAAAACCCAAAGACAATAAATACTATTTGCGTTCATGATATCAAGTGTGGGAGCCGACTTGAGACCATAAATGTCCTTATGCAACTTACAAACATGTGTAGGATTTTCGCAGTCCTCAAAGCCCGATGGTTGTGCCATGAATACCGCGTTAGTAATGGTTTCACATCCAACTGTCGTAGGACCCAACCAAATGAAACAACAAAATTTAGTACCGAACGTAATGTATTGGTCTAACCACTGGGCTAAACGCCTCAAAATAATCAATGTCAGGCTGCTGAGTAAAAGCTTTGTCATAACGCTCGA
This sequence comes from Gentiana straminea, assembly GCA_036785695.1. NCBI lineage: Eukaryota > Viridiplantae > Streptophyta > Magnoliopsida > Gentianales > Gentianaceae > Gentiana > Gentiana straminea. The sequence continues at coordinate 20,533 of JAVUPR010000515.1, read as the reverse complement.
TGGTCCCACCAGGCTTACGTTTGATGCGAAAAACCCAATTGTTATCAACAAAATTTAACTGCGAATCAAACAGAACCAAAGACCACTAACCATTAGAAAATAAAGCATTAAATTATCAGACATAGCAGTCCGCCATTGAGGACATTGTAGAGCTTGCTTGTAAGTAGTAGGCTCGCATCGAGAACTTCGAAGCATGTCGGGTGTTAAGGTTGAGATGTTGACAACGTTTGTAGAAACCGTCACGGGCATGAGTGAGCATAGGTGAGGGGTGAGTGGGCAACATAGTAGAAGAACATGGACGAGGTAGAGATGGAGGGAAAAAATGGCTATGAGCCGAAAACGGTTTAGCTTATTTAGCATAAAATAGAATCATATTTTCATTGATGGTTTTTGATTACAATGGATTGTGCCAATATATAGAATACAATAACTTAGTCAATAAGAAATATAATGCGAGCTACAAACGAATCAAGTTTAGTTCAGGGCTCACTAGGAACATGTGCTAACAACCCCGAGCAATCCCATGGGCACGGAGTGGACGTGGAGATTGGACTTCAAGGTTTGAAATCGTGGTTGGTGAAGCGGGTTTGGTGAGAATATCGGCCAACCGATCACCGGTGGAGTCATAGCCGACTTGAACAATCTTGTGGGTTACAAGCTCATGAGCATGATGAACATCAATTTCGATGTGTTTGGTACGAGCATGAAAGACGGGATTAGTAGTGAGTTAGGTGGCGCCAACATTGTCACACCACAAAATAGAAGGCATACGTAAAAAAGATAGCTCACGGAGAAGAGAGAAGCCATTGAACTTCGCAGCCGCGGTGAAGGTGACCTTGTACCCGCCTTCGCATCGCTCGTTGGCAACGGTGTGTTGCTTCTTGCAAGACCAACCGGTGAGGTTATATCCAAGAAAAATGTAATACCCACCAACGAGCGATGACCATCGTGGTCAGAGGTCCAATAAGAGTTGGAATAAGCATGTAGTTGAGTAGGGGAATGAGCCGTGAGTATGAGGCCATCAGGGGAAGAGCCCTAAAGATACCGAAGTACACCTTTCACAGCTTGCTAGTGGTCAACAGTGGGAGCATGCATAAATTTGCTAACTTTATGAATGGCGAAGGAAATATTTGGGCGAGTATGACTTAGGTACTGCAAGGCTCCTACAATCATGCGATAAAGCTGAGGGTTTTCAAAAGAGACCCTTTTGTAACGGGAGAGGGGTGGAGAAGCAGCCATAGGTGTGGGGCAAGGCTTGGGATCCTACATGCCAGCTTTCATTAAAAGATTAGTGATGTACTTTTGCTGAGACAGATAGAGGCATGCATCTGCCCGATGAGCTTTGATACCCAAGAAATATGAAATTTGGCCCAAATCCTTGACATGAAAGACGGTTGATAAAGCATGAACTAAATGAGAAAGAACCCGTGAGGATGAGCCAGTAATAATAATATCGTCAACATAGATAAGCATGAGCATATAAGCCCCATTAAGATTGTAAATGTAGATAGACGAATCAGCTGAGCTAGCACGAAAACCAAGATGAGTAAGATAGTAAGTAAGGTGTTCAAACCAAGAATGAGGGGCCTGACGTAGGCCATATAAGTTCAATTTGTAGACATGAGTAGGATAATCCGGATGAGTATAACCTGCGGCCGAGTCATATACACAGTCTCGTCAAGAAATCTATGTAAGAATGCATTATGAATATCCAATTGCCGAATAGGCCAATTCTGTGCGAGGGCCAAGGAGAGAACCGTGCGAATAGTAACCGTCTTAACAACCGGGCTAAAAGTCTCATGAAAATCCACACCTTCAGTTCAATGGAAGCCTTTGGCAACGAGCCGAGCTTTGTACCGCTCAAACCGTCGCTATGAATTGCGTTTAATATGATACACCCAATAATGTTAGCGTAGTATAAGGGAGGAACAAGTGTCCAAGTGTGGTTCGCAAGAGCTGTAAATTCGTCCCGCATAGTGGCTCACCATTCGGGAAGGCAAAAGGCCTCGGTATGATAGTAGGTTGTGGTAATGGGGGAGAGGCGGCAATGTGTGCATCGGGTAGGGGATGAAACAAAATCAGCCATTAATTGTTTGGGCTTTAGGGAATGGGTGCGGAATTGGGTGGTCATTGGGTGAGGCAGGGGTTCATTGTCCGTATGGGCCGAATTTGTAGACGAGGTGGGTGGATTTTTAGAAGGTAGGGCCGAATTAGGAAGGATGGGAGCCCGGGCCAAACTAGGGGATGTGTATGGACCTGGGGAGGCCGTAGTGGGGAGTGGTTCGGGGAATTAGTGGCCGGGGAATATTTGGTGGAGATGAGACGGGAGAGTGTGCAGGGGGGAAGAGAAAGCGTAATAGTTTTTGGGGTGTGAATGACTTTGGGAAGGTGAGGTAATAAAGGGAAGAGTGGTCTCATCGAAAACAATGTGTCGTGAAATAAATATACGGCCCGTAGAGAGATAGAGACATTTATACCCTCAATGGATATCATTGAACCAAGGAAGATCTAATTCTTTGAGCGAAAATTTGTTTTTTTATCGATTTTACGGACGAAGATACAAACTCGCACGCAAGCCCAAAAAACTTTTTAAAAATTGTAATCGAACACGGCCATAAACGGACTCTTAAAATTCAAAACATTGGTGGACATGTAGTTGATAAGATAAATGATCATAGTGAAGGCATCTTCCCAATAAGGATGATGCAAGTGAGAGTTAGCCAATAGTGCTATACCTATTTCTGTTAGGAAATCTACGCGGGAACGCAATGAATTCAAAAGTTTATTTCCTTTTACCCAAGATTGACTTCGTTTAAGCAACAAGCATAAAGAAGTAGGCAAGAGAATACCTTGGTTGATCTAATTGGATCGACGCTTTGTCTACGGTTGTAGTTTCGCACGGAGCCGCCCAAGTGTTCGGGCCGCTACCGGTGATCCACACGAATGTACCCCGCCGGAATCCCATCATAGATTGCTACCGTAAAACTCGCTTGCTAGACCGACCTTTTTTTCTCTCTCAAAATCTCTCTCTATGAAGCTATAAGTTTTTTTTAGTAAATTGGAACTCTTCTAATTGTGATGTACAAAATAGCTAGCCAACCCTTGCTTTTATAAAGGTGTATGGCGCCATCTAGTAATCTCAATCTCGATTGGGAGAATCTTCCTAGTAGATTGGGGAGAAAGAAAACATTTTCTTAATAAAACATGGAAAGTATCTTTGATTGATTACACAACGACCGTGATAGATACTTTCCATGTTTTATTAAGAAAATGTCGCTTGCTTCATTGTCACACCCAATCACTACCGCATGATACTTTCCAATCACCATTATAGTGATTATGGTTTGATGCTTGGAGTGATTTAATAGCACATACGACTAGAGACATTTTAAGTATCAAACCTTTTAAAGTGACTCGCGATCTCATGAACCATAATCACTATAATGGTTTCTCTCTCACACTCTGATACTAGGGACGTTATCATATATACAATCACAAATTGGTTCATATAGATGAACAGAATATATAATAACATTAAAGCTGTTTATCATATGTGTAAACATACAGAAATAGTAGAACTGATCCGACCTGGTCAGATCCGGTCAACCCGATTGGGTTTAGGACACTATTTCAACAGTTTCAACAATGTGCCGATGAAGTCGTTCAACATCCCCCATTTGCTCGTGTGTGTGTGCGCAAGCAAGTTGGTGAGTAACACCACGACGAGAAAAATAAGCATGGAATTTTGGAATTCACCTTCACGGTCAGTCTGTACAACTTTAATTTTAGTATCAAAGAGACGCTCAACGAGAGCTTGAAAATTATTAAAAAAATACGCTCCTCGTCGGATTTCAAAGCAATAGGGTAAAACCCATTAAATTTTGTGTGATCATCCAAAAATTAAACATAATATCGAGAACCATAAATTGAAGCCTTATCACAAGGCCCCCAAACATATGAATAAATCAAGTTCAAGGGTTTATTCGAAGTAAAGGAGGAAGATGGTAAAGAGAGTCAATGAGTTTTAGCAAGTTGACAATTGGAACAAATGGAAGATTGGGAATTACGGGAAGAGAGAATATTTATTTGACGCAAAATGATATTACTAATTCTGGGGGAGCAATAGCTGAGACGACGATGCTTGTGAGAGGTGGAATCACGAGTGGCAAGGCAGGAGTAGGCAAGTGGTTGAGTGAAGTGGTATAATCCATCTTTAACATATCATCTAAGTGTTAGAAAATCAGCGCGGGAACGCAGCGGAATTCAAAAATTTTGATTTCCTTTCTCCTAAGATCGACTTCGTTTAAGCAACAAGCATAAGAGAAGTAGACGGTGAATACATTGCTTGATCTAAAAGATCGACGCTTTGACCGCTAAGAGGGTAGTGGTGCACGGAGCCGCCCAAGCGTTCGGCCTCTACCGCTTGTCCACACGAACAACCCGCCGGAATCCACCATTGGATTGCTACTAGAAAAATCCGGTTGCTAGACCGCCTTTTCTCTCTCTCAAATCTCTCTCTAAGAAGCTCTCTATTTTTCACAAGAACTATTAGCTTTTGGAATTGTGTTGTACAAAAGAGCTTGACACCCACTACATATATATAGTAGATGGTGCGCCCCTACTGTAGTCCCAATCTGATTGGGATTAGCTTCTTAGTAGATTGGGGAGAAAGAAAACATTTTCCTAATAAAATAAGGAAAATCCCTTTGATTGATTTATCTCATTTAATATTCAATATCTTATATTAAATATATTTCCAAGATATATATTGAATATATCTTATTATATTACCATAAATCTATTTTTCCAAAAATCAATTAATATCCAATATTAATATTATGGTAATCTTATTAATTAAATTGCACAATCTAAGTGTATCTTATACACAACCAAATCTGCGCCCCATAGCCAATATTTTGGTATCCGGAATATTCTTTAATTAATATAATACTATGATTAATTAATTTGCAAAATACATATGTATCATATACACATAACATTTTGACATACACATACATTATGTGTATATTTAATTAATCAATACAATTAATATCTTGTATTATATTTATTCATAATAAATAAATACCACCATATCAATTTACCACTATAACCTTTATAGTCTTGAGATAAAACTTTCCTTATTTGGTTATCAACTATAACCACATTTTAATCCGGCTAGATGTTCTTATGTGTGTGACCCAATAGGCTTCCACATATGTTGGCCTTAGACACAAAGTACATATTACGAAATTGCCCTTCACACCTAACGATCACGGGATAGCAACTAGCAACACACCGTGACCCCCAATCATCGGAAGAGTCAAATGCAATGACTACTACTTTTCATGTGAAACAGTTACCGTGTAAATAGAATCCTATCATTGTAATAATATCCATACGGTCGTAGGTCGAGTGTCAAGCATCAACGACCGTATCTTATAATCTAGATATCATGCTCTCTCGTAGTAACTCATTTACTTCCACTTTGCAAAGATTCACGAGAGTAAGACATTCCTTATAAGAAGGCCCTTTCGGATATTCACCCTACTGATAGGGTACGCGATTTCCGGACGACGTATACTCCGCATGCTTCAATATCACACCCAATCACTACCGCATGATTGCCCCATGGCTAGGGGAAACCTCAATAGAGTCAAAGCATGACAATCCACACCGTGATGCCATGTAGACTTCGGTCTTAAGGATAATTACACAATCGCCACATAGTGTGACACTTAACAGTGTAAGTGAGTCAGTCTAACGTACGCATTCTCTAATACACGGCCACATACAGTCTAAGTGTCTCTACACTTCGATAGACGAGATCTATCGAAGAGATCTATCAATGCCCTTAAAGACAGAAGACATCCGATACGTGCTAGCCTATTTGTACTATCAATGCCCTGTTTAATAGTACATCAGCCTAGAGACATTTAAGTATCAAACTTATTAAAGTGATTAGAGATCTCATCAACCATAATCACCTATCATGGTTTCTCTATCACAGTTTTATACTAAGGACGTTATCATATAAAAATTCATAATTGGTTCTTTAAAAGAACAAATATATGACAACAGAAAAGCCATTTAATATATGTATAAACATAAAGAAATAGTAAAAATGATCCGACCCGGTTGGATCCGGTCCAACCCGATTGGGTTTAGGACACTATTTCAACAATCTCCCACTTGGCCTAAAACCAATCACTCACACACACAAGACCAAGTTGAAACACAGAATCTCATGCAATACTCGCAACCAACCCTAGCCGTGAACGGATCGCTATCCGTGGGGACTCAAACTATCTTCATATCATGCTCCAAATGACCAAGTCAAAGGAACCGCCTCAACACACACATGAATCTCTGACGAGACCCTGGTCATTTCTTCAAGCAATGAATCCACTTACTATATCAGCTATATAGAAAGGGTGGAAGAACCGTACTAGGTTTAGGAATGAACCTTCTCAATCCATGTACTGCTCCCGCTGCGCCTCCAAGGCACTACTGTGTTTTGGCCTAGTTGTAGAATCCCCAATGATTTCTAGCTAAGAACATTTCCCGCACACTGTATCTCTCATTCAAAGTGAGTGCAAACCCAGACTGTAGCTCCCGCTCGCCTTCATAAGACTCATGATACACGTTTGTATATCTACGTTTATTTATTTCCAAGTTTCAATAAACTAGGAACTCTTCCTTAATTTGTTTAAGGATATTCTCGACATTCACCAGATTTACTTTCATACTTGCTCATGACTCTTCATCAAGTATGAACATCTGGCATAACTCTTATGATGGATCCTATTGCAGCGGCAAAGGGAACCTTCCATAAGCATCATCTTTCACCTCATCTTTAGGACTAACGTCCTAACATAGATAGATCTTGAGAACACCGGCTAGCAGTATCCCTTGTCGCGATCTATGCTAAACTCTTTTAGCATCAAATCTATATAGGTAAAATATAAACCAACAACAGTTAAATCTATCACTATAGATTCTTATTTCTAAAATAAGAACTGCTAATCCAAGTGCTTTCGTAAAGACCTTAAACTACCGAACATTAATCTACTGTGACATGGGGAGATGATTCCCGAGAGAGAGATCCAATACCTTACTCAAAAATCGTAACACGCTCCCACCATCCATCTTGCACATTGGGAATATCCCTTCTTTTGACTAAATCGGTCAAATTATAGTGATTTTCACATATGTTTTATATATCAATTTCCCTCATATTTGGATTATTTTCATAGAATCGAGCTTATAATTGATTAATTGAGTAAATGAGGTTTTTAATGGTTAAATATGAAAATGTAACAAATTATGTGCTTAAAGTATGATTTTATGTTATTTTGGAATTGTGTTATGTTTTGGTATGTTTTCCTATTGTTGTGATACTCAATTATGTTGGAAAAGGTGATCCTAAAGAGCTAATTTCGAGATAATAGAGGATCAATCAAGTTTATGGAAGATAGGAAGAGATAAGGAAAGAAATCAATCAAGATAAAGATGGAAAAATCAATAAATTCGATGTCAAGGCTAAGTGGACGAGCGTCCATTATAAGCGTACGAGCGTCCGGATTCAAACGCACGTTTGAGAAGCGGAACCGGCGTTCGCAGGTGTATTTTACATTCGAGAGTTTGGACGTGAAGTGAACGAACGTCCGGCACAAGTTCAAGGCCGAAGGAACGAACGTTCGAGATACGGACGAGCGTCCGCAGGAAGAAAATCAGATTCCGGGTAGCGCTGAACTTCCAACGCAGTTCTTGATATGATAACAACCGATTTGACTCTGGACCTCAAGAGAAGAGTTGTAGGGCTTGAAGAGAGGATTCTACAGGATTTTGAATCACTCCATTCCGACTTACGAGGCCCGAGATATGAGCGTTACAAGTTCAGAATCTGTTCCAGAGAGCCGGACGGGCGTCCGACATTATGGACGGGCGTCCAAAGACCGTTACCGTAGCAACCGACTTGATTTTCCTATTTAAACAGCTGCGCCCCAACCCTATTTTACATCAGATTTTTCATACGAAAATTACACAGCAGCAGCCGCTCCTTCTTGGTTTCAAGGTCGGTCACCCGAGCCTTGTGCTCGGGTGAACCGAGGTTAGATTAGGATCGTTTTTATTTTGTTTTTCATCCATGGAGTTCATCCAATGTATTAAACTATGTGAGTTTGTTTTCTTTCAATTTATTCAATCCTTTTTATTTCCATGATCTTGATTTATTTTGTATCTTTCTTTGTGCTTATGATGCCATGAGAATAGATTGGAAAATTAGTTCTCTATTGATAGTTACAACATACGGAAGTTGCGTAACGTTAGATCACCATAGAAAGATAGGATCTTTAATCATTAATGATGACAAATTAATTGGTTAGATTTCTAGGTTGTTAGATTCGATTATACGAGAGTAACTTGAATCTACACCGAGTTTTGTATTGAAAATCGCCTCAACATTCGGAAGATGAGAGATTGATAAATTGGATTTACTAAGGAATTAGGAATCCGTAGCTTGAGAGATAAATTCACTAAGGAATTAGGGGTTTATGTCTCGTGAAAAGGTGAAACCACAACTTGAATTAAAATCATGAATTGAACTAGATTGAGATCACATAGGTTTGTATATTGGTTGTTTCCATGTCCCTTAGTTTAGATTGTTTATTTTGTTTCCTAGGTTAGATTTATTTTGATTGTTCTTTATGTTTTTATGTTTTTATGTTTTTGCTTTTCCTTTTGTTTTTCATTCTTTGAGTAGCAATTGGTAGAGATTAATAAGATTAGATTGAACATACCTTTTCCCCGAGGATCGACCCCTTACTCATTACGCTTTACTAGCAACAACCCGATGTTTTGGTCGGTTAGGAGTTAGTTTTGCATATAGGTTAGGGTTATAAATTTTCTTTTGTTATTGATGCAAAATCTCCCCAACAAAAGTGGCGCCGTTGCCGGGGAATAGGTGTCATGTTGAATCTGATCTTGTTATTTCTCGATTTTGTTACGTTTATTTTTCGTTTTAATAAAAGTAGCGTTTACCAAATCGAGAGTTTTTATTTTGCCGTGTTTCGATGACCATAAGGTTAAGAATGTGCAAAAGTTTTTTACTCGATTTGTTTAAACGTGAAGTATGTGTTTATGTGTTTCTGATCTAACCTATTTGTGCTTTAATTGAAAGTGGTCGTGCCGTGATCCGTGTTAATATGTGTTTTAAGTTTTTAGGGTTTGTCCGTGTTTTCCTCGCTCTCTCGCCGTGTATTCGTTGTATGGACGAGCGTCTCGCTCCGTTGGACGCCCGTCCGCTCTTTAGCCGCAGTAAACGAGCGTTTGAAAGTATCGGACGTTCGTCCGTTCAAATATTTTCGACTCGTTCGATTTGAAGAACCGTACGTGCGTCTATACTTTCGAACGCCCGTCCGGTTGGTTTTCAAGTCAACCGAGCGTTTGTTTAGCCGAACGTTCGTCCAGTGGTTGAACTCCGTGTGAACGCCCGTCCGTCGGGCCTCCGAACGCCACCTGTGTTCTAAATTTTTCTTGATTTTATTTTCAATGCTTTTATTTGATGTGGATTTTTCATTCGATCTTCTGTGGCTAATTGATGTTTACATAGATGTCCTGAACTTATATGTTTTTACCATTCCATCTATGAATCCATGTTAGATAATTGATCAAGTCCTTATGTATGATTCATCTAGGCATGTTATAGTTACTGTCGGTTTTCGTACGCTATAACTGTTCTTATCATTGTTAGTGTAGCTAATGTCGGTTCTCGTATGCTACATACTGTTATGATGAATCTTGTTAGCTTTTGAGACTTACGTGCTTCCTTTGTTTTTTTTATAACTCATTTGGGTAGCTACTGTCGGTTTCCGTAATGCTACCATCTTAGGTCATATGAGTTATATCTGTTTAGTATAGCTAACTGTTGGTTTCCATAATGCTATCACTTTTGATAAGTCTTAAGGCGCGTCTACACTGCATGTAATGAACAGCACTGTCGTTTATCGTAACCTGTCATTATGTGGTAGACGTTTATATATATGTCGTGTTGCATATAGTGGGCTAGTTTTCTTTCTTTTATTTTCGTTTATTTTTGCATATCATTTAAATGCATTTCATTTAGTTGCATTTCATCTAGTTGCATTGTTTTTCTATTTTTCCTTTTATTTTTCTTAAGTGTGGTCACTGTCGGTTCCCGTAACACCACATCATTTATTTCTTTCTTTTTCTTGAGTGTAGTTAACTGTCGGTTTCCGTAATACTACCTCGTTTTTATTTTCTTAGGATTTTTTTTCATGTAGTTTGCATTGTACTATATTTTCATATAGTTGCACCTAGCCCTACTATTTTGTAATGTTTCATGTATATTTTCCATCTTTATTTGAGCTTAATCTAAAAATTCTCTAGACTTCCTTTCCTATGCTTTATATGTTATCTTCCCCCTATCCCCGAGGTATTTCATGTTTGTCAAGTGTGCAGGATAGATTCGATAGCGTTTGTGACCTTTAGACGATATCAGTTTTCCGGTGGACGGGCCACGCCACCGAGTTCGTCGTGCATTTCGGATTTGGACAAATTCGACACTTCCAGAATCGCCACTTTCGAAATCCAATCGCCTAAGTACTCTTACCTTTTATTTCTTTTCTCGCACATTCTCGAGGACATAATGTGATTTAAGTGTGGGGAGGGAATAGTTGGTTATGTGTATCTACATTCATTTGCTTATACTTTAGTATTTCTATGAAAAGTGCTTAATTTTCAAATTTTTTGTTATGTCCCGAGTAGACAAAGGCATATCTTTGCTTGAGTTTATATCATTTTTGCTATATTCTCGTATATTTAGTAATTTTAGTTGTTTCACCCGACACTCTTTTTCACATGCCATAGTAAATGACGAGCTAAATGATGAAAGCCTACCCCATTTTAGTTGGAGATTTTTGATGATTATAGCATGTTTCTTTGCTTATGTACAATTCTTGAAAAGTTTAGTAGTTTGTATTTAGAGTTAAAGTATGACATACCGTGAATATCCGTAAGTTTGAATGTGATAAGTGAAACGTGATTAAGTCTTTGCAATAGTAATAAATTGTTTACTCGAGGTGTTATGCTCGTGGTCCGTGCTACTAGAAAATAATCTTTTCCACCGCCAAATAAATCTCTAAGTAAACATAATTGTAATTGTGTGTGTCGGAAGTCGGTTTATGATTTGGGTGAGGTAGGTGTACCACGTATGTCCTATTCCACTATGATGACCAAAAGCTCACGACAAATACGCTTATAGCCGCCTTATGATTGGAGTAAGGTAGGGGATTATCTTGAAATGTCCTATTCTCTATGCGAGGGCAAAAGCTTATTCCGATGTGTGTTAGAAAAGTGCGAAAAAAGTGAAAATATTGAAATATATTATTATGAATAAGTAAGGACTTAGTTATCGTTAATCTTATCCCCAAGATAAACCGAAGGATATGTTGTAGGGATTATCCTCTCGAGTCCGTCGTAAATGTTTTAGATATTCTCTACTATTTTCTTTTTGGGATATGTATGTTTTGTAAAGTGCCCGTTATAGTTTTTGAATATTTCTAACTTAGATGGGAAACCGGGCTAGTTTTGGTTTGAATAACTTTCAAATTGTGGAACTTAGTGGAAATTTATTATGGCTATGCACACACTCACTCGGGTGAACTTCTAAGTTATTGAATATACTTTGTATGTGTATAGATGTTTATTTGTCTCGAGCTTGACTTTGTTTTGTTTTGCTCGGGACGAGCAAAAGATAAGTGTGGGGGTGTTGTTTAGTGGTCAAATTATAGTGATTTTCACATATGTTTTATATATCAATTTCCCTCATATTTGGATTATTTTCATAGAATCGAGCTTATAATTGATTAATTGAGTAAATGAGGTTTTTAATGGTTAAATATGAAAATGTAACAAATTATGTGCTTAAAGTATGATTTTATGTTATTTTGGAATTGTGTTATGTTTTGGTATGTTTTCCTATTGTTGTAGATACTCAATTATGTTGGAAAAGGTGATCCTAAAGAGCTAATTTCGAGATAATAGAGGATCAATCAAGTTTATGGAAGATAGGAAGAGATAAGGAAAGAAATCAATCAAGATAAAGATGGAAAAATCAATAAATTCGATGTCAAGGCTAAGTGGACGAGCGTCCATTATAAGCAGCACGAGCGTCCGGATTCAAACGCACGTTTGAGAAGCGGAACCAGCGTTCGCAGGTGTATTTTACATTCAGAGAGTTTGGACGTGAAGTGAACGAACGTCCGGCACAAGTTCAAGGCCGAAGGAACGAACGTTCGAGATACCGGACGAGCGTCCGCAGGAAGAAAATCAGATTCCGGGTAGCGCTGAACTTCCAACGCAGTTCTTGATATGATAACAACCGATTTGACTCTGGACCTCAAGAGAAGAGTTGTAGGGCTTGAAGAGAGGATTCTACAGGATTTTGAATCACTCCATTCCGACTTACGAGGCCCGAGATATGAGCGTTACAAGTTCAGAATCTGTTCCAGAGAGCCGGACGGGCGTCCGACATTATGGACGGGCGTCCAAAGACCGTTACCGTAGCAACCGACTTGATTTTCCTATTTAAACAGCTGCGCCCCAACCCTATTTTACATCAGATTTTTCATACGAAAATTACACAGAAATTTCAAGCAGCTCGCTCCTTCTTGGTTTCAAGGTCGGTCACCCGAGCCTTGTGCTCGGGTGAACCGAGGTTAGATTAGATCGTTTTTATTTTGTTTTTCATCCATGGAGTTCATCCAATGTATTAAACTATGTGAGTTTGTTTTCTTTCAATTTATTCAATCCTTTTTATTTCCATGATCTTGATTTATTTTGTATCTTTCTTTGTGCTTATGATGCCATGAGAATAGATTGGAAAATTAGTTCTCTATTGATAGTTACAACATACGGAAGTTGCGTAACGTTAGATCACCATAGAAAGATAGGATCTTTAATCATTAATGATGACAAATTAATTGGTTAGATTTCTAGGTTGTTAGATTCGATTATACGAGAGTAACTTGAATCTACACCGAGTTTTGTATTGAAAATCAGCCTCAACATTCGGAAGACGAGAGATTGATAAATTGGATTTACTAAGGAATTAGAATCCGTAGCTTGAGAAATAAATTCACTAAGGAATTAGGGGTTTATGTCTCGTGAAAAGGTGAAACCACAACTTGAATTAAAATCATGAATTGAACTAGATTGAGATCACATAGGTTTGTATATTGGTTGTTTCCATGTCCCTTAGTTTAGATTGTTTATTTTGTTTCCTAGTTAGATTTATTTTGATTGTTCTTTATGTTTTTATGTTTTTATGTTTTTGCTTTTTCGTTTTTAGAGTAGCAATTGGTAGGATTAATAAGATTAGATTGAACATACCTTTTCCCCGAGGATCGACCCCTTACTCATTACGCTTTACTAGCAACAACCCGATGTTTTGGTCGGTTAGAGTTAGTTTTGCATATAGTTAGGGTTATAAATTTTCTTTTGTTATTGATGCAAAATCTCCCAACATTCAAGATGAACATACCAAGTCCGAATAGTAGCCTTTCGTGCTTGAGGTTATCCATAGACTTATAGAACTTTTATGTGCCATATCTCGAGTGTGCGTGTTCTACACCTCATCACTATGTGGCGTCCGCTCACGTTTCAATGGTTGAGTATATATTTGTGGTTCTCGAACTCTTTTGAGATCTAATTTACTCCCACTATTTCTTTTGGAAGAAACACTTTCTCTAAGACAAAGATGTTTGGAGACAAACACCTTTTGCTCCGCGGACAAGTAAACATTATCTAGCATACTTGCTAAGATATTCCACAAAGTTGCATATGTCGTACTAGCTCCAAGCCTTTCGACTTTGCCTATGACAACTTCAAATCATCGGTTAAGATAGATTCGACATTATCCTCTTCCATATCTAATATGGAATTTATTCAACATTTATTCTTTGGAACTCGGTTAAGTATATGTTTCGTATAAAGGCACTATCCCGAAACGGGTAAGTGGATACTTCGCATGGCTTGCGTCGCACATTTACCATATAAAGTGTCGTTTCTATTTTAGAACACAATCCAATTGCGTATCCCAAAGATGGTGTCCTTCAAGGGAGAATCTGATTCTATTTCAGACAACTTCTAAAATACCCTTCAGGTATTAATTACTTCAATCCAATTGAAGATTAATTCCTAAGTAGCTCATCAATCTCATATTCGTACTAGCTCAAACTTTTCGGGCTTTCCGAATTGTTGTACTTCACCACGTACATTCAACTATTTCTAAAAATACTCATAGAGATTAATAAACAATTATTTGTGGCATTTATTGTCATATGCCAACAAACATCGGTATGTTTAGGCTTTAGACAACTTTCTAGATTTTGTAACCTTTTCATAAAAGTGGTATTTACCATCTTTAAAAATATACGCATTACCCACATGATTCATAATCACGCGGTTCAGACATCATTAGAATGACATTTGATTATACGATTCTCTTCCATAGAGACTCTGCCTAGAACAACCACAAATATCTAGGATAACAGTCACACTAATATTTGGTTGAGATTTCATCACCTATATCGACTATATAGTGACTGTAGTCTGGTATGTTAGACTTGATGACTATTCAACTTTATCGGAATAATGTTTATTCCTTACAATTGAATTTGTCCATTAAATCCTAACGGAGAACTGAAAGTATGTTCTTCATAAGAACCGGAACATAATAACATTTATTTAGTTCCCTTTATCGCTTACTAGATCCGTAATATGGTAAGTGTTACAACATTTGCTTCACCTTCCATAGCCGTATTTAATATTTCTAATTTAATCACACTCGTAAGATATCATATATCTTACAAATCGTATAGATTTATCTCAACTCACTTGCCTAGAATAGAAACTTCAATAAGTTATCTATTTAAGCACATGCCCTAACTTTCCTTTTTTAATCCTTTAAGCACTTGTAAATATTTCTTAGTGTAGTCTTCATAAGACTTATGAAAGATCACAAGAGCTATGTCTTTAATTTCCTTTCATGAAGAAAATCTAAAGTATATTAAATAGTTTATTTAACCTTTTGAATCGTATTCAAAACATTAACTATTTGATTAACCTTTAAGCAAATTAAGTCATTACTTAAATCTTACAATTTTGAAAACAACTTTTCCAAAATTCGATGCGGACATTCTTATTTAACGTTTGAATTAATTGTCATCGTATGACAAAATGATCATATTGAATCGTATCCAATATATGATTAATTCGTTGAGGCTCATTTCAAGTGATTCAATCATATCATGAGCTTCCGTTTTTCATTAATAATTAAAGTCTTGGAGCACTGCATCAAATATGTAGTCTCCCTATCTCTAACTACTATAACGGGGTTGCTCGTGTCATTGCTTATTTAAAAGGATTAAAAATTACTTAACCATATTTGAGAACGTTTCTTAAAAAGTAATAGTCATAATTTGGTTTTACTAATCGAGAATAAAAACATAAATATAAAAGTTTGCTAAAAACTACAACAAAAAAATAAAGATAAAAGAGTGTTGATGTTTATACACGCAAAAATGGTCTTTTAAGGAGGGATAGGGTCGAAGGAGAAGAGTCCATCGACGAATACATATACCTCTTGTCCCTAAAGATAGCGAACGATTTGTGCTTTCTAGATCGGATGATTTGTGCGGATTAATTTTATGAGGTTGATGGAGTTAGAAGAATTTAAGGAGGGATAGAGAGTCGAAGGAGAAGAGTTGGTTGTGGTGGTTTGAGAAGTTGCTGTAGGAGAGGTGGCCATGTGGCTAGGTTTTTTTTTTAAAAGAAGAGAAGGGATTATAGGGAAGAAGAAGGAGACAAGAAAGGCACGGAAGAGATGTATTCAGATGTAGAGCGGTTTCAACCTAAAAGCTCTGATACCATTTTCATTGATGGTCTTTGACTACAATGGATTGTGCCAATATATAGAATACAATAACTTAGTAAATAAGAAATATAAAGCGAGCTAAAAATGAATTGAGCCGAGTTCGTGGCTCACTAGGAACTTACGCTAACACAAATTGGGTGAAAGAGGATAGTGCGGACGGTAGGGAGGTAGGGGAAGGGGCGGTGGACGGGAAGGAATGGATGAGATAAGATGCGGTGGACCAAGCAACCACTAAATAATCAAGATATGTAGAGGAGAGATGAGAACTCGAAGGGAAAAGGCTAAATGAAGTGATCATCCCACGAGACATATAACCAATTCGACTCGAGGTGTGTACAGAGATACATATATTGGGTGTGTGACTACCCAAGAATGACACAAGGAAGAGAGTTGAATTCTAACTTATGATGAGTGTAAGAACGAATCCAAAGGTAGCAGAGACAACCAAAACACACAATTTTGAGAATTGGGAGAATGGTGAAAGGTACATTAACATAGGAGAACATTAACGCCCCGTTCCCGGACACCGAGTCCTTATCCGAAAAAGAACGTTCGACACGTATAATATATAATAAATCACACCTTATACGTCAACCAACCAAGAATAGAAACTCAAAACTAAATATAGAAATGTAACATTTATTACATTGGAAAACCAAACGTAATGTAAAAAAACGTACGTAACCGCCAAAAGTATACTAAAAGAAAATACAAGGTTTAATGTATTATCAAAACAAATAATAAAATAAAAACTTCAACGTCGGCGTCCTCAAACATCGTTATCAAAGTCTTCCTCGAACTCTGGATCTACCTGTTCATCTTCTCTCCCTCAAACACATAGAAAACATGCATTTAAGGTAAGTACAGTGTACTAGAAGCAATAATGTAATTATGACTTATAATTAAAAGATTATCTTTATGAGACCGACTCAACCTAGGGTTCACTTCATGTCCATCAACATGTCATGACTATACGTTTCTATCCCAACTTATCTTGGTTACGTCAGCACTCAAGGGCACTACGCGAGGTGTGACCACCACGAGATGGTTGCCTACCAACAACGTCTTGCACTATTAGTCCTAGGATTCCCCGATATGCATACCCGTTCGGTGAAGTCCCCCGTCATTTGGTTGCATGTGGGTCACAGAGTTATCCAACTGTCCGAACGCGTCACATAGCCGATGTACACATGTGCCTATCCAAAAGTGAAATGGCGTTTAATCTTTTTACTACATAAGTATGTACTCATTATTTGTTGTTAACTAGCCACCTAAGTGTTTTCAATTCAAAGCTCCCCTTAAAACCTCTACTCCCTCACTTAGCCAGCTAGACATCACATCCTATCAAGTACACATACATTAATGAACTCTAGTTCACCAAAGCACAAGCCTATCATGCCCTTCCAACAGTCCCGAACTTCAACTCCGTTGAAGAGTACATTCGGTGCCGAAACTAAACGCACCAGAAACTCAATCAAGGCTTGTTCATGTTTAATTAATGTTATTAGATCATGAAACAATGTTTCAAACTCATTCCATAGCTTAAAACAACATTTTATAAAACAACTGGGGCCACTGCGTGTGCATTCACTGGAATGCGTGTTCATTCACTGACCAGAAACTTGCTAAAAGTTTATGTCCAAATAATGCGTGTACATTCCATTGAATGCATGCGCATTGCACCCGCTGTGTAAAGGATGGTACATCATGAATCATGAATGTGTACGCATTCCACCTACAGAAACTAAGGCCGTACATCCTGTAACAGGAATGCGAGCGCATTCGACGTAGTAAAGCCCTAAAACATGATTTTTCTGCACTTTCCGATCTCTACTCAATTCCAAACATGTTCTACACGGTTTTACTCAGAAAAATGGCAGAGAAACCTAACTTTTATGACCCAAAACAAACCTTAATCCTTTGGCAACATATAGGTATAAACTTGACACAAAAACGCATCAAAACACAATAACCACTATAAACCGTAATTAATTTATAGGAAGAGCTTCTTACCTTTTAGCAAGCTATTCCAAATAAAACTCCTAAAAAACTGCAACAAAACGATCATTCCTTCGCAGAAAACTTATGTGATCAATCCAAAATCAGATTTGATTCGATCACACGCTTCTAACCAAACAAGACTATGATAGATACGAGTTTTAATCCATAAAACTCATCCAAAACAGCATCTAGGTCGAAATTTATACCTTAGAAAAGCTCCAAATTTCTTGTATTGAAACGATGCCCTCTTCATGACGATTCCGTTACTTTACTTTGATCTGAAAACGGTTGAAGAACGGCTTAAAAATCTCTCAGCCCTTATTTTTGCTCTTACACGCCGTTTCCCAGAGCGTATGAAATCTTCTAATTTACTATTAGGTTATGGGAACTAATGTGATTTATTTTCCCTTAAATAGAAAATCCCAAAAATAATAATTTATTATTATTTCCTTATTACTTAAAATCAGATTTTCCAATATATATATACACACACACACACAAATACTTAACTCCACAAAAGAAGTAAAGAATATAATATTTCATTTTCGCAAAATGACACGTCTGCCCTTTCCCGACAATCAGAATATTACATTCCTCCCCCTTTAAAAGGAGTTTCGTCCTCGAAACTGTAACATACTTTGTAAATCCACAAACTCTGGAAACTCACTGATCATGTCGTCTTCAACTTCCCAAGTTGCTTCATTTGGTGAGTGATTGCTCCATTACACCAAAACCAAAGGGATCATCCGTCTCTTGATCATTTTTTCTTACCGATCTAGAATCTTGATTGGCTTCTCATCATATGCAAGGTTATCTTGGAGAACGTCCGGATCAACCGTGGTTTCAACAGCAGTCTTTGTCAAACACTTCTTCAACATTGCTACGTGGAAAACGTTATGGACTCTCGACATCGATTCCGGTAACTTGAGCTTGTAAGCCAAAGGTTCAACTCTTTCCAGAATCTCAAACGGCCCAACATACCTTGGACTTAACTTTCCCTTCTGTCCAAAACGTTTAACTCCCTTCATTGGTGAAGCTCATAGATAAACTCTCTCACCAACATCAAACTCAAGAGGTCTTCTTCTAACATCTGCCCAACTTTTATGTCTGTCTTGAGCTGCCTTTAGATTCTTCTTAGCCAACTGAACCCTTTCTTTCTCTTGCTCAACCAATTCCGGCCCGATGACTTGTCTTTCCTCAATTTCATCCCAAAACCGACGAACCGTTCAACATCTTCTCCCATACAAGGCTTCAAACGGTGGCATGCCTATGCTTGCGTGATAACTATTGTTGTAGGCAAACTCGGCTACGGGTAGGTAGTCATCCCAAGATCCGCCTACTTCCAAAACACAAGATCTTAGCATATCTTCTAGTGTTTGGGTTGTCCGTTTTGACCGCCCATCCGGGTTTCGAGGATGAAAATCCGTACTCGAGATCTAACTTTATACCTAAGGCCCTTTGCAAGCTTCTCTAGAAAATGACCCGACAAATCGAGCGTCACGATCTCGAAACTATATTATCCAAGTATAGTGTCGTCGTCTTCTTCAAGGGAGACATATCAACTTTCGTTGGCAGGAAGTGAAGCCGATTTGGTCAATCTATCCACTATCACCCAATTCGCATCATGTCCACTCTTTTCGTCTTCGGTAAATCGGTGATGAAATCCATCGTGATCTTATCCCATTTCCATTTAGGGGATATCCAATAGCTTAAGCATTCCTTCGGTCTTCTATGCTCCGACTTTAACTTTCTGGCAAGTATCACGTTACGCCACATACTTAGCTATTTCCACTTTCACCGAAGGCCACCAAAACTTTTTCTTCAAATCTCTCGTACATCTTTGTAGCTCTGGATGAACTACAAATGCGATTCTATGTGCCTCTTCCATAACTCTTTGTCTCAAATCACCGACATTAGGCACACACAAACGGTCCCGGTACCAAAGGTTCACATTCTTATCTAAAACATAGCCCAAAGGTAGGATTTTCCTTACAACCCGCTTAGAATCAACCAACACTTTGGATCGCCTTCATCCAATGCTTATCCCGAATATCATCCATCAACTCGGATCTTCCTAACAACGGTGCCACAAATCGTCGATCTTCAATTTGATCAAAACCTCGGATTTTCAACCCGTAATCTAACCGTTCTGCCACATCTTCAACGCTTGAAAGCTCGCAAACACCGGTTTCCTACTTAAGGCATACGCAACCACATTGGCTTTACCCGGATGGTATTGAATGTCCAAGTCATAATCCTTTACGAACTCTAACCATTTCCTACTACCTCGTATTCGGATTCTCCGGGAGTGAAGAAATACTTTAAGCTCTTGTGGTCCGTCCTAGCCTTAACTCCGAGACAGAGTAGTGCCTCCAAATCTTCAAGGCAAACACCACCGCCGCCAACTCTAGATCATGCTTTGGGTAATTCTTTTCATGTACTTTTATTGCTCTAGATGCATAAGGCAAATCAACCTTCTCCTCGCATCAACACACGACTTAAACCTTGTCCATAAGCATCGGTATAGTACATCGTAGTATCAAAGATCTCCGGAGCTGCCAACTTACCTGGAACTTC